>JAWNLV010000010.1:5200000-6400000 GCA_035042125.1 Drosophila longiperda | reverse complement strand
ACACATAATTTGTTTTGATTTTGGCATGGATATTTTTAATAATCGTCCCGGATTTTGTCCGTCTTGCGGCTCAATTTTACCGTCACTGCAAGTGAAAGGCAATGTCTTTTGCTATAACTGCAAACAAGAGTTCTCACCGGATGGTAAGTTATACAAATAGTCCCTGTTTGCATCTCCTAAAATAGTTTTTTTTTTTCATATAGTTTACATTGGTGAGAAATCCGAATACACAATAAACTTTAACAGCTACGATCCAAGTCAGCTGATTAAGAAGGTGCATCGGAAGTCTGAAACAGAGGCAGATGGTCCAGTTGTGGAGCGCAAGTGCCCCAAATGCGGACACGATAAAATGTCCTATGCAACCTTACAATTACGTTCGGCAGATGAAGGTCAAACCGTATTTTTCACCTGCCTAAAATGCAAGTAAGTCAAAGATTTACTAAATATACCTATATTAACTCCGTTTAACTACATTTATTTTTACTTTACAGATTCAAAGAATCGGAGAACTCCTAAATGCATAAAATTAGCTGTTAGTCAAAATATTTTTGTAAATAAAAAATACTTAAATTTAATGAAAGTAACTATGCTCAACGGCCTGCAAATAGAGAAGTGAAAACTTATAAATCATAAGTGGATAAAATATTAGATTGTAAAGTGACTAACCTCGGTGGCTTTAAGGCGATTCTTGGGATTGTAAACAACCAAATTCGAGACCAGATCAATTTCGACAGCATGCGTGCAACTGGGAAACAAATTATCCCAATGTATGCCAACGGAATTGGGAAATCTGAATAAAAGAACAGTATAACGGATAAACTAGTGAAGCACTTAACTTGTAAGCAATTCATGAATCTTACCTAATTTTACTGTAGTCCGGCAGCGCCGTCAGCTCTGGCCATTCATTTAAGCGTGGACTGCCCAAGGTGCGAATGATAATCGCAAGTTGCTCGATGTCTGTGGTGCCCGCAAAAAGCGGTACTCCGCGCAGCATCTCGGCCAGGACATTGCCACAGGCCCACAAGTCAACGGCCGTTCCATATTTCTGACTACCCCAGAGGATTTCCGGTGCACGATACCAGCGCGTGGAAACCTGCGGTGAATAGAGTCTCGCCTCATCTTCGGGAAAATAAAGACGCGCCAAACCAAAGTCTGCAATTTTCAAGACATCCGTGTGACTAATCAGCAAATTGGCTGGCTTAATGTCCCTATGCATAATGCCGGCCTCATGAAGATATGCCATGCCTTTGAACATCATCAATGAGTATCTGCGCACCTGCTGGCGACTTAACGGATTGACTTCGCTTTTGAGCCGGCTGTAGAGAGTATCTGGCATGTATTCCAGCACCAGCGAAAGACCCGTAAGATCGGGATATATCTCAAGTATGTTTAAGATCTGTAAAGGAAATTTGAGATATATCGGAAAAAATTTTAGCTGAGAATGCAATCCCGAATAGAACGCGCTGCCGTCATAGGAATCGCGCTTGTTTTCAATTCTTCTTTAGAAGGAATCAGTTTCCAATTCACATCCAATTCTATAACTTACATATTCCGAATTGCAGAGTTGTAGCGTTTTAATCTCGCGCAGTGTATTTAGTGAAATGTTGCCAAATTTGTTTTTCAGTGCCACCTTTTTGATGGCCACCTCCATGTTGCGCTGCAAATCGATGGCCTTGAACACGCAACCGTGGACTCCTTCACCGATCTTATCCTGGATTTTATAGCGACTTGGAGCGTAGTCCTCCATTTTATTTTGATAAATGACTGCAGTTCTGCTACCTTCGAGAATTTCTTCTTTTTTTTACGTTCGCCGTTGTCCTTGGCAACGGTCAAAACAACAGCCAATTAGACGTCGTCCTGCGAAAGTGTCTAGCAAAACAAAAGACCAGAACTATAACCAACTGTTGCTTGTTTGTTTATCATTTTCTAACCGGTGTTGACAATGCGAATTCAAGACCAAAACGTGGGCTGTCATTTTTTAGGGCATGCGCATTTGCAGGTCCTTTAACTGCTGTCAGTTGGAGCTGTCAATTTGCAAGGATACACAATTTTTCGGACCATCGCAACTGCCAAACGATACAAAACGAAAGCTGCACAAGAAAAACTCGAATAAAACTATTTAAAAATGAATTTAGTTATCAAATAAATTGTGTACCCAACAAAGACTACGGGTAGGTTTTGTGCAAAGTGAAAACTGAAAGAATATTCTTCATTTATTCTCAACAAAAAAAATTACAGTAAAATATGTAAAAGTGTGTGTGTAAGGCCTCAAATATTTTATTTCTTTAAATTAAAAACAGTGTTCAGTTAAATATAATTCTAGGCAGCTGTAAAATTAAAAGTGAAATTTATTTTACTCCCTTTAAGCAAGGACATTTCGCATATATATCTAAGTTCATTTGTAGTTACATAGGTCCATATATATATATATATATACATATCGAGGATACTCACTTATACACACATACACACACACAAACAATCGAATGTGTGTGAATTTGTACGTGACATGCATAGACATGAAAAGCTAATTTTCGCTGTGGCACCTTGAAACAATTTGTTATTGTCATTAGTGGGTTGGCTTTGACTATGGCCTTAGTCGTCGAGGTTTTCATAAGCCACATATAAGTATATATTATTATTTATCCTTGCAAAAGTATACATAAATTCTATTTGCTATTAGTTAAATTTATTGTTAAAAACTTAAAATGATGACTTTTTTTGGTATAAGTAGCAATTTGCATAGTCGAGTTTTATTAAGTATCAATTTACAAGGGACGACAAAATATGCACTAATTAAATTAGTAAAAATTACAGGCTGAAGTTATGTTTTTACATGTGATAAGACAAACATACTGCGTATTCAAACCATGAAGCTGAAATCGATTTTTATAGCTGTTTGAGAAACGACAGAATTAAAATACATAAACTATACAAGGATATATAATTTAATAAATAATACTATTATCTTTATTATAATTCGAAGTGATGAAAAATTCCTTTGCAGCTACCGCACACCCAACAATATGATGACCCATCGACACATGGTCCAGTCACTGCTCCTCTGCATTCTTCTGTGCTTGAGTCACGTACAATGTAGAACTGCCAAACGCTCGGATGTTTATATAGCTGGCTTCTTTCCCTTTGGCGATGGAGTGGAGAACTCCTACACAGGCCGCGGAGTTATGCCCAGTGTTAAGTTGGCGCTGGGACATGTTAACGAGCATCCACAGATCCTCACCAACTACAGGCTGCACATGTGGTGGAATGACACACAGGTTGGTTCGATATACCCTCAAACAAGGGAAAGATTACTTTAATTAAAATGACTGCCAAAATTCAAAAACTTAAATTTTCGCTCTACCAAAAACTAGGACAAACAAGAGAGAAAGTTACAGTCTGATACTGAGAAGTAATGTTATAATAGGTGCCGGGTGAGATTAGCTAAGAAATTCCAATCTCTAATGTAAATTCCTAGCAATCTTTATTTCATGATTGCTTTTAAATTATAATAGATACAAGGGAGCTTACAAGTAATCTACTATAGCAGGTTGAAAACTTTAGCTTTTGATTTCCAAGAGATATTTCAAATTTTGGGGGCGTGGCTGAAACAAATATTAACAAAGGTTCCTAGCAAGCTGCCTTCCAAGTTTGGTAAGTGTAGCTCGTATAAAATAGGGTTCTTCGAAAATTTTACAAATAAAATTGAGCATGGCCAAAAAGAAAAAAATATTGAATTTCTTAGTATAAATCTATCATAATATTTATTCTATTCACAGTGCAATGCTGCTGTTGGTGTGAAATCCTTTTTCGACATGATGCACTCGGGTCCGAACAAGGTGATGCTCTTTGGCGCCGCCTGCACCCATGTCACTGATCCCATTGCGAAGGCCAGCAAGCATTGGCATTTGACACAGCTGAGCTATGCGGACACTCATCCCATGTTCACCAAGGATGCTTTTCCCAATTTCTTTCGCGTTGTGCCCTCGGAGAATGCATTTAATGCGCCACGTTTGGCGCTACTCAAGGAGTTTAATTGGACCCGGGTGGGCACCGTCTATCAGAATGAGCCACGATATTCGCTGCCACACAACCATATGGTCGCCGATCTAGATTCCATGGAACTGGAGGTGGTGGAGACGCAGAGCTTTGTCAACGATGTCGCCGAGTCGCTGAAGAAGCTGCGCGAAAAGGATGTCCGCATCATTTTGGGCAATTTCAATGAGCATTTTGCGCGAAAAGCCTTTTGCGAGGCTTTCAAGTGAGTGTTGTAACAAAATATAATCCAAGTATTCCATAAGATCGTAAAAATTGTCGGCTTTATTTCAGATTGCAGATGTATGGACGCGCCTATCAGTGGCTTATTATGGCCACATATACAACGGATTGGTGGAACATTACCCAGGACAGCGAGTGTAGTGTCAAGGAGATCGCAACGGCGCTGGAGGGTGCCATATTGGTGGATCTGTTGCCCCTGTCAACGAGTGGAGACATTACGGTTGCCGGCATTACGGCGGATGAGTATCTGATTGAGTATGATAGATTGCGGGGCACAGAATACTCTCGCTTCCATGGATACACCTACGATGGCATCTGGGCCGCCGCCTTGGCCATACAGTATGTGGCGGAGAAACGTGAGGATTTGCTCACACACTTTGATTATCGTGTCAAGGATTGGGAAAACATATTCCTCGAGGCGTTGCGCAACACCTCCTTCGAGGGCGTAACGGTAAGTGCTGATCTCATCCGACCACTCCCATTGATCTAACTGAGTAAACTAATTGTCCTTCAGGGTCCTGTTCGCTTTTACAACAACGAGCGTAAGGCAAACATTTTAATTACCCAACTGCAATTAGGTCAAATGGAGAAGATTGGTGAATATCATTCGCAGCAGGCGCATCTGGACATGACACTGGGCAAGCCAGTGCGTTGGGTTGGCAAAACGCCTCCAAAGGATCGCACGGTCATCTACATCGAGCACAGTCAGGTTAATCCAACCATATACATTGTATCCGCAAGCGCCTCAGTTATTGGTGTGATTATTGCCACCGTTTTTCTCGCCTTCAATATTAAGTATCGCAATCAACGGTGAGCAAAACATTTTTAAAAATTTGGAATAATATTAAAAATTTAAATATTGAATATTCTTAAATTTGATTTAAAAATATATCGTTATCCTGTGCAGCTACATAAAGATGTCCAGTCCGCATTTGAACAATTTGATCATCGTCGGCTGCATGTTGACCTATCTGAGCATCATATTCCTTGGCCTGGATACCACCTTGAGCAGTGTGGCCGCTTTTCCGTATATTTGCACGGCCCGTGCTTGGATTTTAATGGCTGGTTTCAGTTTGGCATTTGGCGCCATGTTCTCGAAAACGTGGCGCGTCCATTCCATCTTTACAGACTTGAAGCTCAACAAGAAGGTGATCAAGGATTATCAACTTTTTATGGTTGTCGGCGTGCTGCTGTTCATTGATATAGCGATTATAACCACCTGGCAAATAGCCGATCCATTCTATCGTGAGACTAAACAGTTAGAACCAAAAGTAAGTACAACGAAAGACGCTAAATTAAAATTAAGAAATCAAAGGATAGTTTTAAAAAAATTTTGAAAAAGTCTTGCAACTCTAGCTAATTACTTATTTCATATACTTATATATATAAGGAAAGTTCCCTAATTTTTTTCTAAACAATTTTTGCTAGAAATATAGAAATATATTTCCGAAAAATATAAAAAAAAAGCCTTTCTACAAGAAAAACTTAATAGTTAAGAGTATTTTTCTTATTTTATTACTTTGCTTTTACTAAAATTGAATCTGAATCTGAATTTATGTATTTTAAAATTGTCTGTAACTTCTTAATTGAAATAATTCTTTCTTTTTGCAGCACCACGAGAATATCGATGATGTGCTGGTTATACCCGAGAATGAGTACTGCCAATCGGAGCACATGACAATATTTGTTAGCATTATTTATGCCTATAAGGGCTTGCTACTGGTAAATTTATACTTATTTATTAGTTATTTATGTAATCATTTATTGATAATGATATATTTATAGGTTTTTGGTGCCTTCTTGGCGTGGGAAACCCGGCATGTCTCAATACCTGCCCTAAATGACTCCAAGCATATTGGATTCTCCGTTTATAATGTGTTCATTACTTGCATTGCCGGCGCTGCAATATCGCTGGTCTTGTCGGATCGCAAGGATTTAGTTTTTGTCTTACTCTCGTTTTTTATCATTTTTTGTACGACAGCCACTTTGTGTTTGGTGTTCGTACCGAAAGTAAGACTGGTAGTAAGGAAGTTTTGTAGTTTTTGTAGCTGTTTAACATATATATATAGTCGTATAGTACTCTTTATAATATTGTACTAGACATACATACGAGTACATATATATTTTATAAATGTTGTTGTCAATATTCGCTTGATCATTTCGAATGCCTTCAAAAATCAAAAATGAAATGGACGACATTCAAAATGTTCAGCCTTTCATTTAGCGCTACTCTTTACGCACAAAACAAACAAAGCAAAACTAAAAAAAAAAAAATACTATTTTCAAATTCTAAACTTTTGAATGCTACATAACACTACATACTAACTACATTTAAATGTCCTATCCACATATTAATTTCAATATAGCAGCAATGCTCTCGAAACGGGAACTTTTTGAAAGAAAGTCCAAAAAAGAAATTTTCGACTGTAGATTAGATTAATGTAAACGTTTTATTTTGTTGCTGTTTAGTTTTTTTTATGTTTTTTAATAAATGAAATTAGTTTTCGACTGTTGATTACATTAATGTACGCGTTTAAATTTTATTGCAATATAGTTTCTTACCTTTCAAAATCTGTTAAAATGATGAAAAAATAAGTAGCTGTTTTTAATTTTTATTTTTTTTTAAACCTTTTGCTTCTCATTCAAAGATTATGTATTAGTTATTTTTAAAATGTATAGATTTATAAATATATATAGACTAGACATTGCTGCTATAAAAACTCTGTTATAATTGGCCAATTCTTATAGTTAACCTTGAAAAAAGTCTATCCTTGCTGTGAAAAGTGAATTCCTCCAGCAGCTAACTAATCTAATCGGTGTTTTCCATCAATTTGTAGCTCGTCGAATTGAAACGTAATCCGCAGGGCGTGGTGGACAAGCGAGTGCGAGCCACTCTGCGTCCCATGTCCAAGAATCGTCGGGATTCCTCGGTTTGTGAGCTAGAGCAGCGATTACGGGATGTAAAAAATACCAATTGTCGCTTCCGGAAAGCTTTAATGGAGAAGGAGAATGAGCTGCAGGCTCTAATCCGCAAACTGGGACCGGAGGCGCGTAAGTGGATCGATGGTGTCACCTGTACAGGTGTCACCACTGACATGGAGCCCATACTAAGTGAGGACAAGGCAAGACTGTCGGCGCCACCGGTGCGACGAGAGATGCCCAGCACCACAGGTGTGTGTACATTAATTCATTTTTAGCCGAACCAATTCCTCATTTGTTCAGTAATTGCACTTAGAAGCTACCGAGCTGACATCTGTGGATAGCATCACCTCCACCCATGTCGAGATGGACAACTCCTTTGTCTCCGTGCAGTCCACAACTGTAGCGCCCTCATTGCCACCGTAAGTAGAATGAACTTTATACATATTATTTATATTTATATAATCTATAAAAAAAAAAACTATACACAGCAAAAAGAAGAAACAGTCAATTGTGGAGCATCACTCGGCCGCCTTGATGCAACCAATACAGCAGCAACTCCAGCAGCATCTGCAGCAGCAGCAACAAATGCAACAGCAGCAGCAACAACAACAGCAGCAGCAACAGCAACAACAGCAACAACAGCAGCAGCAGCAACAGCAGCAACAGCAGCAACAACAACAACAACATCAACATCATCGACATTTGGATAAGCGCAATTCGGTGTCGGCCCAAACCGATGCCAATATTGGTAGCATTACGAGCAGTGCCGGGAAACGTGCCCCAAGCGACTGTGCTGCAATGAGGGAGCGACGACAATCAACTGCCTCCAGGCACTATGACAGCGGCAGTCAGACGCCCACTGCGAAGCCAAAGTACAGCAGCACACATCGCAACTCATCCACGAATATATCCACCTCACAATCGGAGCTTAGCAACGTGTGTCCGCACAGCAAGCCTGGAACGCCGGGTCTAATGAAAAGTAACTATGATTTTCTATATATATAGAAATTTATTAATTGGTTGACCAAAGTATTTGTGCTAAACACAGCAAAAATACTGAACCCTTTTTTTTTATATAAAAAACAGCTTTAATTAGATTCAGCATTAGGTGCCTCTGAACTTAAAACTGAATGTTCTTGAAATTATTTCTCGAAATTTTTTATTATAGTCGAAACAGCCCGACTATGAGATACCCTCAACACAGCTTTTAGTCGTCGTGTTGATATTAGCTTTTTCAATATAAAAGTGAATTTAAGAATTGGAAATGGATTTTCTAACGAAGCAGAAAATTTAAATTTAGAGAACTTGGATTACAAATATAGTCTCGAAGAACAACAAAATGAACTCAGCTGTTGCTGCTGATTAAAAATATGTATACACCCCGTGGGATCGGAGATGCTTCCACTGACCATTTACTTACTTTAGCATTTTTTTTATTTGATTAGGGTTTTAAATAAAACTGATAGTTCAGATTTAACATAAGCCAGTTAAATGTGTTGATTGAGCGAGACCAACTAAATTGCAGATATAAGTGACTCTGATACTCCCTTTTCCCTTTCAGCTCCCACTGCCTCGGATAACCGTCGCACGAGCATGGGATCCGCTCTGAAGTCGAACTTTGTTGTGTCGCAAAGTGATCTGTGGGACACACACACGCTCTCCCACGCCAAGCAGCACTCAAGGCAGTCGCAGCGCACTTATGCGAGTCCGCAACGCTGCTCGGAGCATGGACACGTCATGTCCTATGAGCAGAGCACTACGTCGCCCATACAGCGCTCCGTTTCCGAGAAGAATCGCAACAAGCATCGACCGAAGCCGCAGAAGGGCACCGTCTGCCAGAGCGAGACGGACAGCGAGCGGGAAAGGGAGCCAACACCGACTGTGCAACAGCAGTGCACGCAGCCGCGGAAATTTACTCGAAACTCGAACATTCAACATGCGGCACATCATCACAGTTCGCCGAATGTGGCACCGGATAAGCAGAGAAAGCATCGCAACAAAACCGATCATTCCATTTATGGCGCCAGCTCCGAGACGGAACTGATCGAAGGCGAGACAGCAATATTACCCATATTTCGCAAGCTTCTGACCGAGAAGAGTCCCAACTATCGCGGCCGCAGTGTCGTTGGCCAAAGCTGTCCGAATATATCAATTAAATGCGATATCGTTGAATACTTGTAAGCGGATATAAAACTCTGCAGCTTTTATCCCATAGTTTGATTTGTGTAGTTTGGGTGAAAAATTCCTCATTCTCTTAATGCATACTAAATGTGCAGCCGGAAACACAATTTCGTAAATTGCTAGCACTTATTATATATAGTTGAGAATTAAAATAAAAATAATTTAAGTAATTCCCAAATTGTTGTTTCAATTGTTTCTTAAAAACCTCCTCCCTGAAAATAAACAGTGAAAAAAAAAAATGCAAAGATTTAAATATTTTGCTTAATTGTTTTACAAGTAACATTTATTAAATCACTTCAACACATTTTTTGTAAGTTCAATGAAGGAAGTACAAGGTATTCAGTTGTAGTTAAGTACAATACGTCATTAGTTTTTGATCTAAGATTTTGTTTTTTTAGCTCTCATTGTCTGTATAAACATAGAATTTGTATTAATTCAATTTGTCACCTTCTGTATCACAGTTACATGGTTTTTACAAACGTGAGTGTGTGTTGTGTGTTTTGAACATTTATAACTAACTAGGACAGACAACACATTAAGTACATCAATGTACATTAAATATAGTAGAGGTTTTTCTTGGGCATTTGAGTGTGTGTGTGTGTGTGTGTATTATCATATATGATAACTGCATAATCATAAATACATACATTCTATAATGGCCGGCTTCAACATTGACGGCTGGCGTTAACAGCTAATAAAAATTCAGAGTATAAATAGTTATTTTTTTTTTGATTACAGGTAAGTTACGTAATATACATAAACACTGTCATGTTTTTTTGTTGTTGTTTCTGAACTAAAAACTAATAATACCGACATCATACAGTCCTACAGTTATGGACGTACCCAGTACTCTTCCGCTAATTGCTTCAGTTTACAAAAACCAAAAGAAAAAATTGTAACACACTTCTTGGCTCAAATGTTTACAACAACTTAGTAAAAAAGCGCATTGCAACTGTTTGAAGTCTTTTTGAAATAGCACACTAAAGAGTAGTTCAAAAATTCAACCAGTTGGCACAAATATTTCCATACGCTATAGATTATTAAATCTTTAGTATTTTTCGCACTAGCACAAAGTGTGGGAAATATTATGTTCAAACTTTTTTGGCTCTTTGAGCTATGCTTAATACTAACAAAGTAGTTGCACATATGACTAACCATATGTTACAATCAATATAGAACTATGTGATAATACACAAATTGAATACACATGGGGCATAAAGCATTATTTGCCTTGTAGCTCTTTTTATAAAAAAAATGCAAATTCTTGCAGCCTCTCGACAAGGCAAAGATTCTAGTTATTCTGATAATTTGGCACTAGTGTGGCGATTGAAATGAGTGCTCAAAGTCGTTGGGCAGCGTAGGCAGCGCATGTCCACTTTCTGTGCCTGAAATGGTTTTGATCTGATTGCTCGAGTTCAGGGATTCCAGTTCATGGGTTTCCGAATTGGCCATCTCGACAATGGCTGAACTGGTAGGAGTTAGCAGCTGTTCAGTGGCTATTATTTGACTCGGTTTGCTGTAAGAAATTGAAAGGATGAGTTTGAATCCATATATCCATAATCCATCCATATACTAATAAGCTTACCGTTCGTAGAATTTATTGGCTTTTGCCGTGCGTCGCTTGCGCCATGCCGGCCAACTGAACTGCATGAAACCGTACTGCGGACCGGCGACTTTGAGAAGGCTCATCAAAAAGAAGGTGGCATACAGCCAGCTCGTAATCATGACTACGACGAGGAAGACACCAATCTGTATGTAGGGCAATATATTTGATGCCATCATAATGCCCCCAGCAAAGCCAGTTGTCGCTGCCGCCATAACTGTCGGTCCAACGATGCGAGACAACACAAACTGGGTGGCTGCAATGCGCTCCTTCGCCGGCGACAGACGATAGTGGCTGCCATAGTTCAAACTGAAATCCATCGCCAAACCAATGGCCGTCGATACCGCAATGCTCTCCAGAATATTCAGTTGCCATCCAAGTAGAATGAGTACAGCAACGGTGTTGAAAATAGTCAACGAGACGGTAATGACGGCATAAACCGAAATAATCAAGTTGAGGGTGAAGCACAGGAGCACCACAAGCGATGCAGCCATGGCCAAAACGATGGCAAGGAGTGTGTCATGCGACAGCGAATCCTGCACATTGTAGAAATTTAAATTGCTGATAAACCAACCGCCACGCAACTCCTCGGGTGCCGTGCTTAACTGCTGCTGAAACCAGCTCTCAACTGTCTCATAAAACGCCTTCATGTTCTCATAGAGTGTACTATAGCTAATATTCGAATCGAACTCAATAATTAACGCCTTGACGAGCAGTTGAATAGCTGTGGACTCTGAGCTTAAGCTCTCGTTACTGCTGCCATCCACGTACTCATCGAGGCGACTGGTTGCCGCCGCGAACTTGGGACCAGCTTTGCCCGGCTGATAAAAGCTTGTCTCACACAAATTGGAGATGCATTGTGGCAAACACTGCTCAAATATGTGTGGCGCATAGGGGAATTGTGCATCGCAACAGGGCGTACGATCTGCGCTCGTTATGTCCATGTCATCAATGCATCTGAAATTCGGTGGAATAAGTTACCAAGTCGAAACAAGTTTAAAAAACTTAACATACCTTCGCTCCATGTAGCTTATAAAGTTCTCAATGAAACAGTTGGGCAACAGAAAGCCAAATGAGGGCTGATAAAATGGCTGCTGTCGCATATTTTGGCAAAAGTTGCGCAACCAGACTTGTGACGACCTGCTTGATATATTAAAATTATTGTCATAGTGCAGGTTGCCGTATGAGTGCGGGTTCGTATAGTCGCCATCATCCACTGCTTGGACACCCCAAACGAAGCGCATGCTCATATTAGAATTCTCAATTTCCTGCAGCGGCTTCTCGAACCAAAACTGATGCCTTAGCCTCGTGTACACCTCAAAGGGATGGTGCGAAACGAAGAGTTGGAAATGTGGTTTCTCTGGCAGCTGCAGGCCCGGATACCAGAACACAATAATTGCACTGGATATGCCAAGAATGGCAAAGATTATTAGCCACAAGTAGGCATAGTCCATAATACTTTGCGTGATCCGCTCCTCGAATAGTTCGCAAAATCGATTAATTGACTTCTGGCAGGCATTGATCAATTTTTGTGCCACATGTTGTTGACAGGAAATGCGACTGGCAAACAGACGCTCCATAATTGAAACCGACGCCGGCAGCCAGGTTATCATAAGCAAATAGTTTGTGACCACAACGGTGCCAGCAAAAATGCTGCAAATAAACCAAAAACATTTAGTGAGAATCGAATTAATTTTCACATGCTGAATAAATCTTACCCAAAGCACTTGATGGCCGTTATTGAACTGCTGTAGGAGGCATAGAATGCGCCGGCTGTGGTCACCGAGGTGATAAACATCGATGCCGCCGCATGCCGCATAGTTAGCGCCATTAGATTCTCCAATGTTTCCGTATGCTCATTGTGCTCCAAAGGAGTCGGAAGCGTTGATTGTGTATTCAATGTGCTGCTCTTGCTGAACCGCTCGGCCAACACACACTGCCAGATCTTGACGAAAAGGAACACGTCATCGGCACCAATGCCAATTATCACAACAACGGCAAGTAGATTCATATAAGGGAAAAAGCTAAACTCAAAGACCAGAGTGTAGATAAAGTACGCCAATCCCAGTGAGAAACAAATGGCACAGCAGGACATCAAGGTGATAAACACGGATCCGGTATACAGCCAAACGCACGCCATAACAAATAGTCCGCCGAGGGAAACTAGCCAAACGTCTGTGAGAAGCAGCTCGCTAAAAAGATCATTTTCCAGACCCAAATCCATGGCAACCACTTCGACCAGTTCATTGCTCAGCTTGCTGGAAATCAAATTAAAAATATACATTTTAACGATTGCAAATATTTTTTAGTATTAACAAAAGTTATATGCATATAAAAACTAAAAGTTATCTTAGACAAAAACCAGCTTAAATAGCGATAAATATTTTATGTTTACATTTACAATCAAATCTAGATAGTTTACCCTGACCAATGGAGTTAAGATCGGTAAAATATGATAAGAGATTTAAACAATTATTAAAGTATATTTGCTTAATGTAATTTACATATATGAAAATTGATTTAAAATTTCGTTTCTTAAATTTTCATAGTTAACTTTCATTATCACTTCAACATTTTGTCAACATTCATAATCAAATTAAGCCTAAGGCACAACAATTAAAAATTTGAATTAAATAATTCTAGTGAAGAAGTAGATTTTTGAAATGGCTGAAGTCGCCGAGCAGGAATCAAAGACGCGCAACGAACGTTTGGCACTCCTTGATGTGGGTGAACTGTTGCCAGCATGTTTGAAAAAGAAGACTGTGACTAAAAAGGATTTTGTGGATCATATGGCTGGGGGTCGCACGTATAAGCCAAAGAAGATATTAAAATATCAAACCGATGGGGCACTGATCTCTGGCCATTATGCTAACAATTTGAAGGTGAACTCAATGGAGGAGAAGACGCGCACCTGGCCGTATGCCATGGATTGGCGGGAGGAGTATAAGCAGTTCCTGATGCGCACCAAGTGGTGCAACGAGGATATATATAAGCTTTTTTTTGAGAGTCCTCCGGTGCGCTACGATCAAATTCAAGATTTTTTGAGAGATTTGCGTAAGACTGTCTACGGATCGGATTATTCACCAAATGAATATGTTTCGCTGAACAGTCAGAAGACGATTAAAGCCGATATCGGTGATTCCAATTGTACATCAAAGGATATACAGACCACCTATGGCAATTACTACAATCGTTTGCAGGAACTTAACAAATTTGGTGCCCATTTGTATCGTCACTCTGCACCCAAAGATATGACGATGGAAAAATTTGCTGAAAATATGCGCAAAGTCTTCCGCAAATATGAACTGTCCACCTACTTTGAGGAGGTCTGTGTGCCAGCTTTACTGACCGCTAAAGATGGTAAAATGCCCACAGGACCCATTGATCGCTATACTCTGCGCAGATATTAGATAAATATTAGTTTAATTAAATACGTTTCAACTTACACGTGATCCCATTCATGGAAAAGCGGAAGGATGCGATTGGAGCGTGGCACAGGCACAAATATCATTGCATATTTTAAATAAACATTCGAGTCCTGCAACAAAAACGTTTTTTTTTTAGTAAAACAAGCAAAGCTCATTGCTAAACAATGAGTAGAATTTTAACTTACATTTCCCTTAATGAATCCATAGTCGCTGAGATAGTTAAGCACATTGAAGACCAGATTGTTACGCGTGCATTCCTCCGGTGCAAAGCAGCGATTCTGTTCATTGCAATTGATGCCCAGTTTCAGGAAGTGATAATACTCGTAGCAGCTGAGCAGCAAGGATTGCAGCGTGGCAACATCCTCTGCGGACAGATCGAAGCAGGAGCTCTTGTTGGCCAGCAAAGTGGCATAGTTTGGCAGCGACCACGGACGACAGCAATTAGACGTTAACATCTCCGGTTCACAGTATACTTGATAGCTGGGCACAGAGCCAATCTGCTCCTGTAGCTGACACATTGCCAACATGCCGTTCAAATCGAACAACGAGTCGGTGGCATTGGGTCCAATGCGTTGAACCACAAAATGTGAATATGTCTTGTGCGGCGAGGAATCACAGAAGAAGCCCTCGATGGGCTGTCGCAATTTTGAATCCATCCAGCCGCTCTTGGGCAACCCAGCCTGTTTGAGCATGCGCCAGGTGCTCTTCTTGGTCTGGACACGCTCACGATGCTCGTCCTCATCCATAAAGGTGGTATTGTGTCCATATTCAATATGTTCGCTGCGATGCGTCGGTTCCAGCGGCGAAGAGGGGTTGCTGTCGTTGTTCACCTCGTAGTCACGAAAGACGCCGCTGTCACCCATCCATTTATCGCTTATTGGACTATTTGTCGCCCGCAGTCGCCTGTTGACTATCATCTTGTAGGTGATGTCGTCGTGCTCGTTCTTTTTGTGCTCCTTGCGATTGCGCTTATTATTATTGTTTTTGTTGTTGTGCTTCCGTCGCTGGTTTTTGTGCCTTCGATGATTGGGATGAGGCTGATGTCGCGGCAACCCGCGCATCTTTTCTGACTGCATCTTTTGCAGCAGATCCGATGGATTGGAGAATAAGGCACCATTACCATCTATTTCCTGGTCCAGATTATGCCAAGCCGTCAGACGTTTGCCAATTTCAGTGCCGCGTGTCTCAAATCCCTGCAAGATGAGTGTGTGGGTGTGAGCATGCGTACAAATTATTTATGTTTTGGGGGTACAGTAGTCGCTCGCTTTTTCGTACAGTGTATGTCTAAATGTTTGCTATGGGTATAGGTATGTTTGAATCGACTGTAGTGCAACTCTCGAAATAAACTATTTTTTGCAGGTCTTTTATTAGCGAGTGACTACTGTACTTTTGGTGTGATACAAACCAAGGTGGGGTCACTGAAATCGGGCAGCTCGTTCAAGAGAAGCGCCACAATGATGCAGGCGACACAGCACACAGCAATGGAGACGACTACCAGATAGGGTCGACGTGCCAGGACATGATAATACCAGTTCATCTTCTCCGAATCGAAGCACAACATACCGTTTTCTTTTTCTTGTTTTTAGCCGCTTAAAGTGTATTCATGTTCGGTCTGCGGCAACAGGAGTCGCACAGCATGTAGATTTTTCATGTGTAACCTTGATTTTAGGCAAACGTCCTCCTGGGGGGCAGTGCCATTGTTGTTGTTTATGTTATAGATACTCTGTCTGTCCGTCTGTGTCTGGACGTTGGCCTTTGTCAAAAATGTGTTGTGATGCTTTTGCTATCGCTCTTGCCGTATTACTTGTGCTTGTTGCAAATGCAAATGGTTTGATAGCATTTTTGTTTGTTTTCAATACACGGGAAATAAATCACGGGCTGAGAAATGAAACGAAAATGAATAAAAGAATGCGAATGCAAAAAATGCGCAAAAGCACATTTTGCACTAGAGATGTGTATTACATTGATGTTTGACTGTAAGGACGACAATTATCGATTGGATATACTTAATATTGTATCGGTGTGGCGGCTTATTTACATCAATTTGAATTTTTGAAAATGTTAATTCGTTTACTTGTTGAAAGCAGTTAAAGTGAATCAATGTAAGGAACTAACTCATAAGTCACTCAAATGATCCCCATCTGGTTCGCTCTCTCTCTCTCTATTTTTCTAATATGATTAACATGGAGCTACCATCTGGTTATGTTATGGGCTATCAACTATCGATATTGTCAATGTTCTTAAAATATATAATAATATACATAAAGAAAGTAAGATATAGTTAAGAACATATTATTTAAACCAAGAGTTGTGAATTTTTCAACAAAAAAATCAAAAATTTGTTAAATGAACTGTGTTAACCGCTGAGAAATTCGATATCACTAGTTCGATAGACAATCTGTTTATTTCTCAGCTGATCCGCGAATTGTGTTTGTCAAATAATAAGAATAAAATTACCACTGATAACAAAGCTGTTCAACTCTTTTTTTTGAATATATTTAAAAATGCGCCGTCGTGTGGGCCTGTGTGCTATACAGCAACAAAAGTTGGCTGCTGAAAAATACAAGGATAAGGGAGCTGACATTCAGGAATCCCAGTTGGAGCAAATGACCAAGCAAATGGATGTCTTTCGGATCAAACTGGAGGAGTTTGCAATGAAACACAAGGATGACATACGCAAAAACTCGCAATTTCGTAAACAATTTCAGGAAATGTGTGCTGTAATTGGCGTTGATCCTCTGGCTACGGGCAAAGGTTTCTGGAGTGTGCTCGGCATGGGTGATTTCTATTACGAATTAAGTGTACAGGTTGTGGACGTCTGCCTAGCGGCGAATCACAAAACTGGTGGCTTAATGGAACTGGATGAACTACGTCGACGCTTGATTGCCGCACGTGGCCAGAGTCCCGTGCATCAGGAGATCACAAACGAGGACATATTAATGGCGACAAAAAAACTCAACATTTTTGGCAACGGGTGAAGCAAATACTCACTACATATTACCCGTTAAAGTCTGCTCTAAACCATCATTAACAGTTTCGTGGTCCATAAGTTGGGCAAAGGCAAATACATTGTGCAATCCATTCCCGGTGAGCTGAGCATGGAGGAAACCAATATTTTAAGTGCCGCTTCGAGTACAGAATCCGGCTGCGTTACAGAAAAACAACTCATAAGCGATTTGGGGTAAGTTTTAAGTGGATTTGAAAGTTCATATTTAATGAGTTTCTCTAAATTGTAGCTGGACGGAATATCGCACAAAGTGCGCACTGGAGAAAGTACTGGGTGAGGGCCTCTGCTGGATTGATAGACAATCAGATGAGAAACCAACTTATTGGTTTCCCAGCTTATTTCCCGGTCGCAATGCGTAGCTTAATTTTTATTTTTTTTACGTCTTTATTATAAACACCCAAAACTTTAACAAATATATTACACATATATATCTAGCAACATGTATATCTATTTATATGTATTTATATGCACTTATGTGAGCCGTCGCCTCCAGCGCCGGCTAGTCTGAGCATCTCAACTTCGGCCTGCAACTCGTATTTCTTATTGTTCACACTCTCATATGCACACTCAAATTTCGCAGTCAGGTCATCTACCATATTTTGGAAGAGTAATTTTAACTCTTTGTATTTAAGCAGACAGTTCTTCATATCTGTCTCGTAATCCTCTTTGCTGTAAATCGGGTAAATTATATACAATAGTTGATTACTGTAATATACAATATTTGTCATTACCTTTTTAAACTATTTGCTTCATCACGCCTCTTGCAGTCATTCACATGCTTCTCCAGTTGCTCATTCTGCTTGAGCGTCTCTTTATATTTCTCCATATGACGATTGTATTGACTTTCGAGGGCTTGCGTCTTTGTCTTGTGATCGACGGCTTCAGTTTTGATCTGTAAAAAAGATATATATATATATATATATATATAATAATTTATATATATAGAGAAAATCCAATCTCTATGGAAATAAAAAAAACTTGCAAGACATGTACCTTATCCTTCAACGACGCTATAGTTTTTTCCTTTTCGTTCAGTTTGTCCTTGAGCTGAGCCACTTCAGTGTCTACTTGTTTAGCGGCCGCGTCCATGATGCTGCCAATGGTGCTTGCCAATGTTGTGGTCTCCTCCTTGTAGGCTGCCGCACGTTTCTCAGCATCCTCCTTCTCAAGCACGGCAGCCTCGCTGATGGCCAGCGACTCCTGAACCTTTCGCATCGCCTCCACCTCACGCTTTAAGCTCACGTCGAGGCTGGTGCGTGCGATTGAAATGGATTTCTCGTACTCCTTTAGTTGCTTCTGTAGATTTGCAATCTTGGACTCACTGTCCTTGTGAGCGGCTGCCTCGCAATAACGCGCCTTTAGCTTGGCCTGCAATTGTTCAATCTGGTCGGCAGAGTGCTGCTTATTCTCTTGGAGAGTTCCAATAACATGCAACTGCGAGCGCATCGCCTCCTGCTGTTTAGTCAGCTTGGCCTCCAGTGTATTTTTTATTTTTTTATACTTTTCACTCATCTAAAATATATAAGATTTGTATACTTTACTCAAATCTCTTGCAGCTCTACTCTTTGACTTACCTGCTCATGATTGTCTAGGGGCATTTGAGCCCGATAAGTCCCCAGTTCCGTCTCCATGCTCTTGATAGTCCTTTGTGCGCATTCCTGCATCGTTTGGAGACTAAGACGCTCCTTTTGCAGTGCATCTATTTGGGACAATGCCTTTGCCAGTGCATCGCAGGTCAGGAGCAGACGCCGCTTTAAATCTTCGTTGTTCATGGTCTGTTTGTATTTACCTAGTTTGTCTGTTAGATGTTGATTCTCATTTATGACTTCGGTGATTTGCGCTCGGAGCTGCGACTGCTCCAAGCAACACTTTCTCAGATCCTCGCTTGTCTCCTGCACCAAGCGCTCCACACAGCTAGCCACGTCCCCAGAACCAGAGCTGAAGATAAAATATCAGAAAATTTAAAAATATGTGTGACTTTTATTCCGAATGTTGTCGTTTGTTGCTTTAGACCTGTTTAACGCATAGCTTTTAGCCTCCTCAGTCATTCTAAAGCGTTTTGTTTTTTTTTACAAAAAAAGTGGAGAAAATCAATTAAACATATTTGACAGCTAAAAAAATATAAGTCAGCATTTTGACAGTGCCGGTAAGCTCAGATATACATATATGTATATATTTTACTGTTATGACCACAACCCTTGTTGTCCTGGTAACGTTCGTGTGTAATTTTATGTTTGGTCAAGTGTTGTGCTCATTTTTTTTTTAGTTCCCGTTGAAGATGCCTTTGTTTAACAAGAAATTTGAAGCGAAACCGATTCCAGCTCGTACTAACCGCTGTAACATTGGTTTTCCCGTTATCAATGAGGATATTGAGGATTTTCGTAATATATCCTTGACCTTGGGCAACAAAGAGCTACGATTTGCGGACGGTATTTGGATGCATGCGACGAGAAAGGGGGATGTTGATGACATGCTGCGTTTGAATAAGAAATTTCGTGCCTTGGAGGAGGAGAACAATATGTGCAATCTAAAGATTGAGGTCATGCTGGACTTGTTAGCAGAGCAAGCAACGGAGCAGCAGACAAAGGATAAGTGTAAGTGTAAAAGTTTGACAATAATACAAATAAAATGTCAGATTATGATTATCTATTATAGAGGGAAACTACAGGTGCATTTAACGATTGTACGGAAGTCTTGACAGGGGTGGTTTTGTTTTTTTATAAACAAGTAAGTTTTGATGCTCTCCAAAAAGAGACAATCTAATTTCATATTGTGTTTATTCTTTGTAGAGTGGATTAATTACGAATGCATGAATGATACATGTTGGATATCTGGTTAAAAATACTTTTCAATTGTTAATAAAACTATTATATTAAACCTGTCTTTTCTTTTTTGAATAGCAATAAAGTAGGAATTATCATCTAGTTTAGTTATACAACATAGATTTAAATGGAAAAAAACTTAATCGAACTCTATTAGAGAAAGTAACAACATTGTCCATAATGATCTAAATATCATATATAATGTTATAATGCAATTATAACACGCTTTGTATTAGTCTAAAGTCTAAGGGTCAAGTTGCAAAAAATATAATTTTATTTATAAAGCAAAAATTTTTCTGCATGCCCAAATAAAAGTCTTGCAAAACTGTATTTTGAATTATAAAGATTTTTTTTAAACTCCGTTAAGGAAATGGGAATATATTAAATTCCGATAGCATGTCGAAAAAAAATCTTGAAATTTTTCTTTATTTTGTTCTGTATAACAAACTTTTCATATAAAGCTTAAGCGTTAAATGGATTTAATGAATAGGAAATTGAATTCAATTCATAATTCCCCATCCACAAATAATTTTTGATCACGAAACCAAAAGTTTATCTATGTACATAAGGCCATAATCATTTCACATGCTCGTTGAAACTAATCAATTGGGCAAAGTATAATGCAGAGGCTCTAACGGTACTGTTGATATATATATATATATATATATATATATATATTTTATATATTTATTTAGTTATATATGCGTTGCAACCGCCTTGGTTGGCTTTGTTGACTATCCCATTGGGAATTAATTTGGATTTGTTGGACTATCGTGTAATAAATGGAATTGAATTGAACTCAACTGCCTGGTCAAATTGTTGGCATTGTTGTTGTCGCCATTGGCAGCAATCTATAGACGCCATCGGGGTTTGCCGTCAAGCTGCCGGGAGCTTGGCTTCCTGCTATTTATTATTATATGGCAGTATATTGATAAGGCAACAGAGGTCCACAATTTCAAATGTCTGATAACTAGCGAACTACAAAAATATATCTGAGCACCCGAAGAGGCAGCCAAAATAAACAAATGACGAGGGTGTCGATCATAACAATAACAAACGTACATATAAAAACTAATCGAAAATACTTAACTATTATATACCCTAAGTTAATGAAAAATTGTCCTCTGCACTTATTGACACATTGTTTTAAAATATGAATGTAATTTTAAATGTGATTATGTGATCAAGGCCCTTATGAGCATAGAGTATATCATACTATATTATATGTAAGTTTGGTCTGTTGCATAATAAAAATCTGAAATTTGTACAGAGTATACGAAATTTACATAACTCGTTTTCTAACTCAATAATAATTCTCTTTATATCTCTCTCTCTTTCTCACTCTTTCTCAAAAAGTTTAGGCGATAAAGCTTAGTAATCAAAGGTATCCTAATCGTTGATTGTATGCCCCGTTACTATGTACAGCTATGTGTGTGTACTTAGCTGGGGACGATATCGGTTCACTATATCGACTACTGTATATTTACGCATTTATATTGATATGCGATAAGGCAAACTGCTTATAAAACAACACATTTATTTAGTTGTTGTTTGCCCCAAGTTGGCGAGGTGAGGTGAGGTGATGAGTGGCGGGGCGAGAAAAGCGAACACCTCGTTTCCGAGAGGGTGTAGTAACACTTGTTCGATTCGTGTATTACAGTAGTTTGTTGATAGCCAGCCGATCGTACGGACGCATACAAACAATCCGATCCCACCGATCGATGTGCCGAGTAATATTTACCTAGTGAAAAACAACAGCAATAACAATTGCTAGTTGAAGAGCACAAAACCAAAAACAAAAAAGAATCATAATAAAAACAAAATAGAAAAAATAAACTAAAGCAAAAGAAAACAAGAAAAAGAAAAGAAAACTAAGAATACAATAAAATGTTTGCACACATTGGTTTTCGATGCGCCTCTCGCGAATATATGGCAATATTGGAGTCCCAATTGGGTTCGTGATGTGGCATAGGTAACAGAAGTCGCCTATATCAGCAGAAACATATTTACAAAAAGTATTATCACTCAGCGAAATAAAAGTTCACACGACATAAAATTTTAATGGGTTTTCCAAAAATTCAGCTTTTATTATGGTTACTTAGATAAAAAAAAAGTGAAATAAATTTGTTTAACAATATAGTCTGCATATATGATATAATAATTAGCAATTTAGCATATGTTTTAATTTTAATGGGCCTGTTAAAACAAGTTCTTCATTTTAGTGTTTTATATTGAAAATGATGAAACACAAAAAGTCAAATGCAAAATGCAAATGTTTCCATTTTATTTTCTTCTGTTTGCACTCAATTTGAGTACAGTTCATTATAATATTTTTCGCAGTGTACCGGTTTGGCGCATTCATCAAAAATAAAGTCTGGCCATATCAACAAGTTTGAAGTGTCAAGTGTCAAATGATTACAAATAAAAAATTAGCAATAAGTAACAAGCCAGCGGCAAACAGTCGATCGTCAAAGTCGGACGTTGTCGTTTCTGTGCGCCTGTAAAACCGCGTTGTTTTCAAACTTTTGCTTTGGCCAATAAACAAATTGTCTATCTATCAATAGCAATAGATATTTTGTGGTATGAAACGAGCGCTGCCTAATAAATGATACCATATAAATCAATTGAGTGAATGCCAATCAAAAAGAGCAAACTGTGATAAATCTAATCAACAAATGGATCATGCCAGCCAAAGGGAAAACAGCACCTAAATAAACATATCCCGATCAGTCAGGTTGGAAGATATCTAGATAAATAGCTGGATAGATAGACAGGTTAGTCGATGCGTTTAGACAAATCGCTTTTATGAGAATTTCGTACATCGGACCAATCCATATACAAATTGCTGTTTAAACTTGTGCTAGAAATAGCGTGAAAAGAATTTTGCATTGCTTGTAAAATGTTTATGAAAAGTTATTTGAATGCAAATCGATTAAAAGTGATTCTATTAAGTTCAAATTATTCAAAATCCATAAACGTAATAGTTTGAAATGGTGCTTGCGTTAATTTAAAAATATTTAACTTAAATGTGTTAAGTGCAAATTAAAAAAAAAGTTTAATTATTTTTAATTCTCAATGCCAAATGATAAGATTAAAATTAAATACTTACGACATTACTAACTTTTTGTATTAATAATATAATATTTATATAATAAAAAATTGGATAACATTTTTATTGTCTAAAAGTTTTAGGTAATTCCATAAGATCAGACGCATTTTGGGTTGCTTTTGGTTTTTTAAGAGATGTTCTATATTCTAGCAAAGAATATATAAATAAACCTTTTAGCGAAATTGAGCTTTTTTTTTTTAATTGTATAGAATAGAAAAAGTCTTTTATTACCAGTGTCTTCTATCAACCTACATTTTTCGTGGGTAGCGATTTGATAAATGGGCATTATCGCATTTATGATTTATTGTTTTATAAATGGGGTCCCCATCGTCATTTAATAATAATGAAAACCAAAATGCTATAATTTATATGTGAGCCAAGGATTTGTATGTAACCACACATAAAGACATATTTATGTACACACTTTATTGTGTGTGTGTGTGTGTGTGTGTGGTGTGCTCTCCTCTATTTGTATGTGGATCACCCGTCTTTAAATGGCCAAGTAAATAAACAAATGAAAATTGTACACTCAGCGGCTGCCAGCGCACAATAAAATGAGTGAGAAATGTGTGCCAAGAAGGCAGTGAAAAATGCAACGGCAAAATAAATAAATAAATAAAACGTGAATCGAGCACAAAATGTTTACTATAAAAACTAAAACCAAAACTAATCAATCAGTGTGTGAATAATATATTTTAATGTAACTAACACGAAACAAACAAATCGATCGAAGTGTGATTAATAATATGCACTAAAACAAATATTTAAATATAGATGTTTTTTTTTATTAAAATCTAATTTTCTTTAATAAATTTTTAATAAAATTATATACAAAATTTAAAAAGGAAGGTCACTCTCCTATGTACTTTACAGATCTGCCAGACAACAAAGAAATTGCTATTTCTAATTATATGCATTTAGCAAAAAGACCTCTATATAAAAATAATACTAAATAGTGAAAAAACAATGTAAATAAAATTTTGACTTAAGTCAAGTGCGTTTGTTGTTCTCGTTGTTGACAAATAAAATTATGAAGCAGCTGCAACTGCAATGTTTAGCGACCATCTGGTTCTCATTTGGCATCTGTGGATTGTCCACAACGCTTGGCTACTTTATCGATTATACAGGTGGGTGCAAAAAAATAACAAGTTTATTGTATGCTTTTGTATAATGAATGAAATATAGTTAATAAATCATGTTTGAATGCTCAAGTTGAGACAACCCGACGAGCACATATCCTGCTAGTTTTTTTTTTAATATGAAAATCTGAAATCAGATCTTAATTAACTTTTTAGTTCATTCAAATTATTTCGGGGTATATTATATATTAATTGAAAAGATATATGTATCTCGTTGTCGAGAAAATTAAGATAACTTGATTTTCAAGTGGCATGAACATTCATATTCCACATCTTTAATTCGTATAATCTGTGGGATCCACTTGTTCATAAAGATGACCAAGACTAAGTCGACTTGGCTGCACTTTATAGTGTTGAAAATGCTTCTTTCTGCCTCTTACTTTAACTTTCCACCATCCCTATGCCCAATTTAAATTACTTATATTCCCCACTCTTCATCACACTATTTCCACCAAACGTATATTCCATGTAAGGTGTCCCCTGAGCAATTGCTTCCACTTTGAGCATGTAGCTTTGATTTGATTTTATTTTCTTTTTTTTTTTTGGCAACACTTTTTGATAAGATAATTAACATTTACATAGCAAAAATGATTTGATTTTAAAATGATGATTGCATTGTATTTTCCTTTTCACGCAGAGAATACGGAACTGATACAACAAAAAGCCGGTTACGATGTGAGATTGCAATGCAACCTAACTGGTCTGGTCGATGAAAGGAGACTGGCGGATATTAAGATACACTGGTACTTCAAGGTGAGCATGTGGAGAGAGTATTCCAAGTCATATTTGATTATAGACAAATTTTATTTGTTTCTCTTTTTAGCAATGCAGCGACAACAATTGTTATCAGCTAGAATCTGGCGAGGATTGGACAGCTTTGCCCTGCGAATCCACACTCTGCCGTGCAGAACTGTGGCTGAGAAATGTCACCGAGCGCTACTCGGGACTCTACAAGTGCAGCATTAATCCCCATATCTGGGATGCCTTGCAGGCAGTGGACGTGCAACTGGTGCGCACCTATCAACTGGACGTGAAGAGTGAGTAATAAACCGATAATTGGGACAATTTACTAATTGTTGCCACTTATTGCAGATAGCTCTCTGGCCGCACCGGAGTTTCTTGATGCCTATCCCAGCAACAAGAGCGTCAATCAGGACACTCGTGTTGTGTTCCAGTGTCGCGTGCACAGCGAGGAGCATCTGACCATTAAATGGTTTCGCCGGGGACTTATGCCCGCTGCCGAAGCGCCTCAGCCCACAAGCGGTGCCTCCTCCAATTTCAGTGCGCACATTGTGCGCTATAACGGCAGAACCTATGAGCTTCTCGCAACATCGCCCGAGAAACTCATCAGTCCACAGATCTATCTCAGCAAGCTGATCCTGAATAGCGTGCGATTGCGGGATACAGGCTATTATGCCTGTGTGGCAATTAGCTATCGTGGCCATAAGATACGTGAGGCGTATCTGGAAGTGCTGACACCCGATGACGACTTGGAGTACTGGGCGGAGTACAACAACAGCGATGAGCTAGTCACCGACAACGCCAGCGATCCCAACGAGTTCCTGCTGCTGTTCCTCATGCCACTGGGGCTGGCCTTGTTGCCACTCAGTGTTTGGGGCGGATACATGATCTATAAGCGTTCCAGCAAGCAGGCCGAGTGCGAGCGAATAGAACAGCAGTATTCCGATGAGGAACTGGACACAGAGCGATATGTCCTCGGCGGCAGTTGACAAACTTCTAGCTTAAAAAATACGCTTACAAAGAATGGGGCCAAAGACTGTACTTAAAATTAAGACTTCTAATAATATATATATATATATATAGAGTAAACTGCCAAATATAACAGTATTTTTATATGCGTAATTCAGTTATTATATTTATACCCTTGCAGAAGCTATTATAATTTTGTCATAAAGTTTGTAACTTTTTTGCACATATTCTGGAGCCGGCTAAATTAGATAACTATCTGTCGAAAGATAAGATTTTCGTCTTTAACTTTTTGACTTACCCTAATTATTATTTTCATAAATTTTTGCATATTCTTTTAGTGTGTGAAGAATGTTTCGCTTAAGGCGAATAGATCTTTCCATATCAGTGTCCAAATTGTTTTTAAGTTAATGTGAAAGTTTCAGTTCTCAGTAGTTTATTGCTTCGATCAAAATTTCAAAATTCGTTTGAATTTCAAAATTATTTTTCGCCCTTCAAAAACGAACAAGGAGACGTTAAGAAATTTCTTAATTGGATTAACTAAAGGCTCCGATGATCTTTGAATTGTATACGCAGTTCTACGTGTTGGGGCGTCGCGGAGTGCGTATCTATTTTGTCCGACTGACCCTGAGGGTTGTCAACCAGGACGAGGCGATTGAGGGTCGAATTATTCGGGAGGAGTTTTAGAGGTGAGCGGGACGAAGTACAGTGGACAAGCAGTATAGAAAACTAAAGGACATAATGTCGAGTCGAGGTTATCGCACCACCACCGTGGAGTATTACGAGTACGAGATGCCGGAAACTGAGGAAGAAAGCTATCCAATGATGTCATATCCCATCTCTAATAGCTACGAGACCCGTCATGTAAACTATCTCAGTTATGTTCAAGACCATTTATCAATGGTTTCCGATAATGGCTATAATAGCGGACCCGTTTTCGAGATGGTGCCATATCGCCAAGACACTATAGGATACAGCGAACAGGCGGTTGATCAGCCTCAACCCGCCAACCATCAACCGATTAATCGTAATCCCAGGCATGAGGATGAGTATGAAATAATAAATGGCGACGTTGCTGCAACAGAAGCAAATTATAAACCAAACAAAAGTGGCAAAAACATATATCGTGCCAAGGAGGGATATTTGGTAGAGGAGCCATCCAGTGAATCCGAGGAAGACCTTTAAACTCAATTATCTCTTGTTGGATTGCCTAAGCTTTCAACTCTAATGTGCTCCAAATGAGTAAGGATGTTCATGTGTCAGAAAGAGACACAAAGTCATGTTCCAGTAAACACTCATATATATTTTATATGCATATAAATTTATACATATATTTGTCGTATATACAAGCACACACACACGCATATATTTTTTATATTACACCCAACTTGTGTTTCTTTGTTGTTAAAGTGAATTTGCTTTAAAAATAAATAGCTTAACAAGTTTTTTGTCTCTTGCTTTATTGTTCAAACTATAAAAACAAAAAACAAGAAATAGCAGCAAATTGGCAAAGCGAATATTAAATTCCCTTTCTGACCTGACTTGAAACAGACCTATTTTTCCAATGGCAGCTATTTGACTTACAAAATAAATGTAACGTTTGATGGGGTATAAAAATAAAATTAATTTGCTATAAGCTCAACATGTCGTTGTTGTCTTTGGCTGTGTTTCAACGTGTGAGCAACGTTCAATTTTCCATTGGGGTCTTTGTTTACGACTGCTACATAATTTGATTATTAGCACATGTTTGACTGCTCTCTCTCTTTCTTCTAGCGCTCACTCTCACTCGCTCTCTTTTCCTCTCTTCATCTCTCGCTCTATTTCAGTTTTTGGGGCCAAGCTGCTATCGATGTTTAGTTGTTCAGTTGCCGCGTAGAATTTGCTGCTGTTAAACGTGTTCTGTTGCGTTTTTATTATTGTTTGTTTTTCGCTCACAAGCAACAACATTAAAAACAACAAAAAAAAAACTATTTTTAGGCTGTGAACTTTTGTAAAGTGCTCGAATGCATACGTCTCTATAATATAATAAACTGCAGACAAATAAATACAACAAAATATTTAAACAAAATGTCACCGTTTGACTGCAAATCACGGCGTGGCACTAAAATATCAGTTATAATACTTGGCAGCGCTTTATGTATTGTGATGATGGCTTACTTTGTCTTTGGTGACAGCAACGATGAGCAAGGCCTCCAAAAGCTACGCATGATATCAATTGTGAGTACGAGCTAAAACAAATCACGACAAGACCACGTTTAATTATTATGCGCATATTAACGCACGTCATTCATGGTATACCCTTTCATAAGCCAATTATCTCTATTACTAAACATAAACATAAAGTGAAGGTGAACTGAGTTAAAAATGTATTTTGAGAAATAATAAGTTAGAGAAAAGCTGCAATTCATCTTAAATGGATATTGGAAAAAATGTACATTACAGAATTGTTTTGAGTATGTGTCTTTAAGCACATCCTTTCTTTCAAACTCATGTTTCCTTATGTAACTAAACTTATCAGCATCGCGTTAAAACGAATTTTTCAATATTTTTTGGTGCACGAAAAGCGACGCCTAAACAGAACTATTGATTCAAGTTGCAAGGGTATTTAACTTTAAATGAAGTCCACTGATATTTATGTTCTATCAACAGCTGTTTCGCCATGGTGCCAAAACTCCTAGTGGCTTCTATCCGAACGATCCACATGCAGCGCACGACTGGCACGAAGGACTCGGAGCGCTAACACAGGTAAGCTACAAATATATACAAATAATATATAAATTTACAACGTTTCTCTCTCACTCTGCAGAAGGGCTCATTGCAATCTTATAACTTGGGTCGGAATCTGCGCTTGCGTTATTATCGCCTATTACCATCGAATAGTATTTACACACAGCAGCAGGTGCATGTTCTAAGCTCCGCCGCGGAACGCTGTGTGGTGCGTCAATAAGTCAATAAAAAATATTCAGATATTTTGTAGTTTGGCGATAAGAGAAACTCTGTGTCTTATCAGTTGGTAGTTATCTTTTAGATGAGCGCTCAAAGCGTATTGGCCGGTTTAATGCCACCGCTGGACAACAACAATGTGCTGCCAATTCCCTGGCAACCAGTGGCCATAAATACTCTGGCCCGGAACGATGATATTGTGAGTAGCTCCATCTATCCAAAATTTGAAATTCGTGCACATAACTTTTCTTGATTCGTTCACAGCTTTTGGCCCAAAAGAAGCCTTGTGCCAAATATGACAACATTTTACAGAAGCTATACAAGAATCCGCCCGCAGAGCTGCTAAAACTAAATGAGGATAACAAGGCGCTCTTCAAACTGCTCAGCAAAAATACCGGAAAAGTAAGAAAAATTTACATAATAGGATCTACAAATATGTATATACCTAATATAAGATATTTGTAATCAATGTTTACCTAGCCGGCTATTCGTCCGATCAGAAACCTAGATCAGTGAACGAACTTAAGATTTTTAATTTAAAGTACAACAAATTTTTTTTAGATAATTTAATATAATATTTTGTACTTGATTCAAAAGTTGTTATCCCTGTATATATTTAAGAGCGATAGATTAGATTAGATTAGATGATAAGTTATTCAAACTAATCTAATAATAATTTAGAACGAGTTCTACTTTAAATATTTATTCTACAGCTTTTAAAGCTGGTTACGGGGTATCTTCTAATTAGATATTCTTGACTAGAGCACTCCAATTTATTTTAATTCAATTTGTTCAACAGAATATTTCCACTGTGCTGGATGTGGAACTTTTGTATACCACTTTAAAAACGGAAGAGGAAGTTAGTCTGGCGCTGCCCGATTGGACGGAGAATATATATCCAGAGGAAATCAGACATTTGGCTGAACGGAGTTATACGTTATTTACGGAAACACATCTGATGAAGCGTATTAAGGGTGGCGCTTTTCTCACCGAAATACTTAAGAAAATGCAAAACAAACGCCGAAAGAATTTAAGTCCAGATCGCAAGATATTTCTATATTCAGCGCATGACGTAACGCTTGTGAATGTGATGAATTCCCTAGGTATATTGGATCAGACAGCAAATCTACCGGAATATGCGTCAGCACTGGTTTTTGAACTGCATCACAGCAAATCTTTCTCTGATGGAGATTTTGAAGTGAAGGTAAATTGGAAAATGTTATCAATGAATTTTGGATCTTTATTTATTTGTTCGTTCTAGTTGGTGTACTACTTTAACAGCGATGATAAATTCCCCAAGGAGCTGAGCATTCCCAACTGTGATACGCCCTGTTCTCTGAGTCAATTTAGCGCTTCACTAGAGCCACTTTTGTTGGACAACTATGATGACACCTGTGAAAATCCCACAACGGACTGCAAAAACTAGGTTAATTGTTGAATGCGCTTTCTTTTACTGCTGTTGCTATTTTGTTATTGTTGGACATTGTATATGATATAGATACATATATAGATAAATCCCAGATACGCTGTGAAAAAAGTAGGTTTATTGTAGAAAATTAAAATTTCTTCCAAAAAACTTGGTGTCCAATTTAATAAAAACTGGTGGAAGTTTCTTTAATGAATATTTTTAGAGCACTTTAAAAATATTTGTGAAACTCTTGGGATTAAAAAAATCACTTGCAAAGAATTTTTCACAGTTTTGAAAGTCTTTGGTTTGTTGAGTTTCCTGTCGTTCGTTACAAACTATTTATTTACATTAAAATACAACACTATTAAGTGCTAAAGTTCACGATTTAAAAATTTAGAATCTCGACCCTTTATCTTCGGCGTACAAGAAATAAATAGGCACCTCCATCTTATCGTTGAGGCGAACGATCTCTTTGTGGCTTATTAGACGAATTGCGGCAAGTCCATAAAATAGCATAGGAAGGCCTGCGACAAGTACGGTTTGATACACTACTAGATGGACTATATGTATATATATCTCAATCCTTACCCAAATTAATCACTTTCAGAAAGCGAAAGAATTTGTCCTCCAGTGAGAGATCCTCGTATTCACGCTTGCTGCAATGATATTTCATATACGGATAACACGCAGTGCGTAATATATGATAATTTGTGCCGGTGTCCAAAGCCCAATTAAAGTGCGACATTCCACGCTGATCGTTTTGAACATCCTTAAACTAAATTCATGATGCTTTTAGAAAATATATTTTACTTTGTTTGGCTTTATCACTTACCTTAACAAAATATGACGTCCAGAATGGCTCGTGACACTGTTTTAAATAAGCTGTCAACACTTCGGAAGCTCGTGGCTTCAGCAAAATACGAGTAAGTTGCATTTTTATTAATCAGAAACAACTATTTGCATTGCATAAAGTGCGGAATATTTATAAACATCCAATCAGCTGTTGTAGTGACCAGGGCTGCCATACCAAGATAATGACGATAACAGCTAGGTGCAACGACATGTGATATATATGATTGGCGGGAATTTTTAAAATACTCATACAGCTTATTTCACTATTATGTCGTTATTATAAAATTATGTCTGTTATATGCATGATTTTTATTTTTTTTATTTTTCCAGATCATCATTGAATATACGAAGATTACATTTGAATTTACCTGTACTTTATTATGTTCAACAAAATGTGCAAACGGAACATTTTAAGACGGTGCCCATTCAAAATGAGTGTCTATTGCAATACAAAATCGGTTCGGAGGAGCGTATTTAATTGAAAGTAACATTAACCGAAATGCTCAATAGAATCGAAGCCGTTCCAATTGTAATAGATGGTAGGGAAATTTACGACAAATGTGATATGGAGCAGAAGTTGCCTTTTAATATAGACCACACAATTGCTTGGTAAGTTGGCAATTTTAGTAGTGTTAGTCTTATAAAAAATATATACGAGTTTTATTAAATTTTCTAAAATTGTGCCCAATTAATAAACACTTGTAACAGTTATAAACACGCAAATTCGAAAACCATAAAATCTGCAATTGTGGCGGCTGTTAAAGCACAGACGATGTGGGATAAAACCAAACTTGGCGAACGTATTGCAATATGGAAGAAGGCAGCTGATTTGATAGCCAAGAAATATCGTTTTCAGATAGTAGCAGCAACAATGCTTGGCCAGGGTAAAACCCTCTCTCGGGCGGAAATGGATGTTGCTGAACTGATAGACTTTATACGGATTAATCCCATATTTCTAAGAGAACTGGCGAACCATGAACCCGTCAACAATTGTCTCAATGACTGTCGTAATCATATGTTATCACGTGGTTTAAGTGGCTTTGTTGCGGCAATAAGTCCATTTAACTATACCAGCATTGCTGGTAACTTGGCCTATACGCCAGTGTTGATGGGAAATGCTGTGCTGTGGAAACCATCAGATGCGGCCATACTGTCCAATTGGTATGTGTTTCAGGCCATGAGAGAGGCCGGATTACCAGATGGCGTTGTTAATTTTATACCAGCTAATGCATCGATCTTTGCCACGAAAATAACCCGAAATCCCAGTTTGGCGGGTATCAACTTCACCGGATCATCAAACGTTCTGAAACTGCTTTGGATGTTGGTTGGCATTCGGATTGACAAATACAAGAACTATCCGCGATTGGTTGGCGATTGTGGGGGAAAGAATTTCCACTTTGTGCATTCATCGGCAATTGCAGAAGTCGTAGTTGCCTGCACGATAAGAGCTGCCTTTGAGTATGCTGGACAAAAGTGTTCGTCCTGCTCGATGCTCTATGTGCCCGAATCCAGATGGAAGGCAGAGATTGAAAAACCTCTACTGAACATTGCCCGCAATCTCTTCGTCAGCGATGCAACCTATTCTGACAGTTTTTATTCAGCTGTGATAAATAAGAAAGCTTATGATCGCATTTTCAGATATTTGAAGTACATCCATAATAATCGCAATTGTAAAATATTGCTGGGTGGCACATGTTTCAAGGAAAGGGGCTACTTTGTGGATCCCACCATTGTGCGCATCAATGATCTCAATGACTCACTCTGCAAGGAAGAATTGATGGCACCCAGACTCTGTGTGTATGTCTATAAGGATAATCAACTTTATAATGTTCTAGAACAGGTGGCACAAATTAATCATGGTCTAACTGGTTCCGTTTTTGCTACAGATAGCATATTTATTCGGGAGGCTTGTGAAGCCTTCAAGTCCAACATTGGCAATCTAAATATTAATGATAAGTGCACAGGGTGCATGGTGGGTAGGCAACCTTTTGGAGCTGGCAAGATGACGGGAACGAATGAGAAGATGGGCAGTCCACAATACTTACTGCGCTGGACATCGCCGCAGATTATCAAAGATTCCTTTGTACCCCATGTCAACGTATATTATCCCTATATGGGTATCACTGATGACACATTTGGAGCACCAAAAATACAAGCTGAAGTTGACGACGATTCTGAAACACACAAGTTTAAAGACGCATAAGTTTTACTTTCAAAAATAATTAATAAGCAAATTTTCGAAAACAAATTTTTGTCTACATTTTATTATTGCTATTTTTACAATAAAGATCAAATTTTTATAAGGAAAAAAAAAATATTTATTTGTTTCTTATGTGTAAAAAAAAATGAATGCTTGAAAATAGTTTTTTTCTACGAAATGTTTTTAGCTGCATAAAAATTAAAATTGTTGTTATTACGCACAAAATTAATTGACGCTGGTTTGGTTAATGGTTCTTAACAACATCTCCAACTAAAGTTAATTACGTTGCTTAAAACTAGTTAAGTCTGTTTTGATTATTGTTGACTGTCGTTTTGAGTTTTATGTCCGATAGTTCACAATCGGACATATACAATTTTTAGAAGCTGCTATTTAAAATATTTACATAATATAAAAATTTTTTAGCTTCTCTTGTGTAGCTGTGCCAATTGTTTAAATTGTATTGGTGGCACAAAATGAAATGTTTGCTTGGTCAGATCTGCAGCACGGAATACGAATAATTATATATCTGTTGCTACTTTTATCAATTACCACCACAGCAAATGCAACAAAGCTGAATCTCATGCAACAAAGTCCTAATCACAATGAAGTAATCAATTGGAAGCGAATGACAAACAGTAAAGTGAATATACCCCGTCTCTACGCCGCATACAGGGTACTGCTGCACGATAGAGGTGGTGATGAAGTCAAACTGGATGTGGGTCAAATGAGCAAAAATGCGGCTATAGCAGAGGAAAATGATGCCGACACCATAAAGCCAATAAAAACGGAGACGTCAAGCGAAAAAGATCTGAAACTCACCAAAATGAGTTCGGCTCCACCCTTAAAACTTGATGACCCAACTGAACCCGACACTAATGAACCCGATGAAAAAAGCTCAAACGATATGGAGGATGGCAAAAGACATATGAAAATGCCCAAGTATAAAGACCATCTTATAGCCAAAACGAAATTGCCTTTAAAACTCAAGGAAGATTCCCCAAAATTACCAATGGACATGAATCCAGCTGAGAAGCGCATTATTGAATTAAATCAGATATATACGGATTTTGTGAAAGTTTGGCGAAATCCAACATCAGATTCCCAGGGTCTTAACCTGCTCGGCGAGAAGAACACGTTCCCAGTGCCACCCGTTCGTCTAAGTGCCTTAAATGAGCTCGTTAACATTGTTGAGAATCTTAAACAGTCAAATCCTATGGATGATATTGTCAAAGCCATCAATAACGATATGAATCCCGCAAAAGAATGTCTAATCAGTACTAATACACTAACGGTTAATGATAATCCCAAGAGCTTACAAGTCCCTAGGCAAACAGAAAAAAAATACAAAAGCGTTGCTCCCAATGTAAACGAAGTAAAAACTGGCGGTCTCTATGAAGATTGCAAGAAAAAACTCCGTGGCATTTTGCAGGCGGAAAAGAATCCAACCAAATATCTAAAGGGAAACTCATTTAAAGAACTAACCCAATGTCATTGTGATGAAGTGAAGAACGCTAAGATATCCATCGATGGTGGAGGCCCCAAAATATCGAAAGATTTTGCACCCTGTCACTGTGAGTCAACTAGACCAGAAAGTGTATCTATCGATGGTAATACGGGTAAAATCTCTAATGGACTAATTCCTTGTCATTGTGAGGCAATGAAGGGTGTTAACATGGCCGTTATGCCAGATGAAAGGAATTTGCAAAATAATAAGGAGAACTCCAAACAGATGGAAACGAGCAAAGAAAATAAATCCAGTCCATATTATATATCGAACTCGAAGCAAAGGCAACTGGTGTGGAATGAAATACCACTGATCAAGCCCGACGGTAAAGATAAACCCAAGCAATCGATATCGAGTGTAACCAAGGAAATTCCAAAACTTAACGATTGGGAATCAAATGTCAAGCAGGCTGTTTTTAACAACAAAGCCATGCAAAAAAGTGACACAAATTCAGCAAAATTCATTAAAAATCAAACCCAATTGCAGCACATCCTTAAAATATTCCAAGCCAGACATCGCTGTATAAATGTTGAAAAGGCGCTAAAGCGCAGCCTGGCAAGTAACTTGAATGCCACACCCAAAAATATAGCATTTCCCGAAGTGCTTGTTAATAAAATTGGACAGTTGCCCTCGGCTGGCGGTGGAAAAATTATTGAGAGTATGGCTAGGGAGTTAAATGTGTCACCCGTAGAGATGGCTCAGCGTATAGCCAGCTATAGCATGGACTCCAATTTGGGTAAGTAGTGTAGAACTATTAAGGACAACCTTAGTTTACGAAGATTTTCAAAAAGCAAGCCAGACCAACGGAGGACAAACGTTAAACCCAACAGCGAGTCACAAAGATAGAATAAATAATGCGAATTTAGCCCCGATTTTGGAAAAGATATTGCAACGCTTGCAGGCTATGCAGGATGCCAACTTGAATCAGGGTACACAAGAAAATTTAAATTGCTGCTTTCCTGATCCAACAGATGGTTAGCTGAATCCTAACAACTAAGGTTTGCATACACATTTTTACTATTTTGCTCTTTATCAGGCGCTCCTTGTGAATTAACAGGATCCTGGGAGTCGCTATTGCTTGGCATACGCATCAACATCAAGGACGAAAATAAGGGCATTGTGAATGAAATCAAACCCAGCAGCTGTGTTAAAGTTAGCCAATCACAATTGAAAGAGCGCCTTGAAGAGAAGACAAATAAAATGATTCCATTAAACATAACAATACAGGATACATTGCCCCCTCGCCCGCATAGTATGATCGATAACATAACGGAATGGATTTTCTCTGGGCACACGATTAATACTCTGGGTGGACCTATAACCTTGTCCTGTCGCAGGCTCAACTCCAGTTTGATGGGCACTTTTATGGGCTTTTGTAAGAAATGTGGTTGCATCGATACCATTTTCGGCAGTTGGACTTTTTGTCAGCCGTCGCGCGATTGTCAAGATTTAAGTATGGCTATATTCGAAAGACGGGATTTACTGCGTCGATTTCGTTTGGACGATATACGCAGGGAGCGATTTAAGGATCACTTATATACAAAATTTGGCAAGCAACAGCCGATAACATAGAAATCAATACCGATGCAATTTAATAATAATCCGTTTACTTTTTTTTTTATTTGTTATGCATTTATTTATATTGATATATACATATATATTTCTTCAATGTTTCTTGTCGTTGATTTGAATTTATTATGATAGGTTATATACAGGTTTTTTTTGTATTACAGCTATTAATTTTGATGGCGATTAATGAAGGACATGGAATATCCAATCGAACGCTTCACACAATGCTCATCCATTTCATTGCCTGTTTTGCACTGCCTCAACTGGTTAACAACATACTCGACGACTTGGCGTTTGAGTTGGTCGTTATTGTGAACACGTTCCAAACGTTTCTCAACTTTGCGGATGAGCATATTGGCTTCGGGAAAATCAGCCACATCTCGGGGCCACTTAATTGATTGATTGTCAGTCCAGCTAGTTTCAGAATACTCTTCACTTGAACCGTAATCCTTTGACTTTCTCCATGTTCCAGCTTGGGCCAGACCCAAAACACAGGCAAGCAGTACAATGTACGAAATATGCATTATGTGCAATTGATTGGAATCAGATTGCAACTATTGATTGGCATTAATGGTGCTTCTATTTATACGCTTGTCCAATAATTATTTAGCTGAATTAACAATTTCTGTTAGGTCTTTGAACTTTAATCAGACGCTTACGTTTGCATTTCTTATCTCTAATATATACGCATTCGAAAATTAGCTAAGCGCGCGTGTTTAAAATAAATCGATAGCAGCTGTTAAACATGCGTTCGCCAGCACTATTTTTTTTTATTAAATCAGTATTTGGGAACCCTGCACGAAAATACACCAACAAGAAAAAGTGTTGCTGGATTTTGGTGCATTAAAAACAAAACAAATAGCGAAAAAAAACTAGTGTTGTGGTCAATCGACAGGAGCAAATGCCAGGAAAATGGGTAATCAATTGGTTGGCATTGCACCATCGCAGATCTATGCAGTGGAACACTACTTTTCTGGCCAGTTTGGCAACGAAATCATTTTCGACCTGAAGTGAGTACAAATTTAACAGCTGTGCTATGACTACTACTATATGTGTATGTATGTATGTATATAAGCATGAATATGTATGTATTTATTATGTTTATATGCATGTATATACATGTATGTGTAAGAATTAATTATTTATGACGTTTCTCATCCACCCACAGCATGGGTAGTACGCGCTTCTTCAAAGTTGCCAAAGCCAAAACCGATGAGGGCTTAATTGTTGTGAAAGTGTTTGTCAAACATGATCCCACTTTACCGTTGGAGGATCACAAGGAGCGTTTGGAGAACATCAAGAAAATATTAACGTTGGCGAATGCTGTTAATTGTTTACCCTTTCAGCGCGTCGAGGTTTGTATGCAATTCAATTTTGTTCAAAAAATTATATCTAATATTGTTTTTAAATTCTTCTAGCTCATTGATAAGGCGGCCTACATAATGCGCGAGTATGTGAAGCACAGTCTTTATGATCGCGTTTCCACGCGACCTTTTTTAACTATACTGGAGAAAAAGTGGATCACATTTCAAATTCTGTGCGCTCTGAACCAGTGTCACAAGCAGAAGATCTGTCACGGCGATATCAAGCTGGAGAACATATTGATTACCTCGTGGAATTGGATTCTATTGTCCGACTTTGCATCATTTAAGCCCACATATCTACCCGAAGACAATCCAGCTGATTATACATACTTCTTTGATACGAGTCGCCGTCGCACTTGCTACATAGCTCCCGAACGTTTTGTCAAAACTCTATCCTCAGAGGATGATCCCTACAATGCAAATATGTCTGTAATACACTCCGATTCTATAATACGTGTGCCGACTTCATATGCAGGAAACACTTTGCAGCCGGCAATGGATATCTTTTCCGCTGGGTAAGACTTGATTTTTTTCTTAATGACGAGAAAGTTTCCTAATTCAATTCAAACTTGTAGTTGCGCCCTGTTGGAGCTGTGGACGGAGGGCACTGCTCCATTCGAGCTGTCGCAACTGCTCGCTTATAGACTCGGGGAAAGAGAGTTGGTGGAGAAACACTTGGCTGGGATTGAGAATGAGCGATTACGTAATTTGCTGGCATCTATGATTGACATTAATTCGATGAATCGCAAGAGCGCCGAGGATTACTTGGATCAGGAACGAGATCAACTGTTTCCCGAATATTTTTACTCATTTTTACAATCATATTTGCAAATGTTCTCATCTACGCCAATTATGTCGCCAGATGATAAGATACAGTGTCTTCACAAGGATATCGGACACTGCATCAAGGTGCTGACCCAAGCACAGGACCGGACACCCAGTGACGAGGACGAACACAAGCCGGAGAAACGGGATCCCATTAAATGTGAACGCCTGCCACCGGAACAGGATGGCTTAATACTTATCATCACAGTGGTTACCTCTTGCATTCGTGGACTGAAGCAGTCCAATACAAAAATAGCAGCACTGCAGCTGCTGCAAAAGCTATCAAAATATACCACGTCGGAGACCATACTGGATCGCATATTGCCCTACATTGTATGTGTTGAGATTTACTTGATTAATTTTTCTCATAAACCTAATCTTTCAAACATATTTCAGCTTAATTTGGCACAAAAGTCGACGGCTAAGGTACAGGTTCAGGCCATTGAAACGCTGACAGCCTGTCTAAGCATGGTCAAGGACATTCCACGCAGTGATGCCAACGTCTTCCCCGAGTACATCCTGCCCTACATCTCCGATCTGTCCAGCGATTCAAGTGCGGTAATTGTGCGCGTTGCCTTCGCCCGCAATATTGCTGCGCTGGCAAAGAGTGCCGTCTATTTTCTGGAGGAGACGCAACGCAATGCACCCAATGAAATGCCCACCAAACGTTACGAAGCGGAGCTGAATGCCCTGCATGACAAGGTGCGGCAGGCAGTGCTCAGTTTGCTAATTGAACCGCAACCGATTGTAAAGCAGACGTTAATGGAGTCGGGCATTTGTGATCTGTGTGCGTTCTTTGGCAAGGAGAAGGCCAGCGAAGTGATTCTATCCCACATTCTGACGTTCCTTAACGATGATGATAAGAATTTGCGTGGTGCTTTCTACGATAACATTGCGGGCGTTGCTGGCTATGTGGGCTGGCAGGCGTCAGATATATTGGTGCCGCTGCTCCAACAGGGACTTACCGATCGTGAGGAGTTCGTCATTGCCAAGGCCATTAGAGCCATAACCATACTCATTGAGCTCGGACACGTTACGAAGCCGACGGTAACGGAGATTGTGAATGAGACAGCCTGTTATATGTGCCATCCGAATTTATGGGTGCGTCACGAGATCTGTGGCATGATCGCCACAACAGCGCGCAATCTCAGCGCAATTGATGTGCAGTGTAAGATTATGCCAGCGATTAGTAGATTCCTCAAGGCGCCCCTCATCCAAGTGGAGAAGCCACATATTCTGCTAGACTGCCTGCTGCCGCCCATACCTAGACAGATCTTTGATAGCGTACTGCGTTTCCAGGACATACAGCATTTCGTTGGCGCTCTTGAGGATCGAATGCGTTTGCGTAGTAACACGCGTCACAGCGGCCAGTCGCAGGCACAGCTGGAGGATATGGGACAGACACTACGCAATGTAAGTGCTTTGGCAATTTCGGTCGTTCTCCAGCGAACCACTCACATTTCCAAAACACTGTAGCTTTTCAGGCGACTCAATTCGGAGGGACTAACGGAGACGATCGAGCTGCAACTGTTGGCCATGAAAACGTTTTTGATATCGCTGAAGCACAAGGATCAGCAGGATCCCGATGATGCAGGACTGACCAATGGCCGCATTGTGGTCAGCCGAAAACAAGTCGCCTGTCACGAATATCCACTCGCCGACAAGGCCAACAAAATGTTGCTCGATAATCGTAAGATTTCCGTATCTAATAGATAGCTGCTAATTGTTGCATTCAAATATTAAATTGAATTTTAGGTACGAATGATGCACATGCTCCCACAATGGTTTCCCCCGCATCCGATGCGGCTGTCACGCCCCACTTGACCGCTGGCTCATCCGGCAGTCCCGCCTCTGGCGTCATGATGCTGGGTGTGCCGACAAGCACAGTGAGCGCGGCCACTTCACTGGGTGAATATACGATGCCGGATCGCAATTATTCGCTGGAACGTTCGTCGGAATGCTGCAAGGACTTGGAGTCGCTGACGCTAAAGATCAAGCATCGCTACAATGTCCTGGCACTCTCGCAACGCTGCAACTATGATAAGCTTGTGACACCGTATCCATCCAACTGGCGTCTTAATGGCACACTGGTGGCCCATCTGCATGAGCATTCCGAGTCGGTGATTAAGTTGGCTCCACTACGCCCCGATGGTTCTCTCTTTGCCAGTGGCAGCATCGATGGCACTGTTCGACTGTGGGACTGTAGCAAACTGAATGGCAATCAGGGCATCAATAAGTCGCGCCAGGTTTATTTCGCTCAGACGCCAATCTATGCGCTTGCCGCTTGTGACGCTGGACAATCACTGGCGGTGGGCGGCAAGGACGGCAGCCTGCTCATCATGCGCATCGATCGCAATTCCACCAAGATGACGCTGCAACAGGCTCTGGATCAGAAGTACAATTTTTATTGCGAAATTTTCACATTATAATGTAACATAGACTAATCCAGTTCTTCTTGCAGAGAACATAATAATGATGGACCCGTTGTGGATATGCATGCCTATGATCAGGCAGCGCAGAGTGTCATTGTTTATGCGACACTTTATGGTGGCATTGTGGCATGGGATACCCGGATGCAGCATAGCGCCTGGCGTTTGCAGAATGAGCTGCGTCACGGCGTGATAACAACCATCTGCGCAGATCCAACGGGCTCGTGGCTGGCAACGGGCACCAGTGGGGGCAAGCACATCTGTTGGGATCTGCGTTTTCGGCTGCCCATAACTGAGATTAAGCATCCGGCAGACTCGTGGATAAGAAAAGTCGCCTGCCATCCCACGGAGCCATCGTATTTAATATCCGCCTCGCAATCGAACAACGAGGTATCTGTGTGGAACATTGAGACGGGTCAGCGACAAACCGTCCTATGGGCCAGCTCGGCACCGGTGCTCACCAACACCAGTCTCAATGATCCGGCAACGAATTGTGGCATACTGAGTGGAGTTGTGGATGGATCGCCATTTATTTTGACGGGTAGCTCGGATCAACGCATCAGATACTGGGATCTTGGAGCATCAAAGAACTCGGCGCTTAAAGTGCCTGCAGCCAATGATAATTTGACAAATGTATCCTTTAACTATAGGTAACTATATTTATGTTATAGATTCTCACATCATATCGCATATTTATATTTGGCTTATTGTAGTGCCCGTCTCATCGATGGCAGCCAGGTTATTGAGGAGCAAATCATTCCAAAGTGTAACGCGGGCGACTCGCAACAGTTGCGCACCTCGATCGAAGAGAGTCCCAGATCGGGGCCTGATATGCCCAAGACAAGTCATCACGATGCGATCACCGATTTGCTCATGTGTAAGGATAAGGGTCAAATCTATATAGCATCGGCATCGCGTGACGGTGTCATCAAGCTTTGGAAGTAATATCTGTATTTTAATTCCTTATCTGTGATTAGTCTAATTAAAACACCAATATATAACTTATAACACCAATTATTTCTTTCTATTTTTTGGTTCCATGGCGCCGCTGTGCGTCCTATTTTTGTTCTGCCAGCAAAGCGCACCAGTGTGATAATCATATATATCTGGAATCTTTTTAAGTTTAGTGCTTTTCACTAATCGCATTATTTATATATTTATATGTATATATATATATATACACATATGAATGTATATATTTAAAATTTACACGTTAGGTTCAAATTAGCATCGTTCTTCATTTAGCTATTTGCGTTGCCAGATTGCACTTGACTAGCTTTTGACTTGACTTTTTTAGAGCAGTAGAAATACACTCGATACTTTTAATTGTGCTTTCGACTATGGTTTCATGTTTTAAGTCAAATAACGCAAGTTTGCATTTTTTGTTTGTGATAAGTCTAAAATAATCTTGCCCATAGTAATACTCATACTTTATCATGCTATATACTCATACTATATCGACTTTAAGTTCAAATGCAATATTGCATTGTTCTTATCTTTTACCTCGTCTTGAATGGCTCATGTCCCCATAGACTACGCGCCAAGCATTTGTAACGTGGTGGCAACGTTTAAATTCTGAAAATTCGAAAGACAACCCTGCAAACAGACGCCGCAGCCAACATCAAATTTTTTGATTCTTGCAGCTGGCGCTGTGTTTCGTTTTGTATCTTTGCAAGCGCCGTTATGAACAGAGTGGCCTAAGCGTCATAAGTCAAACCGAAGAAAAGTAAGTTTTCTGAGACGCTTAGATACAACAAAATAACAAAAAAAAATAGAACCAACTAACTTAATAAAATTAGTTCACTTTACTCACAATTAAACAAATATATAACGGAGCGTGTGACCAAAGTACCAAATCGGCAGCAAGAACAACAAGAAGAAAATCGGCCGAACAACAAAAACACGCACGGCTCGCAAGCGCAGTGTGCAGCAGGACAAGAACAACAACAACGACAGAATTTCAAAATGGCGCCAATTAAGGGCATAACTCGAGCAGCCGCTGCTGGCAATCAAACATCGGTCATAAATGAAGTTTTACAGTTGCGCGGAAAGGGGCTGAGCCGTCGGGTGGCGGCTGGTGTTAACCACAACCACAACAACATAGATCAAAATATGGAGAATATGCAGACGCGCGGCAAGCGCAAAGCGGACAATAGTCCTATTAAAAATGATAAGATCAAGCGCACTGCGCTGGGCAATTTGACGAATAATGTGAAAATTATGACCCTGCATCCCGGCGAAGAGGATCAGCAGCAACAGCAGCAAGTACAAGCGCTTAAGAAGCCCACAGCACAGCAGCTGCAGGCGCTCCTGGATGCTGAGAACAATGACAATGTGAACGTGCTCGTCCCTGACGCCGCCACAGCAGCCCCCTCCATGCCCAATAAAATAATGACGCGCGCCTCCAGCAAGGCAGACGATGCAGTGGAGAACTGCCACAAAGTGCTCGACAAGTTCGAGGAGGCGCTGACACGTCCAAAGACGCGTAAGCAACCAATAGCCGCCAAGAAACAAATGTCCATGCCGGATGCAGTGCCGCAGCCGTTGCTCAAGTTGCCGGCACCGCCACCACCATTACTGCCAGCAGCAGCGGCTGTCGTTAAGCCGGTGCGTCGCATCTCAAATGATTTTAACAAGACTGAGGATAGCCTGTATATGTCTGCGTTGGAGGACATCTCCACCAGCGATTCGGTGCGTCTTTCGGGCAACTTCGAGGCCGCCCGTCGACGCTCCGCCAAATTGCAACAAAAGACTGAGCCGCCAACGGCAGTGCAGAAATCGGTGAATATGGCAGCCGCTGCCGCTGCTGCTGATGCCAAATTGCCGCCTGTGCTACCAGTGCCCTCGGATGTGGAGGACTTTGATCGCAAAAACTGGGATGATCCGTTCCAAGCCTCCCACTATGCCATGGATATATTCAACTATCTGAAGCAGCGTGAGCCAGAGTTTCCCATACACGATTATATGCCACAGCAAGTACACTTGACCACCTGGATGCGAACACTGCTCGTCGACTGGATGGTCGAGGTGCAGGAGACATTTGAACTCAACCATGAGACGCTCTATTTGGCTGTGAAAATCGTCGATCTCTATTTGTGCCGCACGGTGATCAACAAGGAGAAGCTGCAGTTGTTGGGTGCCGCTGCCTTTTTTATTGCTTGTAAGTATGATGAACGTCAGCCGCCATTAATTGAGGATTTCTTGTACATTTGCGATGGGGCATACAATCACGAGGAGCTGGTCAAAATGGAGATGGAAACGTTGCGCACCATCAAATATGATCTCGGCATACCGCTTTCGTATCGCTTCCTGCGCCGCTATGCCCGCTGCGCCAAGGTGCAGATGCCTACGCTGACCTTGGCCCGTTATATTTTGGAGCTATCGCTAATGGATTACACAACAATCGGATTTAGTGACTCACAGATGGCATCGGCTGCTTTATTTATGGCGTTGCGCATGCATGGCGGCGTCGCAAATTTGCAGCAAAAGACCTGGAGCTCAACGCTGATCTACTATACGGGCTATCAGACGGCCGACTTTGCCGAGATTATTCCCGTGCTAAATGCGGGACTGCACCGGAAGCCGCGGGCCACTATCAAGACGATACGGAACAAGTATTCACACAAGATTTTCCATGAGGTGGCCAAAGTGCCGCTGCTCAGCAATCAGGAGCTGTTCCAATGCAATCTCGATCTGAACGATAGCAACTTGGGCACTGGATGAGAAAATATAAAAATCAACGATGTAAGCGAAAGCAAGCTTTTCCATTTAGCCAAATTAACACCTGAAAAAAACAAACAAAAAACAAATACAAAAAAAAAAAAGGAAATAACAAAAAAATGTTACGCTTCACTTAGACATAAGACACAACACAACACAACACAACACAAGAAAACGAAGAAGCCAATTCATCATATTCATATGCACATTATATATATTATATTTTTATTCAATTGGATTTTATTTTGTAACCTTTTTTCGCTAATGTACCAGTTTAAATATTAACATTATTATTAACCATTATTAATTTTTCATTGTTTTTTTATTCACGTTTATTGTTTAGACAAAACTGCTGACCCCCATTCAAAAATAAAAAATGTATCGATTGTATTTAACATTTTATGCTATGTTCTATTTCTATAACCCAAACAAAATATAATAAATTCTATACATATTTTTTAAGCACAAGCAAAGCTCTGACATGGATTTTACTACGAGACAACAAATATATACAGATGTTTCAGATACTACTTACTATATATATATATATATATGTACGATACTAACAACTAACCAGGATTCGCTCCTCCAATTTGATGTAAGTAATATGTTGTAGTTGTTGTAAAATGATGATCATGATTGTATTTGTTAAACATTCATGACTTATTTATGTATTATGTTCAATGTTTGTCTAAGTAATTGTATTGTATTATGTATGTATATTCCGTATGCCATGTTATGTATGTATGTATTATGCTCTGCCAGTCAAGAAATACCAATAAACACACACTCACTTCAAAAATAAATGTATATATATATATATAGATATATATGAAGGGTGGAAATTGCATGACGAGTTAGTCTGAAGGTACGTGAAATTGTAGCATATATGAAGCGGTATCTTTATATACAGATATATATATATATATATGTATAGCTTCTTGTGTGTCGCTCTAGTTTTCCTTTGATTTTCCTCAGGTGAGTAACACACACGCACACACACACACACATACACACATGAATCAATAATCTTATGTTTTTGTTTGTTGCAGACTCTTTATTTTTATTTTGGCGCGTCTGCTAAATTTTTAGCGCCAAATTATATTTTTGGGCAGGCTGCGCATGCGCGCCGCAAGACATCAACAAGGACATCGACATCCTCGGTCTCCGTTCTCAGTTCCCGCTGCCGTCGTCTTTGTCCTAGAAATCATTGCATACATAACCGATTTCTACCGCTGCATTTTTAAGCCCGAAAATAAAAAGGTTCTGTCTGTCTCAATGCCTGTCTGTCTGTCCGTCTGTCCGTCTGCCTCTCAGCCTGTCTGTCTGTCTGCTTGACGTTTTCTACCACCTTTCTCGAGCATTGTGCTCCTTTTCCCTCTGCCTGCAACCAGGTAGTTTCATTTGCTTTTGTGTGCTTCTCGCTCAACGCAAATGCAATGCCACTGATTATTTTTCCGGTTCGCAAGGTAGGGTGTCCAGGACAAAGGCAAAACAACCAAAAAAAAAAAAAGAAAAGATCAGAAATATTTGTCCTCGTGCTGTTGCTGCTCCTCGTTCTGCTTATTTTTTTTTTTTGCTCAAGGTGCAATCCGGAATACATTGCTAATTACTTTGGTTTTTGGTTGTGTGCGCAGAAATCAAGTTTATTTTTCTATTCAAAGCAGCTGCCTCTGACACCGAGAAGCAGGCGAGGAAGGCAAGTAAGTTTACACCTAACTTATGACCATAACTTATACGTGTGCCTTTTTCAGTAACCTGGCCGGTTGAAGGCACCATTATAGCCGCTTCCAAAGCCACTGCCATAGCCCTGCCCACCATGATTGTTCAGCACGTCAAAGGGTCCCTTGTGTACACCATTCTCGGTGTATTCAATTTGTCCACTATATCTAAGATGTGCTGGATGCGGTGGATAGTTGTATTGATTCTGATAGCTGGTGGGTGGTGGTGGTGGTGGTGCTGATGCTACTCCCCCGGGGTGGTTAACGACGGGCAGGCTGCCTGGTGCAAAGCCCGGATAAAAACCTGGAAAATAATTGGGATGTTGTGGCAGATACTGACCAGGATATGCATAGCCGGGCTGTTGAGGCTGGAAAAACTGTGCGGGATGATAGGCAGGTGTATATGTACCATAGCCTGGTGCATTACCTCCAGAATGAGCCAGTGAATTTGGATAAACTGGATATTGTGGAGTGGGATAACCAGCCTGTCCTCCACTCGGCTGAGTTGGATAACCAGCCTGTCCTCCACTCGGCAGAGTGGGATAGCCACCCTGTCCTCCATTCGGCTGCTGAGAAATAGTTGGGACTTGACTAGGATATGTACCCGACTCTGGAAGTTTGCCTCCAGCTAATGGTGGTGCGAGGGGCAGCTGTTGTGCTCCTGGTTGTCCAGCATAACCGATGGGCTGAAGTGCGGGCACGAGGCCAGTGCCACCACTCTCATGACCAGAGGCTCCATCAATATCACCGTATGGATAACTTGCAGCTGGTTGCTGTCTCAAATCCGGATACAGCTGTGAATTGAGACGAGCGCTTTCACGATGACGATTGCTGGTGATGTTCCCTCTAAATGTGGAGGCCAAATTGACTTCAGTATTTGTATGCTCGCTGCTCTGATCAAATTGCGACGACGACGACGACGACGACGATGCATCGACTAGGCTAAAAGTCAGTACCAATATCAGCACTAAGTGGATAATGCTTCTGTACATGTTGATGCCTCCAATGAAACTGGGCAAGAATAGCAAAAATTTTGCATATTTAAATAATTTTGCTCTGAATGTTTTCCGCTGGGGTTATCGTTCAGGTCAATTGCGCAGTAACAAACAAATTTTTAATATTTTTAATGAAAAATATATTTATATATATTCCCTGTGGCACACCTAAAACTACAAATATTCAAGGCTGTTCCATGAATTTATTATGTATGATTATGAAATATATATAAATAGATTGTCAACATGTTCTCCGATTGCTATATAAGCCTAGATTCTAGCTAAGAGTCTAGTCATATAAATATTAAACCGTAACAAAGATGCAGCTCATCATTGAATTATCCTGCATTTTACTGGTCATACATCTGTGTCCTGGTGCACAAGCCAAGCCGTGCTTAGAAACGATTGCCAACGAGGTGCTGGACGCGCTGAGCTTGCTTGATGAACCACAACCTACTGGACCACTTATACAGGAGTCCAACAATCATGGCTATAATTATTACTATGGAGGCGGTGGTGGACATAGTTATGGAAATAGTGTAAGGGTATATGACCAGGCGCCTCCTGCCTATGTCCGGGCGCCTCCTGCCTATGTCCGGGCGCCTCCTGCCTATGTCCAGGCGCCTCCTGCCTATGCCCGGGCGCCTCCGGCCTATACCCGGGCGCCTCCTGCCTATGCCCGGGCGCATCCTGCCTATGTCCAGGCTCCTCCTCAGGGACCAGTTAATTGTTACTATGAGGGAGCTTATCACGAACATCGTCACTGTGCACACAGTGCACCAGCTTGAGACAATATTCGCACGAAATGAAAATATTTTGCTGAAATAACTAAATCAACTTTATACACTAATTGCAAATAAAATGCAAATTATTTAATATGCGTTGCGTATTTTGAACTTGGGCTGGTTCCGCTTGGTTGTCTATATTAAAAATCTGTAAATTCTCTCAAAAGTTGTGGAGAGAAGGAATGCTATGTAATCGATGCAACAGATCAGGTCTCGATCCTAGTGTTATCACATAGTTCTATCTGTAGACTGAATTCATTTGTATTTCATTGAGAATTAAGGAACAGTCGCAGATAATTCATGTTAATAATATGACAACTTAATTAGAGTCGTTTAATACAATCGTAATTACATTTTATGATTCACTTAAGATTAATTAAAGATTATATACTCTTTCAGACAACTTAATTGTTTCTATAGAATCTTTGCGAATTATAATATAAAAAATATGTACTTAATTTGAAAGCTGTCGTTTTTATTTATTGATTGCAGCAGTGCATAATCTTAATATATATATAAATAATATTATATTTGTTAATATTATCGCCCTTTTTAACTTGTTGAACCTGTTTGCAGTATATATTCTATAAAGTGCTTTAACCTTTCACATACAAATAGCGAACTTGAGTTTGAATCTCAGAAAATGTTTTTCTTTGTGTTTATTAATATTGCAAGCAATATAAATATTTATCTATAATTATTAAAAATATCTATAGTATATAGAATGGGCATGATGTGGTCATATAATCGATCAAAGTATACGTACATCGATTTGTTCCGTTTCAGGTCGCAAATCGACATTTGGCTTGGAACCGGGAAAGACTATTTGACGTTCATGGGACAGCTCACTGGATCGTGGCGGAGGATTGGGCGTCGGATGAGGTTCCACTGGTGGAAGATTTGTATTGCTGGATACAGGCTTTGGAGTGGGTGAAATGATCAGAGGTGGTGGATTTCTGCCCACAACCAGCGTGTTTTCGGTGGCTTTTGTGGGTAGCGGTGGAGCAGTAGGATTAGTATTCCCATTGTCACTTGTGGGGGGTGGTTGGAAAGTTACATTTTCATCGCCCCAATCGGGCTGGGGCTTAACTCCCCATCCATTCGGTGGGTTTTGTACGTTTAAATTTCCCGGATTAATTGGCGGCTGTTGTCCGTTTCCATTTCCCGACCCATTTGGTGGTTGTTGTCCGTTTCCATTTCCCCATTCATTTGATGGTTGTTCACCGCTCGGATTATCCGATCCATCGGGCGGCTGTTGTCCGATTCCATCACCCCAGCCGGGCTGAAATGTTTCTTGGCCATCTCCCCAACCTGGTGGTGGTGATCCATTGTTATTATTCCATCCTGGTCTGCCTCCCCAGCGTCCTCCACCTCCCCAGCCAGGTGACGGTTGCCTACCGCCACCCCATCCACCCCATCCGGAAGGATTTTGTCTACCACCGCCCCAACCGGAGCCTGGGTGTCGGCCACCACCCCAACCGTTGCCGACTCCATTCCAACCGTTGCCGCCCCCATTCCAACCACCGCCGGCACCTCCATTCCAACGCATTGGTCGATGTGGCCTCATGCCGTGTCTGTGTCCATTTATGCCGTTAGTTTGCCAGCCAACACCGCCGCCATTCTGATGTTCCGACCAACCGCCGAAACCGCCAAAACCACCTGACGATGCCGACGAGGATGCCGATGATGACGCCGATGAGCTTGCAATTGCGATTTGTGCGTAACACGTGCGGAAACATAATACAATTAAAAGCAGCAGCAGGCACTTTGCCAAGGCCATTGGCATTTGGAGTCGTGTTCGCGTCATGATCGCTGAGATTACTTGAATAAACTGCGCCCAAGCGCTAAGAACAACGATTTCTGACTGAGGGAAAGTTTTAATTTTTGTATATTTGTATTCGCGATAAGAGCCGATCGCTAACGCTCAGATTTCATATATTCGAAACCTGTCCTCGGTTTTGTTTGTCTACTTAAATCTTATTGCTTCTGACTTTGATCTGTGCTAATCATTGTGAAGAGCATTGATGAGCAATTGTGAGAGCAAAAAAAGATAAGAGATTTGCTCTCTCTCTCTCTCTCTCTCTCTCTATCTGCTTCTCAATAAATGATGTAAGCAAAATTGATGTAGACAAACAGCAAAATAATAGTAGCAACACCTCCTATACACATTTTAACGTTGTAAAATTAGTGATCAGATAATCTCATAGTCAATTTGTCGGAACTAAAGCATTCTTAATTAATTATGCGTTTTTTAAGTGCCTAATTAAATAAAGCTGTTTTTTTTTTTGAGTATAGGAAACCTTATTCTGTATTGCAATAAAAAATATTCGGAGTTCCCCATGGTTACCAAAACGTAGATGTTATAGAAGAAAAAAAACACACAAAAATGGAAAGTATTTTCAAAATATGAGTTTGGAATACCTTATTCTGTATTTCAATAAAAAATACTTGGAGTTCCCCATGGTTACCAAAACGTAGTCATTACACAAAAAAAAAAAAAACATTTACCTATTCTCATAATAAATGTTTTTTCGTTTGTTTATGCAATGTGACAATTAGCGAGACATTAATTAAAACTGACGAAAAAACGTCATTAGTTAGTCACAAATTGTAGTTATTTAGTTGCTGTTGTTTTTCAGTTTGAATAGTCCCAGCTATGCTTGGCTATGTGTTCCAGCTCCAAGCTAAAACGTGTTTGTTGTTATTCTCATAGCATATATCAAAATCTGCGTCATTAGCTGTAAATGGCAAAGTTGGCTCTAGAATTGATCGCATATAGTTTCCATAATATGCTCACACTAACACTAAAACCTGATCGATAGGCAGGAAACAGCATTCTAAGCTTTTTCTGGCCAATTACTTGGCCATAATCATATAAAATGCTTATGTTTAGTTGCATTCAAGCACAGTTCCATTTCATAAACAACACAACAATGATGTCTCCGTTGCAAGGAAGAGTTTTTCTTATCACTCTGCTGATCTGCTTTGTGATGTTATCAATGACTGTTGGCTTTCCTCAGAAATCATACACGGACATTGCACGTGTCGTGAATCCTAATCCCTACTCTGCAGTCGGCTCTAAAAACTATCCAGGACAGCCGTTTTGGCCATCGGGACGATAGAGAAAAATTTCATCTCAATTTTAGTCCTTGTTTAATATTTTACTTTAAATAAATATTTATATAAGAAAATATTTTGAATCCGTTTTAGTTTTGAAGACATTACGTATAAATTTGTATAGCAGAGATTTTAATTTTGGCTTAACTTATTATTGCGATACTCACTTTATCACAAAGTTAGAATACTTTCGGCAAGATTATAAAGAATCAGAAGAGAGGAAATCAGATTGTTGCTACTGTTGTCGTTGTCGTTGACCGTTGACTATTGGATGACTGGCAACGGAGACGACAAAAGACTCAAAGACGACTCATGGATCGGCTGAGATCCAATCGGACGTGCTCGGCCTGCTGATTATGTCTCTGTCAGATAAACTTCAGGTTATTCGCAGTAATGGCTTTGGGATGTATTCAGGCAGCAGATCTCAAGCGATTCAGGTGTTTAAATAAAACTATTAAGAGCATAAAATTTGTCATCCATAGTTCCACTCCAATCCGCAGCTTATAAATAGAGTAGAACTTCGTAGATGTGTGGCCAGACCGCAATACGAACCGAATCAGAGACATGAGAGTTCCTATTTTGATGTTCCTCACCTTGCTGCTGGGAAGTTGCCTTGACTTGAGTCAGGCATTGTTCTTCAATACACTTAAGGCCCTCAAAGGAGGAGGTCACAGCTATGGCGGTTACAGCTCTGGATATGGAGGTGGCTACGGAGGTTACAGTTCTGGCTTTGGAGGCGCTTATGCGTCCAACTATGGCTATGGTTATGATGGTTATGGTGCGTACAATGGTGGGTATGGATATGCACAGACGTACAGACCCCATTATCGCCAGCCAGCGCGCAGAGGACGCACTTACTCCGAAATAGCTGGAATCGGACTCGCGGATCCCTACCTAGGTCTGGGTGCAGGTCGTTATCTACCCCGTGCTCCCTACTCACATCTGTGGGGCTGACATTCTATAAACGTTTATTAATTAAACTGTTAATTACATAAGGTCTTTAATAATAATATAAACAGTGAAAGTAAAGTTAAATTTTACAAATATTTTGCATTTTATTTTTCTGTAATTTTTTAATTGTGGTTAAATTTAAAATTTATGATCGAATTTATATGGCATGTCTGAACAATTATATCGACATAAATTTAAGACGCGTGTAGTAGAAATTGTTACGTGACTGAACTAAGACTAGATCAGATATATATACATATATATACATATATGTATATATATAGCACATGGGGAGGGAGTATCACGTAACTGTCACGCGAATCACGCTTCAAAGAGCAGAAGCGAAAGAAATAATAATGACAAAAGTCGAATTTTATTTTACGCTTAATAAAATAAAAAAAAATAATGGAATAGGCGTACTTAAATAGAAAAGAGTTTTTTTTTAGTTTTGACTGCTAAAAAGTTCTTATTTTGTTGAGAGTGAAATTTTTGTATTCTATTTATGATAATACTGTTTTTCTTTCGTAGATAAAAAAATTTGTCGTTTATTATGCATACTTAGTTAATTATATGTAATTATGATTGCTATGATCACTGGTTACTTTGCAAAATAAAATTTTTCAGCGAATAAAAAGTCAAATGAGCTTAAGTAAAATTGTCTATGACCATTCTTCAGATGAAGTTAGTTATTTATGATCTAAATAAAGACATAAACAATCAATTCAGCGCTCTAAGTAAACAGTGTTCTAAATTATAAAACACTTTGTTTTAAAAATATATTAATTTCTATATTGCATTTTTTATGGATTGAGTAAACAATTTTGAACAAACCTTTTTGTTCAATAGAACAAGGAATGTACACCAGGGCTAATACCAATTTCGACGAGACTAAGGTAAACTTACATATTATGGATATTTTTAGGCATTAAAATTATTACGCTTTTAAATAATAAATTTAAGGCCAGGCGAACACGCACTTTGGATTGTTTCATTATGCAGCAATCAAGTGCCGTAGCATCTAGAACATATTTTCTTCTAGAACATATTGACTGAAAGTCTGGTTTCGAGCAAAATAAATCAAGTTCAAATAAGTCAATTAGCCGTAATTATTCTGTTTCACAAAACTATGCAAGTTGGGCACACACTAAGCTAGGAGTTTCCCAAGCTATCAAAAAACTTGACATTACGGAAAACAAAAACAAAAAAAGAACACACATAAATCTATATAAAAATAAATAAATAGACAACAAATAACTATTCCCATTATATGTGTATATTCGTCAAACTGAGCCACTCATTTCAACTGGCGCACCTACGTCATTAGTTAGTCACATATTGATATTATTTTGTTGTTGTTTGTTGTTGTTTGTTGTTGTTTATTTGTGTAATTGTCCAAGCTATGCTTGGAATCCAGATCATTCACATTGCTCAAGCTAAAACGTGTTTGTTGTTGTTTTCATAGCTGAGCTTAAGATCTACATCGGATCTACGGAAATGGAGAAGTTGACACTTATCGCAGTTTCTACATTAATTTTCACAATATGCTTATTTCTTATTTGTACATATTGTTTAAGTATAAACCTGATCGATAAGTAGGAAACAGCATTCTAAGCTTCTTCTGGCCAATTACTTGGCCATAATCATATAAAATGCTTATGTCTAGTTGCATTCAAGCACAGTTCCATTTCATAAACAACACAACAATGATGTCTCCGTTGCAAGGAAGAGTTTTTCTTATCACTCTGCTGATCTGCTTTGTGATGTTATCAATGACTGTTTGCTTTCCCCAGAAATCATACACGGATATTGCACGTGTCGTGAATCCTAATCCCTACTCTGCAGTCGGCTCTAAAAACTATCCAGGACAGCCGTTTTGGCCATCGGGACGATAGATTAATTTTAGTCATTGATTATTTTAATATTTTGCTTTAAATAAATATTAAGTTGAAAACTAATTTTTAATTTTATATTATTTAAAATGGTATGTGCAGTTGAAGAAAATCGTGCAGTTAACTGATTTTTTAAAATTCAGTAATACTATATTTTAGTTCAAATCTAATAACATGACTGGACAACTTTAGACAAAAACTCACATGTAAATCATTTTTACTAGATTGATGTGAATTTCAACTTTTTTTTAACATTGACAAAATTGCGTTTAAATGGAGCAAATCGTTGATAACGACAGGTTTTCGCGAACATGGATATATATATGTATATGTATATATATGTATATATATGAATAGTATGACATTGACTCATACATTTTCGAATATTGTATGCAGCTTGAGTCATTTAGGGGAACACCTTTGGTCCAGAAGCTAAATGTTTTTTATAGAACATTCATCAAAATCGCTATGAAATCTACTGATAAATGATGAGATACACCTTTTTCTGCAAACTCATAAAGCTCCAACAGACACACCCTTGCAAAATAATTAACTTTTAACCGTAAACTGTTAATTACTCTGCAAACAGTCAGATTTATGTTGGACAAATCACGCACATTGCTAAAGCTTGTGTTGAAAGCTCAGATCGCTTTGCAGAGGTAAATATATATAGAAGTAATGGGCTGAGTCAAAACGTGATCAACAGATATATTCAGAGTGAATGACATTTTCAGATGAAACAGCTGAAGATTCCCAGAGAGTAAAAGAACTTGACAGAGGAGCTACGTGAAAAGCATGCAATGTGTGCCTCTAAAACTGTATTGATTGTTGTTGCTATCTGACGAAAACATGACTGAACTGAATGTCAATAATCATCTGGACATAAACATATAAAAGGCGTCTACTCATCGGCACTGAGGCGCAGTTCTCAACCAAGAATCTATAGAAGCAGAATGCAAGGGAAACCCCTTCTACTAATCGCTCTACTCGTCTGCCTTGGCCTGTTTGCGGTGGACGCCCTGGCCTCGCCTGCATATGGATATCGGCCAGAGCGTAACGGTCGAAGCTATACGGATATAGCCCGTGTTGTGAATCCCAATCAATATGCCTTTGTGGGCAGCCGCAACTATCCGGGACAACCGTTTTGGCCGTCAGGTTGATAGAGATATAATCTTAATATAAATCTCCATTTTTACTTTTAAGGATATCAATTCACTCATCTTTAATCCATTTATTTTGAGTAAATTGTGCTCAACTTAATTGAAAAATGTTTCTGCTTTTATTTATGTAACAAATTTCTTTATATATATAAAAATTAAATTTGTTGTCTGCCTGTGTTAATTTAATTTACGTAATAAAGAAGATTGAAACTTAATTCTTTTTGAGATACTTAATTAAATTTATATATTTTGTTCCAGATACTCAGTTGAACATTTATATTTATGCTATGCACTATTAATAAAAAAAAATTTTAATTTAACGGCAAACTAATTATTTAAATTGAATCGCACAAAAGTATGCAACACTTTTTATATATATACACAAACACATTTTATATTCAAAGTCAGATAATATTTCAGTGTACGAATGGTAGTCAGCTTGTTTCAATGTATTTTATTTTATATTTAGTAATTTCATATTTAATATTGTTTTACCATTTTTAGCTGATACTCTGTCTATTTGTTTTTGTGTAGTTTTACTAAACTTGTCACAAGTAGTTGGCAACGCGAGCACCTAACTTGCAGCCTAAGAGTATGCTGCACTTTTTCTCTATAATTATAACAAAAGTTTCTTTGTTGGCAGCAGCAATTAAAACAATCCTTAATGACAAACATGCATTAGAGCGTCTGGCCACACCCACTCGACTTGCAGTTAAGACTACCAATTGCTTGATAAAATCGCTCAGTTGACAGCCAACAGGGACAAGGACAGGTCGCGACTATTACTACTACGTGGGCCATCATCGTTAAAATTGTGCGCTTCAATGGTTAATATTGAATCAACATCCAATGCCATCTGGTGGATTAAAAAACCCAACGCACCAAAAGTGGGCGTAGGTGGAGCCAGCAAACGCGATGGTCGCAAGTCATCGCTTGGGTCGATCTTTTGTCTGGATATGGCAGCATTACTGCGCAACATATCCTTGCAGGGCTACAACAAACTATTGGCACCGGAATTGACTTTTGTGGAGAGGTAAGCAGGCCCAGATTATTTAAGAAGATAGCTGGCATACCCTTGCTGAACGGAATCAATCCGAATAGACGAACAGAACTATACAATTTTCTATTTTGGTGCTGATCAAAAATATATATGCTTTGTTGAGTAAAAAAAAACAAAACAAATTTAAATAAATTACATGGGAAAAAGGTGATGTTACTTTACCTTGTTGATATACTTTACTTTACCTTACGTTGCGTTACTCATACGCAAAGAGGAGGAATCCCATAGAAAATTTACAGTTGGACTGCGTAGCTTTTGTCTTTGCTTGCCGTTTGTCATCGTCGTCGGCGTCCTTGTCTCAACTCATCTCATTGCATTTTTCCACAATTTTTCATTTCCTGTTTCCGCTTTTACCTCAAAGCGCATACATATGCCTAAACACTGAGAGAAAAAGGCTCCCATGCACAAGCTGCATAAGGTTTCTATAGTTATTTTCCTTTCTTTTTTTTAATTGGTTTATAGTTATTTATTAATATTTGTAATTAAGATTAAATCATTTACCTTTTCAAGTCGCCCGATTAAGGTTCATAAATGAATGAAAAAATCTTGAACAAAGTTTATTATTTTATTTGAAATTTTTGTCTATGTGTTACTCAAAGTTATTTAGATCTTGACCAAATAAATGTCTACATAAGCTTTGCAAGAGTTTTTAATTAAGTTAATTGTGGATTACAACAAAAATCCTTTTTAATTGAGAATAATTTGAGGGCACTTGCATTGTGTAAAAAAATCGAAAATTTTTTTTTTGAGTGTTCTCTCGCACTCTCAATGCATCTCTTATACGTTGAGGGCCCTTCGTTTATTTGCAGATTAATTTGGCTGCTGGTGCACGCGACCACGTTTGTTGCAATGCTGTCGGTGCTTTTGTTAACGTGGGAGCAATTTATCGTACAATACTTTGTCGTCAATCTGAAGGATCCGCTTTATCCCGTTGAAAATGTGCCATTTCCTGCTGTGTCAATATGCTCCAACAATCGCATCTCCCTGCAGGCAGCCACCAAATATGCCCTCGAGCTGTGAGTAGCCCGTACATCCCTGGTAAAACACACACTACTACCCCTACTCCATCCTTCGGCTTTATCCATAAGATATTAACAGGCTGTCTTGTCCTTTAACAGGCAGCACAACGATCCTGCACCACGTAATTTGAAGTACTATTTGGACAAACTGAAGTATCTACGCGAATTATACATGCCGTATGAACTTGATATCGATGTGGATGATTTGACTAACTTTCAAGCATTTCTGGACTTATTTGGCCCCTGGGCTAACGAGACTTTCTTCAATACGCGACGTATTATGAAAATGGTGAGTTGATCAAGAATATATATATACATTATGTCTTCGGAGATACTTTTTTCTGCATGTTACATAATTTTTCCTAATTATAATAAATTCTTTTCCCATCTTTAATGAACTCATGGTATAAAATTCGTTCTAGAATTCTCATATTTGTATGTTAAATATTCTTTGCAGCTGGCGCCTAAGTGCAATGAATTTATTTTGAAGTGTAGCTTGTCTAATGTGGAGATACCTTGTTTTAGCGAAGAAGCTTTTAAGAATAGTCTGACTCAATATGGACCCTGTTGCACTTTTAACACAAACAACAGGTAATAAAATGTATTTTATTAAATTACATTAAATTTTACCATTTTTTTTAAGACTTAAGAGCCGCAATTTTGAGAATCGTCTTGCCAGTTCAGAACTGGGCCTTACAGTTGTCCTCAACACGAGTCATGCCGATTATTTTGCGACAATTTTGAACAGCAATGGTTATATTGTCATTATACACAATGCCGATAATTTTGCATCAATATCTTCGTCGAATGCCCTGGAATTATTTCCAGGAGAAGCGGATGAGAGTTTTTTGAAGATCTCTGCACGTGTCGTTGATACCGATCCTGTTTTAAAGTCATTTTCACCCGAAGGTGTAAGTTATTGCTGTAAATATTTATTATTTGATTTTATGAGATTTTATAACCTTATTGCACCATTATTTCGTCAAGGAACAGTGTTGAAAATAATAATAAATAATAATAATGCTTGTATTGAGATAACATTTTTATAGTTTTTTTTTTAATCAACATTTTAGTTGTTTTTTAAAAATAATTTTTCAAAAATGCCTGCACTTTTATTATTTATATATAATTGAATGTCTGAATACGGTATTTGATTTAAAAAATATTATTCTATATTCATCAAAACACGTCTGTTCAGTTTGGTGTACAAAATATAACTCTGCTTATGCTACTGGTTTAATCAATAATGAAACCTCGCATTTGCGTCTTATTTCATTATTTACAGTTAGGTTAAATTTCTTAGAATATACAGTTAGGTTTGATTGCTAATGCGACGGCGCTGGCGCCGTCGCAGTGAGTGTGGACATGAGAGATCTGCATGATGTTACAGTTAGGTAAAATTGTTTATGCTAGAGATCTGCATGATGTTACAGTTAATATACAGTTAGGTCTAATTGCTTATGCTGATAATGAATAAGATTTCTGCGCGTGGCGCCGGCGTTGTCGCCGTGAGTGTGGACATGAGAGATTTGCATGATGTCATGGTCTGGATATGTCACTATATATATCTGTATTTGTATATATTTTAATTTATATTTCCTATATACACAAATGTCAGTTGTTAAGCTGATGTGTGAAAAATTTGTTTAAGATTGTTCTAAGTCGATTAATTTATGAAAATATTCACCAAAAATACTCTTAAATGGGACGATATAAAGTTGTTATATATGTGTATTATTGTAATTTTACCAATTTGTTTACACATTAATATTTTTGTATATTTTTGCTCAGCGCCACTGCTATTTTCCGAACGAGCCAAATTTGCCAAGTGTGGGTTCGGTATATTCATTTCCCAATTGTATTACCACATGTCGCATACGCAGCCTGATTGCCTTGTGTAATTGTCTGCCCTTTCAAATGCCTTTGGAAATGGTGGAAAACTTGGAAAGCGTCGTTTATTGCACTCTCCTCCATGCGGGGTGTATCGCTCGGTACACATGTGAGTCATCAGATACACTTTCAAAACATATATTTGTTGCCAATCTTTGGTTTTAGTTAAGTGGAATAATGTGCTAACGGAGCGAGTTCGGATGACGGGTCTAGAGCGTGAAGTCCAGGAGGCACTGTACTGCCCACAGTGTTTACCCTCATGCTATGATGTGCAGTACCGTGTGTCCTTTAACTCTTTACCCATGAACAACTATCTGTTAGGACTAAGTCATGACCACAATTCCACCCAACTGGGACTAGAAAGATCTGTATTAAGAGTTTTCTTTGGCAAGCCGACTGCCCAATTGTATATCCGATTTCTGAACAATGAATGGTTTGAGATATTCAGTAAGTAAACCTCTAACTTCTTTTAGATAAGGTTCGGCTACAAAAGGTAATGTTACCAATTTTATATTTGGCCTTAAGGCTTTTTTAACTTAATTATTTTGTGTTTTTCAGGCACCATTGGAAATATTTTATCAGTCTTTATGGGATTTTCATTGGTGGCAATTTTCGAGACACTTTTCTTTTTCTGCAAGTACATTTTTATGATGTTCCAAAGAATCAAATATGTCAATAATGCTAATCAGAAAGCTAAAAAGTTAGATGTAACTAAACTAAATATATGTCCATAAAATCAAAAAAACAAAAAAAATAGAATATCAAATATTTTTATTGTAACAAAATTATGACAAAATATATATAATATTCAGTTATTTCACATAAATCAAATTTTTTGTTGATACATTTTTTATATATACTTCATTTCAATTGATGGTAGACCTACGCATGGACGTTATAAGAATCTACTATTATTTGCCACATATCATTTTCAATTAAGATTACAAAGTTCTGCTTAAACTTCCGGAACAGATTATCGAAGTATATTAAGTCACCAGATATTTTGAAATGATATAGCTTCGCATAAGTGCATTCTTGAAAGGGTATTGACTCACAGATTAGAGCTGTTATGCGATGGATCAATGCTGGTCTCAATTTAATATGGCGTTGAATTTCGTCAGAGCCATGTATCAGGCGACCGTTCAAATGAAAGGTTGCTGTCTTATGATACATATAGCCGATATGCTGCAAAAAAAAATTTGGCTTAGTTTCGTTGCTTCAAAATTGTACACGTCGTGGCTACTCACATTGCGCTGAAAGTCAAAGGCGTCGTAGTAAATCCGAATGAAAGCCTCGAATGCCAATTCGCTTGGATGATCCTACAAAACAATGTTATTGCTTTTAATAATAGCTTATGTTCAATTTACTATATAAAATACGCACGTTGTCCATTTCTCCAAATTACACGGAATAAAAATATTCGAGTCAATCTTTGCAATAAGGTTTTCAGCGCAGTCGAATTACATTAAGTTGGCTGCGCCAAGGCTACTAGATTTGCGCGTCGAAAATTGATCGATAGTTTGAGTAATCGAAATGTGTGAGTCAATCTTTTTTTTTTTTAAGTAGAAGTTGGCTGTGCTTAATTTGAACGCTTAACTTGTCTGCTATTTGCAATAAAGTTTTTAGCGCAGTCGAATTACATTAAGTTGGCTGCGCCGATTCTACTAAATTTGCGCGTTGCAAATTGATCGATAGTTTGAATAATCGAGTACATCTTTAATTTTGAAGTTGAAGTTGGCTGTGCTTTTAATTTGAGCGCATAAGTTGTCTGCTATTTACAATAAAGTTGTTAGCGCAGTCGAATTACATTAAGTTGGCTGCGCCAAGGCTACTAAATTTGCGTGTTGAAAATTGATCGATAGTTTGAATAATCGATATGTGTGAGTACATTTTTAATTTTGAAGTTGAAGTTGGCTGTGCTTTCAATTTGAACGCTTAACTTGTCCCGCCAAAGAGTTTCGCATTTTGCCCAATAAATTTGAGTTACCTTATCTGTAAAATATATTAATGATTATTATCCAAATGTGCAGGATCAGTCCGTCTACCTGCCACAAACAAAAAATGAATAATGAACACAAAAACTTTTATTAATTCATTTATATTTGTGTTCGTTTTTCTTTTTCATTAACGTTGTGGTTTTACAATTTAAGAAAATTATAAAACTTAAAATGATTAAAATTATTTAAATAAAAAAAAAAATTTCAGAGAGTAAAAAATACTTATTTCTATATTCACAGTCAACAGTTGTTTAATATTGCCGCCCCCGCATTAATCCACCCAGGGGGTTTTTTTTGTTGTTGTGAATTTTGATGACATGACCCACTGCTCATTGTAGCTGCTAATGCTGATTATGATGTCGCGGATGATGTTGTTGTTGTTGTTCTTCTTCTTCTCGTTGTTGTTGTTCCCGTTGGCTGACATTTAATGCGCGTTTAACTAATTTCATTTTAAATTGTTGACAATTAAGGCAAATTGCCAAGACAAATCGAGAGCCAGGCTGAATAAGCAGCGACAGAGTAGGAGGAGGAGTAGCACGAGGACGATTGCTCCAAACACCACGTGCCATGTCGCAGTTAATTTGTTGGCAATAAGTTGGAACACGAGGCCTAATTACAACAACACGCACGACATGACTGCAAAATTTTCATTAAAATGAGCAACCAGCTACTCCAACTCTCCCAAATCATTAACAATACTACACTTACAAAAATTACAAGCCCTTAGAGTAGGCAATATTTATACTAAAAAGGCATTGCAAGTATTTGTAATTGTTTTTGTGAAATAAATATATAACACAATTAAAAAAAAGGCTTTAAGTGATCCTTTTTGAAATTGAAATATCAAGAGGAAATAAATATTTTGGAATTTGCAGCTCGTATTTTTCCGAGTGCAGGACATGCAGCATTGTTTCACGGCCGAGTGAACAAAAAGTCGCGTAGTGCGTAGACAGCCGCAACAGTTGCAATCCACAAACGGCTGAGTGAGTTCCAAACCATGGCATCATCTCGAGAACGGACAGGAAGGCAGCGGCTCCAACGTTTGGCGGTTGGTCGAGCCGTTTGGTGGATACCCAAACCAATCGATAATCCAAGTGGTAATCGCGATGAGGAAGTTGCTGTGCAAAAATTGTCATTTGCCGCTGCGCTTAAGGATTTGCTGGAGAACCTGTCATTTCATTGTTATGGCAAATTAGTGGAGCCCGGTCGCTGCTTTCAAGAGCGGTAAGCTGAGTCCTATATTCCCAATCCCTCATCTTGCGCACCCTTCGCGAATTGGAGTCCTTTCAATTAGCCGTTTCTGTACGCAGATTCTTTTGGCTGATTTGCCACATAATTGCGCTTGGCTTTCTAATTGCATTCGTGATGAGCACGTACATGGATGCCGCGGAGGTGCTGGTGACCACCATATACAATCCATTGTATCCCATTTGCCATGTCGCCCTGCCAGCCGTCTCCGTCTGCAGCGACAATCGCATGTCCAAGCAGGCTGTCTGGCGTTACGCACAGGAGCTGTAAGTACACTGACAAAAAATACGCATTCAATTATAAAATCTTAGTTGAAAATTTAAAAATAAAACATAAAAAATGTGGTTTAATTAATGAAGATATTTATAAAATTTTAGAGAAAAAATATTTCAGCATATGTAGAAAAAAAACAAATTTTTGTAGACTGTCCAATTTATTTGTCATAATTTTCTTACGAGATTAGACTTTTCCTTGCAGCAGCGCAAAGGATCCCAAGTTGCATAATGCTACTTATTTTTATGAAGAACTTCAGGTCTTTGGGATTTTTTATACCGCTTTGGATTTTGGCGACTATGATCAATTTCTGCGCTTGCAGGGCTTGTTGGATCTGCTGGACACCAAGCCCCATGAGCTGTTCTTCAATACCAGGGAACGCTTACGTGACCTGACTCCAAATTGTAGCGACATTCTTTTATCCTGCCGTTTGGCAGGAAAATTTTTCAATTGCCAAAATTACTTTAAAAGTACGCTGACCAGCTATGGCTATTGTTGCACCATTAACTCCAATGGAACGTAAGACAATCTGAAGTTCTGTCATAAATTTGTATTTTACGAGATTTGTATTTTGAAGATTCCTCAAAGATTACACATATTATCAGCGTTTCTATGGTGCCGATATGGGTCTTGTGCTAACACTGAATGCAACAGCTAAGGATAACTTTTTAAACAACGATAGGGATGGATTTAAGGTATATAAAACCAATAATCAATTTTCATTTGATTGATTTGCACCTCTCACAATTTTAATCACAGATTAGCATCTATGAGCCAACTAACTATCCAGATCCGCAATCTGGTAGCGTCACTATACGTTCCGCTCTGTCTGGTCAGAATACACTTCTCCCCATATTACCCAATATTTTGGAGACGGTGGAAGAAGCTCGCCGCATAAGTCCCGCTGTGGTGCGTGTCGCCATCAATCATGATCGCCTGTCAATCATTGCCTAATCAGTAAATCAATTATTGTTTCCATAGCGCAAATGTCGTTTCTGGGATGAGATACTGTACAACTTCACCAATCACTATACCTACAGCACATGCATCTCCGCCTGCCGCGCCCGCAGCATCTACAACCTATGCGGATGCCTTCCCTTCCAAAAGCCCCGTCGGCTTTTAAAGCAGGGCGAAGAAGCTGTCTACTGCACCCTGCAGCACATGGAATGCATCAGGAGCTATACATGTGAGTCGCCTCACAGAACTTTATCTTCTTTTCTCTGTGTGTCGATCTGAACTGAAATTATTTCAGTTAAATGGCTGAACGTCATCACCAGTCGCGAATATGTGCCCGGTCTGGAGCATGAGCTGCAGGATGCTCTCTTCTGTCCCGATTGTCTGCCCTCCTGCACGGAGACACGGTATGATGTCCGTGGCGCAATGGCACTCCCCATCATGGACATATACAAACCAATGACGTAAGCAGAATTTATTTTAGGTCTAAAATAACAGTTAAGATTAATGCTTCATTTAAGCCTTCATTTGCATTAAGAACTTCATTAAAATATTAATTTTCTTTGAAGGAAAAACTTTTGATAACAGAATGTTGGCGATTTGTTAAGCTTTAATTAGAGATTGGAGTTAAAAAAAAACTGATTGTTTATTAAATTATACAAAATCATTGCCAAAAATCCACATAGATCTTAAAGTTAAAGACCAGAGTATAAAGTACACATTATGCAAAATGTTTCAGCCTTAAATTGAAGCTCCATTAAAACATTTACATATTAAATTTTATTGATGCCGAATTTGGTAGCTTAATTTTAGTTTTTATTGCACAAGTTCGCTCATTGGAAGTCACTATATATATTTGTTTGGCTCCTTCCACCGATCCACTGAGGGGTAAGTTACATTTGCTATACATAAATGAGTTTAATTTTGCAGGAACAGCACCAGCATCAGCAGGAGTGGCATTGGCGTTGAAGTTGGCCATAACAGTTATGGCACTGACAGTTCCGAGTTGGCAATTGTGCGTATTTACTTTGCCGAAACGCACATTCAATACTTTCGCCAGATTATTAAAAATGCCTGGTATGAGACATTCAGTGAGTTCTCCCTTGGCACAGACATCACATATGTATATATATATATATATATTTGTGTATTTGAATGCGAATGCTACTTCATTTCCAGGTACAATTGGCAGCATCTGCGGCATCATAGCTGGCTTCTCATTGATTGGCATCTGCGAGCTGCTATTTTTCCTAGCCAAACAATTATGGCATGCATACAAAACAGAACAGAAGTCGGAGCCCAGGCGCACCTACCCACTATCCCACTTGCACTCCTGGATCCACAGTCAGTCCCAGTCCCAATCTCAGTCCCAGTCCCAGACACCGACTCAAACCCGGGCTAATGGCCGTGCAAAGGCAACTCAGCAACGGTCGCAACGGGAGCAGGAGCAGGAGCTGGAGCAGCAGTATCAGAAACAGACCATGGAGCTCCTCATACTGCCGTAATTGAGCGAAAGGCCGTGCCAATTTTAAAGCTCACTGATTTTTATACAGTTCTCTATTTGCACACGCATTTATGTTGTATAGATTGTGTGAGTGTTGTTTTATAATTGTAGTGCTCATGTCAGGAGCGCAGGCAGAGGCTTAGCTGGAAAAAATATATCATAAAATCACACAAGACACCTTATACAATTTTAATATTTAAAATAAATTTTAAATGTTTCGATATGGTTTCTCTTAAATAAATACTTATTGCACATCCAAATATAAGAAACATATTGCAAATGTTTTTCATTTATATACAGAAAAAGAATAAGCTCCGGAAAACAATATTCAGCCAAAAAAATATTACTTCAAAACTATATTCAAGATTCTAGATTCTCAATTTTCACTTTAAATTTTAAGAAGAGTTTTTGGTTTTTAATAATATATATATAATAATTTGAGTTTAGAGCTTTTTTTTCTTTTTATATTCGATTTAATAAGATAAAAAATTTTCAAGATTAGAGTTTTATTTGTTTATCATATTAGAGTACTTTTTTTTATATATTATATTTAATAGGTTAAAATGTACAAGCAAGCTATATATTATTATATACTTATATAGTCAAATTAATCAGGATGCCTTCAATTTTCATAGCCCGCCTAGTTTCCTTTTTGGCTACGCCCATGTGTATAGTGCCTCGGTGTGTGTGTGTGTGTGTGTGTTTAGTTGTTGACCTGCGTAACAAATGTTAATTATCGCGCACAGAGCAGCTGCCAGCTGATTGTAGGCCCGGGAGTACATCTAAAGTGCACTTACTTTGCATTGTCACATAAAAATAAACAGCAGCACAAAGAGGCACAAAGTGAGGGGGCAGGGCAGGCACATTTGCTTAACACGAAAAGAGTCCAGACGGGGACATTAGCTCCAAGAATCTTGGACACTTGCCCACTTGTAACCAGCAGTTGGCAACAGTCAAGTAGTCAACAGTTATGGACCACAAACTCGATGAGCTGCAGAGAAGGAGAGGAGATGAGAGAGGAGATAAAAGGAAGAACGTGATTTTTCTTGGCCCTGCGCCCGACTGACACTTACAATCAAAATAAAATTTTATTTCCTATGGCAGAGATTGACAATATTGGTAACAAAATGAAATGCCAAAAAACTTGCATATGTGGAATATCACAAAGAAAATATACACGTGGGGCACAATTTTAATATATTATTTAATAGCATTTCAATCTGTGTACAAAAAAAAAACTAAAAACATTTTTAAATTACAAATCGATTTATTCATTATCTTAAAATCTCTTTTGAATATTTCCATACACTTCGTTCTATATATACATCGTCTCAAATTTGCTTTTTCGAGCAATGTTCGCTTGGCAGAGTTTTAGACAAATATTTTTTAATTATTGCAATTAATATCAGCTTTAGTTTTCTAACTATCTAGTTTATTGTTGTGATAATAAATATTATAGACCAGTAAATATCGAAACTAAGATAAATGCTTTGTCTCTGTGGCTGTGTTTATTTAAGGACTTTATGGAAACCCCAAGCGTTTTATCTTAATGAAATTTTTGTTTGAGTTTTAACTTTGCTATTGATTTGCACATTCATTCGGTCGTGGAAAAATATACAGACACACACACAAACACACACACACATATATATATATATATGCAAATTCTTGGCGCAGTATCTGAAAATTGAAATGATTTTTGTTTGAATTTGAATTTGGATTCGGGCAAGTTTGTGAGTTCATCTGTTTTGCCATGCATAAAACTGCCTAAAAATTGCAAAAAATTTCAATGAACGCACTCGAGTAGAGTACGCGAACGAAATGCCCAGATACAACTACAAACATATATACATATAGATATATATATATATACATAGTAGTGGCAACAAAGCAACCAAGGTAAACACTAAAAACGAGAAAATGTATGGAATAAAAAAAAAAAAACGGAAAGTAAGGAAAAACTCGACATGGTTTCTGATAGCTGCACCCGTGTGGCGTATTATCGCACAATACAATATGTATATTGGATTATTTCGTTTGTGCGAGAGTTCCCCAGGCTCTGGCCTGACTACCTGAACTACCAGATATACACACAATAACACACACACACACGCACACGCACACAGCTTCATAGGCAAACACAGAGTGGAGCTGGTGCTGGGGAATTGTTTGGAAAACTGACGGCTGTTTTTTTGTGTAGTTGAGTGGATGGTTGGATATCCGTTCATCTATCTATATAGGATATTTAACAATATTTACTTGTTTTTAATTTAATTTTTAGGAGTTGCAAATATTCAAAAATGTAATATAATTCTTATACGTGTCTGCCTACAGCGGACATGCAATTATAATCAAATCAATGCTTTTTTATTTACTGATAAATAACATTTAAAAAATTTTAAATATTCGACTTTTATCTCTTTTACTTTTCATCAGAGTTTGTCTCTTTAAAGTTAGTTGAGGGGAGAGAAAATTACATTTAAATTGCAGCGTCTGCTGAAGAAAAGATATGAAAAGATGTTATAAGTAAAAAGAGAATGAGCTGCATTTCAAATTTTTGCTATATTTTTTTTGCATCTTATGCAACAAATTTTTTATTTTGTTGCTGGTGGGTGTCAAATTTCAATTGGCGCTTGATTAAAAATTATATTTACGAAATATTCTAATAAGGCAATTTACCTGGAGGTAGACTAAACTCATTAAAAGGATATCATAAAAATACATTTTAAGGTATAAACACAAATTGTTTCTAAGGTATTGATGATTGCAAGTACTTTAATTTTGATAATTATATATTAGAGTTCTTTATATCAAAATAGTTGTATTTAAACTATTAAGAATGCAAACTGATAGTTAATAAATTAAGTAAAGCAGTCAACGCACACAAATAACTCCTTTGGTTCAATATTAACTTGGCAGAAGAAAATATTACAATGGGTAATTCCTAAGTTTTTCGCACCCTTACTGACATAATAAATAAAGCTTAACAATTTTATTTTTTTTTTCCCAGGGAGGGTTAAGCGGTCTGGTAAAGCCACAGCTTTCGCGGCCGTCTTAGCCGTTTTTCAATGTTTGTGTCTGCAACTACCAAGAATCGGGGGCACGACACTTAAAGCACTTTTGTTTTTAGGCGCATTCTAAAATTTATGGATGTGGGTGTTTTTTTTTGTTTTTGGGTGTCGACAATGTGAATTGTCGTCTGTTTTTAGGCGCTTTAGCTGCTGCGGCTGCTGCTGAATTATTAAAAACCAACTGTGGAAATAAGTAGGCCAGAGACACTGAATGGAAGAGTAAGAATGTGCGCCTAACTGGACCGTTTTGAGAATTTTTCCTTAGTAGTTACTACCAAGTCGTCGTCTGGTTCTTGTCGCATTTTCATGAGTAAACATGCAAACAAATTACGATACTTGACAAACAAAACCGGCGCCAGCACCTGGGTCTGGGACTGCTGTGCACACCTGTGAATGGATGTGGTTGTTTTGATTCTTCTTTTTTTTTTAGTACTTTCATTTTGGGAATGGAATCTGGGCTAAGATTTTAATAGCAAAGTTGCAGTCTCATCTACAAGATTACTACAATTTTACGGTGCAGACGCGTAGAGATGAGTGCGAATTGTGTTCTGGCTCGTGACACGAATATTCCTGGAGCTTAATTAAAGAAGGAGTTAGCACATCTGGCAACATCAAGATGCTATCAGTTAGAGTCATTTTATTTAATTGTTTTCCATATAATAAACTATATAAATTAGTACTATTTTTCAGTTCTAAACATGAGAAAATGTGTATTAAATTTATATAAAATATTTATTATTATTAATTGTGAAATGTAATATTTCTATATACCTCAAAAATTTAAACTGATTTTAACAGACAAAATTTGTTAAGGAATTTATGAAAATGTGTGGGTTGCTTTCTCTGCGCAACAGAATTACTTATTATCCTACATATGAATATTTGTATATACATTTTGCATTGTAGGAATAATCCCATTCAACATTGGTTGATTCATGCGTCACTGCATTTCTAAGCATATATAATGCCCGGCTTAGTAGTTGCACCACTTCCCTTTACTTTGCCTCCCTCATCAAATTCCTATTTATTCAAGTGTGCCCATGCGTTGTCAAGACGCTCTATTTGGATTGCATTGCACCCACATACATATCTAAGCATAGTCAAACATTCAAATTTTGAAGCAGAGCCGAAAATGCCGAGAATGCAAAGCTGTCAAAAATGAAAAAAAAAAAAAAAAATGTGTTTATGAAATGTGTTTTCATCGCTCAGCCAAACTGAAAACCCGCCCTCAACCAGCTGCGCGTCTAGGAGGAGCCTAGGAGAGTCGAGACATCAATCAACACCTTGGCCAAGTTGATTGACAGCCGAAACGACAGCATGAAAAATAAATCTGTCATTTGCATTTTTGAGTTGCGTTTGAAATCAATATGAATATTGTGCTTGTTGTTGTTGTATTTATGATTACCAGCGAAGTCAATTTGTCAAAAACACGCCGCACCCAAAAAAAAAAAAATAACATAAACTCAAAACCACTCAAAAAGCGTTTTTTCATTTTATTTCAGCATTCAACTGCTAAAGGCAAATCCATCATGGAGTTTATTTAATTGTAGCACAGCTAAAAAACGATATTTCTCACTTATAAATATTTATATTTTTGCATACAAAACAGAAATGAAAAAATAATACAATATTTCGCACATTTAATTAATACAAAATAAATTATTGGGAAATAAATTACACAAATAAATTTGGCTCTCGAAATCAGCAGACGTGAAATTGTTATTTGAGTACAATATAATAAAAATATTTGTTAATGGAGGGCATTTTCCATATCCACTCATTTTGTACGATATTTGCCTTCCAGTCGCTGGCAGACACTATTTATTTAAATCCTTCAATCAGATTTGTGCATACATATAAAAAATATATATTTACACTGGTCACTGTAAAATACTTTCAGGCTGATTCTTGAAAGCGCTGCTTTATTTTTTTAATGTCGTTAAGCTTATTATTAAATATACAAAAAAGGGTTTATGATCCTTATATTCAGTTTGGCGGTGGCTTTGTGGCTATCTATTTTATGTAAATATCCTGTATTGTTTTTATATGAGCAGGATTAGCTATAAGTCGACATTTGTGCTGAGTTTCTTTAGCTAGTAACATGTATTTCAAATATTCATAATATTTAATTAAAATTTAATAGATTCTAATCTGAAACCTTTTTGAATTTTAATAGAATCAATACAATTTCAAATTGCTTAAGAAATGTAATAAATTATTTATAACTTTTAGTAAATTAAATAAAATCGTATAATCTTTTATGATAATATCTACCCGTCGAGCACTTTTGGGTTAAATACACTTTTTTTCCCATTCCGCATTGTTTAACTTTGCGCAAAAATAATTTCAATGAGGCGCATTTTAAATGCGAAATTCAATTGAGTTACACATATCTTAATATATATATTAAATACTCAGCATGTGCTTCGCGATTCTCGAAAAACTAAGAGATGGGTGAGGGGGTTCAGCAGGGGAATGTTCGGTTGGAGATTTTGCTGTTTATGTTTTACATGCTGCTTGTAATTTCGCTTGCAAAACTGCTGAAAATATCCTGCAGCTGATTTTTAATTACGAAAACACAGAGAGAAAAAAAAAAATGAAAAATGAAGAGAAAAGAAAGGAAGTTGTTGCGACTTCATGTATGTAAACACAAACACAATCTCGTCCACACACACTTACACACACACACACACGCACACCTACGACTGACTTGCCAGACCTCAATGAAGCCGTCTAGCTGCTGCCTGCTGCCTGTGTGTGTGCTTAAGGATACATGTGTGTGTGTGTGTGTGTACTTGGCAGCAGATTTTCAATTTTTGTGTGTTAATTACATTGCCGGCACAGGATCAGGCACACCGATGCCCCCTGCTGGCATTACATGGGCGTGGCATGCCGCAGTCGGTGCCCATTCTCTCATCTTGCCGCCATCCTTGTGCTTGTGTTAAACATTTTGGCGCTTGTGAATGTTTAATTATCAAAAATTTGCACTTGATCCTTGTTCGTCCTTTTCTTTTTTGCGCCACATTTCGTTTTATGGCCATGTGAGTGCGAGTGTGTGTGCGAGTATGTGTCTGTGTGTGTATGTGTATGTGGCTTATGGTAATTGCAAGCTCAGAGTGTGCTGCTAATGTTTTACAAGTACTAGTTATTTACTCTAAGCTCATCCGGCCTAAGGACATGCACTCAGCGAAAATCCCGCTCCTGCGCTGCTTATCAATGTCCTCGATTGACTTTTAAACATCCTTGATTTCAAAAGGAGAATTTAATCGGCTGCAAAACAAGTGTAATTTGAATTTAATAACAATGTGTTTAAAGGAAAAATGAGTACAAAATTGTAAATAATTTTTGAATTACAATAAATATAAATTTTTAAAAATTTAAGTACCAAAAGTCAAACTTCAAGAACTGAAGATGTTGTGGGAAAATTGTGCTTGACTCAAACTGTTTTATTATTATGCTGAGTGTTGGCAGGAAGGAGGCAGGGATGAGGCAGTGGGAACTCAACTTTGTGGACAAAGAATTTGATTTGCTTGTGCTGGCATTATGCATAATTCAAAATGAGCTTGCCAGCTAGTTGGCCTCTTGCCTGTTTATTTATTAATGTTTTACAAATCTACTGACAGCAATAACAACAACAACAACAAAAACAACAACAACTGAACAAATTATTTATAATTACAAGTGAAGCAGAAGAAGAGGAATATTATAAGTAAGTACATAGTAAAAGAACAGGCATATAACAAAGTTACTACGCACATTTTTCATTTTTATGGTTTTGTTTTTTTTTTTGTTTTTTTTTTTGGGTGTGTGTGAGTGGGCAGAACGGGGCAACTTCAGCAACAACAATGACAATTTAATGCCTTTAAAACAGCAAAATGCCGTTAAACCGGCAAAAGGAAATAATGTACAACAAGGAGCATTCAGGACTGTCTGTCTACCGGATTCCTGTTTCTGGTTTTCTCTTATTATCCCGTTGTCGCCTGACAAATAAACACACACATACTGTCCTCTAAAAATACCACCAACAACAACAACAACAACTACAACAACTACAGCAACAACAGTAACCAGCATTAAATTAAATACATAAATCATATTTCTTGTGTTTGCCGACAGGGCGTTTCATATCCTTGCTGGCGTTGCAAAAAAAAAAAACAAACAAACAAAAAATAAAATAAGGAAAACCTAAAAAAAAGAAAAACAAAAGTAAAAAGGGAACACTTTTTTTTGTTGTTGTAATTATAAATGTCTGCCAAGCAGCGAACTGCAAAAGCAACAGAGAGACACAGTCCCAGACATTGTTTATCATTTTGGACCGGGTTTAATGCTCTTTGCTGTTGTGCCACAATCTCCCAGTTTGGCTTAAAGTTGACCCCTTAAGCGGTTACTTAAAAACAATTCATTGGCAGCAAAAACACAGCTTCTTTATTAAAGGATGAACGCATATTTTTTTTAAAAACGAGTGAAGTGAAAATGTTTAAAGCTGCTTGGTGAAAATAATTTATGGTTTGTATAAGAAATGCAAGTTTTTTTTTTAAATCTTAGACATGCATTTCAAGTTCTTTAAAATACAAATATAATGCCTACTTCCCTTCAAATATCAGGTTTATAATAAGCTGAGGCAAATAATTAATCATTGAATTCAAAACAAGTTTGTTTTAATAAAATATGCATTGCTTTGATAGAAAAACAAGTACTTAACTAGTTGTAGTTCTTTGAGATAAATAAATCACATTTGATTAGTTTGCATGTAAAACACATGTATTCCAGTTTGACATATTTTGAATATAGTTGTGGTAATAAATCAAGTTCTAGCAATTTGTTGGTTATTTCTACAAGAGTATTTAAATGTGTTTGAATTTAAATTCATTCAAGCTGATTATTCGAATAAACCAACTGATTTAAATGCACTAATGCACTGTTTTAATAATAAACACACACACGCATATATTATCTACATAATTAATTGTTAATGACGATTATATGTAATTAACATGTTCGGGTTCTTTTTTCCATGTGGGTTGTGCAATTTTAATTTATGCGCCTGATTTTAAATTAATTTCACATTATTTGCTATATCAAGCGTAAACGCGATAAATTAATAGTTAAAATAAATCAACGGTCATTAATTGTACGCATTGAAGTGAGTTCAAAAAATTACATTTACAAAAAAAAATCAGTTGAGTTTTAGACTTGAATTAAATGTCAAAATCAAATATTCCATAGAAAAGTATTTTGTGTGAATACTGTTTGTCACCACATAAGGGTTAAGGATTTGGGGGTTGGCAAGGGGTGCATAAATAAAATGTTAAATCTTTTTAGCCAAAAAGCTTTACGGTTAACTTTGCAACACTTTTGATGGGTTGTTTGTCTTTTACGAGCTTAGATTGTTAATGCAAAAGTTACGTACATCTTAAATAAAAAAAATAAAACCTGAAACAGGGCAACAAAAAAGGGTGTTGAAAGTATTTTCGGCACGTAAGCGGCTTTGACACCTTTTTGAATACATATTTGTCTTTTGCATTTCGAGTTTGTTTCCGTACAAATTTTTTATGAATTACTGACGAGCTTTTAGTGCTCAGTTGTCATTTTTAATTGGTGCATATTAAATATGCTTAGCATTTTGGCTTTTACTCATTACAAGGCCAGAGTTTTATGCCTTTTTCATTATCCCTCTCTCATCAACCATCCGGATATTCCCGCCCACGCTGCATACTTTAGTTTGAATGTTGGCTTACTGCTTACTGTTAACTGCTTGTAATACATTTTTACAATGAGCATTTTGAGAGGCCTGCACATAATTTCTATGGGAGTTGTCGTAAAAAGTGCATAAAATAAATGTGCACCGAAAACCAACTTTAATATGCATAATATAAGAGTGCCTATGCCTGAAGAGTACTCCAAATTTCGTATACCCTGTACAAATAGTTATGGTGTATGTACAAATAAATAAATAGTTATGTGATTAATTGTGATTGATCTGATTTTATTTTTTATATTTTTAATAATAATTTAAGCATTTCAGCAATTTAAAGCAAATAAGTTTCTCTTAAAAAATGCATAAATAAAAATAAAATAATAATTATAATTACAAATCGAATTTTAATCTTAGAAAAACAAGAAATTAATTTCTTTACTTAAAATCCTTTTATAATGCAAACGTTTGTGTTTTCATCTTCTCAATTATCTCAGTGCTACAAAACATATCATTTGGCTCTAAAATTCTGCTTACTCCCGCTTTTGGTAAACTTTATTTTTACAGGGTATACAAATAATAATTGGCATTGGTATGACATGGCGAGGGTCGGCAGTGAAGGGTCGCCCTCATTTGGTGGGTTCATTCGTTGATTCGTTGAGTTGGTTCACTGGTTGGTTTGTTCGTTGGGCTGCTCATTTCTGCGTCATTTTAAACGATGATACTTAAGTTTCCATTAAAGCACTTGCCGCGACCATCAATTCAATAAGCGCCCCAAACAACCGTTGGACCGTTACATCATTGGACTGTTGAACCTTTTGGAGAGCGTAGTTTGCCTGTTGGCTGAATTCAACCATGCGCTGCGGTTTTGCCCATCTCCCCCAAATGGGCCAACTGTTTGTTGTGGTGCAGTCCAAATATTTAAAACTCCCAACCAGCTACTGTATTTTATTGTGTGCCAATCGTATAAAGCAGGTACATAAAATATATATGTTGAAACTACTAGAAAAAGCATAAAAGTTTTTTCGATTTTTAAATATTATTTCCTTAAATCAAAAGTGTAGAGATAAGTAATTGAGGAATATATAAAAAATAATTGTTGAGTGTTTTGTGAATAATTTGACTGGATTGATAGTGTATATATGAATATGTATATACATGTATATATATATATATATATATATATATATATATATGTGATTTATATACGATTATTAATTGTGAGCCCAGCACATGTAAATTGAGTGGTGCTGTGAAATACATTGAGCACCGCACAATTTCATTTCAGGTGTCTTTTTTTTGTATTTTAATTTAAGCGTTGCCAGCCGCAAATATTTGCACTTTAAACTGAAATCAGTTGGTAAAGGCCATGGCTTAATGCATTCGGCTGCTGGCGCTGGCCTACAAACGCAATGCGCCAAGGCAGCAAACACAGAGGAAACAAAATGTATAATAATATTTGAATTAGACATACCCTGTAGTTTGCGCTTTAAAAAAGTGTGTTCAATAATTGCTTTTCTATTAAAAAAAAATAAAGCAAACAATATGTATATTTTAATTATATTTTAAATTATTGCAATCCCAAAAATAAAACCGAATCTTATTATATCTGGCTGATAGATAGATCTTATTATGATTTAGTTTGTAATAGAAAAAAAGTATTTAAAGTAATTTAAAAATATACTTTTGATAGTTTGTGATTGAATAAAAGTATTTAAAATAATTTTAAAATATTCAACTATACGATTCTTGATTTTGAAACGAATTCTTTTTGCTCTGTGAATTCTGTATTCTTTAGCTTTAGGTGAATATACCCATAAATCGAAAAGACTGATTCCCTATACTTTTTTAATATACTTGGTCACAGGAGGGTATACAAAGAAAAGCAAAAGCGAAGAAAAAAACAAGTTTCTGGCTGAGATAACGCACTCAAGAAAGACACACACGCACACACACACACACACTTATATATACACACTCAGGCACACACTCGTCCTCAAGTCCGATTGAGAATACTTGAAATAATTATATAATTTTGCCAGCCACACATATTTATGAGGCCTGTGGGCAAAAAAGAAAGAAAAAAAAATAAAGGCACTTGGCATGGACTTTAATTCCAGGACTTGTATGGCCCGAAGCTGATGTGAAAATGATAAGTTTGCTGCTGGGGCAGGCTTAATAATAATGATAATGTGTCATAAGGTAATTATTCAGTTGCAAAAAGGGGTTTCAGGTTGGGGCATAAATAAATATCCTGCAGTTATTTGGAGTGTGTGTTGACAGCAAAATTGATTGCAATTAATGGGCAAGAAGTGAGTGGAGAAGCCGCCGCAGGAAACTCAAGCTGAATGAAGTTAAGTCGTCTTGGACTGAGAGATTTGTATGGTCCCGGCCAATATGCATCCGCTTTCTATGCAGCTGTTGCTGTTGTTGCTGCTGCTGTTGCTGCTGCCGCTGTTGCTGTTGCTGCAGCTGAAGTGCCTTTCCTTTAAGCCTGAGTGCACCGGCTCAAAAGATGTTGTCTGGCAAAGCAAAGCAAACAGAAACTGAAACTGAAATAGCAAACAGCAAACTATCTGGGGAAGCTGATGCTAAGATGCACCTCTTGGCATGGTTTACCAATTAGGCAAATTAGTTGGTGAATGTGCCAAGGTTTGCCAAACTTCAACTTTAAATACTTCAACTTTCGAGTCGATTAGTGCACCTAATGAAGAGAGCGCACCAGCTTAAAGCTATCCACTTGAATAAGAAATCAATTAGCTTATGGTAAGAGCCTCTGGCTGAGTCTCGACTGTGCTAAAGACCCATTGGCAGCCACTGTAAGCCAATTTAACTATGTCAATATACTTAACAAATGCAGTACTCCAACACACAAAGAATAAATAACAAGAAAGATTTCTAGTGTTGAGTGTAAATGGCTAATGGATACCCTATGCGGCTGATAGATATTTAAAGGCAAGCTTAAATAGAAATAATCAGAAATATATTTTGGTTTGAAGATTAAATTAATAATCCAAAAATATAGTCTTCTTCTTACTGCCTGCTAACTAAATTAGAATAAATTTGCAGCAAGTCTTCTATGCCTTTTCTATAGTTTACAGGGTAGAAGAAAGCGCAATTGAATGTGCGAGTAAAATGTCATCGTATCTTGCATTCAAATCTTTGATTGCAAGCTATTCAAAAAAAGCTAAAAAAAAAAAAAAAATAAAAAAATGCGAGTTTATTGCACTACACTTGGCACTCAGCCAGAAGCAGGGCCTGAACCCAGAGCCAGAGAATACAAAACCCGAACTCAATTCAAGCATTCCTGTAGCTCTCCTCCCGCTCCTGGTGCCGCTCACCTGCTGGTGCCGGGTGATGCTAGTGACACTCAGACACAGTGCTGGGAATTGACACAGAATAGCAGCCAAATGATAAGGCACAAAGCGAAATGAGGAAGTGTTTAAAAAAAAGAATAAAATAAAAAATAAAAAAAAAACGAAAGAATAAAAGAGAGAAGGCAGCATTGCTGTGTAGAATAGTTGTTACCACTGCATATAAATGGGGTAGTAGTAATCGTAGTAGTAGCCGGACCAGCTTACAGGAAGTCGACCATGGCCAAAGTGGCATTGATCTTAGCATTCGACACTCACCTAAGGTTGAGGTTGACGCTCAGGTTGAGGTTGAGGTGTTTGCCTGCGGGTCACTTATCATACAAACACACACACAAACACACACTTATACACACACACATACAAATATGCATATGTATAAAGTGGGTTTTGAGTTGCGTCTGCCACTTGAAATTGTAGCTTTGGGTAAGTCCGAGTGCTTAGTGAGTTTTTTCTCTCAATTTGAAGTGGGTGCTTAGTTAATACCTGGTTCATTCAACTTTCTAGTGCCTCTCTCAAGACCAGCACTTTAAAAAACAGTATCTGATAGCAACTAATATCAGGCAAAGTCTACTGATAATATTATAATGTTATCTGTGAATTAATGCTGAGTATTTTACTTGTCTAATTAATGTTACTATTACACAATCTGATAAATATTTATTGTGTAGCTCAAAGTGTTCAAAATGTGTCGGGTGCGAGTCTTTAAAGCTTTTTGACAATGCTTATGATTTTGTAACATTTATTTATAATCAATGAAATATTTAGTTCACAGCTGATATTATTGCTAACCAAATTTATTAACCAATATTCAGACAACTTTACTAAAAGTCTAAATTCCATTTAAAATGGAATTAAATACCTTAAATTAGATTTCATAAAATTTATTGAAAATTATCAACATTTTTAGATTCTCAAAAACCACGTGTAGTTTTCACTGAATACTACATTTAAAGTTTGAAATTCAGTTCTATGTAGAAAATAATGACAAAAATTTATTATTAGATTCAAGAAACATAACTTTTTGATTGTGGTTGAAGCAAAGTTTTTGCTGGAAATTTATTTTATAGTTTCCAAAAAGTTTTTAGCTATCCAGAAATATAACCTTATAAATAGTGTTACGATTTTTTATAGTCACGTCGAAAATAGAAACGTCTTTATTTAAATATGGTCTTAAGTAATTAATAGTCAAATTTTTATTAGTATAAATTTTTAACTTTGTGGAAAATACAATAAAAATAAATTTCAAAAATATAAAATATATAAAATAAAACGAATATATATATATATATTACATCAGTAGTAGTATCATTTTTATAACGCTAATTTATTGACTTTAGATTTAGGTCATGGCTTGTCTTTTAAATTCACTTTTAAGACCAAAATGCAGCTTTGTTGTTTTTTGAGGCGAGGTCGTCGACGATTGTTTGGTTTGTTAATTAGCAGCAATCATTGCGTATGATTGATTTAACGAAAAGCATTTATTGCATCGTTGCAAGTGAGGGATTAGGGTCTGGGATGTTAATTGATGATCACATCTGTTTGCCTTTGCTGCTGCTGCTGCTGTTGTTTGCTGCAGTTGGATTTTGGATAAACTTATTGCGGCAAGTGGCTAATAAATATTTGCGCAACATTGCGCATGCCTAATGCATAAATTATACGACAAGCTTGCAGCGAGTGACAGTCGCTTCATAAATTGCACAAGTATTTAAATTCAATTTGATTTAATTAAATATTAATATGCCGGGCTAACTGATTAAATGGCCACTAATTGTTAGCACATCCGACTGATTTTCACGCTGATTATGGTTAGTTAGTTGGTTGGCAAATTGAAACATATAATTATGCATTTTTCAAGTGCATTTTAATTTACAATTTATGTTCGAATGGCTCAACTGGTAAAATGGTGAAATGATAAAATGCCAAACGTGAAACGTGAAAATCTGAAAAGATTTTTCATGCACTTTTCATTTTCATGGGGGGAAATTAAAAGCCAAAACTCTAGCAAAATTTTAAAAAGTAAAATTACTCGAGTTTTGCACGGTTATTAAGAAACTGTAAGGGTGGCAGCTGTGAGAAATGCTAGCTAGGGGCGCAACGGCAGGGGGCAACACAAATAAACTCAAACCACGGGCAGCTCGTGGGGCGGGGGAGGCTTTTGTCTAAATGAGGAGTGCTTAGCTCTCAGCTTCTGACAAGATGACTGTAGTTAAACACGTACATGTGCACACACACACACACAGACACACACACCAACACACACATATACACACACAACACACACCAACACACACACACTGTACTATCAAGTTGTCTATCAAGATATCTTAAGTGTGTTTTTAAGTATGTGTGTGTGTGTGTTGTGTGTTTGCTTGCTGTTTGCGCGTTCCACTTGAGGTGTCTTTAAATGCGACCAGATCTTTATGGAGTTGCCTACGTGTGTACAGCTTAGCTCAACTACGCATCTCTGGCGTCTCTGCAGATTTATCTGTATCTGCAGCTTTTGAGGCGCATCTGCGCTGCGTAACACATACGCTGAGGTGCTTCAAATTCAGATATATTCGCTATAGAAATTAGCTTGCTTAAAAAAATTAATTAACAAATTAATTTTGAGCGAGAGATTGTTGTAAAATTATACCATATATATTATATATTTGTAAAATATTTGAACTAAAAAAAATGATATATATGCAAAAAATTAAACCTTCTAATATATATATATTTAAATTTAAATAAGGTGTTTTTTATGCAAAGGATATATATAGGATATATCTATATTTAATTTGAAAAAATATGATATATATGAAATGAAGTAAAATATATATTTTCTTATATATATTTTAATTTAAAAAATATACAAATTATGTAAAAAATATGTTTTCTTATTTATGTATTTAAATTCAAATAAATGTGATATATATATGCAAATGACCAGTATCCTTTCTCTGATGTTTACAACAACTGAGACGAGATCAACCAGCAGTTTTGCTGAGCAAAGGGTAACCAACTGTCAACGTGTTGAATGTTGAATGTTGAATGTTTTCAACAATTTCCTTGGTTTTATATATGTATTTATACATTTATGCTAATCGTGATGGTGCGTTGTAATGCCGCTACTTTAACTTTGTGGCTTTTAAAGGCAACGGCAACGCAGCTGGCAAGCCCTTTTTTAGTTTCAGTCCCAATCCCAATCCCAGTCGCAGTCCCCAGTCCCCAGTCCCAGACGCAACAGCCAGTTGCAATCGTAATCCTGGTTACTATATGCTACTATACACATTTGTAGTTTGTTGGGAAGACGGGGGGCAAATATCATATACACGTATAAGTCTCGTATTGTATTTTTTTTTAATATTTTTTTTTGCTACATTTTCGCAGTTTCCTTTCATAACATCGTCTTGTGTCGGCCGCATTCACAATGCGCTTTGTGTTCGACTTGTTTGAAAAACTATTTTACATTTAAGCGCGAAATTCCACACTATGAATGAATTTTTCATGAGCAGCACAATCCGGAGCAGAGCTGAGCGGCGTGAAGCGGCGTGAAGCGGAGCGGAGCAGTCAGCCAACCAGGCATAAGGACAGACAGGCACTTGACTTGCCTAGCCACAGATATCTGCAGCACGCCCTTTCTTTATGTATGCACTGTGAGAAAAAGTATAGCGCTTGCTAGAACATGAAATTAGCAATTGTTTTTTTTTTATTTATTTGTCATCATTTGTAAACTTACAAAATACAATTTCTAAAAGCAGATATTATATTTATTGATAATCTTGTGTACACTGAAACAAAAAAAAAGTAAAATCAAAATGTTCTCTTTACTTTCCTCTTTCTATCAAGTATTTTGTATTTTAAATTATTGTAAACTATATTTAATGTTTTCGAAAATTTAACAAACTCATCTAAAATACACTCAAACAAAAACCTGTATTCTAATATCAAGTAAAACCAAAATGTTTTCTTTACTTTTTTATTTTCTTTCAAGTATTTTTTATTTTTAAATATTGAACAAAAGAATTAATTATAACATGCTAATATTCAATATGATTAGGCATATTTTTTCTTTAAGTGTACTATATGTTTTATTTTGATTTGTTGTGGTTTTTTTGTTTTTTTTTTTATTTTGAGGAAGGCAAAAGCTCAAGCCGACAATGCAGACATTGCCCATCATTATGAAGAGGGTGTCGGGAATAGGGAATTCTGGATTGAGAATCGGTAGTTGCACGTTGCAAGTTTGGTTTTTGTGGCAAGCGTAGCTGATGGGGCGTTTCTTTTTGGTCAGTTGCACGGCATTTTAATTGAATTGATTATTTTAGTGCCTGGGTGTGATGCTGTTTGTTGTTGTTATTGTTCTGATTTGTTTCAGCCATGGCTGCCAGGCAGGTAAGACAAAAAAAAACCAAAAAAAAGCTAAAAAAAAATAGCTGATAATGATTCGTTTGGCGCGCTGCTCGCCCAGCTTGCTGGCCCGCAGCTGAAATATTTGGACTGCCTGTAATTTAACCCAAATTCCCCAAAGTAGCAAATTGCATTTGGTGCAAAAGTGCAACAGGCTGTGCAATACTTAGAAAAAGGTAAGAACAAAAAAATATATATAAAAAAAGGCGGACCAGTCTCCAGTCTTCCGTCTTCCAAGCCAGACGAATTACGCTCGAGGGCAGCTATGTAAATTGTTTGTAATTTGGCGCTGGTTTTGGACTTCTTTGCCGCCTCGCAGTGTGGGCGGTTTGCTGTGCTTGGCAGTGCTTTTGGCAATTGAACAAAATGATTATTGATCACTTAATAAGAAATGTTCATACACAATGGCGCCACAGACTGGCGAGTGACTCTGAAATGCAGGAAATGATGCCCTTGTCCTGTCTCCATCGATTGTGCGTCCTTTGACGTCCTGGCATCTTTGTCTGCTCTTGACAAAAAAGCAATTTTAATGAGCTGCAAACGGTACACTGCACTTTAATGCAAAATAAATACAAATGTATACGAGTATATTTGATGGCAAATTGACAGATACTTTTGTATCTTTTCCATTCAGTTGCAATTGATAGGTACAAGTAAGTTATTATGTTATTTTCTTTTGAGATTGAAAACATTCCGAATATATTTTTTGTATATTTTGTATGCCAGAGAATTGGTAAGAAATCCATTGATTGCAAATAAAATGTTTGCTTATCTGTCGCTGACAACTTGAGACAAGTTAATTTGCCACTTGAATACGATAAGCAAAATATATATTTCATAGTTTATGTATCTGCAAGATATATTTTTGCCAAGCTGCGGCTGTGGCCTTTGAAAGCGCGAGTTAAATCTTTGAGTGGCAGCTTGATTTCACGGGGGAAGGAATTATGTTTTTTTGGCTTTACCATTGGCGAAATCAGCTCATCGATGACTAATAACCTGTGCAATGAATTAATGATTTCGCAATTTATTTGTAATTTTATTATAAGCCCTAATGCTGTCTTGGCCTTAATTGGTAAGCTTGAAAACGTGACTTTTGCTGATTTAATTCAATTCATTTTGTGGCTCTATCTTGATTTTGTCTACTGTCAAATTGACTGCAAATAAACCATAAAGAAATAAATTAAATAGAGGGAAAAAATATAATTTTCCATATGAAATCAGCGAAAGAATTGATTAGAATTGAAAGGAGTATTAAGGAATATGGATATGGATATGTGGGAAAATTTATTCAGTCTTTGATAATAATATTTTGAGTTAGTTCAATCTTAAAGCTATTGCAGCATATTGTGAAATTGTGACCCAATTAGAGCCACACAGAGCCCAGACATATCAAAAGTGAAACTAAAAAAAAACTTACCTTCAAATGCAGCCGATAGACATCTCCGTGGTGCCGTTGTGGTGCAGTGGTGGTGTCATTCTGTGCAAATACGCAAACATGCAAAAAAAAAGTATCTTATGCTGAGTTTGCCACTGCAGATTGTCATTTAGCGATAAGCTTTGGCGCTGCAGGCGCATCGAAATGAAATCGAGATACATTTGTTGCACTCGCTGACCCACTTCTTTTATTATGGCAACAGCATTTACAATTGCCTAATGAAAGCAAAAACTAAACAAAAATATATACACGTATAAATACATATATATATGTATGTATATATATCGGAATCACATGTGTTGGTGCAGTCATGTGACGCCTTTTATATAAATTGACTCATCAGCTACTTTTTTTTTAGTTTGTTCTCGGTTTGTACTTTTTAGCTTGAAGTAGCAACACTTTATGGCTATCTCTTTCTCTCCCTCTCTCTATCTCTTTCTGTCTCTAAGTATTTTTTTTACGTTTGCCATTGAAATTACTGAATTTCAATTGAGGCTCATACATTTTTATTGTGCGACATTTTGTTTATTTATTTAAGCATTTGAGCGTATCTATTTTTAAATGGCCTGACTAAGTTTCGCACCCCGTCAACCAGCCAGTTGAGCAGAAAGCGCTTCAAATCCTCAATCGTAACAAACGACCCCCCCCAATAACCACCCCTCATCCATACTGTCTGCACTGGCAATTATACGACTTTGCCAGACGCCAAAGACAATAACATTTACAATTGCTAAAATGTAATAAATATCTTGGCGAGTCTTTGCACTTGTTGTTCTCCAGTGTCCCATTAACTTCTTGACTGGAAATTTTATTGTTGCACCAGAGAGTGTGGCATAAACTTTATTACACACTTAACACTGGCTCAAACTGGACTGGGACACCAGCTGCTGGTCAAGGTGTGGGCGTGTGTTAAATTGTTTACTTCCAGCTGGCCAACTTATGTTGGCCAAATAAATTCAAAATTTCTGAGATTTGCATTAATTTTATATGTGGGTTTTGCTTTGGGCATTTATCAATATCAACATCAATATTAAGTGGCATTTGTTGTTATCAATATTAAAATTAAATGGCTTTTGTCGTTTTATCAATATTAAAATTATGCGTATGGATTTTGAGGGCAATTTATTTGACAGCTACAAACTCAAATGACTTTAAATATAATACTGAATATGTTATTTATTTTCTATATTTATTTGTTTATTATTCAAATTGTAGAAAATGATTTATTAAAAGATTTATTTGGTGTTTTTTTTTTTTGTTAAGCCATAATAAATAAACATGAAATTTAATTTTGCATGTGTCTTTCAATTTATTATCAGATCAAGTCTTATTTGAATTTAAATTCTTTGTATTTGACTTTGTCGGTGTTAATTTATTTTAATATTTTAATAGTCAACATAATCAAAGAGTTAGATAAAATTATGGTTGAGTTAATGTAAGTGAAAAAATTACGAACTGAACCAGGCAAAAATATCTTGGCAGTTTCCGTTTGATTATATTTTAATTTGAATATTAATTCGTCTGGCTGGATAAAAATAGTAAAAATCAGTGTGATTTTCATTACTCGCATGTTAGTAATTAATTCGTATTTTTTAGCGTGTGTAAATACACACCAAGTAATTTCTTAAAAGGAAACTTATAATTTCAAAACGAATTGGTGTCAAATTCTTGCACTTTTAATTTGATGGATGGAATTTATATTGCAAAATGCTACGGAGAATTTCTGCTCCAGAAAATACGAAAAGCCAAATGTGTAAGCCGAAAAACCAGGCATATCAAATGGCACATATATCTCGACTAGACGGCCAAGAAAGAGGGAGCGTGGGGCATGCAGGGGGGGTTTTGCAGCAAAAGAAAAATCAAAATCTACTCGTACGCAATATAACAAATATCCGTCGCAAAGGGAAAATGTCAGGAGAATAAGTTGAAGTAGTTGTCCTTTGGGTGTGACTCTGACTGTGTTGCAAAATGACACACCATGAAATTATATTTATGCTTGCCTGCTGCAGTGCAAATATTTTGCAGTTGCAAGCACATGTCGCACCACTGTGTGTGTGTCTGTGTGTGTGTGGCATGTCTAATACACTTGCCTGTCTCAATGGGCCTCTGCAACTTGTACATTTATGAATTGAGGTCCTCAATGTAGTCAAATGTCACTTGCGAAATGTGTTGCAAATATTTGTATAGTGATATTCACACACACACTAACACACACACACACTTGTACACACATCCGCATATATTTAAATTGGAATGTGTTAGTTGCAAGTAGACTTGTCGACAGTTGCATAAATCAAACGCAGTGTGTTTGATTAAATTAGCAAGAAGCGTTGCATGCGTTGTCGTCGCCCTTATTTGCTTGCCTCTAAGTGGCAGCAATGACGCTGTCAGGCTTAATAATTAAGTTGGTAAATTACATCCGGGCAAAAAGTATTACAAATGTCCTGGTAAATAACTGTGTCAACTGTAGACGCTCACTGCCTCTGCATAATTAAAGAAAATTTTGTATCTGCAATTTGCACACACATGTAAATACATGACTGTACACATACACTAAGAAAAATTAAAAGAATCTTAAATATAGCAATGACTAAGTTAAAATCAAGTTTGTTGTTTGTTACAACTTCATTTTCATTCATAATTATAAAAACCCTTTTTTGATTTGATTTTATAATATTTTTAACTTGGCATATCGATTTTACCACAACAGCAGATTATAATAGTAACATTTTAAGACTATATCAACAAAAAATCAGTCTGTCAGATAGCCTAGATTAGATATCAATTTTGTAAGCATGATTTATACATTTTTAAAACGGTTAAAATTAAAAATAATAATTTAAAAATTATTTAAGACGAATTTTTATTCCCAGCTGCACTGGAATTCTTAACAGTGTTTTTCTCTAAGTGTATATAAGGGCTTGTACGTTGACTTAATTACAAATAATGAGTGGAAAACAGAAAGAGAAAGAAAAAAAGTAAGAGAGATATAAAGAGACAGAGAGAGAGAGAGAGAGAGAGAAGGAGAGAGGTGAACTCAGCAATTTCAGTCTGTTGAAATTGCAACGAAATTCTATCGTATTGCAAATTGTTTCCGCCAGTAACCAGAGCTGGCTGTTGTGGCCAGGCCAACACACACACACACACACACACACAGTCAGATAAAAGACACACAAACAGAAACACGAAACAAAATCGACACGGTAAACAACGGGGGGGGACAGACATGAACTTGCAACACCTCATTTAAGCGCCTTTGTATTGCAAATTTTTACAGGTATTAAATGACAATTTGCCACTTTTTTGTTGTTGTTGTTGTTCATGTGACGCGATGCGGCAGCAAAAGTCAAACAATCGAAACGACAGTAAATGAGAAATGAAGCCGAACCCTGGTAACACAATGCGCTCCAAATAAACAGGCCGATAAGATAATGTGCCATGGGCATGGCGCTCGGGATTGGCTACAGATTGAAATACATATATCCAAATATATATATAAGTCATGCTTATATAAATATATACATATTAACAGAGGGAGCAGTACAAAATATATAAATATATATATATTTATCGCACTTGAGTTGTGCCAAAAGAAAGCGCAATAATTAAGTGCTCAGCATAATATTAAAAAAAAGACAAGAAAACACAAGAATTAAGTGAAAACAAAAGGAAATTCAACGCTAATGAGTTTCGAGTGAATACTTTTGTGTATTAAGGTACTTCAATCAACTCTTAATTTGTCCCAAACCACAAAAGATGAAAAATGAGCGTAAAATCAATTTGCAGACATTTTGGTTGCAGGCGCCGCTTTGTCTGAGCCAAGTTAATATAACCCTGCGATGGGTAATTATAATAATATGTTTACTTAGTTCAATAAATACCTGTGTGAATTTTTCTGTTTCACTTTGCTTGACTAATAGATACACTATTTAAATACATTTCTTCTCATATCGAAAACAATTAATTACAAAACTTTAAATTTAATTAATTATTATTATTTTTTTTTTTTGTAATATTATGATGGGAGTATCTTTAGATTTTACCGAATATATACTCTCTAGAATAGTTTCCACTTTGTTACAGACTTTCTCACGAATTTATTATACACGATGCAGATATTTCATGTCCACGGGGCACAATAAAAATGCAATTAATTGTAATTTCATATCAATTTCAACAGTTTCCCACACACCTCTGCTTATGATCATTATAAGTCGATAACGATTCAACGAAAAAAAAATATATATAAATGAAGCTATTAAATTTCATGTTTGACTGTGGCATTGAATAAGTTAGCTGAGAATCGTGTGTAAAATGCCAAACGGAAATGACGGAAAATAGTTAAGGCGTCTCAAAAGTTTTGGCCGAAATGCACATGCAAAAACATTTAAGTTGGACAAAAGAAAGAAAAAAAAACATCTACGAATGAGAATGCAATGAAATTTAGTTGGAAAATATGCAAAAGACAACACAAATTTGGTTTGCATGTTGGCTTAAAGCTTGCAGCACTGGCTGTGGCATCAGTGGCAGTGGCATCAGTGGCAGGCAGGCAGCAGCAGCAACAGCATTGGTAGCATCATCATCATGAAACGAATCGAGTTATACAAAAATGCAAATTTTTTGCCAGTGCATTTTCTTTTGTTTTCGCTGCTGGCTGCATGCTGCAACTTCCGCATTGTTGATCATGAATAAAAATTTAAGTTCTTATTGTTTGTCGAGTGGACAGCGCGGGCCACGTGGGTCGAACCAGACGTTCCAAACTATCTCAAGTTGTTCAAGTTTGCGCTGATGTCGCCCACGCCCACAAAAAAAAAAAATTGAAAAAAGTAATAACAAAAAAAAAATGTATGAAAATAGAGTATATTTCAATGATTTGGTTGTTTTGGGGGTCACACACAGCGCATGACTGGCACAAATCTTTATTTTAGCCAATAATCGTTGCAACAATACTTTCTAACTGCCGCCCATTAATCTAGCGCCCGATTGTGCTTGTGGCACGCTGGCTGGCGGCTGCTACAAGTGTCCGGCCGTATGACTAAATTAATTTTTGTTCTAGTAGCCACGAACAAGGCAGCAACTTGTAGAGCCCGTCGTGATTTATAGTGCACTCATTTAGAAAGTTGCTCAACAAGCAGCTGCCTGCCTTTTGACTGCCTGTTCCTTTGCCCCATGCAACACAGAACAGTTCCTTGTTACAGTTTAGTCGTGCCTGCTTCATGTCGCTCTTTTTTTTTCTGCTCTGCCTACACTCAGCGCAATATCAATCTACAATTGTTTAAATCGCATTAAAAGTTGATTTTCTCTTATTATTCGAAAAATGATTGCGAATAAATTTATTTAAAAGTAGCAAATAATTACTAGGAATTTGTTTATTAAGTACATATTTTTCAATTAAATTAAATTCTCTAATTTCTTATATATACATATATATTTCTTAGTGTAGCTGCAACAGTTTGGGGCTTTCGTATCTTGTGGCTTTCGGCCATTTGGAGCTGCTTGTTCAATTTAATGAATGACATTTTCTGCGCTGGCGTTTGATTGAGTTGTTTTGACTGGTCGCAATGATGGCCAATTGACGATTGCCCACTGCTTTGCCTGTTACCAGAAAATTGCCTCAGCTTACTGCTTGCATTCCCTGTAATGGCTAATATCATGTTTTGTGCTGCCTAACTGCCTCACCTGGTTAACTTGGTCATAAATATTTATATTTTATAGACCAGTGTTCGGCTACTTATCAGTGCACATAAATTTTGTGATGCGCATAAGCGTTTTATCGCATTTTAAAGATCCAACACTTTTCCAATGTTTATGACAATATTTTGGCACTCACAACAACTGACATTTATTGGCAACTGTCCAGCACAGCAGCAACAACAACAACAACACTGACAACACTATATAACCATATGTCTTTATATGTACTTTATGAGCTCAAAAAAAGTAGAGTTTTTATGGCCATGTTGACGCCACTAAAGGCCACAAATATTTTGGAATAAAACACAATACGAGCATTACTGCCAATGGCCGTAAATATAAGCTGAAAGCGTAGCATTAAAGCCATAAATTTTGGCAGATTTTCCCTTCATTTTAAAACGTATTAAACTGGATGGAACTTTCAGATGCAGATCAAAGTATACTGAAATTTATGTGAATATTAAGAGTGATCGAAATGTATGAAAAATATTTAATAAGTAATTAAATTAGTAAGTAAATTGGAATTGCAAAAAAAATTGAAACACTCTTCCAATAAATGTACACTTTGATCTTTAAAACTAGTTCGCACAACGATCAATTAACTAATTTATAAGATTTAATAGACCTGCTTTTAACCGTTTTCCGACAATAAATTAAGACTTTTCATAATTATAATAATAATACGAAAATAAATTAAGAGTTTTCATAAACATCATTTTTTAATAATTGCTTAACATAAATAGTTCAACAATTAAAAATGGTTACGAATACCTATTACAAAAATATTTGTATTTATTTTTCGCTTTCACAAAAGAATAATTTCAAGCAGTCAGTCGAATTTTTATTTGGAGAGTCTCTTAAAGTTTTTGGTGTGTTATTGTTAGACTGAAATTAACTTGAATATAACCCAAGCAAACCTTTCTTAAGTCTTATCATTAGGTTGTAAAGGAAATTAGAAAAATGATGCCAACTGCTGCCAGTTTAAATGCGTTGCCTTTTTTTCAAACCCTTTTTGGCAGCCCCACCAAAAAAAAAAATAGAAGGTAATGAATAATGCTGGGAATAAAGCCCCTTAAACACTCAAAGCCCTGCTGCTAGTCAGAGTTCACTAAAAGCAAATAAATTGAGTTGTAAGACAGCCTTTGTTTTCAGCCATTGACGTGGCTTTGAGTGTCAGCAATCATAATGAAATATGCTCAAACCTGAAAACTCTGATAAAGCTAGCTGACATTTTTTTTTTTTTTGTTATTTTTGTCTGACAAAGCGATCCGGCACAAAGAAAATATGCCGGCAGCAGAGAGCAGACATGGCCTACACACAGAGGGGATCTGCCTTCAAGGCTCAAAGCAAATGTCAACAGGCATGCGTTTCATCAACCTGATGCAGAAGCGACAACAAAATCATCACAAGTGTCACAAGTGTGGAAATTGAAACGCAGCAAAGGATGCAATAGACGTGTATTTTCATCCTCTTGGCCATGTTTCACTTTATCATTGTTTTTTTTGGTTGTTCATTTTGTGTGCAACATTTGGACGCAGTAGTTTTTGTAGTCGTAGTTTGCCATGTTGCACACATTTGCCATGCCTTTTGTATTGGCACTAAAGAATTGACACAGTTAAGAGCAGTGTTGCACAGTAGTACAAAAGAAGTTGTTTTTTTCTGCTGCCAAAATCACAAAACAACAATAAAAGAAAATTAAATTAACACATTTCGCAGTGAAGCTGAACATTTTTTTTTATGCACTGCAACAAGTTTTTCAAATATATCTATTCAAAAATGTTCGTTTTTGGCTTGCTTAGTGTTTTAGTTTTTTATTTTTAAAAATTTACCTTTTGACTTTGTGCCACTGTGCGCTATTTGGTTTGGCAAATATCCAATAAAAATCGGTTGCCAAACTCGATGGGAACATTTTTGTGTGTGTGTGTGTGGACTCTTTGAAGTGCAGTTGGTGGCGAGTGTGGCACGTTTTGCCAGCCTGATTTGTAGTAACTTTCAAATTGGATAATTACTAAATACTTGCTTATTTTATTGTAATAGCCAAGATGTTAAATGTAATAGCTGTCATTAGAGCCAGCAGCTTCCGTGCTACGTATGCGACGCTGCTGCAGGATCGAGTTGCAACAGCAGCAACAGCGGCAAGCAACTCGAGTGTCTTGTATTGCTTTGCATGCTGCCACTCATTAATGCAACTGCCCCCTGGGGGGGCACAGCAGCAAAACCAAATTGCTGTTACGTGTGGAGCGCATCGCCAGGGCTTGGGCTTAGGCTTGGGCTTGGGCTTGGGCTCGGGACCGTTCCCCCGGTTCCTGGTCCTTGGGTATGTACACCTTAATAGCTTTCGATTGCAATCTCAGAAATTGAATTGAAATCAATTGCCAGCGCTTGTTGCGACGACGATGTCGACGACGACGACGACAAAAGCAACAACGGAGCCAACAGCATTGCCTGATTGATAAACTGAACAGCGGGGCCATTGACATATTGGCCATAAACAATTTGACATCGACGAGGCAGGCATCTTACTTGTCATTCAACTGTAAACATAGTGTAGCATATCAGCATTGATTGATGGCACACCTTCAGTGAACCAGCCACCATAAATATGAGCTGCCATTTAGTTTTTAGTAGCTGGACATGCACCGGAAATTAGCTTTATTAAGTTAAAAGGCCAGCGCGATGCAAAGAAAACTTTTTGCACCACCACTTGGCCAAAATTGTGGCTTATTGAAAAAGTTTTCTTCCTTTTGATATCCTGTAGCCATAAAAAATGAATAAAGCGGTTAGCATGAAGTTGGCTCAAGGTTTTTTTTTTTGTATATATATTCTGGGTTAGCATAAAAGATGAAAACCTTTTGGCATCTTTTCTCTTTCCTCTTCAATAATGTTCTCAAATCACAGATAATTTTATTTTACAATTAGAAATTAGAAATTAATATTTTCTTCCTTAAGAACTATTTTTCTCATATCTTAGAAAACTTTTTATCTTTATTGAGAAACATTACATTTTTCTGTGCTTATGCGTTTATACAAAATATATTTTAACTGATATATAATCGTAGAAGTTATTCCATTTTTTTTTTTTGTATGAATTTGATTTTTGTAATGAAAAATGTTCTTAAAAATAAAAAATGTAAAAACTATAAATGTATTTCAGAGTTAGGAACAGGGTAGCTCCTACTCAGCCGATCTTAACTGGAGCACTTTTACTGCTTATTTTTTATTTGGCAAACGTGGACAAGTTTAAGACAAACTTTGTCTCAAAGCCAGACAGTTTTGGCCATGTCCACAGGAAAAAATTTTGTTTGCGCCGAAGTTGAACACTTGACTGCAACTTTGGAGACAAGTGCCACGCCCACACAACCCTCTTAACAAGCATTTGTAGCAAATATGCTGAGATTTGAAATTTAAATTAACTTGGCATTAACCAAAACCGGGCAAAGCATATTTAATATTAAAGCTGTGCAGAATCGCTGCTCCACTTTTGATTATGCTTTTCATTTTTCGCCCTTTTTACCCTTTTTTGCAGTTTTTTTTTCAATTTTTTTTTGTATTATTTTCAAGCCTTCTTAATGACAGTGCGTAATGAATGCGCCCTGTTCCAGTTTCCTTTGCCTTTATTTTTGTGCAAACCAAATTATTTTTGCGCAGCTCTCGCAAACTGCTTCATTACACAGCGCAATTGAAACTTTGCACACTCATCACATATGTCTGTGCAAGTGTGTGTGTGTGAGTGTATGTAAGTCACCCACTTGATTTGCCCACTTGACTTCCTCTTAAATTGAAATGCAGTTTGTGTACTATGCAGGCTGAGAAATGCCACAGCGCCACTTATTTTGCTGGGTTTGCTGGAAAATGTGATTTTCCACACGTGCCGCAACTGCTGCCACAGATATATACACACATATATATATATATATATAGTCTTGGGCACCTTTTCACCGTTACACTCTCAGCATTCTTATAGCTTTTTGTACTATGATTTAAAAAAATATACACTCTCCAAAAAATAAAGTGTTTTTAAATTCAGTCTTATTTGGAATAGAATTTTTACTAATATAAATAAAGTTTATTGATTGAAATGCTTAAATATTGTTAATGTCAAAATAATTCTTAGGCTTAACAATAAAGGCACAAAAATTATAAAAGTCAAGAAAATTTTACCCAAACTTAAAATCATAACTTTCAAAGAGCTTTTTTAAATTGAATTATTTAAGAAAATACTTAAATTAAGAACAACTAACTCAAAGTAATCAAGTTATTCAGTATAACAAAAAATCTGGCTATGACTAAGGAAAATAACATAATTACAAGCTTAACTTAATTTATGCCGGAATTGTCTTCCAGACAAAAAGTTCTCAAGTTCCGTTTGTCTTGCCAGGTAATTGAGAACAGAATTCTCAATTTTGTTCTGTGTTCTTTTTCTTGTATTTTTTTTGAGTGTTATTATAGACAGTATTTATTTATGTTTGAACCTACCTATTTGGGCCACGCTTCGCTTCGGTTAACTTTGGTTTTGCTGGGCTTCCTACGTGATGCATCTTCCTGACAACTGTTGCCATTAACAGCTGGCCAAAATTTGCCACTTGCTCGTGTGCTTAATGCGTCTCCATGGTGTCATTTATGTGTGTATGTTTTTTTTGTTGTGATTGTTGGCTGACAAAGTTTTTTCCATAAATCTCGAGACGAAAACAACTTCGCAATTTTTGCTGGTGATTCGGTTTTGTGGTTTGCAGCAGCAGCTTGAAATCATTTAATAGCCAGTTTAGAATTTTGCACTTCTTCACTTTTGCATAACTTTTGACAAAGTTTGACAATTTTTTGGTAAATACCTAAATACATTCTTTACTCACATTTTTACTTGTTTTTGAAAATGTCATATTGGAAATTCTTTGTATAGGATTAGAATTTTTAAGTTAAAATGTTAGTGAAATATAATAATAAATATTTTGCATCAACATTTGTATAAAACCCTTTTTTTTTTGGATTTTGTTAGCAAAATTATCTCTTAACAAAATTATTATCATACAATATTAATAATTATTCTGCATCTAAATTTTTGTAAGACCATTTTTATTAATTAAGTTTGAGTGATAATTAAGTTTAGAAAAAAATCTAACAACAAAATCATTTTATCAAAATTTTAAAATAGTTAAAGGGGTTTCACATAACTTTCAATTTCCCTTATACAGTTACAGTAGTTAAAATGAAAGGCTTTTCATATTTGCGTAAATTTAAATACAATTTGAAGATACTTTATTAGCAGTTGCTTTCAAGTGTCTCAAATGTGTCTCACAAACTCAAACTCAGTGCAAATAATCGTAACCAAGACTGTCGACAATTGCTGTTCCAAGTTCCCTTGGATAAATAGACCCTAAAACTGCGCGTTCATAGACAAAAGTTTATATATACATTTATATATATATAGTATATTTTTTTTCTTCTATTATTTGAACGCAAATGCAAACAAACAATACTCTCAGCAGACTAATTATTTTAACTTAAGCTCAATCCCATTCCCAGACGCTGAGGCCCAATGTAAAGGCGACTCGCAGAGAAACTAATCAAAATATTTTCGCAACTTTCCATTATGAAGTGAAAAGTTGAAGACGCAGACCGTCTACGTTTGCATTTGCATGAACAATGAAAAGCAAATATTTTGCCGCTATTGACATTCATCTACATAAGGAGCAGCGTCTGCAATTTTCACTGAATCTGCCCAAACAGCAAATCCCCCGCCCCGATTCACTGCTGCATTCAATTAAGACAAATTATGGGGCACAGAGTCTCGCATTTCAATAGCCTCCACTGAGCTGACATCAAGTGGCAGCTGCTGCTGCCGCTGAGACGGGCCTGACAATTTTACGCTAAGCCCCCTCTCTGCGCGGGTGGGTCAGCCGTATACGGGTCCTTAAGTTTACGCTTTTTTTCTTTAAATACCCTATAGCCAATTTAGGTGGTTACTAATGGGTATCATAAAGCTGTGGAAATGTAAGAGGCATAAATGATTAATGCAACAAATTAAAGTTGTTGAGTTCATCATCTTATTTGGAAACCATGATATAATTTTTTAAAGAATGAAACTGTTTTAACATACGACAAAATCGAATCTTCCTTTTTAAAAAGAGATGTTTTCAAGTTTTTACATATACTTCCTAATATAAAATAATGATGACTTCTAGTTGAAAATTTGGTTTTTACTTGAACTACTACAGCTTGGTTCAATAATAAAAAATATGTATTAAAAAAAAATTAAATTAATTTAAATCATGATTTTAATTTTTTTTTTTTTTTGATGAGATGAATTTTTCTACTTTAAAAAAAATACTTTTTAAGTTTTGCACAAATACTTCTTAATATAAAAATATGATGATTTTAGTTCGAAGTTTGCTTCTTATTTAAAGTGTTCAATATTAAAAATATTTATAAAAATAATAATTTAGATCTATTCTTTCCTTTTCAAAAAAATACTTTTCAAGTTTTTAATTTATAATTTAAAATTATGAAAACTTTCAGTTTGAATTTTGGTTCTTACTTAAAATATTTAATATTGGAAAATATTTAAAAAAAAAAAAAAAAAAACTAAATCAATTGAATCATGATGTTAATTTTTGTTTGACAAGTTCACTTTTAAAGGAGATACTTTTCAGTTTAAAATTTAAAATTATGATAAAGTTTAGTTCGAAATTTGGTTCTTACTTGTAGAATTCAATATTAAAAAATATTTATTAAGAACCTACATAAATTTAAATCATAATTTTAATTTTGAGTATAAAACTGAGAGTATATTTTAGCGCTACAGTTTTCAGTAGAGCACTTAAAGTTGATTTTTTTTTGCTGATGCGGAAATCATTGCAAGGTTGGCACAATTTCAAGATAAGCCAAAGCAGATTTTTGAACTGGAAGTCGTTTGCCGTTTCATAAGAATTTCACAGTTACAAGACGCGCTCCACATGGGCGCTGTCCAATCGACTCTTCGTCTGTCTGTCTGTCAGTCTGCTCCTTTGACTCTTTGTCTCTCTGTCTGTGTCTCTGTCTCAGCGACTGCCTGCTGATTTATGAATTTAATTAAAAGCGAGCAACACGACAAAAATGTTTGTGAGCAGCTACAAAGCAGCGCTTTGTGAAATGTTCAAATGTTTTATATATATACATAAATGAATATATATGTTTATATATGTATATATTTATATATATATATATATATATATATATATATATATATGTTTTAGGTTGGAAATGTTTTATATGATGGAAAATTATCATCTAGAGAAAATTTAATGAGTCTTTGAGACCTGTTCGCCGGTCGGCTTAATGCAGTTAAGGTTTGAGTTATGTGGCAACGTGTTTGTATTTAATTAGCATTTGCCATTTTGGTATTTGGCTGTATTTAACGTATTTTGTACATGCTTTTGTTATTTGGCCATATTAAAAATGCGCTTCAAGCAATTATTATTTCTGCGCTGCGTTGCCATTGTGCAACATAAGATAGTCACTGAGAGAAGGGAGGGAGGGAGGTAGGGAGAGAGAAAAAGAACTTTGACTAACAATAGCAGCAACATGCTGGCCTGAAGAAAAGTTGCCAGGGAAACCGGGTGCAATGCAAAACCGCAAGTATCTTATTTTGGAGCGTCTTTACAGCTGCCCACATAATCAAGACAAAGCTAAAAGCAGCACGATGCAAACAGCCTCTCTCTGCTCCCCCCCTCCCCCTCCACCCACTATCCACCTATCCACCTATCCCTAACTATTCCTATCCCTATCATCATTCAGAGACTCTTTGCCTTCTTTGTCTGCGCGCTTCTGGCGTGCCATGTTTATCTTTTAACTAATTTTTTTCATGTTGCCTGCGCTTCGCATACCAGTTAACTTTGTTGTGCCAGTGTGTGTGTGTGTCTCGGTGTGTGTGTTTCTGTTGTGCGGTTGATGTTTAATTTCTTTAGTGCAAGTAATAGCCAAGTCGCCAAGTTGCATGCTGCAAAAGTTTTCTGTGGCAGCTCGTAAAGCGAAAGGCGCTCCAAAAAATCTCGAGTGCTTCTTCTGCATTCGCTTTTATAAGGAAACGAGCGAATCTTGAGACATGAGACCCAACTCCCAGAATCATTCACAAAGCGAAAGCACCAAATTCAGAGGAAGTAACTCAATTTAAAGTGTTTTAGACGCTTCGTTTGTTAAACTGAATGAATTTTCATTTTGCGGTTTCTTTGAAGTAGCCACCAATCAACATATTTTTCTGTACGCAGATTCATTTCAAAATAAATTTGTATCTTTGGAATAAATTAATTTTTATTTTACTATTTAATTTTGCATAGATTGTTGTAATATTCATAAGTATTAATTACTTGTATCTTAAATCGAAGTACTAAAACCAAGCTGCTTTTAACGGTCTCCGTAGGGCATTTGTGTAACCGTTTAGCCTTAATTGCCGCCTCTCTCTGCGCTTCTCAGCCGCAGTAGCATCCGCTGTGTGGCCGTAAATGATTTTCGCTTAAGCGTATCCGTTTGCCTGTCTGGGCCAAGTTGGTGCGATAACCACAGCAGCAGGTTGATGTTTTAGTACCTGATTATCATCTGGCATTGGCTGTTGCTGTGGCGATGTCTTTTGCTTGCCTCATGGCAACATGTTGTTGCACATTTAGTGTATCGATATCGTGTCTAATTAAGGCACTGCCGAAGTCAATGAAGTTGAAATTTTCATGCAGCTGAACGTAAAGTGGGAGTTGCAAACTAAAGCAGTTGAAAAGCACGAAAACTCGTCATAAAATATATATATATACATATACATATATATATTTTATAAATAAAGAAGCTCGAAGAAGTTGCTCTTCTCTGGCCATAAATAACGGACGAGCTGAGCATACAATAGACTCGTGAATTGCGCACCAGAAGCTGAAAGCGAACCACATCAAAAATATAGATAATGTCACTGCTGCCTTTGGACTTGGCCGATAAGATCGCGTTGGCGTCGTGCAACGTCTTAACGGACACACCCCCGCCATATATCTATGACAAATGTTGCCGATACGACAGTCGAATGGGGCCCACCGATAACCAGATACTAATTAATAACTGCTGTCCCAAAAGCCAGCGCCACCGATTGCTGCTGACTGACATATCGGCCCCTCTACCCCTTACCTACAACTGTACCTGTTACCTGTTCTTTGACGTATTTGCCAAATTAAATGGCCAGCCAATACATAATACTTCTGGGCTTGGGGCGAGGCAACAACTACACAGAAAAAAAACTAGTCATAAAAAAACTATGCGAATTCTGCTTAATTCTGGCAAAACAAACGAAAAGAACTTAAGTAATTCCAGTAAAGATTAAATCATTTCGATAACTCATTTCATATTTATCGATTTGTATAAGTATCTAATTTAAACTAAGTTCAATTGTTGCCAGGTAATTAGGCAATTTATTTATATTTCCCTTGATTTACTTTTTATAAATTCGCTCAAGAATATTATAAATCTTTCAGTCAAATCGTTTCACAAAATTACACAACATTTTTGGGAAAGTTTTCCTTTAAAATATTATTAAAATTGTGCTCAGTTTTAAACGAAGTAATTTCCCAATTTTTTTTTTTATATTTGTAAATGACTTTTTTAATATTGCGAGAAATATTCTTAATGTATGGCGATATTTCTTGCGGTGTACAAAACTTCTGACTTCTCTTAAAATCTTAAGAAAATTGTGATTAATTTTAAAAGAAGTAATTCCCAAAAATGTTGTATATTTTGGGGATGGCTTCACTTAAAATGAAGCAAAATACTCTTAATTAATTACAGTTTTTTTCATGCGCTGTACAAAACTTCTAACTTCTCCTAAAATTGTAAAGAAGTATTTCCTAAAAATAAAACTAAATATTCTTAATTTATTACGGTTTTTTTTCAGTGTACAAAACTTGCGACTTCTCTTAATATTAAAAGAAGTAATTCCCAAAAATGTTGTATTATTCTGCTAATAAGTTCTCTTAAAATTGAGCAAAATATTCTTAATTTAATAAGATTTTTTCTTACGGTGCACAAAACATCTGCATTCTCTTAAAATTGTTATAAAATAATTCCCAAAAGTGTTGTATATTTTTGTGAATGACTTCACTTAAAATGGAGCAAAATATATCTAATATATTACAGCTTTTTCTTGCAGTGTATAACTAGTTGCGTTTACAAGTTGTTTTCATTAATTATGAGAGAACTGCTGCTTCATTGGAAAAACGTGCAAAACGTTTTGGCTTTAGGCGGCTTAGCCAAGTGAATGATTCGAATCTCTCGTTGGCAACATGAGGCGCCACTAAGCAGTGAAACTTTGCTGACGCTACTGGCTGCTGCATGCAACTCTAATCGAGGGGCGCCATCATCAGCATCATCAACAACAACAACAACAATATTCTGATCATGATCGTGGGTCAAGGTAGACAGCAGGCAAGGTGCTTGCCATTAACGCATTGCGTTGCACGTTCGTTTTGACTGCCACGTTCGACATTGCATTAAATTAGCTGCAAAGGCCTCTTTCCCTATTAGTATCGCAATTTAGTATGCACGCCCACTTGGTCTAAAATCTGAACTCCGTTTGTGGCTACTGTGTTTATGTGTGTGTCTCTCCGTTTGTTTGCAATTTGTTAATAGGCTGTGGCATGCGGCATGTAAATACCTTAGATGAACTGAAAAAGGGGATCAGACGACAGTGAGAATAAAATGTCACAAATTCAAGAGAAAATAATATCAAATCAGGTAACTAAACTTTAAATAACTTTATCAGATATTTAAAAAAAATTGCAAGTTGAAAATCTTTAAAATCGACTTTTGGTAACTGATTATTTTACAGAGAAATTAAAACAAAATAAATTGAAGTAATATCAAATCAGGTAACTAAACTCTAAATAAAATTACCAGATATTAAAAAAAAAAAAATTGCAAGCAAAAAATCTTAAAAATCTAATTTTGTTAAGTGACTATTGCACAGAGATAATAAATAAATAAAATGACTCATATAAATAAAAAAATTCTTGAAAATGTTCGACCAATCAAAATCGAAAAAAGTTCAACTTATATCAAATTAAGTAGTTAAACTCAAAATAACTTTACCAGATATTTAAAAAAATATCGAGTATAAAAATCTTTAAAATCGACCTTTGTAAATTTACTATTTTACAGAGAGAACAAAATGTCACAAATTGAAGTTAAAAATAATATCACAATTATTAAGAAGTTTATCAGATATGCAAAAGATATCGAGCGTAAAAATCTACCTTTAGTAATTGACTTTTTCTCGCTGTGTAGGTGTGCACATGACACAACGAGGACGCATCGTCGCCGGCTCATTAGACATGCGGATTAAGCTGCACTCAACTGCCGGAGCATTAACAGTTTTGGTGGTAGACTGGTCTGGTCTTGGTGCGGCAACCTAATCTGTTGGATTGGGCATTAAATTTGCACATGGCTTAGGCCAAAAATTAGCCCTTTCCCAATGCAGTTATTTAAGGCATTTATTAGTCATAAAAAGAGAGCCAGTTGCCGGTTGCAGAGACAGACACAGACAACCGTTGCATTGATTGCATTTTGTGGGCTAGTCTCGAATGCGACTTCGACTTGAGCTCATTCGCACGCTGGACGATGGTTGTACTTGACTTCTTGAACCAGCGCCCACGGAGCGTGACTGGTCTATTGCTATGACAAAGCTGAGCCAAAACCAAACCCAAACCGAAACTCAAACTAAAACTCAAACTCAAAATTGGCTAATACAATAAGCATTGTTGTTGTTGTTGTTTTTATACTTTTTGTTAATGATATTATTGTTGTTTTTGTTGCCTGTTCTGGTTATTTGTGCTTGTTCAGATAGCTAATCTGTTGAACGCCACTTGAAATAGAATTTTCCCACCATCTAAAAATAAAATTCAAACATGCCAACAGTGTCAACAGTGCTCGACTTTGGAATGCTCTGCTGAGTGCATTTTAGTCAGCACTTCTGGCAGGCTTACATACCTAATTCCATTCCAAATCTTGGGCAAATATCGATGCACTATTTCCCCCCTCCCCCCACATAGCATTATTATCCACATTTTAAACAACTCCAGCGCAATATACCCCATGCATATGTGATGTGAGTTTTCATTGTCTCATCTTATCTGTTTATGTATATTCATACACATATTTGATTGTTCCTATTTATACAATTATATTTTTTGCAAGTGGTCGGCAGTTTTTTTTATTGTTGTTGTGGTTGTGGCTGTTCACGCTTCAAATGTTGGAGACATGTGGGAGAACGAACCGAGTACTTAACTGCAAATTATACAGAAGAGAACCATTCGGGAAGGGCCGGACCCAACTACTATAATAATAAATAAAAATGCCTGTAATTCTCATGTGCCGACTGCCCGGCAAAAAAAACATAAGAAGCAAAAAAAAAAAAAAAGGAAATACGTTGAAATAAAATAATGAAAAAAATAAAACTGGAAGCACTTGCTTATTATGCAGCCCATTTGGCTACAGATAAAAATGGAAGCGGTTCCAACATTATTTCTCACAGCTGGAATCGGAAGCTAAGCCAAGCAAATAGGCGGCAAGTAAACGAACTCTGTTTGTCGGAAGGGGGGCAGGGGGAAGGGGGTCTTTAAGTGCGGCATGTTGACCCATTATTATTGGCTGCCATCAATAATAAAAAAAAAATATATAAATGAGGAATATTTTTGCTGTTGAAAAGTTCTTATTTGGGTTATAATTAAGCGAGTGATATTTGATAAATACACAACAACAAAACAGCTGTTGGCTGTTGACAGTTGGGCATGTTGCATGTTGCCAGAGACATCTATCATTTCAGGGGGCTTAACTAAATGACATGGGAACATCCGCTGCACAACGCTGCTGAGGGGTGGCTTACCTCTCGCACATACCTGCCACGACACACACACGTACACACGGAGAAAAAAAAAACCAAAATTTAGTTTTTCAATTTTTAAATAAAATTTCTTCTTTTCTTAGTCGTATAAAAAAAGATATCTTTTTCTTTCCAAGGACTACCCACTTTGACCAGACTTAGTCTAAAATTGCTTAGCAATTTTTGTATATTTTTGATGACTGCATTGTCTTCGAGCAGCCCTCGTTGCAGCACTGGCTTTGTGTGGGGTTCAACAAACTTGCTCCGCCGCTAAAGTTTTGTGCAGCAGACGCAAAAATTTCTGTGCTGAAAAACCCAAAGTGAAGTTGGTCTTCCCATCAAAATGAAAGGCAGTCAGACTGTGCTGCGGAGGGGAGCGGTGAGTGGAGGGAGTGCGGAGGGGGGTGTGTTTGGTGGTCGGTTGAGGCAAGTCTGTCGCTGTAGGCTTGCGATACACTTCATTTTGACAGATTACATCTCATTATGTACACCTCGCGGTCAGCAAAAAAAACAAGTTGGCTGCGTGCCCCCTACCTACCCCCCTGCCCCATGCACAGTTTGTCAGTTGCCGCTGCAACAGTTGCAGCGCGTTGTTGCAAGATTGATGGCCCGATATTGGCTTTGCATAACAAATTTTGCTGCTTTTGGCTCCAGAAGCAATGACGATGACGTCCAAGAGGCTGCCATTGACTTATGGCCACTTCAAATTAATTCTCAGCTGATGATCAGAAAGCGCAACTAAAATGCCAATTGACTGCAAGATACCCTGTAAGTAATTCTCAAGTGGTCTAGCATCAATCGACAACAATTAAGCGATAAGTGAGACTCTCTCTGTGGTCAAGTAATATATATATATATATATATAAATCTGTTAAAAGATGAAATGCTCTGGTTGCAATAACTCGACTCAGAGATACCCTGTACTCAGGCCGAAAGACTAATAATAATAATACCTATAGTAAAAATAATAGTTCTAATAATATTTATAATAATAATAATAATAATAAATAAATAAATATAAAATATAATAAATACAAAAAATTATAATAATTTCTTTAAGCTGCTCTATTTAACATGAAAGAGAAAAAATAATAATAATAATAATTATAATAATATTTATAATAATAATGATAATAATAATAATAAATAAATATATATTAAATATAATAAATAAAAAAAACAATACACATTTCTTTAAGCTGCTTTATTTAACATTATTTGTTTAAAATTCTTACCTCAAAATTATATAAATTAATTAGTATATTTTCCCCCACTTTAGGCTTATAAGTTTGCCGATCCATAGATTTTTTAAGTTGCACAAAGGGTATACAAAAATACCACTTGCCATTTTGTGGCAATAAAATGCGCCACTTTTTTTTTTTTTTGCTTTTTCACATTGTTTATTGCAAGTTGAATTGAAGTTCATTTATAAGGCAATTTAAAAACAATTTACGTGTTGCATGTGCTGTTAATTTATCAAGTAGTCGAGCAGCTAGCTTAAAACAATTCAACGGGATGAGGAGGATGAGGAGGAGGAGGAGCTGCCAACTGTTTTTCAACACACTCATCATAGGCAATTAATTAAAAATTGAGCAGCAGCCGCCAGTCTCCAGTCGAGGAGACACATAGATGAGAGCTGTGCCTCTGCTCCTCTGCCACAGCATTTATTTTGGGGCGTGTTGGTTTTATGATTTTTCATTGATACAAATAGAGAAGGCAGACACTGTCTCTCTCACTCTCTTTGTCTCTCTTTCTCTTTCTCTCTCTCTCTCTCTAACTCAGTGCGTGCTTGCAACTTGTTGCCTGTTTCGAGTGGCATTATTTTTATTGCCTACGCCTGGCTAATAAGCACAAATTTATCAGCTTTGTACGTGCGAGCAGCTTAAGTCAAAAGAGGTGTGGAGTCTGTGGAGTCATATTGATTGTGTCCCCCAATCCCCTTCCCACAAAGCAATTCCAAACGAGATCTAAATTTGTGTTTACAAATTTTATTTAATGTAAAATGCATAAATATTACTTGTGTCCTCAGACTACTTAGTATTTATAAACAAATCTGAGTTAGTTGGATTTAGTTGGAAAATGTAAATAACTAAATTTTGCTTAGAATAATAATTAATTATTTTCTTTATATAGAAAATTATTAATTATTAATTAATCTCTTAAGTATAAGTAAATAAAGGATAAATAATTTAAAATATTTTAATTTATTTAAGAGCATAACTAATGAAAAAGAATTAAGAATTTACTGCAAAATAAATAAAAATATATAAATAAATAAAAATAGTAAATAAAAGTTAAATCATTTAAAAATACTGTTTTTTAAGAGCATAATTAATGAAAAGTTAAACTAGCTCAGATTATACTTTCTTCATATAGAAAAATCTTTTTCGGATTCATTTAAAATATATGTAAATAAAAGTTAAATAATTTAAAATACGTTAAAATTTTTTTTAAAAAAATAATTAAATAAAAGTTGAGAATTTGCTGGATAATGTGAATAACAAAAATATGCTAAGATTAATAACTGAATATTTTCTTTTTGTATTAAATTTGTTATTGAAATTTATTAAATATTAGTATAAAAAATTTTAATAATTTAAAATACGTTGTTTTTTCTAGGAGCATAATTAATGAAAAGTTGAGAATTTGCTGCAAAATTTAAATAACAAAATAAATAATAAACGACTTATTTTTTTTTGTATACATTTTATTATCAAAATCAGTTAAAATCTAATTAAATAAAAGTAAAATAATTTATAATAAATTGCTTTTTTCTAAGAGCATAATTAAAGTAGAGAGTTTAAAGTAATCTTTGAGCAATCAGTGCGTGTGTGGCAAGATTAAGTTGTGCAACAGTTTTTTGACTGCTGCTGAGCATTGCATTCACCATGGATAAACTGGTAAATAATATCGCCATAAATACTAAATCGAATCGTCTTACAGACAGTAGACCAGGGTCCAGAAAAAGGCATTAAAGATGAGAAATGCGAGGGGAAAGACGAAACGCATCTTGCGATCGATCCACAGTGATAACTCCTTGGGTGTCATTGTGGCAAATGTTTGTGCTGGCTTCTCCTCTTGGTTCGTCAACTCGGTTGTGGAACCGGAACCGATGCTGATATTATTCTCTTCCAGACTTATTGCAGAATTCTCCCGGCTCAGCCCGCCGCCAATGATGATGGGCGTCTCAATGGTGATGACTGTGTTATTTTGCTTGCTGCCACTGCCCTTGTGGCAGCTGCTCAATGAACTCGTACTGCGATTAAAGCTTCTCGAATTCTTTTTCAGTCGGGGCACAAATGTGGATCGTACAATGTATTTGGTGGTGCGTTTTTTTAATTCCAAATTATTGGTGCGCCGCCAAATCGTATTCACGAAGGCAAACTCCATCAGGCTGCCAAAAATGAAAGCGGTGCAGACCAGAAACCAAACCTCTGACATGGTCACATAGCTGACCTTCGACAGGCTGTTCTCCTGCGTCAGCGAGAGGGTGATGAAGGACAGCAGCGTGGTGCAACCGAGTGTGGTACGTGCGGGTGTCTGATCTGCCTGCAGCCAAAAGGATACCCACGAGATGGCCACAATCATAATGGAGGGCACAAAGTAATCGATTATATAATAACCCACCTCCCGGCTGAGCAGCACACTGAAACTCAGTGCACTGTAGTTGCCCTGCAGAGCACCATGCGACATGGTAAATGTATCCGAGACACTCACAGTCTCATTGGACACCCAACCGGACAAAGTGTATTCGGTTAGCTGGAGTTGGGTGTGGAAACTGACTGGTTTGGTCGGCTCCCAGTGGAGGCCCAGCATTGAAGTGTTGTACATCCAACTCTCGATGATTGTGGTGCATTTTTGCTCGTCAAAAGGAAACTTCTCGAAGTGCATCCAACAATATAAATTTGCCTGTATGCGTGTCGATACCAGAACGGTGCCATCTGGATAAATGGTGGTCAACATATCCTTCTCATTCGTGCCCAGCACATTCGAGCTCGCCTCGTTGGCCAGAAAGATGTGCGGCACCCAAAGTAAACTCCTCAATTCCGAATCACCCACCATGGGCTGCTGTCGACTTGGGGCATAGTTTCCAAAGGCCAAACGTGAATCGTTATATCGAAACTGGAGCAGGCCCTGCAGCATAAACTCCAAGTCATTCGAGTTCAGATCCCTCAGCGCATAGATATAAAATTGAGTATAGACATCAATGGGCACAATTTCCCCCATATCATTAACCGTTATCGGTGGCTCATTTCGATCATAGCGACAAGGATTTGTTAAGCGGGAAATGAGCAGCGTTTGACTCAAGGCATCTCCGTTCACCAGCGATGGACAACCATTCGTGGACTCTGAGGATGGATCAGGTGTGACTGTAGATTTGGAACTGACATCTGTGGAGTTTTTTGTGGTGTCTGTGGCAACGTCAGCTGTTAGGGAGGCAAATACAAAAGTAAATCAAAATATTTAAATTACTACATAAAATTATCTAAATAAATAATAAAAAAAATTTTATAGCTTAAATTGGAATTTAGAGTTAAAAAACTATTAAAAATCGGTTCAGTTTTGTCAGTGTTAATATATCGAAAAAATTTACTTTATTATAAGAAATTGTAAAATTTTTCTCAAAGTGTTAGTCATTAAAAACTAAATATATCCAAGTCAGATAATATGAATTTCATAATAAATATATATAAAATGATTTTCATGTCCACATTTTTAAATCAAGTTTGATTTGTTTGAGAAACATAAATTTTTCACGTATTACTTTATAAGTCGTAAAGTATTTCAGGAGAGTTTTGTATAAAAAATCAAATGATACTTTTAAATATTTTTTGCATTATATTTTGCTTATTGGGAATTATATTCTTACTGTAGGTTTTAGTTTTAAAGACCGTCATATAGATATCATAATATATATATATTATGAGTATATTTTACATCAATAAAACAATAAAAAAATTGCAAGCATTTATCCAAGTCGTAAAAAATGTAGTATTTTGTTATAAAATGTAAATATTTTATCAATATTTTTTCCTTTGTGCGATAATATTTCATATAATCCTTTACGATGTTTATTGTACAGTTTTTGCAATTTTTACTTATAAAATTATTGTAAACTGTTAGCTTTAAAAATTTTTTTTAAACTTGAATTTTTACTTATAAAGTTGTAAATATGATGAAACTTAAATGTTTTTACACAGGATTTTTTGCAGGATAATTAATTTTATTAGCATATTTTCTGATTGTTTATAATTTGCTGAAACTAACCGAATGCCACTTTTTGTTGGCTAAGATCCGATTTAAGGCTAGCAGATGCCACAAATCCAATGCAAAATAATCCAAATAGGTTTGCCAGGATATTCATTTTACTATATGCGATTTTCTTTATAAATATATATATTTTTCACTTGAGCAAGACGATTTTACGGCCAACCGTTTGGCCTCCGCTCGGACAGTAAACTGATTCACGGAACGTCTGCTTTTGGGTCTAATAGATATAACTAGGTTATTATATTAATAGTGCGGGCTTTTGAGACCTGCGCCAAAAGCATTTTGCGACAGCTTGTCCAGGCCAGTTATCTGCGGTGTACACAAGTTTAATAGATATTATAATATATTATATATATATATATATATATATGTGTGTAAAAATAAATCGCTACCGAATGGCACTCGCCAATTGTTGTTATCTGTTATCTGAGGGGTCTGACTAGGGGAATTGTTTGCCGATGTCTGTATTTTGATTGAGTGGCCAACGTGACTCCCCAGTTTTGACAGCATTTAAACTTATTGCTATTTCACTCTCTTTGTTGTTTATTTTTTTATTGTTTTTATTTATTGTATTATGTTTTTTTTTTTTTGTTTGTAATTGATGATGGGCCGTTTGTCAGCCTGTTTATTGTTGGTAAATTCCTTTTAGCAAATAAAAGTAAATTTAATTTGTTTGATTAGTCATTTTGTGCTACGAAATATTAGCTAAATTTGCTAAAGTTTTTTACTGCACCTTTACTTATTAGTGAATTAAACAATTTGGCAATTTATAAGGAAAGTAATCAAAATAATAAGAAATTTATAAAATACTCCAGTTATCAATTTAATTTTTGCATCGTTATCTGGCCCAAAAATAGCAAAAGCCTTAAGTGCTTTATTATTAGAAGAGCCAACCTCAATTTTTGCCTAGTTGCTCAATTTGCACTTCCAGTTCTCAGCTCTACCACGTGTCAATCAAGATTACAAAAAAACCAAATATTTGCAGTGTGACTAATCATGGACAAAATGGATGATGATTCTGTAGTCGGAGCTCAACACGCAGTTCATTTTAGTCACGTTTATCTCACTTTGCGTATTATTTGTATTTGGTCAAGAACAACAATATTACGACAAAAACAATAGAAAACTTAAAAAGTGGAAGTGGTCGTAAAAAGATTAAACAGACACATTTGTTCAACACACATAAAATGTCAAATCAAGTCTACTTTATATCTTAAAGAATCTGTTTAAAATGCGTCAAAAAATGCAAATGCTTTTATGCAATTAAAGCACCTTTGAATTGTTTTAGGTTTTTTTTTTGTTTATTTGTTGTTTTGGCTAAAATCTCGTTGGCGCATTTAATTTAAGCCGTCAGGAACATGGAAAGCTGCTCGCTGCTAACTAAGCCGATTTGAAAGCACATTTGGATTCAAATGCCGTAAAATGAAATAAAAACTGAAAGCCCAAAAATCTGCAAAAACTGAAACGGAACTAAAAACCATCACAATTCCCACCGTTGTCGAGCTAAAATGGCACAAAAACTGTCTGCAAAGTTTTGGCCTTTTTTGATGTTTTTTTTTTGTTAGTGCAAATGCAAAAATTATAATCCCTTAAATGGCAAATGGCTAGACCCAACCCAGTCCGACATATATACCCATTCCAATTCACCTTCTCAGTTGGGCAAATATTGTCATTACATTTGCAAAGTGTGGGAATTGTAAACTGTTTTCTAATTGTGTTCCATAAGTAAATCTCTCAAAAGGGTTGTGTAAATTGAGCTCTTTTTCTCGGACAGTTAAAATGAAGGCACTTTAGCATATATGTTTTTCTATTGAGAGTTGAGCTGAAGTATTTTATGTTCACAGTAATTTTATTTGAATTTTGTAAGTTCTTCTTAATAGTAGCATTGGTAGAGCTCAATACAATACAATTTAACGTTCAGCCCAATTCTAAGTATTTTTTTTTCCTTAAGTAAAACTACTAAAATGACTTAGCTCTAAAATGTTTTCCATGTAATAATTAATAATTCCATTTTAATAAATGGGGTTAAAAAAATATTTATTTATTTTCTTAAATGCTAATTCATTTTATTATCTTAATTTATCTTTAAATAGTGAACGTATTTTAATTTAAATTTAAATTCTATTATTCATTTTTCACTTTATTTATTAATTTTCTATTCAATATCTTTTCCATTCGGATTTTTCAATAATTTTTCATCCTTTTTTTTTATTTAGTAAGACTACTGAAGTGCCTAAGCTATAAAATAACATTAATATTTGTGATGCTAAATCTTTTTATCTGATTTAATTATTATTAAATTGAAAGTATTTTTAGTTTGGTTCTCTTTCTCTATTTATTATTAATTTATTTTTTTCCAATCATTTTTCGTTTCTAATATTTGCGTTTTTCACAAATATTTCATTTATATCTATAATCCAAATTCTTTTTATCGGTTTTTTTTTGGTAAATGTTGATAGTATTTAAATTTTAGTTATATATTTTTCTATTTATTTATTCATTTATTTTATTTTAAATTTAAATTTAGAAATATTTTCCCTATCTTATTCCTTTGTCCTTCAGACGGTGTCACATTCTTGTTTTGCTTAATTTCCAGGGTTTTTCATTAAAATAGCAAATGTTATTTGAAGTGATTCATTTGCAGATTTGGTATAATTGTTGTTGTGGCAGAAGCCGCACACCAATTAAGCCTCAACGACGCCAGACGTGCAGCAGACACAAGTTGAAAGTTAGTTGACAACTTGGCCCGTAAATTACTCAACTGGTTGGCAGAATTTTGTTAAGAGCCTTTTGCTTAAATTCTTCATTGTTGACTCAATTATTACTCCTTTTTGGCTTTGAATCTGCTTGATTAAAGACATTACTTTTTACACATTTAGTTTGCACTTTGGTTTTTACAAGTTTCTTGTTTGGATTTGGATTTGGTTTGTTTGGCCAAAAGCGGAAGTTGCAATTGCGATTTTCCATTCTGTACACTTGAATAATATTTTGCACTTTGCATTGTTTTTTCTGCTGGTGACTTGGCATTTTATTATTGTATCCTTTTGATTTATGCTCGGTTTCAAGTGATTTCCGCTTGGCATTCAACACTTTATGTTTGCTTTTCAGTTTCGGCCACGAGCCCTTTTAACCAAAACAAAAAAAAAAACAACAACAACAAAAAATATCATTCTTAAGTGCGAGCATTTGTCATTTGACATTTAGCCACGTTCTGCTTGTTTTTTTTTTATTGCTGTCCGCGGTTTCGGTTTCGTTTACGGTTACGGTTAACGGCTACGGTTTACGGCTACCAGGATTTTCTACGAGTGTGTGTGTGTGTGTGTTGCCCTTGGCATTTTGGATTACTTCTTCTTTTTTTTTTGGCTTTGGTTGCTGCCTTTGATTTGCGGTTCTTAATCGCTGGCGTCGTCTGGCGATTCGCTCTTTGACTCCTCTTCTTTTTTTTTTTGCATGCAGATTTGCGAATGCTTTCACCCAATGCAGCTCATAAATTCTTGGCCAAAACTTTGCTTCTTTTATTTTATTTCATTCTTTTTTAGCTTGCCGCGTAATTGAAAGCAGCGGGGTGGCTGCAACTGTGGCTTGTATTTGGGGTACAGTGAAATAACGCAGATAAACAACAAGAAAAAACAAAAAAAAAAAACTGTCCCTTTGCGACTGATATAAACTTGCCCACATCTAAGTTTTGCATGTTGTACAAAAATTATAATTATTTTGTGTATTCTGTTTTCTGTTTGCAGTTGAATTTGATCAGCAATTTTATCTACGTCGAAATCGATTTCACAACTACTTAGTAAGAATCATCTTATTCAAAATCTATTCTTAAATATATTTATCATATAATTTTATTGCCAACTTGTATTTTAAATACTCAAATGTTGACAATTAAAGTTAATAAAATAAATAGTAAAAAATAATAACAGTAGTAATTAAAAAAAAGTAAAACAACATATAATAAACTTTAACAACAATTGAATGGTAAACTTTAAAAATGTATATTTAAATTTTCGATTTCAATTTCGACATGCTATAAATATAAAAGAAACAATTTTAAAAGCAATTACTTTCAATTAATATGTAAAGTATTCGAATTATTATTGGATACATAACGTTTAAGTTCAGGGATAACAGCAGTCGAGTGAGCTCGACCAAAGTCTTCATTCTTTTTACATTTGACAAGTGAGACTCGTCGTCGATATTATTCATATCCAAAGTTATTATTATAACAATTTTTATTTACAATTTATCTTACTCAATCTTGTACTCATTTACTTGTTTTCTAATTAACATTTTATGTCGGTTATGTTTATAAAATAAATATATATTCATCATGTGCTCAATGAGTTAAAAATAATCAAATAAATCGGGACTCAAGAGGTTAATTGAAAATCGATGAGTAAACTTTCAATTTATTTTGACTGAGTCATACAATTGTTGGGTTAAAATGCTTCTGATTATTGAACTGAAAAACTGTTCATTGTCGACAGCTATAAGACAAAAGTTTACAATTTATTTCAACTCCAAATCAAGTGCAAAACTTTAAATCGATAAAATGGTTTCCAGTAAAATGGTGCTGCTTAAATTAAATGTTTTGTGTCTCGTAAAAAACTATCTAAAAATTGTGGAATTAGTCGTAAAGGTTTAAATCTTTATAATAATTAAAGAGCTATTCTTTTGAGTTTGAGTTTCCAGGATTCTTCGATTACGAATTTTGGACAATTCACATCATTATTTCCTATACAAAAATTATATTTTGTGTTTATTGTTAATGGTTATTAAAATAATGATTAAAAAATTTTGTTAATAATAGTTTGTTTTTATTTTAAGTTCAACATTTGAAATTGTGGCTTGTTTTCCACTTGACTCGAATTTGGCTCTGTTGTCAGTCACCAAAGAAACCAACACTAACAACAACAACAACCATCGCCTGCCAGGAAGCTATTGATTAAGGTATTGCCCGCTGCTCTGGTGGCTTACCCAAAAAAAAATGATGCCCCCAGGCTGAAAATCAATGCCTTGTAATCTGTCAAAATTAGCAACCTTCTGCGGCAAACGGAAGTGCGCACAAAAAAAGAGCAACAGATTTAAACAGGTTCTTTAATGCTACACTTTTGGCTACTAATACAAAAAACCCAAAAAAAAAAAAAAAAAGGCAGCAAATGCTGCACTGGAGTTCATTGTCCTGTGGCGCATTGCAGGCGTGTCTTTTAAATTGTGAATTCACAATTTCAGTTTAAGCTTTGCAGTGCAATTTGTAGTTCAATTTTTTGGCTGCATCTCAAATGAATACCCTGCAACTGAGATATGTCCATTAGTGTGTCGATGTCCATTTAGATCTAGAATAGACTTTTTTAAGTTTTGTTAGAGATACAGCTAATAAAATAAATACATTTTATAAAATTATTAAATACGTTGCAAACTTGATTAACAATATAATATTTTCTCTAACTTTTTTAAAGTTTTTTAAAAACGTTTTAATGAATTCCTTTTCCTTAAAAACATTTATTATTTTGTTTCAATTATATTTATTATTAGCCAGTGTTTTTTTTCAACATTTCTATTTTTTAAAGGGTTTAAAAATCTATCATAAAACTCCCATTCCTTAAAAGCTTAATAAAGATAGAAAAAAGATATTATTTTTATTTTATTTATATTTAATTTGGCTGTGTATTTTTCAATATTTCAGTTCAGGCATTTTAAAATAATTTATACATATTAATTTAAATATGAATAAAAATAAAAATATATAATAAATATATATATATATAATTATTTTCAGTTTAAAATAGTAAGCACAAAATTAAAAATGCCACAGTTACTAATTATTACGAATATAAAAAATATCTTTTTGTTAATTGTATTTTATGTGGGGCAAAAGTAGAGTGTAACTGCTAGTCTATCAAACCCTTTTAGACCGTCGAGAGTTGTTTGATTTCATGATGCGATTGCGTTTCAGATGAGGCAAAAGTAACTACAACAACAATGACAACAACAAAGAAAAAAAAACAACTGATTTTATGCATGAATTGTGCAGAAAAATTGAGGTATTAATGCACTTCGAAGAGCCCCACACACATCGTGTAATAATATGTTGAATACCGTCGCCGGCACACACATAATCTCAATCATAATCAGCAACTTGAATGACGACTCTCTTTTCATGAAATTGAAATTGAAAGTTGGACTTTCACATGGCGCAAACAAATTGCGAAGGCGACTCGAGATGCCGTTGACATTAATCCAAGAGTTGTTAGCTTTTCGATGCCCAACTTGGAAATTAACTCTTTTTCTGAAGGGGAAACTAATATTTATGGCAAACAGAATATCACACCAAATATTTATATATCTATAAGCTGCACAAATAAACACAAAAATATATATAACAAATTCTTATTAAGCGATCAATAATCATTGTAAATACGGCAATGCGTCGCCAAAGGCGATAAGCCAGAAATATTAACGCACCAAAACAGGCAAAGAAGACCCAAAACCCATGTCAGAAACTTGGATTTTTTAAACGGACATGGGTGTAGTAAAAAAAAAATATGGGGGTAATTGTAGTCAGTTTATTAGCATGACAGCTGAAATTATTCCATGTGAAGATAATTTAAAATATACCAAAATAACAAATGTGAATTAAAGCAAAAAATTTTGTAGAAAATCAGACTTAAATACAATTTATTTTTAAAGCGATTCGAAAAAAGCTCTCCAACTTGAAAGAAGAGTTTTTTAAGCTAATTTATAAAAAGAGCACTTTGCATTTTAAATAAAAAACCCAATAAAATGGATAAAGAGAAATTGTGTAATGGTTAAAAGTAATCTGTAATCTGAACCCATAATCAAATCAATTAATATATGTATTAATATATAAATATAATAATAAAGATAAAATGTATTTTCTTTTATTGATATAAATCGATAAGCTAAAGACATATTTGTATATATGCAGTTTATCATTTGATTTATAAAATACCTTAAATATTATTAAAAAGTACATTAAGATTGTGTAAGAAATGCAGATTGATTTTATCAAAATATATTTAGCTGGTTGTAGGCTAGACTATAGAGTAGCTCACTCGACTACAACAATCTTTGGGTTGTATAAGTTTTAATTTGTTAAATCTTCTCATCAAACCAACCACAAAAGTAAAACCTCGTTCAAATTTGTTCGTTTCCTTAATTACTGATCCCCCTTCCAGCTAATGGGTTGACTACGCCGCTGGAGATGGGTCGATGAGCAGATGGGGGCCTGGCTGTGTCTCTGGCCGAGCCCTGTGCCTGTTGCCTGGTGCGTTGCAGATAAACAATAGAAAAGCATAGAGAAGGGGTCAGCATTGAGAGCTAAACGCTTGCGGCGGCTGCTTGGGTTTCGGCCTGGCTAAGACATCGACTCCAGCGCATTGAATGCAAACAAAAAAACAGTCCAGCAAAATGAAAAAAAAAAAATGCATTAACCAAAGAGACCCAAAAAGAGCAGAAAGGCGATCGGGCAGTCAATGATGATGATGATGAGCATTGCAAATACAAATTATGGTTGAAAAGCGCTACGTAAATACTGCAATCATTTTAATAGACCAAAAACGGCGGCGCATAAACCATAAACCAAACGCCAGCCAAACAGCCTCAAAGACCTGGTCCAAAGTTCTATGAGAAATTGGAGGCGTTCATGCGAAGAATGCCAAAAGTGCAACAGTTCCTTCCAATAAGTGATGCGAACGTGCTAAAAGAATAAAGCACGAGCCGAGCACGAAATACTCATCTTATTATTAATATTTAATTTTCCTTTATTTGTAAATAATTTATATTCTATATTTTGCTTAAAGTTATTTTTATGAAGTTTATACAATTTACTTTAATTATTTTCAATTAGTTTTTATATATTAAGTTTTGTCATATCAAAGACTATTTTCCGCTTAGAACATTGTTAAAAACGCATTTGTGACTTGTGGATCGTGTCACGACACGAGCACAGTTCTAATCGAATGATCGAAAACAGCGAACAGCAGATACGATATTCGCATTGCGGCAGCGGCACGCGAGCAGCGAAAATTGCAGTCGATGTTGATGCGGTTTTATTACACAAGTTTAGCTCTGAAATTAGCGTAGATAAATTTCTAGCTGAAATTCCTTTCCCTCATTCGCTCTCTAACTGTGTGTTTGTGTGTGTGTGTGTGTGTGTCTTTTGGCTAGACGATGACCAATGCTCGATAGTAAACTGTGCGCAACAACAGAAAAAGAAAAGAACAGATAAAAACAGCACGCAGACTTCTTAGCCTTTTTATAGCTAGTTTGGATACATTTGGGCGCATTCCTTGGCGTTTTGGCTGCCTTTTTCTTGTGTGATCAGCAATCATAGCAAATTATATGGAAAATTTTCAATTTCTGTTTGTCTGCCATCATCTATAAATACTTAAGCATTTTTCTGTGTGTGTCGATTTTGATTTCCCTCTAATTTGATCTTTATTTGCCTCCTCTTTGCTATAAAACAGATGCTAATTCTACACTACTCCTATCCCCATCCCACAATTCCAAATGCACACCTATTCATCTTCAAACATAACACTTTTTTTTGATGCTGTCTTTCCCATGTGGATGGCAAATTCGTAGCGTTTATATTTGTGGTCGTTGGCATCGCCGGCTCTCGGTCTCTCTCACTCTCTCTCTCTCGCTTAGCAACCGCTCTCTGGTTTGCTCTGCACATGCGCATGCATGCTCTCCAAGTCTACACTTTTTGCATTTTGTTGTGCTCGTCGCATTCGTAACAAGAGGAACGCAAATGAGAAATATGAACGGAAAAACTAAATTAAATATGTTGTTTGTAAATTTACTAAGACATTTTAATTTCATTTTATTTAGAGTTAAATAAATTACTTTTAATAACTATTAATTTAAAAAAAAAATTTTTTATGATGTTGAGTTTATGTTTTAAATTCACATCTTTTTTACCTAAATTTTATTTATTTTAATTAAATCATTTTTAAAAATACTCATTTATTTAGATCTGATAAAAAAATGTTCTCCATTTTTGAGACCGGCTTCTTTTGGCTGCACGTGTTTATCGTTCTTTTGCTCTCTTTGTGCGCTCTTGCGGCGACCGGCACTGTTGAAACTCTCCAAAGCTGGCGCCAAAAACGTTGCCGCAAACAACATCCACAGATGCGTTCCACAGTGGAGTTGAACTGTTGGAGTTGGCTCCAAAAACGCCAGCGACTCGAAACAGTTGCTGTTTATACATCGTGGCGAACGCACGTTATGCGGCGTACTTAATTCGTCAAGAGATTAGCGGCGCTTCGGATTTCGATTTCGGTGCTCGGTGTCGTTGTCGGTTTCGTTGTTCGGTAAATCGTTCGATCGTTGCAATTGAGGCGTCGAATTGCATTCGGCTGTCGCTTGGTGATTGATGGACTGAAAACTACAAATTGAACACAGTTGTCGTCTCGGACTCGGTCAGTGCAGTTGGCAAACCGCGTGATTTTCCACACTCCTCGCTGATTTAACGCTTAATAAACTCGTGCAATCAAATCAAAAAAAAAAATTGTGCTATTCAATTTTATTGCTGTTGACTCCTTGGATTTTATAGCGGTTCCCGCTGGCGCTTTTATATTCTAATAACCCTCGAGCATAAAAAAAAAAAAGGAAACAAAAAACAACAGTTCAATTCGCAATGTTTATCGAAACCGAATTCGAGCTTGAGTTCGACTCCCACTCCAACTCCCTCTCACCCTCCCGCTCGCACTCACACTTCTACTCGATGAAATTGTCGTCGTGTGCTTTGCCTTCATAAATTATACAAAGCGCATTTTTTGTGAAACGAACGACTTGCAAATAAATAAGCATTTACGCTTTTATTATTGTGTGCGTGCGCGCGAGTGTGTGTGTGTGTCGCTATATCTGTTTGCGTGTGTGTGTGTGCTTTGCTTAAGTGAGTTCAGCAGAAATCGGTCCCATGCGGCGCAAACCCCAAAAGCAAGAATAAAAAAAATATTAAATTCTAAAAAAAAGGAAGCCAACGTAGCCAAAAGTAAAATCATCTGCCGCAGCATACTATCGTTTTTTGTGATCTGTGAATATCGCTTGTAACACAATACAAAAAAAAAAAACACACACAAATTCACACATAAATTGCATTTAAATATGGGTAAGTTGAAGCTTTAATATTTTATTAAGTATACGCACATTGAACCCTGACTTGAAGTTCAAAGTTATAAAAGTCGGAGTGCATTGACTTGGAACAACAATAAAAAATGTATTAAAAAAGGCATACGCATAAATAATGCTACAGTATGCACTCGATAAATGCAACTTGCTGAATTGAGCATTTTGCAGAGATTTTTAATCAAATTGACTTAATTATTAGTTATTTTATTTAAAATCTAAACCAAAAAATTTATTTAATGCATCTTTTCAGAAGCAATTTGGGCTCCATTGATTTTTTGTCAATTAAATAAAATTTCATAATAACTTGCGATACCCACATATTTATTTCAAAACATATAAAGATACATTTTTTATAAATTTTTAAGAATATATTTTAGTGGCTGTAAAACAAAACGACCAAAATTATACTCGGTTTAACCCAAAAAATATTATAGGAGAGAAAATGTTTTCTACAAAACAGAAAAAAAATTTCGATTCTGCAAAAATTTTTCTAACTTTTATAAGCAATAAAACAGAAGGAAAATTTTCAAAAAACAGTTTCATGTTTATTTAATTAACCTAATAATACAAAGCATGGAGTTTTTTTTTAAGGTGTATATATAATTTTGAAAAATTATGAGAAGTGTTACTAAAAATTAGACTAAAAAAATGACACACATTTTCTAAAGTTATATAAAAATATGATTTGAAATATAATTTGTTAAGCAGAAACGTGTAACAACTCACGAGAGTTTACTGTACGCTTAAGTTGCCTGCAACGTCATTTGACATTATGCAAAGCAGGGGCAACAACAACAAAAGCAGAGGCAGCCGCAGCTTCCTATTCTCATCCTAGTTGCCCCTCCTTCATCTGTTGTCATCAGAGTGCATAATTGGAGTAAGTGGTGAGTGTGTGTGTGGTGTGTGTGTGTGTGTGTAGCTGTATGTGTGCATCGCACACACAGTGTTTGTGTTGGGTGTCCGTCTAACTGGCTGCCTCTAATGAATAAATAAGTGCCACTAATAGTTTTCGCACTTCCTGCTGCCATCCAACCAGCCAGTCCTCCAGTCGTCCAGTCCTCCAACCATCAAGTTATCAAACCATCAACCATCCAGCTTGCAACCAGTCAGGCAGACATTCAGCAAGCACAAAGCGACCAACTCATCAAATTGCACACATTACAAATCTTGACAACAACAACAACAACAACAACAATAACAACAACAACAACAACAACAACAGCATCGCTTACATGTTGACAATATTTAATTAAGAAGCGAACGTCAAGCAGGCTACAAACAGCAACATTAACAACAATAACAATAACAACAACATAAGCAACAACAACAACTGCAACATTAACGATAACATAATTGTCGAGACAATTTTCCATCTTTTTTTTAGCTACGCTCTGTTTTTTTATTAAAGATTAAAGAGTATGCAAAATTGTTTCCAGTTTTTCATTGAGTTTTACAGCATCAGTTTCAGAATTCATTTTTTAAAATCCTCTGCCTTAAATAATCATATTCTGTTTACTGATGACATTTTTTATTATTGAATAAATATTTAAATTAACGAGCTTTTGACTTGTTTTAATGCCTTGCCTTTGTGCATTCAATGACAAATTAAAAAAAAAAATATTTTAAAATGTTGTGTTTATATTGCGTCCCACAAAAAAATAAATTAAATAAACATTTGCTTTTGAAATATGTTTTTGTTACCATAACAAATCAATTTTAATCGGCCGTCGTTAATTCCATTAAAATTAAAACTCTTTAATTATATAATTAAATATTGTAAAATGATTAAATATTGTAAATTATAAAAAAATATGTTTAATTCATGCTCAGATCATTAGAAAAAAAGTATTCTTTTCTTCAAGTAGGGAAAATAAGAAATTACTAAAAATATAAACGTTGGAAACATGCAACTAAAAATAATTTTGATATTTTTAATACTCACTAAAAATAAATATATTAAATGCCTAATTTCTCTTTTCATATTATAAAGTATTATTGCCACCTGCTCAAAGTGTTTGCCACACCAAAACCAGAGTATTTTTAAGTCAGATGTTGACAACTAGAATTGACTTGTTTTTTTTTTCTGTATTTTTATTTTATTTTTTTTTACTTCTGCTGCTACCGTGGCAAACAAGTCAATTGGTCGTCGCGTCGTCGCAATGTTGCCGCAATAATAATTTTATTTACCTTTCCCACACACACACACACACAGTTCTATCTGTGAATAGACATAGACTGATACGATGCTGTATCTTTTATCTTGTATCTTTTATTTTGCATTTTTATGGTGCAACTTTGTCACATTTATCGCTTGATGCAGCCTCTCAAAACATTTCCGCACACAACTATTTCTGCTACAGCGGATGTGTGCCTCAAACCTCAATGCATCAGTTACAGAAACAGAAACACTTGCAGAAAATCGTAGTGCCTAGTGTATGTTAATTAATTAATGAATAATAATAAAATATTATTATATAAATATTACCGAATTTCTAAAATGCAGTATTTTATTTAAAAATAATTTTCGATAAATAATATTAAATGGATTGTTATTTTTAATATTGCTTAATTTATAAATTCTGAATTTTTTTTTTATTAATTTTCGATAAATAATATCAAATGGATTTGGTAAACGAGAACTTCGCTCCTAGTCACTGAAATTATCTTGTTTATAGAGATGAATTATCCGAAATAGCTATTTGGACAATGCACTGATCGGGAGTGTATATACTCTTTAAAGTCAGAGGTATTTCCCTTAAGACGTTTACGTTATTATAATAATTACTATTGTGTATTAAACATTACTAAAAAGTCTTAAAAACAATTTTTTTTCAAAATAACAAAATATTTGTTTTTTCCAAAATTTTGAATTAAATTGAATTTTAAACAAATTTGTGATTGATTTGCTGTCCCAACAATTCCACAACATTTTTTTTTTTCTTCGAGTGCAGAAACTACCTGCTTTTATTTCTGAGATAAACATCACAAACCGTCACGACGAACACAGTCAGTTGAGCACAAGTTAAAAATAAAATATTAAAAAAATTTTTAAAAAATATATTAAGATAAATATGCAGTGAAAATATTTAAGTGCTGCTGCAGCCGATAACATTTTGCATAGAATTTTTGTAGTTAGCAGCTGAAACTGCCCCATTTGCTTGCCCCTTATCGAGGCATGTTTTTTTTTGACAGTGGCGTCGCTTGATTTTGCCTACGCGGCAGACTCATCAAATTTTAATTAGTTGTAATTTGTAAATTTAACCACGTAATGGGTGGCAGGACGGAAATGTAAAGGGGTAAGCGAAGGGCATGGGGGAGTGAAAGTGGGTGGCAACAATAACACAATCTTTGATGCTGCCGCAACTTTTTGGCTGCCGCTGTTTGCCGCTGTTGTTGATGTTGCTGTTTCTGCTGCTGATGATGATGTTGTTGCCAGTTGTGTTTAGCCACCACTGACAGATTGCTGATAAGCACCCAACCACCTCTACACCCCCCCCCCCCCACCCCCCTTCATCCATTGCTTAGGCGTCTAATCGCGTAAGTTGTGCGGCTTCATCGCGGCTGCTTTTCTGCTTTTCATGCTTTTCCTGCGCATCCATCAAGCAGCTGTCAGCGGCTGGCGCCCCACCCAACGGATTGCTGCCACCAACTCGTTGCCTCACCCCTTGGCTTGACAATCAAATTGGCTTTAAACGTTTCGGCATTTGTTGACACACATAAACGATATTTTAATGGGACTCTCGAACCGGGCAATTGATATGCAGCCAACAAAGTTCAGCAAACACAACACTTTTCAGGTTATCAATCTGTGTAAAGCAGGGAATTATGACAAATTTATTTGATTTATGACAGCTTAGGCTGTTTGTTATGGATGGGCATTTATTAACTCAAATATGCATATAAATTGACAGAGAAAGTGAAAGAGAGAGAAAAGAGAGAGTTGGAGTGTGAGAGAAGTGGTTACGGAAATTAGAATATATTTAAGACATGGAAAGTGTGGTAGAGAAAAATATAGATTTAGAAGTAGACACAGAGCAACTGATAAGGATAGAGACAATAAAAAGGGAATGTGAGATAGAGTGAGAACAAGAAAAGGAGAGAAAGAGATACATATACAGCGAAAGAAAGTGTAAAGATAGGGAAGGAGATAATATTGGGGATAGATATACATAGATACTGAAATAGAGAAAGAAAGATTTAAAGGTGAAAGAGACATAGAAGGGAAGAGAGAGGCAGAGAAATAGAGAGTTTGAGAGAAAGACGGAGAGAGAGAGAGCGAGAGAGTCAAAAACAGAGTCAAAAATTAAGAGGCAAAAATAGAGAAAGAAAAAAATAGAATAAGAAATTCCAAATTCGCAGGGATTGAGATGGGTATATTCAAAGAAAGAGATGGAGAGAAATAAATAGATAAGATCATAAAGATAGAGCTATAAAAAGGAACTATGGATTGGGATAGATGTAAATAGAGAGGTGTAAAAGGAATATAGATCGAGATAGTAATAGAAATTTTAATTTGAAGATATAGAAATCGGTGTAAGATATCATTTGGAGGATCTTTTCAAGATTTCATGTTTTCTTACTTCATTTAAGAAACGTTTGCATTAATCAATCAGATTATTTTTATTTTAGTCTCTTCTCTAGATTTTAATGAATTTTGATTTCTTCAAGTTTTTTCAATAAACAGTTAAAAATACTTTTTATCAAACGCTGAACTTTAATAAATTTAACATATAAAGCAATCCCATGAAAACTGGCATTGTAATAAATAAGAATTTTTGTGTACACTTTTAAAACGACTAAAATTTCATATAGCAATATAAATATAAAATGTTATCGAAATTCAATAGTTAACTTTATCAAGTTTTATAGCCCAACTAAAAGTTTGGCAAAGAGCAATAAAAGTGTTGTCTTTTTGAGTTTATACACTTTGACATCCGCTGCGTTAATTAGCAAAATAAAATTGTAAACATATTTTGTACTAAAATACAAAAACTTTACGAGCTAGTTTTATGGCACTATCAAATTTATAAAAATTTAAACAACTTTTTATTACGCTTACGCAAAAAGAAAAAGGAAGAGAAAAATCAGAGGCAAAAGAAAAACAATTCTTGTGTGACATAGGTGCAACAAAAACAACAACAAGAACAACAAAAACTATTAACTAACAAACTAACTAACAGCAAAAACAATTTTGACGACAAGCTCTATAAATCCACAGACCCCAAGTCAGGGCACCTAATTAATTTTTACAAAAAAAAAAAGGGTTTGCAGCAAAAAGAGAGAAACTTTAAGAACAAAGGATCAAAGTTGTTGTAGTTCGTAGCCTAGTTGCACGTTAATTTCCAATTTGACGCAACAGAAGCAGCAAAAAAAAAAAAAAAAATTACACTAATGTCATACATAGGAAGCAACAACAACAAACAACAGCAACAACAACAATTGCAAAATCAGTGGATGGCCTGAAACAGTAAAACTAACTGCACAACTTGCAGCAGAAGCAGCAAGAGCAGCAGCAGCAGCAGCAGCAGCAGCAGTAAAAAGCAACAGCATCTGGCCAAGAGAAGCAAACAGAGGAAGAGGAAGCAACAGCAACAACAGCAGCAGCAGCAGCAACAACAGCAATGCTTTTGCACCAGTTTCTCAAACAGTTACCTGGGCGCTAAACAAAAAAGACAAAAAAAAAAAAAAAACGAAACAAGCAAAAATGCTCTAGTCAAGAGAACTCGACGAGAAAATACCCTCAAATCAAGGTTTTACTTTTATTGAAAGCGAATATTTTATTATATATATCCGATTAGAAAAATATATCTATAAAATTGTAAATTTAATTGTTTTGGAACATCGATTTCTATTGATATTTGCGAAAAGTGCAAAGATATTAATTAAATGAAAAAAACTTGATATATCTTTGGTATAGAAAACTTGTGTTTCAAATTTACAGTTTTTATAGTCTCTGAAATTGGCAAATAAATATATTTATTGAGAATTTATATACTTTATAGCTTTGAAGTTTCTTTATACTGTGTGCTAAACTGCTTCATTAAATCCCTATTTTTTTTTATGGATAAATGGATATAAAACGTAACAAAAACAAACATTTTAGACAATGCGAAGTTAGAATACGCTTTTCTTATTATAGGTGAAGAATTTTTATATATTTGTCTGATTTTACCTTTCATTATTCATACATAAAAAATAAATTCTATTGTTTCCAAATGAAAATTAGTGAAAATTGTATCTAAAATATGTCGGTAAAAAGATATTTCAAATATAAAAAGTTAACGAATAAAAAAAAAAATGTATCTTTCATTAGAAATGAAAATCTATAAATTCCAAAAGTTTTTCAATAAACAGAAACAAATCTGTTAAAATGAACTAGACTATAGAACGTGATAATGAATATAGATTCATTTATTTAATGAGCTTGTAGATCTCTTCCAGCCACTTGACAAATCTATTATAAAGGGTATAAAATGACGAAATAAAGAGAAAAAATAAAATAAAAGAACTTTGAACGAGGCGAGATGCGAAGATGTCCAAATGCTGAGAAGTAGATGCCAAGTGGATGCAGCTTTAGAAAGTAGCCGAGAAAAGCCAAAGCTAAGACTAAAACTAAAACTAAAGCTGAAACTGAGGCCAAAACCCGTTGCAAGTTAACAGCAACAGCAGCAACAGCAACAACAACAACAGTCACAAGAGAGTCGCCTTTGCGTGATGCAACGCGCCAAAAGATTGAAAGCAACGACAGCAGCAGCCACGTAACTAGAACACTTGACGATGCTGCCTGTCAATGTGTTCGTGATGCAACAGCCACAACCAACACTCAGCGAAAAATAATGTAATCAATTATTAGAAAAAAAAAGACATTCATTCAAATTTAATTTTATAAATAAATTTCTAAATATTAAATAAAATGAAAAAAATTTAGCTATAATTTTATTATAATATGTTCACTCGAGTTAAAATACTTAAATGAATTTATTAACTTCTGCATTTAAGAATAATTGATGGATTTAATTTTTCTAAGTGCAACAACTGCTGTGGCAGCAACTATTGTTGCTGTTGTTGCGCTTTTCGCTATCCCCGCAACAATTTCCAATTAAAGCAGTTGCTGCTGTTGCTGCTTCTTCTTTTTCTTCTTCTTGTGTGTTGTGTTGTTGTTGTTGTTGTTGCTATTGTTGTTGTTGGTATTTTTGCTGCTGCTGCTTGCGCAATCATACGGCAAGTTCTTGGACTGTTGTTGGCGCTGCTGCTGCATCATCCGTGCCATTGGCAAATGTCTTATGTAAGCAACTGAGTGCAACTGCGCCACTGCGACAGGAAGCCATCGGTAATGGCCTTAAAATACACACTTTATGCCCAGGTAGCGTCTCCAATTAGACTTTAGTTAATTGCAGCGCACCAAAGTTGCTCATTGGATTGCTTCTTAATGCTGCCCTCCCCAAATGCAGTGCGCCGCGCCCAATCGGAAGCTAACGGTACTAAACCAGCGCCACCCTGACCCTGCCCCCTGCCTCATGAAGAAGAAGAAGGAGAAGTGATGAGGTTACTGCCCCAACGGCCAAAATCTAATTGATCATTAAGTCTATTTCCGCACCAAAGTTGGCAATGGCAAAGTTAAGTTTGTGTTTTCAAAGTAAGCCATAAAGCGTCAACTTTACGTTTTTATGACAACCGACTGTCGAACAACACAGGCATGTTGCACGCAACAGCAATAGCGGCAACAACAACGATGACGTTGCCTAAATGATGACTGAACATGGGCGGGTCATTTTTTTTTTGTTGCTGGCGTGCATTGGGGGCAACAGTCGAAAGTATCTAGTACATTTTGATGTTTTATGACCCTACACAGAATGGGAATTGGGCGAATGGGCTATGCTGGAGATAACCAACAACAGCAGCAGCAACAAACAACAACAGCAACAAACAACAGCAACAACAAACAACAACAGCAACACAAAAGTCATAAAAATAAATGCGTTGCATGTAAAAATCTATAGGCAAGAAAAAAATCGATTTGTAATTCTTTTGTTATGCGGCTGCTGAAGATTCCAATGAAGTTAAAGTTGTGGGGAAAAATGCACAAAACAAGTAAAAATTGATTTCATTAAGTTGCCGAAGATTTTATGCCCTTGTATCTGGGCCAAGAACTCAATTGTGGTTCGATTAAGTTTATTTAAGCTCATTAAGAAGTTTATATTCAGATTTGTAAATATAAAATATAAACTCTTGGTTAAAATATCTAAGAAAACTAGTGGAATAAAACTGTTCAATGGGTAATTTTAAACAAATTTCTATTTTTGCTTCCTCATTATTTATTTATTTATTATTATTAACCTTAGTTACTATTCAATATCTTTATAATTATTCAAGTAATTTTTTAAAACTGGTAACACTGGCTTACGCAAAAACAATGCTGCAAAATACAAATACCCTTTACCAATAGAAAGAGAGAGAGAGAGAGGGTGAGATAGTATAATAAAATGTAAAAAAAAAAGTTCAGATGCATTACAGTTAATCATGCAGAACAGAACAGAACAGAAAGGCGCGATACACATGTGTAGGCTAAATTCGAACAGACAAAGGGAAAGAGACGGTGGGAATTCTGTTGTTGTTGTTCTGATTGTTGTTGTTGGCAGTCATAAAAATGATGAGTGAGAGTTGAGGGAGTCGCTGCGGTATGCATTAATCAGAAGCAAGAGAAATGAGAGAAAGATAAAGAGAGAGCGATGTACAGTAAAGAGCCGTTGTGATTAAGCGCATTGGATGAGCACAAGAAAGACTTAATATAATAGAAGAAGAACAGTAAAAACTACAAATGCGTAAAAAGAGCAAACTTATGAGAATGAAGACTTTTACTTATCCATAGATCAGAGATAAAAGAACCGTAAAGAACAAATGAGATGCAAGAACACAAGAAACAAACAGAAAAAAAACAACTTTCGAAGCAAATGCTGACCCACTGCCCACATGCAAATTATGTGGCTATGTGTGTGTGTGTGTGCGAGTTTCTGTGTGTGTGTTTCTGATTTGATAGACAGGAGCTCAACTGGGAAGCACTGGAAGCACTTGTGTGTTGTAGTTGTTGTTGCAGTTGCAATTGCAGTTTTCATGTGCAGCCACATTTTTGTGCGTTGGCGTTGACTGCATTCTGTCTGCAGTCAATTTTTTTTCATCTGTTGGCAGCCTTTTTTGGGCAGCTGCCTTTTTTTTGTGTAGCCAAAAATAAAACAAGCATGCGGTTCATTTTAAAGCCCATTCTTTTGTTTACTTGGGCCCAAACACATTTAGGTTTTTTTTCTTGTGTTTTTGGTTAGAAGATGTAGCTTAGGTAACTTGGTTAGCTGCTGTGCTGTGTTGTTCTCGTTGCTGTTATGGCCAAGCAACAGCAGCAGCAGCAGAAGAAGAAGAACAAGCGATCTTAATTTACGTTAGCTCGTTAACTTGAATTACCGTTAGGCGCACAGAGAGCACTCAAAGCTCTTTCACTCTCAGGCGCAAGCAGCATAGGCATTTACTGCTTTGTGTTCTGTGTCTAGTCTAAGGCTTGTGCACAGTGAGAAAAGTTTTGGATTGAACTCAAAATTATAAATAAATAATAACAATTGAAGTTTATTGAATTTAGTGTTTTTTGCCAGCGCCAGGAAAATTTACACAAGACAACAAATTTTAGACCAAATTAAAAAATATATTTAACAGTTAATTTTTCAAGTGCCTAAAAATAAGTACGTAATTTAAAGTAATTTTATAGTGTAAATTAATAAAATGCTCAAAGTTCTTAGCTACTCAAACCTCAGTTGAATTTCGAATCAGCTAGCTAATTCTCTGAGTGTAATCTATGTTTTGTACTCGATACTCTTGGTTCTGGTCCACTTTGTGGCTGGGGCACAAACCTTTTTTGGGCATTTACAACGCCTCTGCGCCATTGTGGCTGCTTCTACACGTTTGGAGTTGGAGGGCGCGTGAAAATGCCATTGTTACCCCCACAAAAAAAAAAAAAACAAAACAGAAAGACAAAAAAAAAATATATAAAAACAAAATAGGAGGAAAACAAAGATACATTTGTATCTGGGAGACGGTAATCAACATTTTGTGGTCAACACGGGTGTGCGCTGAAATGGAAAAGAAAGGAAAAGAAATGCCATTGGTTTTTCGCATGCTTTATTGCCAATTGGAAAGTTGGCTAACACTGTCGAGAACTGGCCAAGAACGTTGAGAATCCATTCATGCAGCGGTCGCTTGAGTGCCAGAATGCTTTATGTTCCATTGTCTACCTGGGTGTGTGTGTGTGTGTGTGTGTGTTGGTGTTGGCGTGTGTTAACTGTAATTGGCAAATGCAGAATGCCAATGCAAAAAAACAAAAAAGAGAGAGAGAGAGAAAAAGAGACAGATACAATAATAAAGAGACTAGCTATGCAAAGTAATAAATATGGCTAAAACACAAATGCCGTTAAGTAATAAATAGTGGCTATAGAAAAATTGATTTAATAACTGAGCTGAGCTGAGCTGAGTTGGCTAACTGAACTAACTTACTTAACCGGCACATCATTAAAGTAACGTTCAACTAATTGCATTCTTCCGCGTTTCGCACAGCGGCAACCAGAACGAATGCAGTCGGCAGTTGGCAGTCGTCAAACTGCAGCTAATCGAATCAGTAACAAATCAAAGCAACTAACTTACCAGTTGACTAACTAGCTAGTCAGCTGACTAGCTGACCAAAACGGCGACTAACGATTCATCAATCGAACCGCTTCACCGGGATTCATCAGATGCTCAAATGAGTCGTCGTCGTCATCGTCGTCATCGACGTCGTCTGAATGCCAATGCCATAATTCTAACCACGAAATCGGATTGTAATATGCTCAAACAATGATCGGGCAAGGGGTAGAGAGTGCAGAGGGGGTAAGCAGACCACCATCGTCAAGCCAAAGCCAAACTGCAGTCAAGTCAATCAATTAGGCATTTCAACACATGTTGTTTACAGTTCTAATTCTAGACGCGTTTAATTTAAATGCCGTTCTGTCTGCGTCGCAAGCTGAAGGGGGGGCGGCAATAGTTTGATGGGAGTGCGGAGTGTGGAGTGGGGGGGGATTGGATATGCTGGGCGTAAACTATTTTTGAAAATAGAACAAGCAAGTCGGTGCTCGAACGCTTAATGATTTCCTGTTAAATTATGCGGCATTGACTTTTAACTATGTAAATGGAAAACATTTTTTTTTTTTTTTGTGTTTTGTGCTTGTCTTTCCTTTTTTAATACACTATCACCAAAATTAGAAGAGAGTATATTGGGTTAATTGGATTTTTTTTTTAAAGTATCTAGTTGTAGTAAGGAAATAAAATAAGTATTTTTATGGTGCTTTTCCTAGTCGATTTTAATTTATTTAATTATGTATGCTTATAAAGGGGTGAGTCAAATTGAAACCAAGTAATTTTCTAGAAAACCTCAAAGTATTTCTTAGCAGAATGTGTCGATTAAGCCCGAAGAATATTTTGTTTCCTAGAAAAAAACACGTGATTCACTTTTAAAGGCAGAGTAAACCTCCAAAACGACAAAAAAATTTTGCATTCCAAATTTAGATTTGTAGAAAGAGCAAATTGCTTTTAAGGAGGCACAATATATGTTAGAAGTCGCATTCCATGAAGTCTCCTAATAATATCAACATTTTAACAGGAAATTTTTTTTATTATATAAAAAATATTGCACAGGAATTAATAAACTCCTCGACGAATCTATGATTATTCTATAAGTGTTTTCTAAATCTAAATAACATATTTGTGTACAGTTTTAATAATTGTTGGGTATTTATATATTTTAAAATATATAGACAATTTTTAAACAATTGTAAATGAAACCTATCATCTATCAAAAAAGATGAGTAAAAAACTGCTATTATTATTATTTTAATAGCACTGCTTTTATTTTCAGCACAACTGTATTAATAAATTTAAATTTACATAATTTAAAAAAATTTGATTAATATATTTAAAAAGTTGTGTCGTCAAATCAAATGTTCTTTCCATTTTAGATTTATTCTTGTACCAATAGCAGTGTATTTCTCAGTGTACAGCTGCCAACTCAAAATATCTCATCAAATGTTTTATGATCTTGTGTTAGCTGCTGTTTTGTGGTACAAGTGAGTTTTTGGTATTAGGCCAGACAACAGGCGATCGTAAATTCAGTTTAGTTTTGTGTGCAACGCAAATGGTTGAGAATTGTTAAAGTCAAATGTTAAATGCGCTCGCATAAATCAGATGGAAACCTTGCTGAGAGAATGCGATGTATACCAAATCCTGTGTGACTTATGGTCTTTAAAAAAAAAGTGAGTAGCTGCCACTGATGATGACTTGGCTGAAACGCTGTCTGCTTGATTTAGTTGCTGAATCGACCCCATTGTGCGGCAACATACTAACCCACAAAAATTACAAAACGAAACAAAAAAGTCAAGAAAAAGAATAACAATTTAGCCTGGTCAATCAGCAACAACGAAAAAAAAAGAAGGGAAGAAAGAAGAGAGGAGATGTGAGGAGAATTTGGTAATAATACAAATCAATATTTTCTCAGCTACTCAAAAACTCATTAAGCTTTTGACTGAAATCAGACTAATCGCGCTGAGAGTCGATGGTTAAGCTAAGATAAGCGTTTGTGGGAAACCTATCCAAAAATTGGTTTTGGCCACTTTCGCTGGCGGCGGCAAGCTGACAGAGACGAAATTAAAAGTGTTAACCTGTTAATTTAAGTTGCCAAAACCCAGCAGCAATCATCCATTAAAATGTTTACAGCTTTAAAATATCAATTAGATGCTAAGACTATATATATCGGTATATAAATAGATATATATATATATATATTTAGGTATATAAAAATTGTTTAGGAACAAGTCGCGCCTTATGATTAATGACGTGGCACAAACCGAGGCCAAAACAGTAAGCAAACATTGACAGCACATCAAATGGACTCAGTTCCCAGCCTGTCCGTCCATAAAGTGGATGGGGACTGCCCGTCGAGGAGCCAGTTGCCAGTTGCCAGCTGCCAGACAAGATTTGATTAATAGACTGCAGACCACCCAGCCACAATATAAGCCCAAAGTTTATAATTGCTGCCAGGAATATGAAAAATGGACCAAAACGCCTAAAACGCAGCACTTAATAGAAATATGAAATGTGTATTTGCATTATTCCCAAACAGTTCTTAACTTCTTCGATTTATTAGCCCATTAAACTTGGCTAAGCGATTACAACGAATGAGTGAGAAATGGCCAAATGTGTAAATCAATTTCCCACAACACGTTTGGCTAATTGACTTTTATTTAATTACCAAAAATATATACTGCAAATCGACACTTATTGCCCATATCTCTTTGAACCTCTTCTTGTGGATTTCTTCATTTTAGCTGCTTTCAATTTCTATCTTTTTGTTCAAATCAACCAATCTTTCAAAATACTGAATAACAGCAGTAAAATCCGTTTCCCATTCAAAATTTATTTTTATCATATTTTTTATTACGCATTTGTTTTATTAGCTCTTTGATCAATACTTCAATTGTTAGATATTTGTTTACTAATGGTATGCAAGATATAAATAATGAATATAACGAAGGTAACTGATAGATAGCTGATTCGTATATATACAGGTAAATGTCCGCATTACTAATGAATATAAATTGCGCCATTATTTTTGACCACGAACATTTCATTTTGAAATTAATGTTAAAATATTTGTCAGATCTTTAAAATACACAGAACAAATTTTGTTTGGTCAAATGGGGTATATTCAAATTTTGCAACAGTCTTTGACAAACAGGAGAAAGCAGCTCAGACACAATAATAATATAAATATAAATTTGATCAGCTGCATAAGAAAATAAAAATAAAAACAATATATAAAAAACGCTGATTTTAGAGAGTAAAAAGAACGATTTTTTTATAGAAGAAATATATTTTATATACTATGATTAATAATTTATTTCATGACTAAAAAAATATATATAATTTTTTCTGACATCTGTTAAAATATAATATATATAATAATATAATATAATAATAATAGAATATATATATATATATAATAACATAATAATATTTGCAAATTTCATCAAGATCGTCTTAGAAATTACATACAATTTTTAAATTTATTTCAAGGTATTTTCAAGTCGAGCTTTTTTGTTGTTTTTTTTTTGAGAGCTTAGAACTTTTGAACGTTTTACCTGAACGGGTTCCCGCACTCTTTCCCTCTCTCTCTTTCTATCTCTCTGTCTCTCTCTCCCTCATTTGCCATCTCTTTCTCTCTGCATTAGGTATCTAGAAACTGACCTGAATTTTATTAACGCTCGTGCCGTCAATCGCTTAACCTTGACACCGGCGGCATTTGGAGCCAAATTTCGGACTTAAGCTTGAGCCGGAGTTGAAGTTAAGGTTTTGGCCTGGCTTTGGGGGGCTCTTGAGTCGCCTACACCGTTAAAGTTGGAGTCAAAAGTGAGTTGCCGTCCGTTGGTCTTTCGTTGCGGGTTGCCGTTAGTTTTATAGCCATAAAAAAACTTTTGCTTGCCTTTTTTTGCTTCTCATTTTTTTTCTGTATTTTTTTTTTTATTTTTTAGACAATTGCGTGGCATGACTCAAACGAAATAAATTGCAAAATCTTTCGCAGCGCTTATGAAAAGTGCGGCATTTTTTTATGATTATGTTTTCTGTTTGTTTGCTGTGCGCCGCATAATTTTTATAGTTTCTGTCTGTGTCTGGCAACGTGCAGCTATTTTTATTAGACGCCGCCTTTGTGACAAGCAAAGACAATAATATATATAAGATGTAATAGAAATGCTTGAGAAAAAGCAGCAATTTAAATATTTAATAAGCTCTACACTGACAGAAAAGTAATTTCATAAATTACAGCGCAACTGTTACAGAATAGCAAGTGTCTAGAAATCATTTTTTATTAGTTTTAGTTTTTAGTCTGAGAAGTTAAGCACAATTTTTAAAACTAATTTGATTTTAATATATTTTCATTTAAAACAATTTTATAAATCATACTAAAAAGCAATTGCTGATAAGATCTGCAGCTAGTCTAATGATATTTTCATTTTATTATATATATAATTAAAAAATAATATTTAAATATCTAACTGAAATTACAGTTGCTAAGCAGAGCCAAGAAAAAAAGTGTTTTATTAATTAAGCTGTAGATTACATCCCGAAATCATTACAATTTTTAAAATTGACAGTTTTTTCAAATGATTTATTATATGGACAATCGCAGATAGAACACTTTCATATTTAAATTTTAAACAACATATCTTTAAATTTAGCCAAGTTGGCATAAAAGAAGTAACTTTATTGAAAAGTATTCTTAAATGCGTTATAAACTTTATTACCAATTTCGAATACTGTAAGCGCAATCTTACTTAACTTATTCTGAAACAGTTTTACATTTTAAAAATCAAAGATAAAAAAAATTGTATTAAGAAAGTTGAGCAAACATCGATTGGGGCACAACTTGCTTTTTTCGTGTGTGCGTGTGTGTATGCGTGTGTGTGTTTTAGACAGTAAAGGAAAATTGCAATTGGAGACACATATGGGCAATAAATGGCTAGCCAATTACTTGGGCTCGCTTCGTAGTGGACTCTTTAAAAATGTATGTCAATTGGTCAATTTTCTTCCCACCGACTATTGGGCAATTAAATGTTATTAACCTGCTGCGATATTCTGCGCCATTTACGAGCAGCCATTTAGCCATTAGTCGAAGTGAATCGCATTAAATATTTATAATGCTTTGCCTGATACGATTTAATTAACTAATCGATCGGGTAAAGCTTTCATAAATTGCATACAATGCAGAAAATTAGCAAAAACAAAACGGTGAGTGGATATATTATATAGAGACAATATCCGTTGGCGATTGACAGTTCAATCAACTCGTTGCACAAATTGCAAATTGCAAATCCGTAATAGAAATTGCAAATCAAATATTACGTATACGCTACGAGGTATCCAAAATATCTTGTCGTTGCTGCCAGCAGCTAGCCCATTGTTGTGTCAGCCAAATAAAAGCCCGAAAATGAAACGCAAGAAATAAAAAGTTAAAGCCAAGAAAACGGAAAACCGAAAAAAACATAAACAAGAAAAACAAAAAGCTAAAAGAAAACAAACAACATGCCACAGGCGACGCGGTGGCTGACGTCGAAATGCGACAGCAGCCGCAACACCTTTGGAGTGGCAATTTGTTGACGCTGCCGCTTGCTGCATGCCACATGCCGCTTACCGCATGTCGCATACAGCTTGTTGCCCCGTTTTGGCGACAAGCAAACTGAACTGAACTGCACTCAAAATGCCACACAATTGTTGTTGTTGTTGTTATTGTTGTTGTTATTGTTTTGTGCCAATACCCTGTTTCTTAAGAAAAACGGCTTTCACTGATTTCTGTTATTAGCATAGCACTTATAAATATATATTTATGATTAATGGCAAATCTTGAAATTATTCTGATTAGAGCAATTCCTCAATAAAGAAATGGCCAAGGAAATTTGCGCAAATTTAATTTGATATACTTTTTGGATTTTTATTGGGTGAACTTTTTGTTATTTAAAATTAATAAAGTAAAAACGTAATTAAAAAAGTAATTAATACATTGCTAGTAAATATATTTTCATTTTTAAAAACAGAGAATCCTTTAATTCAAAAATCAATCGACACAAATCTGAAAAAATTATACAAATATTTCCAGATAATAATAAATTATTATTACAATAGATTTTCAGACTGTTTTATTAATTTGTGTGTGGAATCTAGAGTACCTTCTAGTAGGCCATTTCCAAGATCAAACTCTGACTTGTTGTTGTTGTTGTTTTTTATTGTTGCTGCTCAAACTGAAACCCGTTGTGCTCAAGTATGACTCAAGCAATCAATTGGCAGCAGCAGCGACAGCGGCAGTTCCAACTTGAGTGTGAAATCAGCAATCGAGCATCTTAAGAATGACTTAACAACGTGACATAAAAACAACAACAACAAACAACAACAAGCAACAACAAACAACAAACCACAATAACAAGTAAATACAAAACAGCAACTAAAAGCTGCTAATAGCTGGCAAAGCGCTGTCAGCTTTGTTACGCCTTTTAGACGTGTTTGCATTTCAGTTCCGGTTAACTCAAAAGTGCTCAAAGTGAGCTTTCTCATTTGCATTGAGTGTCAAATGCATCCATTAAGTTGAAATATTTGTAATTTGCTATTACACACAATCACACTAACACACACACACACACACACAATTTACAACAAAAAAAAAAAATTCTCATTTGCATTGCGCAAAATTGCGAAAATTGCACAAACGACACTCCAAAAATGTATTGCCAATTTTCAATGGCCATAAATTGTAGCAGTTGTCGTTTGCATAAAATTCCAGCAATAGCAACAAAAACACTCGTAATTGTAACCAAAAAACAACGAGTCTTTTTCACTAACTGATACAATTGAGATAGAGAAAGAGAGAGAGCGAGAGCGAAAGAGAGAGAGAAGGAGAGCTTGTTAGAAAGAGACAGACTGACTGCAATAACGTCAATTTCAAATGCGTTTATTGACTGCGCATAAATTTCATAAGCAACAATTTTGATGAAAAACTGACATATGCACAAATACACATACATATATATATAGCATACATATATACATATATAACAGTACACATATATATATATGCAAATGTGCAAAACATATGCATATGAATACTCTACAATTTCCAAACAAACTTCAAAATCAAATGTTAAGTGAAATGTAAATGAATTTGTGTAAAAGCGAACTAAAATTTATTATAAAATCTCAATTTTTATGCTGTTATGTGCAACTCCAGTCAGAATAATATTGCAGTTGCTGGTAAAATTTATATAGTATTTTACTCAATTCCTGTTATATTTTTTTTCTTCAATTTTAAATAAACTTTTTACATTTATTCATAATTCCTCTTGATTTGCGTGTGTCTTACGAATACTTACTTTCCAAATTTTAATCAAACGGTTTCATTATAAAATAAATAGATAACTTTCATTTTTAACTTCATAACAATTTAACTAATTAATAAATTTATCCAAACTATTATTAATCATGCAAAACTCGCCACATGCAACTAATCCAATTATAACATTTATGCTCCGGCAATATTTGATTTGCTTATAAGGTATTTCCCAATTATTTGTAGTAGTTGGCGAAGCGTTTAATAAATCAAACAAATAAATATACAATTTATACAAAATCCAAAATCAAAATCAAGCCAAAAACCGTCGTGCTTTTAATTAGACATAGACAGAATAAATGAAATTAACAAGCCACAAAATAATAAAAAATAATTGTATAAATAATTGCTACAACGGCGAAAATGTTAAATTTGCTTATCTATTAGTTTAATTTTTTTTGTTGTTGATTTTTTTTTTGTGAACCCGTTTGAACAATTTATTAGCAAAGCGAAAAATTGATTGATTTGCCCCAGAGCAGGGGACGATGTGTGTGTTTGTGTGTGTGTGTGTCCCTCGGGGCTATCTGTCTGTCTGTCTATCTATCAATCGTCCAGCACTACACCCCGCTCCCGATTGGGTTCAATCAAAATTTGTAATGAACAAGCCGGAAAAAATTAAACACACACAGAGTGAAATATTCTACGGATTCGTTGTTCGGTTTTAGTTGTTTGCTTTGCTTGGTTGTTGCTTTTGTTGTTGTTGTTGTTGTTGTTGCGGTTGTTTGGTGTTGGGTGTTTCATTATGCTGCTGTTGCGGCTGTTGCGGCTCTTTGGCGCTGCCTTTACATTTTAATGATACAATTTAAAATCAACGCAGACTCATGATTTTGCATATTTTGAGCATTAAACTGTTGTGGGTCCGTGGGCCGAATGCTGTTCTGATTCCATTTCCATTTCTGCTCGCTTGCCGCATTATTCAGGCACAGTTTTAAGTATTTTTCTTGTTTGTTGTTGTTGTTGTTGTTGTTGTCTTTGAACAGCAATCAATGGCTGAGAAGCAAGCCAGCCGCCCGCTGTGATTTGACCAAAAACTGACGGACCACCGTCTTAGCCGGGCCCGCTGACTGCCCGCCTGGCCAAAACAGCTATCAAATAAATAACACCGCAGACCCGCAGCGTGTGCGAAACATAATAGAAATGAGAGGCAAATTATTGTATTCAGTACAACAAATCTGAAATACCCTTTTAGGAAACACCAATTGATTTTTTCTATGGATGCTATATGATGTTGTAGTCCGATGATCCTAATAATTTTCGCACATCTTCGTACTGGTTTCAGTTTTAACATGTAAAGTGTCGGTTAATAATGAACAATTTTTCAATTTTGGTTTGCCCACTCAGCATCATTTTGTATGCTTCCAAATATGGTACTGATACAAAAAAAAAAATTAATATCACTTGTAATCGGGCAGTCAAAGCGATACTTTTTTAAGGGTTTTAATCCAGTTCTGACCAATAAAATGTATAAGAAAGTAAGACAATGCATTTTTTCCCAGTTATTTTCGAAATTCGGCAACGTTTAAGTTTAATAAACCCATTAAGAACTGTATTTATACGATGTTCATATCGTATCATATCATATCAATATCAATTTCAGTTAAAAAATATTGAATTGATTTGGTGTTATTTTTAGTTACTTTACTAAATTTAAATCAGTAAATTTCGTCCAAAATTGACTCTGTTTTCACCGACTTGTTAAATACATCTTAATAAATAAAATAATCCTTCAAGCCAGAACTTCCCAAGGCACAAAAAAATGTGAATACTCCACGCATAAGTGTATAAAGATATCAAAAGTATCTAATGCTGCTGATGGGTGTGCCACCCCATCTAAAGCCATGAAAAGATACGAGAAAAATACAACATTTTAGCTAAACGGCGCGCATTACTTTTAATTAAAAGCAACGATGGCAACGCCAGCAGAAAAGCAACTGCACATGGTTTGAACTTGAACTCACATAACGAGCCGACCTCAAAAGACAGAGAGTGAGGGACCAGAGACCTCAGACCTCAGAACTCAGACCTCAGACCTTGTTCCAAGACCAAGACCCCGACATAGACACAGACACAGACACAGACACAGACGACGTGTCGTCCAAGTGCACGACCACCACTGTGTCTAATTCCGAGTCCAAGCCGCACATGATTACCCATAAGCTGACATCGCTCGTTCCACAGTTCGTTGCACAGTGAGCGTAACAGTTTGACTTTAATCAGTTTGCCACAGCAACAACAACAACAACAACAACAACGACAACGACATCAACTTACAACAAGCTGGCATTTGATGTTAATTTGCAGTGAGTGGCATTGCGCATACGCAGCGTTGTCTGCCAACCAGCTTAATTACATACAAAAAAAAAAAATACGCAAAAAACCAAAAGCTTGTTGCCAGCTTATTTACAAGCCGTGAGCAATAAGCTATCAAATTTTAATTATGCACGCATTAATTAGCCACATTAAAAGCACTTCTCAAGTGGGCATCAGCTCAATTTTTCATGCTTTACATGGCAATAAAAAAAAAAAAAAACCAGTCTGATTTCGATATTAAATACGTATTTTTAATGCGTATTTCTTTGATTCTATGAGCGAAAAAAAAACGACACATACAAACAGGTAAACATGACTATAACGAATCGCTTACCGTTGCTAATTTGCTTGTTTTTTTCAAGGTCGCCGTTGAAATTTGTTGTGCAAAGAAACTTTAATTTATTTTGTACTTTTTAAAGTCTTATGTCGATTGGAGAGTGCCTAATTAATTGATTGTACGGCTTTCTGTCTGTCTGCCTGTCTGCCTGTCTGTCGGTCTGTTTAGCTTCTTGCCTCAGGGGTGCCAACGAGGCGTTGTGACGGCCCACGCCCAATTCCAATTCCATTTCCATTTTCAATAGCAATTCCAGCAAATAATTAGCATAAAGCACGTGCGCCGTCAACTGGTGCGCGCCCCTTCCTCATTTGTATGCTCAACTTAAACTGGGGGGCAGCCCCACTTGCCACTTGCTACCAGTTCGGCAGCTGTCTGGGCCGGGCTATAGTTGTAGCTGTCTCTGGGTGGCTGGCTGGCTACCTGTTGGCTAAACATTCAGCACAGGTGCGTACGTAAAACGCCCTCCAGCGGCAGCGCACAACTGTTAAAGGGGTAAGGGGAGCGGAAGAGGTGAAGGCATAGGGGGCAGCTTGCTTGGTTTTTTTTTTATGGAAATTTCTCAAGTCAAAGAGACGCAGACAGTTGCGCATTTCATTGCATTTACTTGGCTGCATTTCATTTTTGTTTTGTTCTGTTTTAGCTGATTTATTTGGCCCGCAGGCCAAATGCATGAATCACAACGCACTGCAAAGTTGTGCAATCCATGTTAACCATAATTGGTTATAACTAGCTGATACCCTATAAATAAAATGCAGTTCTTAAACTTTATTTGATATTTTTCTCTGTTTTCTTTGCTGATATAAATAAATAAATGAAATATTACTTGAAAAATAAATGCAATTAATATTTGTTATTATTTGCAATGACTTGAAAGTAAATATATATATTTTTTTTTAATATATTTTTTACAACTGAATTTTATTAAAAATACTTTTATATCTCTCTTTTCAGGGTGCATAAACCAGGCAGTTTAAAGCCCAATCTGAACAGAAATAGGGCTTGAAGCGCATTTAATTAAGGTAAGTTTTTAAGTTAAAGATTAATTTAGTCTATAAACATTTTTTACAAGTTCTACATTTAAATGAAGATAAAGTTAACTAAGGGTATAAAATCGAAGGAACTCTTTTTAAATAAATATTAGATTTCATGCTCAGAACTCAGAATTCTTTTGCACTGCTCTGAAATCTATTTGTGTATCTTGCATCTTTTATATTCACTTCTGCTGGTTTTTATTTTTTTATTATTATTTATGGCACATGCATATTTGGGGTATCTAAACTATGCACTTTATGGCTTGACACTTATAGAGTGAAGTCTGTGTTACCAAAAATACATTTTGTATCTACCTGCAAGGCGCAATTTGTTGTTGTTGTTGTTGTTGTTTTTATTTTTATTGCTGCTATCCTGGTTATCTGGAGCAACTTTTTTTATGCGCTCTTTTTTTTATGCGGTCTGCGCTTTTCACGCTTTGCCAAATTGCCAACTTGACCGGCACAAAAAAGCAAAAAAAAGCAAATCACGAAAAAATGCCGCCCATGCGGGTGTGTGTGTATGTGTGTGCTGGTGTGTGTGAGAGTGTGTGTTAGTTTGTGATCATATATTTTATTTAATGCACATTTCGTTCACAATTTGCTGTTAATGAATGCAAGCGCGCAATGCTTGGTTAGCTGAGCTAGCTTGTTGGCTGGTTGGCTGGTTGGCTGCCTGTTAGCCTGGTTAGCTGTTAGTTGCCACAGATTTACAGCAAATTGCGCCCACAAATGAGGTCAGGCGGCACAGGCTGCACAATAAGCGCGATACCCGTTACTTACACACAGCTGCCTGCCTGCCTCACGTGTTGACTTGTGAAAGTAAACGCCCCCAGCCTGCAGCAGCCACCGCACCAGCCCCAGTCACAGCCGCAGCCGCAGCCTGAGCCACTTCACTAGTTGCATGCTTGCAATTTCGTGTGAGCTTGCAACTAACCTTCACATAAATTATTCCCATGGATGAAAAAAAAAAGCTGCAGCAGCATGTCCAAAGACGCAAGGCAGCTTAAGACATCGTGATAAGCTGCTAGATATTTATCTGGCTAGCAAATTACATGAGGCAACGCCTAGGCAAGTGCCTCAGCTCAATACAAAGAGAAAGAGACAGAGAGAGAGAGAGAGAGAGAGATAGTGTGTGCGAGTGAGAGAGCAAGATTGGTAAACATGCAGCAAGTTAAGAGAAATGAGGTGTCGACGCTATTGTTAGGCGTTGCACATACACACACGCACACCAACCACACACACACACACACACACACACACACACACACAAATTTAAGCACACTTGTACGCCCTCTGCGAAGACGTGAGTTGCAATTGAAAGACCAAGATTCGTTTTGGGCAACTTAAAATCTTTTACTTGATTCTTAGAAAGCGCAGAAGCGTTGGAGGCATGCATATAAAACCGCTATTAAAAAGCCATTAAAATAAAACAAAAAAAAAATAGATTGTAAAATACAGTAGAACTTCATTAGCACTGCAATAAAATACAAATGATTTCGAATCGAGTAAAAAGCAATTAAAATAAAATTAACATAAAATTCCTTCGGCTCAAAATACTAAAAATAAATACGTTGAACTCGAGAACTGTCGACATTTTTTAAACATATTTTTTTGATAGTTTTTTAATGTATTTATTTTTGAATATAATATAAACATTTAATAATATTTTTCTCATATTTATATTTATTATATTTACACATTTAATAACAATTTACGTTTAGTTTATATATTTTAAATTTTTGTTATTATGTTATTGAATTTTTATTTGTAATTAACTTGTAGAAACTTTATTGTATTGTAAAATAAATCAGTTAAAATTGTAATTGTGTGTTCTTAAGGAATTTTTATAGTTGGCACTTAACGAGCTAATAAGCCGCATATAATTTTATTTTAATTGGCAACACACAGCAGACATGCAGAAATCCATCTGCATATGTCTATATTTACGTATAATTATTCATTGGGAGCCAAGCCCATATTATTATTGTGCTGTATATGTTGTGTGTTGTATGTTGTATGTTGTACGCTGTACTGGGGGCTCTGCTGGCTGGCTGTACTGGCAGCAACGTGAAGCAGCAATCATTTCGATAACACTTGAATACAAAATGAGGGTCATTAATTTTATAACAAACTATGTTGGCCCCGGGCCAGGGGGCACACAGCGCAGCGTGAGCGGCAAGCTGGGAGTCAGCCCAACGGTTTTGGCCAGGCTTACGCTGGGGCCATGCGGCAGTCCGTCTGGCAACTCGACAGTCAGTCAATCATAACCCGTTTCAGCCGCTTCGAGTACAAATCAAACTCGTTATCGTCCCAAAAAGATCTATGCGACCAATAAAATATATATACAGCTCACAGCTCACAGCTCAACAGACGCCTACCTTGCCATTGGCTTTAAGTTGCTCGACTCGGCCTGGCTAATACTTATATATATATATATATATATATATATAAATTTATATATATATAAAATTGTCAAGCTGTACGTGCTTGGCCATCAAAATGCTGCACGCCTCATCTGGCCACAAAGTTGGCCAACATCACAGAACTTGGCCCGATGACAGATTTTTTTTTTGCTTTTAATTGCAGCCTGCAAATGTCGTTTACATTTGAACTTCGAGCCAAGTCGTGGACGATTTTTGTTCCGCCTATGTATATATATACATATTTTTTATATATAAATTCTGTTTTTTTTTTTTTGGGTCATGTCTAGCTAATCAGTGTCGGCAGCTGGCTGGCAGCTGGGAGGCAATTGCAACGCCCACCGCAAATTTATCAGAGTCTGTCTAGCCTCGGGTCCCTCAGTCTTTGCAGTCCTTTGGATGCCGCCAGTTGGTTGCTTGTATTAAGCACATTTTCTGCTATGCCAGTCAGGCAACTAGCGAAACGTGAGCTTATGGTTTATGGCGACTTAATAAGACTCGGCCAACCGTCCAACCGGCTAACAGCTAACAGCGAACAGCTAACTGCCTGTTGCCTGTTTTTGTCCCCGGCCACAAATCTGCCGTGTGCCATGTCAACTACACTCGGCCAAAAAAATATGTGCCCTAAAATGCAGAAAAAAAAATAAAAATTTCCAAAGATAAGAAAATATTTGAGAAGATGTTAAATTCTAAATTAAAATTTTTTCGTTGTATTTGCAAAAGATTTTCTATGAGATTTTAGAAACTCAGATATGTCAGGTACCCAACTCTTTTAGTTTCGGAGAGGCTTTTTATACAGACTTATAAAAATGGCTAAATCGACTCGGCTGTTAAAATTGATCCAGAATAGTTTTGCTTTTCACAACCTGTTTTAATTACTATAATTTCGCAAAATTGTACGTACAAAAATAAGTTTTTTATATTAATGAAAGTCACAAAGCAAGCTCCTTTTTTTTTGTAAACTCAGACAAATATTTTGTCGTATTTTAGATAATTTTTTTCTGTAATTTAGAAACAAAATTATTGAACAATTCTTTCTAGAAATATTTTAAATTGAAGACTAAAATTTTTACCATGTTTTTAGTATTTCCGAAACTCAAAACTGTAATTTGTAGAAACAAAATTTTATTTAAATTCGATTTTTCTATCTTTTGAAAATTTGAAAAAAAAAACCAGAACATGTTTTTTTTTGCTCAGTGCAATGACGAACACATCTGCGGCAGCAGCAACAGCATCAGCAGCAGCAACAACGACAACAGCAACACATTAGCCGCAGCACCTAAGCCTGAAGACGGGGTGAATTTGCGGCATGATAAACAACCGAAGCGTTTTAAACGGCTTCATTAATCTTATTCAGTGCTGCGCCGCTGCTGCTCCGCTTGTCTATTAAAGCTTGTAATGCGAAGAGTCTCGGCGAGAGAAAATGATTGCGGCTGCCACAGCTGCTCATCAGCAGCAGCAGCAGCATTAGCAGCAGCGCTCAGGTTGAAATGTATTAACTGTCAGCTTCACGTCATCCCAACATTTTATGAGCTGACTCGCCTTGCTTGCAACTGCCACTGCCACTGTCATTGTCATATTGGCATTGCCAGGGCATAAGTTCAAGTCCGGGCAAAAGGCCAGAGGCATCTGCTAATTGGTTACTTGGCGGCCACTCTGACTAATGTCATTGTCAGGGTTTGCTGTTAGAGGTGCCACGATTACTACTATCTTTATCCTGGACAATAATAAATTTATCTTAAATCAAAAATTATTGTATTATTTTGAAATTATTATATTAAATATCCATCAACATCAACAGTTTTCATCAGTTATTTCACAGTATTGGAAATAGTTTTTTTCTATTACTTCAAAATAATTTCAAGGCCTTCAAATGAACTTCCAAGATTCGTTTAAAAACTATGTAAACCGCTTTAAACTCTGAGAACAATGCAAAAAAAAAAAAAAATATTTATGAGAATTGCTTCTCACAAAATATGTTTATATTTTTATGGCTGTGACTAATCAGATTTAATGCACATTTGAGTTGGGGCATTCGCTGCATGACCGCAGACACATTTAGATGCCACATTTTATGGCGGCTACATAAAACGAAAATACGAAACAAAAACAAATATTTCTCGTGACCATCTCTAATCTGCATTTAATTACCTAGACGAGTTGGCCAGAGACAGAGTCAGAGTCAGAGTTAGAGTCAGAGTTAGAGTCAGAGTTAGAGTCAGAGTCAGAGTCTAATGTTCAGCACAAAAGTGAGTTAAGTGTGATTTGTGGCACAGGATTAGCTGTCACGTGTCTATCTTAAGGGAGAAAATCTTTGTCACGTGCTCCTCGTGCTTGATTTGTGTTGTGTGCTGCTTTTGTTGCTCTGTGTTGCATGTCTGTGACGAATCTCGTTGACAACCAGATGTTCCCTAACTCCAAACTAGAATTTTTGAAAATCCTTTTATTTTCCCTTTTTAGAAAATTTATTTAATAATAATTTATCAGCGTATTTTTCTCAAATATGTTTCTTGAAAATCAAAAGTAAATGTAAAGAATTAAGCCAAGTATTTTTTCAAGTATTTTATGCCAATTATTAAGTAAATTTTAAGCCAAAAACATGACTTTTTTTCAAAATAAAAATACAAAAAATGTTCAAAATATTTACAATTTTGAAATCTTTAAAAAAAATAATTAATTTCTTGCCTAATTCAGAATTTCTTTGAAACTTATTAATAAAAGTTTTCCTTTTTTTTGAAAATTAATTTTAACAGACTTATTTTCATATGTATGTTTTAATTAAGCTTTACTTCTACAAATATTCAAGTCATTTTTGGTGATTTTATAAAATCTAGCAAATATTTCTACAAACTGCCTTTTGAAAATCAAAAGTAAATGTGTAGAAATAAGACAAGTATTTTTTCAAGTATTTTTTGCCAAGTACAGATCAGAGAGAGTCTTTTGGGATCCGGCGTCTCATCATAGGCCTGACAATTCCTTGCCTTATCATTTCATAATGAATTTGTTTTGTCAGCTAATAAATTATGAAGAACACGCTCCACGTTGCTGCCCACAAGCAACAACTAGTCCCCTTGATGACGGAGTAGAAGTCGAAGATGAGGCGGAGCAGAGAACAAGCTCTGAGAGCTCCAAGAACTTCATCATAATCAGCATCAGCATCCACATCCACATCCACATCCACATCCACATCCACATCCGCATCGGCAGCATCAGCAGCATTGGCAGCATTTGGCATCATTGGGAAATGTTGTCCCTAAACCTGGTATGCGATGTGTGTGTGTGTGTGCTGAGGGATTTCTCTTTATATATATATATATATATTTTTTTTTTATCGTGGAACTCGGTTTGATTTAGTGGCCCGCAGTTTGTTTAGTTATTAGCCTTATTGGCCTTTGCGCAGAACAAATTGCATTTTGATTTATGTGCGCTGAATTAGTTTATCTCAGAAAAGGGCAGAGAATGCGACACGCGACGGGGCAGGAAATGAGATGCGAGACAAGCAACAACTGCTGCGCCGCCCACATCAAAAGCCTCACACAAACACACAGGAAATGACACCCATGCTTAGAGCAAGTACACACACACACACACACACACATATATACACACTCTTATATCTTGTACACTGGCCACATCAAAGAGCATTTAAAAACCAAATTGGTAATTAAGTAAAACGTATAAGCCGCAAAGTGAGCTGGTCGATTATTTACACTCCCCAAGGCAAGGCAAGCAACAATTTGCACTGTGTAGTGTGTCAATATACCTCACTGACTAACTGACTGACGGATTGACGGACTGACTGACTGACTGACTGAGAGACTGACGCGCATTTCCTTTCAAACTGCAGCCGAGACTCAAAAGCAGCAACCGCAGCAAAGTGTATTAAATAACCGCAAGCCAAAAGCTTAACTTAAACACCAGAGGCTAAAATGACGACAGGGCCCAAGCCCGCCAGCAACTTAACTGTGTGTGTGTTAGTGTGTGTGTTGTGCTACGGCTGTAAACAGACCAATTTGTAATTGAGTCCTCGGACCAAATTTGCCAGACAACCTGGCTAACCATTGAAACCAAACCAGGATTGTCCCTGGAGTGTTCTACACTCAAAAAAAGAAGAGAATATTGAAAAATATTTTTTTTTAAAGTAAATTATAAGTCAACGAAATGAATTTCCTCAAAAAAAATACATAAAAAGTTCAAAATATTTCAAGTTTTCAAATCTTTCAAAAAATAAACAATTTCTTGCTTAATTCAGAATTTTTTTAAACTAATCAATTAAGATTTAATTTTTTAAATTCATTTTTATTAAAAATTAAAAAATAAATAATTCTTTACTTAATTCAAAACTCCTTTAAAATTAATTAAGACAGTTCAATTTTTTTCAAATTTAATTTTAAAAGAATGATTTTCATTTATATTCATTTATTTATTTTGTTATAGACAGATAAAAATATTTTTTTTAGGTAAGCTTTAATTTTACAAATATGTCAAGTCATATTTGGTAAGATTCTAAAATGTAGTAAAAATTTTACCAATTTATAAACAGAATTAAAACTTCTCAAAACATATTGCTAGTCATTATTTAAAAATAAATTTTTTTTTTAATTTTTAGTTAGTATTTTTTTTTTGAGTGTAGCATAATGCGAGTCTCGGCCCAACTCATTAACGCAATAATGAAGCCATTGAACTGCCTGCGTAGCCAAACTTCAGTAAATATTAAAGTGCTGCTAACTTTTTTCTGCTGTGTTGAACCAGAGTTGTTGGCCAGTCGTTCATTAGGGCGCTGCAGCTCTGGGCCTGGATTTGGTTTGGCTCTGTAACTGTAACTGTAATTGTATCTGTGTCTGTGTCTGGTTTCTGTGCCGACTGTTGCCGCAAATTAATGCAATGCAAATTTGGTGGCAAAATGTTTGCTGACATTGTCTGCTGACCCGATTCCCCAAAGACACCTTTTTGGCGTCCCAAGCGGGGCTTTGCGTGGCACACTAAAAAAACTAAAAGCTGCCGCTGCCGCTGCCGCTGCTGCTGCTGTTGATGATGGCAAGTTGCGATTACAAATGCCAACTAACTGGCAACAGTCTGTTGCACATTGTCTGCTGCTGCTGCTGCTGCTGTTCGAGTTGTTGTCGGAAGTACAGTTAAAACCGGGTTACTTAATTTGCGCATTGCACATTTGAAATCGAGTTGTTATATAATGCCACATTGTATTCTTTACGTTCAGTAATCCAATCATTGTCTGTCATCTGTCATTCCCAATCATCTGTGGCAGTTGCACAAAGGACATAATCACGGACCAACTAACAGCCTTTGTCAAACTTTGACGGACTTTTAACCAAGGCCCCCCCGTCCCGTAAAGCCAACAAGCCTGATTAACTTTGAAACAACAAACGCATATAAGCTTTTAGCAAACGCTGCACCACCCAGCCACCCAACCACCCAACCACTCGCACCACCAGTCTTTGCTTAAGCCGTTTGAAAAATCGTTTTTGTCCCAAAAAATTCGTCTCGAAAAAAAAATTTGTCATTTTCCGGTTGGATTTCAGACTAGCATAAAAAAAACGTCAAAAGCTGATTCCATTTCAAAAAGGGGGAAAAAATTTGTTTTTTTCTGTCATCTGTCATCTGCACTTGTGAATTGTATCGAATGTTGCCATTACTAATCCATTTGTGTTTTTTTTACTCCTTAGTTAATAGTTCTTCATGATTTACAAAAGTTTTTGCCATTTTGTCAACAATTTTCATGGTGTTTAAAAATTTTAGCTTTTCCTTTCGATATTTATTATTTAACATGGATTACTCTTGACTTTAATTACAATTGAAGAATATTCCAAATCCCTCCTAGAAATTGTAAAGCTCATCAGTTAAGGCTTATCTAGTTTTTGAGCATAAATTACTACAAATATTTAAAATTCTCTTTTATTTTGTTTGGCTTATTAATTATGCAAATTAAGTTTACTGAAGAAATGTTTGTTAAATGTCTTCAAAAGTTTTCGTTAAAAGAATTTTTTATTTTTCATAATTAAAAGACTGCTTTGAACATATTTTTATATTAGAATTTACATGTAAATGTAATAAATTTTGTAACAAAAGCAGGTTTTTAGTTACACAAAATATTAAACAAGTCATAGAAAATCCCCTGCTTAAAGCAATGCAAATGAAAACAGGAGTTTATCAGAGAAAATTTATAGCTGTAAAATAATGAAATCTTACACATTTATGTCAGTTTTTTTTAAAAATTTGAAATTCTATGTGAACAATTTATAATTATGCCGCAGCTCACATTGAAATAAGCTTATATAAAGTAATTAGTTTCTAATTAGAATAATTATGAAAACATTTGATCTATGCTAAAGTCGCATGAATTATGCAAATGAAGTTTAGAATTTGTCCCACATTTTAGTCGCGTCTTTTTGGTTCAGTGAACTGAGAAGTTGGCCTTCTCGGGAGAATAATAGAAATGGGTCAGAAGCAGAGAAAACCTGTTGTGCCTCTGGCCAAGAAGTTCTTTGAATTCAATCAAATCAAATTGAATCTGTTGACAACATTTGAATAATGGCGTTATTAATGTGCAAATGAGGCGCAGGCTGAATTCATATTTGACACTTTTTGACATGGCCCATTGATTTGGCTCAAAATGTTTTATGCTTTTCTAATGGCCCAGAAGGGAGCGTGTGGACAGCGAAAACGTTTTGTGGCATTAATTTTACGATTTGCGGCACTCGAATGTTGGCTTGCTGGCTGTTGACCAAAAGATAAAAGCCCTATTGCCCTTGGTCATAAAATTGCGGTAATAATGCAGCACCAGGAAATGTGCCAGATTCAATGCAAAAACGATGTGTGTGGAGTTGGCCATAAAAATATGACATTAAAAGCAGCTCAGCAGCTAATTGAAGTCATATCGTATATTAAGTAGCCGCCTAGTTGTCAGCTGCGTCGAAACTGGGCAGAAAATATATAGTCAAGGATGGGCAGAGGCAAATAAGTAAATTGGATTTACCCCACGGAGCATTCACACACACACACACACACATACACATAAAAAGTGTGGCAACTTTGCCTGATTGCCTCTTGGATATTGGACTGGGAGTTGAGAGCTGGGAGCAGAACCCGGAATACTGAGAAATTGAGCTCCGCTTTGTGAGTCTCTGAGCTGCACCTTCAGCTGCTCCTGCTGCTGGTGCTGTTCCTGGGTTTCGCCTATTTTAGCTACTTTTACAGCTCAGCTGACAATGTTGCCAATGTTGTACGGTAATTTTACATAAAAGCACATAAAGTGCAATGTTTGATCGTAAAACTTTTTTACGACATTTTTCCTGTACGCATATATATAAAATTGCTGTCAACCCAGCAGCAGTTTTTGCCACCCCCCCCCCCCCCCTCGCTCTATCTTTACCTATCTATCTCTTTTGCCTGCTCCTTGGAGTATTTGGCTTTATCTGTTGTGCGTTTATATTATTTTTTTTTTTGCTTTTTTTTTTGTGTTTTGTTGAACAGGCGTCATGAAAATTGTTTGCTCATATAAAATTTGTAACACGTGTGCAAGGACAACGACAACGACAACGTTGTTGATGTTGCAAGAATTTCCATTCTTGCCACTTGGCTTCTGTGTTAGGCATAGGTAAAATTTATGCGCAATATCTGGTTTATTGTTTGGAGGCAAGTGAAACACTTTGGAGAATTACCCTAAAGCTGGATTCGGCGCTGTAAATGTCAATCATGGCAGGAGGCTCCGGGAAAACCTACCTGGCAATTTACTAAACATTCTTTTTTTTTGTTGTGCCGCAATTTCTATTGCAATTGCAATTGCAGCTCCTGTTACCTTGAGCCAGTTCCCGTTGATACACTCGAAAAAAAAACAAGTTCAAAGGAGAAGCCAAGAATTCTATATTGTATAAATTAAAAATATGAATTATTTGAATACTTAAAATAAATAAATAAATAGAACTCAATCATTAATCAAACGTTTTAAATTTATTCCAATATAGAAACTGTAATTTTAGACAAACATGTGTGAAATCAACAATTTTGTTCACTTTCGGATTTTTACTTTCTTCAAGCGACTAAATTTTTTCTTCGAGTGCAGCTCTTATTTAAGCACTCATAATGTTAATGACATGCACGGCAGCTCAGCAGCCAACATGACAAAAAAAAAAACGTTAAGGGAAAATCCGCCGACGCTTTCAACTGCTTTTTGCCGGCATAATGGCTAAAGCCTGGAACTAAGGCTATGTGTCTTAACAATTGTGTCCATAAAAAATGTAAAATGCAAGCGACTAGCAGCCTGGCAACTGTGCCATTTCAAAGCACAAAGTTTTCTTACTTTTACTTCAGCGGTCTTGCAACATTGTCGTCTCGGCGTCGTCATAGTCATCATCATTAAAAATAAAGTAATTTTCACGCATGCCATTCCAAATAGAAAATAAAATGCATTTTCCGCAACATGACGAATGAGCTGATTCTATTTTACAGTTTCACATGCATCCTTTCCCCCCTTTACCTCCCCTCACTCTCTACTCACACAAAACGAACCGGCACTAAAGCAATGAACAAACAAAAAAAATAGAAGATTTTTATATAAAATTTCACGTAATGCAAGTCACAAACTGGCTGCGGGCATTGCAGCGATGCAACTTGCAACATGAGGTAACTGAAGGCCACAAGCGCGTGTGTGCGACACTTGAATGCTCTAAGATTTTGAATTATGACAAATAAAAAATTATTATTATATTTTAAATTTTATTATATAGTAAATATAGTTAAAATTTGATTTATTTCTTATGAAATGTAACAAACTTACCAAAAAAATCAACTTTGTTTGCTTGTTTTTCAATTTGAATTTATTTTTAAAAAATTATTCGTAATTATTTCTATTCTATAAATATTATTATTTTCAATTTAAATTAGTCTCTTGAGATTGAAAATTGAAAAACAAAAAAAATTCAGAATGAATATAGACATACTTGTGGCACTTGTACGTGCTCAATATGGCAACGTGCCTGGTTTTGATATAGAATGTCTAGTCTGGCAGGTCTGGCAGTCAGGCAGCTCTGGTTATCCGGCTGTCTGGCAAGTCTGGCAGTCTGGCAATCTGGCTGTCACGCCCCCTCGGTGTGGCAGGCAAGTCAAGTTGTGCTAGACGTGGCTGTTGTCGCGGCGCACTTTAAGCGAATTTCATTTGTCTGCAGCGTCAACCACTTGACAATCACTCACATGGCCCAGCCCCAGTCCCCAGACCCACAGGCAGAGCCAAAGCTGAAGCCAGAGCCAGAGTTAGCAACCAGACCAACAAGCCACCAAGCAGAATCCCAGCAGCAGCTAGCAGCTTCCTGCATCCAGCAGCACCATAGGCAGCAGCCAAAGCAGCGCCCCCTCAACTCCCTTGAGTTTTGCTTGTCAAGGGAGCCCTGCACTAAGAAAAAAAAATATATATATCATTAATATATAAAATAAAAATTCTAAATCTTAAAATGATATTTTTTAGTTAAAGCAGTTAAATGAATTTATTAATAATATATTAACTATCCTTGTTCTATGAGTCAAAATAAATAAATAAATAAATATAATATTCTTATTTGAAGAACATAAAAATATGTTAAATTTAGTTGAAAAATATGGATTTCTTCTTTAAAGTTGCTTGCTTAAAATATATTTAGTAAATCAATTAAATCAATGACAATTACTTTATGTGACACTTTCAACATCTAGCCCCGTTTTTCGCTAAGTGTGTGCTAGCTGTTGTCGGCTCAGTTGGTGTTAACAAGTTCACATGCAACCGCTCAAATATTAACGCACACACAGAAATGTGTCGTCAACGTTTGCCGGCAACTGTAAATAAATACTCATAGAGCACACGGCACAAGATCTTGTGTGTCATTGCACTCGACGCCAGCCAAAGGGAAGAAGGAGAGAGGGGTTGCAGGTAACACATGTCTGCTGTTAGCTGATTCTGGTCAAGATTCAAGCCAAATAAGTAAAAAAAAAAATAGTATTTGCTGGGAAACCGCAAGAAATGATTAAAATGATTCAAATACCAAACTGTAGAAATAATTAACTGCAACTCAATCAGAGTTGAAGGAAGGATTGAAGGGGGGTAGGGGCTGGGCGGGGGCTTTTGTCATGCCAAAGCGAACGCGTCAATGCAATTAGAGACCCGTCAGTCCAAGCAATCGTCCTGGCTCATTACGTGCCACAAAAACGAGAAAAAAAAAAGCAAAAGCAAAAGAAATAAAACCAGAAGTAAAATAAATGCAGAGTTGGAGAAATTGTTTGGCAGGCTCCGAAGTGGGCGCCAAGGCACGCCGTCGACCGTGTTAATTGCTGTAAATGCCCGAGGTATGCAATATGCCGCACGTTGCATGCCCCATTTCCCCTCAATGCACCAGGCCTATGTTATTGCCTTTGTGGCTGCAATTGATGTTATTCTTGTTGCTGTTGTTGCTTTTGCGGCACAATTTATACTCGCCTGTGGTCGCCTCTGTGGCTCTAGCCATGCATATTGCCTCCCAGCTATGGGCAACCCACAATTGCAACACACACACACACACACAAACACAAACACACAGAGTGTGTAAATGCTAACTCATAATTGTTTTGGTCATAAGGAAACATAAAGCGGCAAATTCAGCATATAAAATGAGTTTATGTACGCATTGGCTGACATTGTTCTTGGCTCTAATAATTAACAGCATTTGTCATTTCACAACTAAGTTGTGTTTCTTGAAAATATTTACTGCTTAAAATTGGTATAATAATTTTGAAGTTGAAGTTGTATATTTAACTGAAGCTTTTCATTGTTGCAACTTACTAATTGGCTTAACAAACGTAGAACTTTGTAGTCATAAATGGAGCGCCACAATCATATTTCAAGTTAATTTATTTATATCTATAGATAAGATTTTATATATGGATTTTATCAGCTTATAATTATTTATGAAATTTATATTATAATATTATACAGAAAAAATTTTTTTTTTCGCAAAAACTTTATCCTGGGATTCATAGTCGAATTCCCATATTCCCTCAACAATGACATTTGTTATATTAATTTTTGATATGTCGGCTAGCAGGTCCTCAACGCTCTGAAGTCCATCAACATTAGATTTCAGTTATTTAGAAAATAAATCCCAAAGCACTGGCTTCATTTTCCAGCTCATTTCACTGACTGCCCGATTTCCTAGTCAAAGAAATACTCCAAATGAAAACTCAAAGAAAGTTAGAGAGAAAAATAAAGAAGGTAAATCACAGCTCGACAAAATGTGTCAGAGTCGACCACCCAAAAAACTTGGGGCGGCGACGCGGCATTTAATCATCATTAAAGTGCTGTGTGGCGGAGTGTGTGGGGTGTGTGGGGGAGGCTCTTCAGGACTGAAACTGTTTTGGGGCTGGCGGCAGCAAAAGCAATCCTTCTGCCTTTTACAGCAACGATTCACCTTTAGCCATTTGCACTTTTCGATGCTTTCACGTTTTTCATCATCATTACCAGCAGCTTCCCATGCATATAGCAACAACAACAACAACAACCAGCTAACAACAACCAGCCAACAACAACAACAACAACGCCAGCCAGCCGCCATTTGCACCGAAAGTAATAAATAATTTCGTTTAGACCAGAAAGAAAACTGGAGCAGACAGCATCCTGTTGCCAGATGTAGAATGGATGGATGGTTGGATGGATGGATGGATGGCTGCCTCGATGGATTCCTGAGCATGTGCTAAAAGTTTGTTTGCTTTTGCTGCCTGACTTTGACTTCCACTTCGATTTCTCCTTTGCCTTTGCCTTTGCCTTTGCTAGTGCCTTTTTTTTTCGGCGTTATTTTAGCAAACATCAAATGTTAGGGTGGCCAAAATGGGGGAGGGGTGGGGAGGGGTGTGCGTGGCATTCATTGAAATATGACAAAATGCTGTTTGAGACATTTTCAGTTATTGATACGCACGTCAGCAAAGGCAGACAAAGAAAGCCAATGCAGTCCTCAGATGTAGTCAACTTTATGACGCTCTCTCTGTGTGTGTGTGTGTGTGTGTGTGTGGTTGTGTGTACTTATTAATAATAAAGCCAAAATGATAGCTGGCAAAAAGAAAAGTAGCAGCACAACGAGAAAGAGAGCGCAAGAGAGCGAGAGAGAGAGAAAAACACTGAGAATAGTAAAATCCGGCTGAAATTGAAAGCAAAGTTTTTTTTTTCTTTTGGGGGCTGCAGATGCCTGATAAATAGACAGATTTAGTAATGGGGTCGATCAGGTCACACACACCCCCACACACACACACACACACACGCACACACACTGTTTTATCAGAAATCAAGCAAAGTTTTTTCTTCACACCCCCCTCAAACACTTTTTGCTGTCTGGTGATAAATTTGATGGCAAAAGAAATTATGAGGGTGTCCTTGCACAGCGAGTGATGATGTCCTGTTGTGCCTGGGCTCAGGCCTTTTTCAGATATAACGCTATAAATATGCCAAAGCTATAAATTTTCTTAGTGCTAAGTAAGTAGATGGAGGGAGGGGGTTGGGAATGCAGACGCTCAAAAACCGATCAATGTCATATTTATCACATGTCTTCGACTTTTGGGGATTTTGTGGGCTTAACTTGCGTTTGCGGCGCGTGTTTGTTGCGGTTGTTTTGCTACATTTTTTATTTAATATATTACACTTTAATAAATTTGTCATATCTCAACAAAAATATGGATTATCTGCACTCAGAAAAGCATTTTTCGTACATATTAATAAAACGCTGTAAGTCAAAATGCGAACAGAAATCTTGAGAAATTGTTAGCTTAAGTTTTAGAATAGTTTTTTTATTAGTCAATTTATTGTTTGAATGTGTTGGTCTATTTTTTTTGTGAGTGTAAAATGTTTTAAATTTGAAGTATGCTTAACGAGCTGAACATTAAAGAACGCGCGTAATTTGTAAAATGTTGTCATAAAAATGCGATACACAAATGTAAATTGTAATTTCCGCTTTGCGGGCTGCAAGTGCCGCACTGTGGCATGCTCTTGCTGCTGTTGCTACTGTTGTGGGTGGCACATGCAGCGTCTGTTGTAGCTGTTGCTGAGTTGCTGAGTTGCTGTTGCTAGTTGTTGCTGGTTGAAGTTGAACGAACTGCAGTTTGGTCGCGTTTGAATGCAATTAAAATTACATGCAGCGCCATTCATAGTGACTGTCATTCACATGATATATATACAGATATATATATATATATACTATATACGATATATGTAAATGATGAGTTATGTATTCATGCACTTATAGATTATAATTGAGGCAAGTTGCTGTGGCTGTTGCTGTGTCTGTTGCTGTTGCTGCTGTTGCTGCTGTTGTTCAGCGTTGCAGCGTTGACAGAGTGACCAAGTTAAAGACACAGATGTCTGACACATGTCAGTCAAGTCTGTCAGTCGACTTTCCATTAATTAGTCATAATATTTCATTAGCGTAATGAGCGCCTTGAGAGCAGCGCTCTGTCCATGTGAAATGTGCCAGCTGTGCAACAAGAGCAGCCACACTTGCCGCAAACTAATGAAAGCCTATGCCATGCAAATTTCGCATGGCCTCCGCAACTATCAACAGTAAAAACCTTAACCGTAACTCTTTTCATTAAAAAAAAAAGAAAGAAAGAAATATAAAAAAAAAACAACTTGCAGTTTGTCGGCGACTGTCATGTGAAATGTGTGAAATGTTAACATGACTCGCTGGCTGCTGTTGCCATTTTTTTTTTTGTAGTTACTGTTGCCATTTTTTTTTTTGTTGTCTGTTTGTTGCTTGACGCGCTCGTTCGCCGTTGCTATTCATTATGTGAAATATACATTAATTATTTTGTAGTTGCCAACAGATGCTCCACAACTCACAAAGCCTGTCATCTGGCTCAAAGTGAACACACACACTCACACACACACACACACACACACAGTACTCAAATCTCTAAAGAACAAAACATTTTTGTGTGTCAACATTTTGAGACTTTTGAACTTAATTTATTTTCAGCCAAAGCCACACATATCCAGCTCTTTTTATTAGGCATACAGTCAACTTTATTTCCGAGTTACACATAAAAAAAAAAAAACCACAAAAGAATTTTCCATTTTATTCGTACACGTTTCATGAAATTAACTTAATTAAAATGAAATGTTGTTTTCATAAATGGTTTATTACAGTTTTTGTATCTTTCAAAATCTAATTTCTTTTTGGAAAAATTGTATTGCTTTGTTTTAATTAAGATTAGAAATTTATTTAGAGCAACAAATAAAAAGAACGAAAAGAAGAAAAAAATATATTATTAAAATTTAAACTTAAGATTTGATAGTTTTTAAAGCTCAAATGAATATTCTAATATTTATAGTTTTAGTAAAGTATGTTAAAATTAAGACAAGAATTTATTTGGACCAACAAGAATTAATATATAAACTTGCTATTGATTGTTTTAATTAAAATGTATACTTAATATTTAATAATATTTAAAACTCATATTTATAAAAATGAAAAAATTAATTAAATAGCTGCACAACATATTTTTAAAGTAAGTTTAAATTAAGATAAGAAATTTATTTAGCACAACAAAAATAAATAAAAAAAATTGCTTTGCATGATTTTGATTAAAATTGAAGCTTAAAATTTAATAATATTTAAGACTCATAGTTATGTAAATTAGTATTTTAATTAAATACCTGCTTAGCATATTAGCTATGCTTTAACATGGTTAGTTTCAATCCCCCAAAATTGCTTAGGTTTTAAAGCGACAAAGCGGCAGCTGCTGGGGTTATTTCATATTCTATGTACAGTATATGGAGGAGGTACTGTACTGTATATAAGTATCTCTAATGACATAATCTGCTTTTAGGCAGCTGGAGTAGTGGCAAGCGTCCTTTAACTAATCCGCTTAAGTGACTTTTGTTGCTATTATTGTTGTTGTTGTTGTTGCTGCTGCTTCGTGCATATTAAACTTATCGTCGGCAACAACCGCAATTATAAAATTATAATGATAATACTCGACTGGGGAGTGGCAACTGCTGACAGTTGGTTTGTCATTGCCCGTCCTTAACTCTACTGTTGCCGTTGCTGTTGCTGCTGATGATGTTGCCGCGATCTGCGGCACAGATAAGTGCCACAGTGGCTTTCATACAAGTTCAAGCCAAAAAGAGTTATTAAAAAACAAGACTGTCATTGCTATAGCCAGTAGGCTATGTCTGAGCGAATCCACATATATATATATATATCTGTAAAGTGTACCTCAAACCAGTTTACAGCTGGCTAATTGCAGCCTGCAACATGCAGCAGACAAGCAGCATGCAGCATGTCTTGAATGATAGCAAATCACATCACAAAATATTTATTAATTATGTACACAGCTTAATTGCCACTTTCTACACAACTCGCACTCACTTATATCCCCATATATCTATATACATATATACATATATATATATATATATATATATATCACTTATATACTAAAATATCTGTCTACTTATCTTGCAGCTATCTCACGCGAAAGATGCCGACTGCTTTGAGTGACAAATATTCGCTTGAATAATTTGCAACAAGGTGACAAAGTAAACAATACAAAGCAAACATCATGAATTGCCTGTGTCGACCCTCGCGGATAATGTCCGTGCGCATTAATTTGCTGGATGAAACCGACTTTATACACGAGATCAAGGTGAGTTTTTGCGCCAAAATCTGACGCCCTTTGCTGTTCGCATTAGCGCCACCTAAGCAGTGACAGCAACAGCAACAACAACAACAACAACAACAACAACAACAACAACGGCAATAACCACACACAAACAATGACAAGAATAATGCCCCAAAATACTAAACACACTCTTCGTCCTTTACTCTGTTGCTTTACATGCCCTGTGATTTATGTCGATTGACAACTATTTGGCGCACGACTGTCAAATACTCTCTACTTAGCCAAAAATATACATATTTTTACATAAAGTAAAATCATTCTCATGCACAACAAATTTGTTGCCTTAGTTAAAAGCAAGATGTATTTTTTTGAGTAATTTCTTTTATTTTAAAAAAAGTTTAAAAATATACAAAAGTCTTTTAAAAATATTTTAAAAAATATTTTTTTAAATTTACAACGAAACTTACAAATTTTAAATTGAACAACTTGCAAGGAATCCATCATTAAAATTAAATTAAATACATTAAAATGAAAGGAAATTAAAGGGTACAAATACTTCTCTGATATTTAAATGTAAAATGATCCCACATCAATTTCCAAAGATTAAGCTTACTCAGAAGGAATTCAATCCATCAAAAAATAATACGTTTTTGCTGCTATTGATATTAATAAATATTCATTATATAAATTATTGTTATATATTTGGTAAGGTTGCAAGAGATCGACTCGAATTTTATAATTTATTATATCGAGTTGTATTTATCAGCCAAACGCTGACATTCACACTATATATCAAAATACTCCCTTTTCGGCCTTTTTAAAGGGTATCGAGCATAAAAAGTGTTGCATACTTTGCACGTGCCTGCCATATGCTAACCGTCAGGCGTGGTGCCCCTGCCCAGCACTCCTCCCCATCTCTAGGCACCCTCATCAATATTTAGTGCAGAGAAAGAGCCTTCGCTGCTTGCTGCTTGCTGGCTTGGCAAACATGCAAAGTGTCATCATTCACACGTCGCCGGCTGGCGATGCTGCTGCTGCTGCTGCTGCTGCTGTTAGTATCGTATGCCACGGTGCCACACAGCCTGTGTATGTGGTTTGCCCCTTGCTTTAAAACTGCGCACGTTTGCCAAATTAAATGGGTCGTCAGCGACGACAAGAACTGTGAGATGAGACCTCTGAGAGATCCGACAGCTCCAAGCTGCCTCTTGGCTCTTGTTGCCTTTTGTCTGTGCCCCTATCTGTGTGTGTGTGTGTTAGAAAATTTTGCTTATGTTGCACGCCAACTCATAGTTGGCATCATTGTGCGGACAAATCAAATAAATAGTTCTGATTTTCTCATGTGTATCTGTATCTGTGTGTGTGTTTGTGTGTTTGTGTGTCTCGGCCTGGTTTCTGCTCTTTGATTTCAGCAAAGCTTTGCAAAATTTCATTCGAGCGTGCAACATAAATATAAAATAAATAAATATCTGATATATTTATACATAAAATGCCCATGAAATCGAAGACATTGTCCAGGGCCATCAATTTGATGCTGACTTTTAATTGAAAAATATTTTTGATTACTAGACAAGTTCAAAGCAAACAAAAATCAGATAAACATAAATTGAGAACATTTTTATTATGCGGGCTGCAAATAAAATATGATATTTATATTAATAATAAAAAAAAAAACAATCGAAATTTATTGTATACCCAATTATTTGAACAAGGGATAAATTGCCTTGAACAAAATGTTAAACGTCAAAAAAATATATTTATTTCATAGAACATTTATTTGAATAGCAGTTTTTTTTTTTCATTAAATGTAAATAACGAAATATACAATTTTGCATAACTTTATTTGCGCAAGCGAATAAAATTAAAATTATGTGCTCGCTGAAATTTATGAAAAGCTTTTAAAAATAATTTGTATGAATAAAAAAAAACTTGCAAATATAGAAAAAAAAGCGAAAAGAAATATAAATAAGTATGTGAAATTTATTAACGGCTGTTAAGAAGAAATTTTATTAACAAAAAATTAAGCTTGCAATTGAAAATTATATGCGAAAAGGACAACAAATATAAATAAGTATTTTTCAAGTAAAATTTATTAACGTCTTTTAAGAATACATTTTATTTTAAAAAAAAACTAAGCATGCTATAAAAAAAGCTTACTTCGAAAATGACAACAAAAAAAAAAATGTGTTTTTCAAGTATTTCTTAACGTCTTTTAAGAATAAATTTTATTAATAAAAAATTAGCCTGGTAATCAAACAAAATAAAATACGCGTACAACAAAAAGGACAACAAATAGAAAAAAAGTATTTTCCAAGTGAATACGCAACGCGTTTTTTTTTTATAGATTTTCTGAGAGGTTAACAAGCTTTTTGAGCATCTCAAGAGCATCTCTGATAAATGGAATACAATGTGACATGATAAGCATACTTACACATTATCTTATGCAAATGCATGTCATCAAGGTTGCCTGTGGGGTCTGCGACATAATGAGCAGCAGCAGGGTGAAGCAGAGGGGAAAAGGGAGAGGGAGACTCGAAGAGAGGCCGCCGCTAGTTAATTATATGGCAGTCGTGGCAGGCTGGCTGGCTGGCTGGCAGGCAGAAGATACTACAAGTAACTGAGGCATAAAGATAGCAACGTGTATCTGCATAATCGGAGCAGTTGATCGGTAAATCGCCCACGGCATAGTGTTCCAGTTCATTCGTGATTGATCGGGCGGGCCGAGTGGTGAGACAGGCTAGTTAGTTAGCAATTCCACGAACTGACTAATGACACTTGGCGTCGCGTTGAGCTGCCAGGTTGCATGTTGCATGCGGCTTTAAGTTGTTTTTTTTTTTACAACTACAACTATAACTACAACTACAACTACAACTACAGCTGCGGCAGCGGCTGCAACTGCGGCTGTGGCTAAAACAAAATTGAAGCACGTAAACGTTAATAATCACAGCTCATCAACAAGACATTTATAATAATTTTACAAGCACATGCAGCACTTACCAAACAACAACAACAACAACAACGACAACACTCGCCTCTACACTTGCAGAAAAAACTGCTTTTAATTTGCATAACAACGGAATTTAATTGCAATCGTTTTGTTCTTAGAATGTGACACGAATAAGAACAATTAAAAAATCAGAATCTAGAATTGCCATAATTATTCACGTTTTGTGCTTCAAATTGAACTATCAAGTTAATGCATAAAATAACTTATTCCAAGTATTTAGGCCAATGATTTAAAAAATATTTATTCTTAAAAAAAAAACCGATTTTAAATTAAAAGTAATTTCGTGAAGTGCTCTCAAACTATTTCTCTAAGTGCAACTGTTACAACAAGCTGCAAGTTGCACAGTAAGCCACCAAATCGACTGAAAACAAGCGGCTTTAAAGCACCATACCTCCAACCCCCCGCCCTCGTAGCCCACCTAGCCCACAACCTGTCTAGTTGAAAATCAGCCTTTTGGCCAGCATAAATTGCGCATTAGACATGTGTTGCGATTCAGGCGATTTGTGTGGCGGTGGGCGTGTCCCACAATTTGACAATGGCAACCAGGGCGGACAACCACTGGCAGTCGTCGTCGCTATAGTCATCATCATCATCATCGTCATCGTCATCGCCAACGTCATCATCATCATCGTCGTCGTTGCTGGCGCACGCCTCGGGTCATTATTAATGAGTTTAAACAGGCAACAGGGACAGCAATTGCAATTGGTTCAAACTACAGTGCGGTGCGGTGGGGTGTGGGGAGTGTGGCATGTATTGTGGTTGTGCGGTGCACATTTGTCTCTTGCCTGCACTTGGGCAACTTATCGTATGCAATTATTGGCCCAGAGGCTCACGTACCACGTCAGCTCGATGATTGATAAAAGGCTTCGCCGACAAAATACCAAAAAATCAACCATGAATGAAAAATACGCGACACAAAGTGCACCGCAGCGCAGACAGTCTATGCTCAGAAAAAAAAATAAAATATTACAAAAAAAATAGTCAACTATGCAAATGAAGTTGTTAAATATGCTCGACTATTGGATACTCTATTAAATGCATATGTGGAAAAAATGTATACAAGTTTTATATGGCTAAGAAATGTTCATCGAATATTTTATATGATTCAAGTTTAGTTTTGGGTTGGTTAAAGAGTATATTAACCTAGGGAAGACAGTTTAGGAAACTAAAGCACAAATTTTATGCTATATAAAATAAATTTGCATTTATAAATATTATCAATGCTCGCATTTTATTGAAATTAATTTGCAGCAAATGTTTTATCTGTGAATGCTACTTTTATATAGCAATATTCAGTTTGAATTATATTCACTTCTTTAGTTGTTTCAAAGACTTAATTTGTTGATATATATATATAAAATACATCTACTTTATATATATATATATATATATATATATAATACATCTACTTTATTACTCACCTTTTATTTGCTTAAAGTGTAGTTTGTATTATTTACAGTCGACAGAAGGTAGCTTAGAAAACTGAAAGCAAGCCTTAATTTAATGAAATAAATCTGCATTTATAAATATTATCCAAGATCGAATTTTATTAAATTAAAATTATATAAAAATTGTTTTTTTCTGTGAATGACACTTTTTTATAACAACATTTATTCTAAATTATATTCACTTCTTTAGTTAATTCAAGTGATTTATGTGTTGATATATATACTTTATAAATACTTTATGTATATACTTTATATATATACTTTATATATATATATGTATATTTATTATATGTATACCTTATTACTCACCTTAGTTTGACTTTACCAACCTTGCATACCCATTTTCATATTGCTGTTGCTGCTGAGGCATAGAAATGCGTGTGGCCGCCTTTGCTGTAAACGTAATTTTATTTACGCGCGCACTTGCCCCAGCTGTCTGGGGCTATCTGGCTATCTGCCTGTGTGTCGCCTGTCTGTCTGTCTGTCTGTCTGTCAATGTGGCAACCATGTCGATGGCTGCTGTGTCTGCTTTGTCGCTGCTTTTGACGGCTGCCGTTGGCACTAAGCACACGCACTTAAAGTCGCCGCGACTGCAGTAGCGTTAATGAAATGAAGGAAAGTATGGACAGAGGGGTGGCAGAGGGGTATTGGGCAAAGGTGGCAGAGTGGCAGGGTGGCAGAGAGGCAGCGGAGCAGCGGAGCAGAGAGGCAAAGGGGCAGTTGCTTGCGGTTGACTCGTTTTGCATTTCATTGCGACGCACTCGAAAAATGCTGTGCCTGCTTTTATACGACAAACAGCAACAACAACAAACACAACAACAAAGAATTTGAGATACGAATACGCAACATACGCGACATCAGTCAATGTTGTTGCGACTGCCTTGACAACGGCAACGTGTCGTAATCGATATTTCATTGCCATGACGAGCAGCGAGCGCACGTTGCGTATGATTGATTTCTGCTATATCTCGAAAAGAAAAGATGAAAAAAAAAAAACACACACACCCACAAAATACACACCTAGATATGATTGCTATGATTCCAAAGACACACAACTCGGAGCATCGCATGCCTCAGCATAGCAACATGTTTGTTTTTTTTTATGTGGCAACTGTGTTGATGAAACCGATTTTGCACTCTGTTGTTTCTTGCCTCATCATTTTTAATTAATTGGACGTGTTTCAGCTGCTCAGTTAGAGTAGCTCAACATAAATCCCATGATTAAATTGTGTACAAAAAAAAATAAGAAGAGATAATATTAATTTAATGATGATGTGCTTTTTAGCAGAAATTTAAATCAATAAACAGAGGAGAAACCTGCAAAAAAAAATTTAATAAAAAATTCCAAAAATTGTTTACAAATGCGATTAACGTATTTAATTAATTTCCCATATAACACAAAATATTTTCTCATTAATCAAATAGCTAAAATAAGTAAATTAATGAATAAAGTACAAATAAAAGTAAAAGATTTTAAAGGAGGCTTCTTAACTTACAAGTTCGTTCAACTTTCAACTTGTAGCTTAACTCACAAATCAATTCAAGATTCATTTAATAAGCTCTTAATTTATTTTTACAACAAATTTAACAGAATAAACAAACAAAATAGCGCCAAAGAACACAACTTGGCTTACAAATTCCGCACAATTGAAAGGAAAATGAACTTAAAGCCGCGACAATGGCTAAGTAATCGAGTTGGCCAGTTGTGCTTGGCTCTTTAAAGCTCAGCTACCAACAAAAAAAAAAAATTAAATAAAAAATTGTGGCAAAACAGTGACAAATGGTTTTGACGACTTCATGCCTAGACTTGCCCTCGACTCGGAGTCCAGACAAATTCAACTAGAGACATAAGTACAATTTTGTAGCCATATATATATAAAGCGCAGTCTGCGAAGTCGGCGCACATTTTGGCCATTTATCATGCTTACATGCTAATGACATTTGGCCAGGGCCCAGAAGAAACAGGCGACATACAACAGCTTCGAGTGACCGAGTCGCTTTTGTTATATATGTTGTATTTATATATATATATATAATTATATGTTAACGGTTTAAATTAAAACACTTTGGGGTAAATGTGTGGGTTCTGTTGCTGTTTGACTAGCGCTTAATTCTGTCAATACTGGGTGCTGGCCATTTGGCCATTTCAGAATTTATGTAAATCATTCAACACACTTCACAACTGGCCACAATGACAAGCCGAAATGGTCAAAATAATGATTGCTTCAAGTATTTCACGAGCAAACACTTCACACCGCAAGGCGGCTCGCTGCAGTACAAAAACAAATAAATAAATAAATATATATTTATATATATATATATATATATATATCTTTGAGTTACATTTGTGTGTGTGTGTTGTGTATACATTTTCGTCGACTTTATGCCCCAGGCGACATTTAATTAGACTCGCCTCGTTCCAAAGCGTTCACACGCCAAAAGCTGGCCAAATAAACCTGCAGTTTATGGCCAACATAATTAAGTTAAAAGCTTTTTTACAGCTGGCCCAGCGCGCTTTCAAATTGATAATGAAAATAAGAAAAACCCATGAAGCGTATTTAATAGCTAAATAAATGTTGCCCGCCCGCCCCCCGCGTTTCAACCGATTTGGCTTTGGCGCCACTCCCTCAACCGGTAAATGTGCTTAAGGACAACATTTCCTAGGTAATGGTAATGTAAATATAAATCGGACGTTTCTGCCAATGACAGACCATTGATTTGGCCTATCAAACGAAAAGGGGGAAAAAGGGTACAGATTTCAAAAATAAATGGAAAAAGGGTATTTATAAAAATTAACGACTTAAAATATGTATTTTATTTGTTGATATAATTAAGAGATATCTGGCAGACTTTATTATGATTTTATTATTTTAACTGGAAACATAAGAAACTCGCAATATTTAGATAAGAGGAAAATATTATGTTTGCCATCGATTTAATGTGTATTTATAGATCATAAAACTAATTAAAAAAATAAATATAATATATATAATGAATGTTGATCTTGTGAATCTTGAATAAATAATTCCACTCTTGCTAAGCAGAAATTCTCATGGGTAAATAAATATTAAGCTTTATTCACTTTAATTCATTAAATACAGAAAAATTAATTTTTGTACAGTAAATGTCAAATTCTGAAATTATTTTCATCTCTTAAAAAATGATAGCATTTTTTTATATATTTAAAAAAGTTAATTTTTGTATGGCAAATATCAAATACAGACTTTTTTAATAAACATTTCGATATACACTTGCCTTAAAAGTGTATAAAAGTTTGCAATTAATTAAAAGGTTGAGCCTAAAAGTTAAACATTTTACCTTTTGGCAAAACTCAGCGAAGCATCTTTTCTTGGGTTTGGGGAGTAATTACTTTATCTGTTGCTGAAGTTGCGCTTTGGTTGCTAATAGGATTATCTAACAGAAACAGAGAAATATAAAAACAACAATTTTAAGAACTGGGCTGGGTTAAAAAGCCTTCATTCATCGTTTTTTTTTTTTTTTTTTGCTTTTGCGGCAATCGATGTTGGTTTCTTTTCTCTTTTTTTTTGTGCAGCTGTCAGAACCATAACTCAGTGTCATGTCGGGTTTGGTCGGTTGGTTACGACTCTGTGTATATCTACATATATATATATATATATATATATATATATATGGTATATGTATCTGCGTGGCCGCAAATGCCTCGGAGACAAGACAAAAAGCAATTGTTCGATATGGGGGTCGTGGCCGGCAAAGAGAATCGAAATAGATTTGCAAACAATTTGCAACAATTCAATCAAAAAACTTTAAACGCAAATACACAGAAAAATACACACAGCGTTGGATAGAAAAAGACAAACTGGCAGTTTGCAGTTGGCAGTTGGCAGTTGGCAGTGAGGGGCCACATGACTGCCATCAGATAACTCACTCACTTGGTGGTCTGCGCTGAGCTAAGCTGAGGTGAGCTGAGCGTCTGGACTGGAGACTGAACTGGACTGGAGCACAGACAAGACCAATAAAAACCACTTCTAGACATTTTTGCGCCCTTTGTCTGTGTGTAACTCTCGCTGTGTGTGTGTCTCTGTGTGTGTGTGCCGTTTGTTTATTCAAGCGTTTGAATGGCGCACACACAGCCAAAACAAATTCAAGGTGAATCCACACTGACTCCATGGACCAAGTTGGCTCATTTTTTACCCCCCTGTTTTATAGGTTTCTTCATCTTTTGTTTTTTTGTTTGTTTGTTTGTTTCTTTCACTGGCTTTTGATGTGCGAGGATTAGCGCAAAATATTTGCCCAGGCAGCTCTCTCAGCCAGTCTCAAACAATGATATCCAACCATATTTTTTTTTCTATGTTTTTTTTTTTTTGTCTCGCCAACGTTTTGCGTGCGGCTTGCTACGATTTGCCGGAAAATGCAAGTGATGCAGGTGAGATCCCAAGTCGAGGCGTTGACGTCGTCTCGATAACAGCAGCAGCAGCAGCAGCAGCAGCGGAAGTCGTAGCTCTTGCTTTTCATGTTGCTGCGGCTAATGTTGCCATTGCTGTTGCTGCCGGAAAGCAGTCGACAAGTTGAACAGTTGCATGTGCAATATTTCACAGAACAAACACCAAATGGGCTGGTCACGCAAATACACTACAACAAAATCAAATACTCCGTTTTTAACTTTCAGTTTTCAAGTATAACTTCACATTTAATATTATTAAATAACTAAAGTTTTTTTTTTATATATTTCTTGAATCAAATATATTCTTATTATCATCTATTTATGTTTTTAAAATATAAAAGTGAGACTTTTAGTTGGAAACTTACAAACTTAAATATATATTTACATCAGATATTAAATTTAATATACATCAGGATTGATTACAAAACTAGAACATTTCATATGAGAACGACAATTCAGTTCTTCATTTAAAAAAATATATAAAAATCAAAATTTTTAATATAAGTTGTAGTATTACTTAAGTTATTCAAAAACAGTGTTTTAAATAAAAGTTTTGGTATAAATAATTCTTGAAATTAGAAATATCTTCTCTGATGTAGAATAATTAATTTACAAAATTGTTGATCAAAGAATTTTCTTTCCTGATGTAGGATTTTCTAACTTAATTTGGGTGCAAATTTCGCTGTTTTTTTTTTTTTTTAGAGTGTTGATCCATATATGCATGGACATATGTAAGTTGTGTGTGTACATTGATTGCATCGTACAACAAGTGAGCTGGTGCAGAGCTGAGTCAGTGGCAAGAAAAGATGCGACAAATGTCAACGGGACCAACGAACAGGCGACCGACAGCTGACAACTGACATCCAACATTCAACATTCAACATCTAACAACTACAACTGACATAGCCTAGAAAGAAAAAAGTGCCGCTATGAGAATGGTCGAGCAGCTGCTCTTAACTCATATGGCATTCGTAGCGGAAGCTGCAAGCAGCAAGTTGCAAGTAGCAAGCAGCAAGCAGCCAGCAGTAAGCAGCCAGCAAGTTGCAAGTTGATGCTGAACTGCTGCTAAAGCCATCCACATTGTCAGGCCTTGTGACTGGCGTGGCATACGAAATAAAACTCCCGTAAGCAGACAGCACGCCTCAAAGCTCTGAGTGAACAAATAAAAAACAACAACCACAACAAACAACAATAACACAAAAAGGTGTAACTGCAATTGTGGTACTCTTTAAAAAAGATTACTCCAACATTCTAGAAACGCGAATGATTGGAATACTAACCAAGAGAATTTTATTTAAGCATTTTTTAACTAGATTATCTCATCAATAAATCGCTTAAAGAAACTCAGCTTAGTAACTGTCAAAGTGCCTGTCAGCTGAGTAGAATTTTTATTAATCCATTCGCATATAAATTAAAATTGAACAATAAGAAAAATGCTACATTGTTAAATTTGCAGAAAAGGCCAGAAAATATTTAGTATTTGACAGCTGAATAAAATCTTTGCTGTTTTAAAAGTTTGTAAACTTTTGACAGCTAAATACTTTCTGGCTTTTGGCAATTGATTCAACAAATTAAGTTATTGTCAACATTTATAGATATTTATTGATTTTTATATTTAACAGCAATTTTAATTGAGACATTTTTTATGAAACTTTAAATTCAATTAAAGTGAACAATGAGAAAAACGCTGCATTGTTGAGTTTGAAGTAATGAAAGTAATTAATAACATATAAAAAAGCTAAATAAACTATTAGCTGAATATAAAAATTGATTTAACAAATTTAGTTAATATTTAAAATTTATAAATATTTATTTATTAGCAAGTTAAATTTACAAAATTTGAGATAGAATTTTAAACTTATGCTTATCATGTTGCAAACTTGATGACTGCTAGTTGGCGACTCTCTTTTGTGGCAGTGTATGCAAAGGAACGTTGAGGCATTACTCGACAGCAAGTAGAAACCGACAACGACAAACCGACAAACCGACAAACAGTAAACCGAGACGAACCTTGACTGAGCTGCAGGAATTACGCAAATCTCGTTTGTTGAATGTGTTTTCAGTTAGGTGAAGATGCGCCAGCATCAACGTTTCAACCTCAATTGGTATGAGCCAAGCCAAGTTCTTGGTGCAAGGGGGAGGGGAGGTGGGGAGGTGGTGTGCAGCACATTGTCGGCATGGACATAAATCTGTTTTGAGCATTTTGGCTCTGGCTTGTTTCGACGACGATGTCGACTGACGACTGCGACACGATGTTGCTGCCATTGCCTTTTCCTTCTTTCCTTTTGGCTTTTTCTTTCTTTTTCTTCCTTTTTCTTCATTACTCTTGCTCCGCCCCTTTCCCGTCACCACCACTTCCATCCACTTGTCGTCGTTTTGTCTCCTGACATTGCAAACGGCTGCTTGTTTTTTGTTGTTGTTTTTATTCCCCCTTTTTTTTTGTTGCTTATATTTTTTTATGTTTTTGCTTCTGTTACTTTTCTGGCTTTATTTGCTTGCAGCAGCTTAAAACTCATAATGCCGTTATAAACACAAACAAGTCTGAGTGTGTGTGTGTGTTTGTGTGTGATTGTGTGTGTTTGTGTGTGTTTGTGTGTGTCGTTGTCAAAGGTCAGCGCACGTTTAAGCCAAGCAGCGCAATTAAACGCACAATGCAATTGGCGAGGAGAGAAAGAGAAAGCAATAGCAAAAGCAGCTAAAGATACATAGCTGCAGATACAGATACAGATACACTGTCACAGATACAGATACAGATACAGATACATTTCAGCTATTTATAAAAGATGTTTTTGTTTTGCCTGCTGCAACTAGTGACAAATTGTGCACAGAGCAGCTGCTTCTCAGCTAATCCCCAACATTCTGTGAAAAAATTCCTGAATAGAGCTGAAATGTTGCAGAAAAAAAAAGAGAGCGAAACATTCATTAAAATATATTTTATATTTTAATCCCCAAAGGTATAACTGCTTCAAGTAGCTGGATTCTAAAAGTAAGAGCTTGCAACATGTGTCTCTTGGCCATTTAAAGTGTGTTGCAATTTGAGTGTAGCTGCAACTGCAAGATAAGACTCTTTTGGTTGCACATGGCAAACATAAACTGTGTGTGTTAATTATATTAAACTCAAAAAGATGTTGCACTTCAGCGCCTTGGATCAGATTCATTTTGCGATTTGCACGCAATTCCCCGTTGCGTCGTGCCAAAAACTGGGTTAGTCACGTAACCCAAAAGTTTTTGCGGCAAACGCGTTGATTAAGTTGCCCAAAAGATGCTGCTGGGATTTAGCTGAGAAGTGGTTGTTACTTTGCTGGTGTTGTTGTTGTTGTTTTGCTGGTGGGGAATAAGGGGAGTATCAAAAGTGTCGCCGCCCTCGTTGTCTTTAGACAGCAACTTTCACACACTCACACACACACTCACACACACACTCACACACACACTCGCACACACATCACATATGTGTTTTGGTATATTTTTGTTCTTGTTTTCCACTTGCCGCTCACTAATTAAGTTGCTGGGGCAAAAGTTGAGCGCAGACAGCTGACAGGAAAAGCGCTTTGGTAAAAATATCAGACAACTTGAGTATATGGAACGATTGGAGTGGTCGTTCAAACATGGAATGGAAGGGAAGTGGGGGTTGGGTTTGTGTAAAAATGTAAGCTCATTAAGTGGGTTTGGCTGTTGGCCATAGCTACTCCTTCAAGAAACATCAAAGTAAGCATAATTTGATTAAGATATTTAAGCCAAAGACCTAATCATCATTAGCATCAACATAATCATCCCATGGCCTGGCCATGCCACATGGCTCATCGGGAAATCACCAGTCGTCTTTGATGCCTCCGTCTCATATACATCATTGATTCCCAGCAAGGCGAACTTAATTTATTGAACTCGCCAACTCGCCCGGCTGACTTTCGAGGGCTGAACCAATAACCAGAGACCCTTGTCTCTGTTGCATGTTGGCCAGGCCCGTCTGGGCCGTCTGGGCGGCGTCTTGACTCTGGCTCTGGCTCTGGCAGTGCCAAAAACCTTTTGGGACTTAAATACACAAGTTTTTCCGGGTTTGCGCCGAGTTACGTGATTAATTGCTGGCCATTGCTGCTTTTACATGTTACGTTGATTTTAAGCCATAAGTTGGTTAAAGGCTGTTAGCCATGCATCGGCTTTAGTTCATTACGATCCCATTTATATTAGTTCGTTGTTGTTTTTGGTCCTTAAGGGATGATTCAAATTGTAACGAATGCAGTAAAAATTAAGTTAAAGAAATATTGTTGTGGCTTTGGTTTGAGTTAAGGGACCCCAAAATGCCAATAAATTTATTCAAATTAAGTTAACACTTCTTACTGAAATCTAATCGAATGCTTATTTGTAATACTATAAAAATAAAAATATTAAATTAATATTAAAAGTATTTATTTTCTAGATTTTCGAGTAAAAATATTATTATTTTATTATTATTATTTTATGTTCGAATAAAAATATTATTATTATATTAAATAAAAATATAAAGTAATTTTTAAAGATTTTCGATAGCTTTTTTTTAATAGTAAAAATAAAAAAATATTAAAAAAAAATATAAATTATTTTTTTTAAAGATTTTTGAGAGCTTATTTTTTATAGTATAAATATAAAAATATAAATTAAAAGTATTTTTTTGATTTTCGAGGGCTTATTTTTATCAGCATAAATATATAAAAATATTAAATACAATTTAAAGTACTTTTTGCAGATTTTCGAGTGCTTATTTTGAACAGCTTAAATTAAAATTAAAAGTATTATTTTTATAGATTTTCGCTTACCATATTTACAGATTGAAATGTATACAAATATTAAGATAAACATTAAACTTCAATTTTGTATTACTCAATGGAAATTTAAACGCACAGAAAATATAGAATAAAGCTTAGAATTACCTTGTCTTAAATTCGCAACAAAAATCTTAATTTTTTACACAAAACACATTTTTATTTTGATGTAAAAAGTAGAAAAAAGCACATAAGGTTTTTCATTTTTAATAGGTGCCAGGCTATTATGAGAGATTACAAGCTGCTCATAAAGTATTCTATTTACGAGATACACTTGCCAAAAAGTTGTCGCTGTCGTTGTCGTTATCCTGGAAGCTGTGGCAACTCTGGTTTGTCCAAGTAAATGGAAACCAAGAAACAATTTCATGAGTGCTCATGTTGCTTATGCATTTTTAAAATGCACTTTTCTACTTATGTCCTTGCGTAAAAGCATCGACAACAATGCAAAAGACAACAACATCAACAGCAGGCAGCATGCAGCTTGCAACGTGCAGCAGGAGGCAACTGACAAGTTGCAACAATAAGGATGTGTTTCTGTTGTTCTTGTTAAGCATTTTACGAGTCATTGTTTAATGTGATGTGCAATGTCCACTCGTATTTCTAATGCAATTTCACCAGGACAGACACTCCATGACACATTCCATTATGAGTTTAACAGCTGTCACTGTCAGTGTGTCAGCCGTATCCATTCCTATTCCTATGGCTTGTCCTTGTAATGCACTCAACATTTCAGTCATTCATTTTGCAATTAGTTTTACAAACATTATTAACATTGCAGCAAATGGCCAAGACGAGTTTCAGTCTGAATCTTTCAACTGTCATACACAAATTATCGCCAAGGCTGGCTCAATATCAGCCTGGGCTTGGTCTCTTTCAATTCCCAAATGAGAACTTACAATATCGCTTTCGGCAGCTCATTTTAGTCCTTTTTGGTTTGGTTTGGTCAGCAAAAGGTTTAACATATATGCGAGTGGGCTTTTGGGTCGTGTGTGCCACACATTAAGTTTATGACGCAACAAACAATAAAACATGCCCCATACAAAAGGGCTGGCGAACATCACACGCTCGTTTTCTTTTGGCCACCAGGGGATGTTTTGGCCAAGCCAAAATACTATAAATAAAACATGGCAGCAGTTAACATATCTACACAGAGATAAATACTTAACTATGACAACACTTTCAACAAAGAGTTAAATTTCTGATTTCTAAATTTAATATTTTTAGTAAAATGTTTCAGATTTTCTGGTTTGAGTTTTATGTTTTTTTTTTTTAAGTAAACAGTGTTTTGTGTATATGCCTTTTTTCTCGGTGTACTCCCTGCGCTGCCCACAACAACGCAGCAAAAAAAGCGCAACAAAAAACTGTGGCTGCCTCAAAAGTCAGAACGTGGAGGCACTGGCCTCCTGGCTACAGCTGAAGTGTCTGGTCAGCGTCAAAAATCAAGCGCCAGATGCGCCGCAAAGCAGACAATGAAGAAACAGCTATATACATGTGTGTGCGTGTGTGTGTGTGTGTGTGAGTGTGTGTTTGTATTTGTGTGTGTGGGACTTGTGGTTAACAATGGTGCCCCTGCTTTTGGCCATAGTTTGTTAGCCTTTGCGGTTGCAGCTGTGCTGGCCCCCCAATTCCCTCGGGGAATCGACTCAATTTATTATTGGCGCTAGTCGAAAACCGACGAAAAAGTCAACAAAAAAAAATAAAACATAAATTGGCTTTTTAAAGCGCACACAAATACGACTTAAATTAAATAAAAAAAAAAAGAAAACACTATTTGTTGGGGGTGGATTGTAGGCGTTTGCTGTCTGCACCAAGGCGTGGCACTTGACGCGTTCGCTTTTTCTTTCCTATCTGTACACAAAAAAACAAAAAAAAAAAGAAGGCACAATTTTCCAATTGAATAATTGTCGCCGGCAAGTTTTCACTTTTGTTGGCCAGGCGCAGCCAGGCAGCAAAATGGCGGCAAAGGCGCAGGGAAAGCGCACAGACTGAATCAGGACTGTTCAGGACGAACAGGACAAACAGGACGAATAGGATAGTAACGGGACTGGGGTGCAATGTCTGTGTCCATTCAATGGCTCAACAGTTTGCCAGTGTTTTAATGTTTCAACATTTCGAGTGTTTGCCTTGCCATTGAATGGCTTTTGCCAGCGCCTTGTCTTGGCCAACCTTTCCCTTGCACTCCCCTCTCCCCTCTCCAACTGTGCACACAGTAAAAATGTAAAAAGTTCTCAAAAAATCAGTTATCAATTTTGATTTTTAGAGACATTTGTGCAAAACTTGACGTAAGTTTTATATTCAACATTTTTAGATTTTTATATTTCTTATAGTTTATATTATAATTTTATTTCAAATGTTAGGCCACATATATTTTCGCCGTGTATCTAAATCGAACTACAAAATGCTGCAGCCTTTTAACAACAATTTTCTTGTCTATTTTCAGGATGATTTGCCGGGCCAAGCACTGCTGGATGTCGTTTTTGCCAGGCTCAATTTAATCGAGACTTCATACTTTGGCATACGCTATATAGACGATGAGAATCAAACGGTAAGTGGCAGCCAAAAGGGAACGTGGGGGGGGAGTGAGGAGGAGGGGAACTGTGGAGCGTTGCAGGCACAGGATATAGCTATCGACTGGCATATCCTGCCGCTCCTCTGTGCTCTGCTCAGTTTTTTTTTTTTTTTTATTTTGTTTCCCTGTCTCTGGCTGCTTGTGCAAACTTATTGGTTTTTGAAATTCATTTTCGTTTTCATTGAAATTCATTGGGGCGCATTGAGTTGTTTTTAGAAAGGAAAAACAAAAAACAGAAAAAGCAAAAAAAAAACACACAGCAGGACCAACTCTTTGAGATCCTTTGACGCAGCCTGGCGAGACGAAAGCGCCTGCAAGGCAAATTATATAATTTCGCTTTCCTCCCAAAAACACACACACACACACAGACGCAGAGCCCTTTTTCATTGAAATTCACTTTTATGCCACTTGCGGCACGCACATTAGTTTCGTGTGTGTGTGTTGTGTGTGTGTGTGTGTGTGTGTCCTGCGTGTCCTGCGTCTGTCTGCCTTTTTGCTTGGTCATAAAAAAAAGCGCCCGCACATAAACTCACCTGTCAACTCCAGCCAGCTGTCGCCGTCACACACACCCCACACACACCACACACACCACACACCACACACACTTGCAATGTTATCAGTTTGATATTTATTTTTCTATTTCCTTTTCTTATTGGCCATTTTACAGCACTGGCTGGATCCAGCGTCACGCATTTCCCGTCAACTGAAACCCAAATCGGATCCATATGATTTGTATTTTGGCGTCAAATTCTATGCCGCAGATCCGTGCAAACTGCTCGAGGAAATAACGAGGTGAGTTTTTTTTTTTCAATTATTTCAATATTATGTGTATTTATATTAATTTCTGCTCGCAAATTACTCATTTCATTTGCGGTATTTAACATTTTAAACGTGTGGCATTTTATTACACAAATTCAATTTATTAATTGCCAGCCAACTCGCAATTCAATAAATACGCAAATTAAACTTGCCCCTCCAACTGACAGTGCATCCTTTGCAGTGGGCAGGCAACTAATGGATGTGGCAAAATGAATTTAATGCATTTATTCATAATATGCACTTCATGCCACAAGTAAAGAAGGCAGACTCCAATCGAGAATTATCGACTAGTAAATACGTTACAATTAAGTTAGAAGCAGTTGGAAAACATATGTAAAAATATAAGTGCAACTTCAACTTGAAGTGTCTGATGAGAAGTTGATTTTATGAATTATATTTCAAATAATAATAAAAAGTATTCATTAATAATTAATAATAGTAATTAGTACCTCAATTTACTTTCACTTTTTACCAAAGATTCATATACTAAATACTTTATAGAACTCAGTTTTTATTTATTAAAGATTTTAAATGGAAACTAGGAAAACTACTACAAAAAGTACATTTTTTTATTTAAATTTCAAGTTTAAATGAAAGTAAAGTAAATAAATAAATAATAAAGTCTTTGATGCATTTAAATTAAGCCAAGGAGCAATTTTACTAAGAAGTCGAATTTTTAAGTGAAATTTCAAATAGTAATAAAAATAATATGAAATAATTATTCATAATAAAATATAATATTAATAATGAATAATTTATATAATATTATTTAAATTTCAAAAAGTAATAAAAACAAAAACTCATTTATAGAACTCAGTTTAGTCTTTAAGGCATTCAAATGGAAATAAACAGAACTCTTACTAAGAAGTCAAATTTTTAAGTTATATTTCAAGTAGTAATAAAAATAATATAAAGTAATCATTAATAGTAAAATGAGTATCTCATGTCAATAAATCAAAGTCTTTGATGCATTCAAATGGAAACAACAAATAAATAGTCCAACCTCAGTTGACCCTTTTGCATAGATTGCATCAAACCAGGGTATTAAAATGGCAATCGTCACGAAATTTTTCGTGTGTGGGGAAATTGCAAAATTCCCCCCAGGATAATTGGGCAGGGGACGAGCTGCTCTTTGGCTGGTGTCTGGTGCCAGGGTGCACTGGTTCACTCCAGGCTGGGAATTGTCGTGCTTTTGCTATGCAGTTAGAGTTGCATTCATCAAGCATTTGGTGTGTGCAAATATTTGCGCTTAATATGACGATGACACGTAGCCGTAGCCATAATCGTCACCAAGTGGACCTATTCAATATAACTGCATCTGTCTGACTAGCTAGATCTGTGGGTGGTGGTGGGGTAGAAGTGTGTGCGGAAATGCGGAAATGCCAATCGCTGGCCAAACATCATCAAAACTCGCGCATTGAACGCTAATATTGGCGCATATAAATCTGGTGAAAATGCAGTTAAATGCACTGGGAATGAAAATGCACTTATAACGCAACAGCGGCAAACAGCAGTTGGCGATTCTCTGGAATATTATTAACGAAGCGACACTCGGCGATTGAGAGAGAATTTTTGTTATTTTAGCTATACAAAGTCTGCGGCAGACAATAAACGGCAATTGACTTTGACGCTGGTTGTTGCATGTGGTACGTTGCAAGTTTTCCACATGGCGTTTCAAGTGTTCGCTTTAGGATACGAAAAATATATATACAATGCGAAACAGTTTCATATCGATAGACACCATCATCATCATCATCATCATCATTATCATCATCTTCATAATATTCAGGATGGATAGGAATCAAATGGATTTACTCGTTGAGCAAACAATCAACTTCAACTTTTGCTTGCTTGGTGCAAATAATTGTGGAAATATGTTGTGCGACCTCTTCAATCGTCTACCCTAGGAAACTGTATTAAATGGGGTATATGGTAGTTTTTGGGGGTTGATTTTATTTACTATACTTGGACATATCATTTTCTTATTTGTTGTGCAGGTTTTCATACTCATCCTTTACTGGATAAATTAATCTGACTGCAGCATATCATTTAGTCAAACTTAATTTTCGCTCATTTGTTGAATGAGTTGCTTGGCCAAAGTCAACAATTTGTTTTGGGTGCGTTTTGCCTTTTTGTGTGCTTAGGCCAAACATCAAAGACGTATCCAAATAATTTTATGCGGCAATTTTGTTTGTCAACTTGTTAACTGCTGTTGTTGTTGTTGACAACTAATTAAATTTGTACACTTTTATTTACTATACACAACAGATATCAACTTTTCCTGCAAGTCAAACAGGATGTGCTACAGGGACGACTGCCCGTTGCCTTTGAACTGGCCGCCGAACTGGGCGCATTTGTGGTGCAATGTGAGTATAAATTGGAAATCCAACTGCAACAGTTCGACTATAATCAATTTTATCAAAAAAAAAACTTACTTATAGCCGAACTGGGTGACTATGATCAGCGGCGGCATTCGAAGGGATATGTCTCGGAGTTCCGCCTGCTGCCCAATCAGAGCAGCGAGCTGGAAAGCCGCATCTCCGAGCTGCATCAACAGTTGAAGGGAATGTCTCCCTCCAGCGCCGAGCTCAACTATTTGGACAAAGTCAAATGGCATGACATGTATGGCGTTGACTTGCATCCAGTGCTGGTAAGAACTTAAAATACAACAAAATACAACACATATGTTGACATCCGAGTTTACCCCCAAAACTGGAAACAACTTTTGTGGTACTGTGGATTAAATTCACATTTTTTGTTGACATTAAATCATGACTCCAAAATTGTAGTTTAAATGTATTTTATTTATTTTTATAGTTCATGTAAATGTGATATTTATCTTTGTGTCTTTAATAAACAAATAAGTTTTTACACAATATTTTAAATTTGAATTTATAGACGACTTCATCGCACTTTTATATTAAGTTAAAAAATTTTCCAGCAAACGTTTTTTTTGTGATTAAATAATTTAACAAAAATACGTTTCCCTTAACATGTTCATATAAAGATCAACAATATCAAACCAAGATAAAAAGTAGTTAATCTAAGAAAATATTTTTAAAGATATGTAGCTCTCCATTGACATTTTTTTTTATATTATATTTATATTCAAATCATTATTTTTTTTAAGTCAAACTCCACTGAGTATTATTAAAACTTGGACAATTTTTTTTTTCAACGAAAATTCGCCCGTTGTGCCGATGGTGCGCTGAGATTTTGGTTGACTGGCTTGAGAACTACCCAGCCGTAAAAAAGGGGTCAGGGGCGAAAATGCAAAGTTTAATTTCATTTCATGGCAAATATTATAAATCATTTGCTCTTACACACAATTTGATGATGGTGCGTGGGGGAAAGGGGGGAGCAGCGCAATGATTTCCCCATACTCGCAATGCAGACACGCCTGGTCTGTCTACCGTCCAGACTAACCCGATTTTCAACCCTTTCCCCCCACCTGCCCCTCCTCTTGTTCCACACACTCCCACAATCTCTGGCTTGGTCATGTCGTAGCTGATTTTGTGCTGCGTAAGTTGGCACTTCATTTGCATTTTTTATTGCCCTTTACTTTGATATCAAACCTCAATAAATCACCAGCTGTGTTTGAATACGATGCATATGTGTGTGTGTGTGTGTGTGTGTGTGTGTCTTGGGCAGGGGAAGGAGCAGCAGTTGTAGGAGGGGGAGGGTTAAAGAATGAACATTGTAAACCCTTGTACTCCACTCTTGGTTGTGGTCTGTGCGTCGCGTCTACATCGGTTTGTTTATAGACACAAATCATTGACTATCGCGGCGCCAGTTGCCAGTTGCCAGTTGCCAGTTGCCATAACCAACCCCCATTCCCCGAGTCCCCTTTATCCACATCCCCCGCACTGGCGTCGTCTTTGCGCTGACCCTTCCCTCACTTTTTTTTAATTTAATTAACAGCTAAAATTACATTTATTTTCTTTTGTGTTTGCTGTATTGTTTTTTGTTTAAATGTGCACTGGGGAAAAATTGTGCCATCGATTTTTATAAATGTACAGAAATAAAAATCTAAGTAAAATATAAATATTCCAAAAAACAAACAACTTTCTTTATTAAACAGCTCCAATTAGATCTTAATTATTACTTTTAAATCTTATTTTTTATTTACTTAAATATCTTAACTATATATTTCTTTACTTCTCCCTTCCAACACCAATTTTAAGAATTATATCCAGCGATTTATGTCATGAAAACTTTTGCGACAAATCAACCACAATGTCTAGTATATTTTTTGCCAGTGTAATGGCTGAATGGGCGTCGCACAGCTGCTAATAGGCCAAGATGGCCAACAAACTTTGCTCTTGTTAACACATTTTTTGGCTATAGCCAAAAGAAACTTTTAGCTAAAACAAAGGCACAACATTTGCAAACGGCAAAGTTTCGGCGAAAACTCTGGCAAAACTTGGCTCATTCACGATTCCGTTTTTTATTCATTGCAGGGCGAGGACAGTGTGGAATACTTTTTGGGCCTGACGCCCAGCGGGATTGTCGTGCTGCGCAACAAGACGACGGTGGCTCATTACTATTGGCCGCGCATTGCCAAAGTTTATTATAAAGGACGCTATTTTATGCTCAGGATAAGCGATAAAAATGTAAATTTTGAATAGCGCCAGGCGACAATCGCAATAGACGATGACGTCGACGTCGACGTCGACGATGACGACGACGATGACGATGAGGACGACAAAGTATTTGCCCCTTAACCATAAATATTTCGGAGCAGAGTGCTTCTTACAATTTGCAGTTCGTTTCCCATTGTGCGCTCTTCAAGTTCCCTCTTCAAAGAAAGGGTATAAGTCGACGCATTATGCAAGGAAGTTATCCCTTGTCAGGCCAACACTCGAACAAGTAACTTTTATTCAGTTAGAGCCTGGCTGAAAGGGACAGGTCAACTGCTTGAGAAGCTGATATTTAAGGCTTTTATAGTTGGGCTGCATTGGGCTCTATTCAGATATTGCAAAGTGAAGTATTCATTTTAGCAAGCAAAAAGAAATATTCACAAATTTCTGACTAACTAAAAGTAACTAAAACTAAATATCAGAAAATGTACATAAAAAAAGATATATTTTCCAATTTCTGACTAACTAAAAGTAAAACTAAATATCAGAAAATTCACATAAAAAACGAAATATTCTCAAATTTCTGACTAACTAAAACTAAATATCAAAACATTCACATAAAAAAAAAAAATTATTCTCAAACTTCTGACTAACTAAAAGTAACTCAAAATAAATCCCAGAAAATTCACTTAAAAAAAGAATTATTCTCCAATTTCTAACTAACTAAAAGTAACTAAAACTAAATATCAGAAAATTCACATTAAAAAGCAATATTCCCAAATTTCTGACTAGCTAAAAGTAACTAAAATTCCACATAAAATCTTCCACTTTTTCTAATTTTATATGTAAAAAATTTAAAATCTATATTTTAATCGAATCGATAACTTGCAAAAACTTTCTCTGCAGCAACCTTTGATTTTTTAGAGCGTATTCAAGTTTCGTTGCTGGCCAAAAAAAAAAAAACATGATTGCTTTTTTTTTCGAACATTCTGCAGTGTTGCCAATTTTTACATTTGGTGACAACTTTTTAGCTGTCAGCGTTCTCAAGTGGGTGGAAGCGCTGTGGCACTCGTTAGACTACAAGTAGCTGGTAGCTGGTAGCTGGTAGCTGTTAGCTGGTTGCTGTTAGCTGTTTGCTGTTAGCTGGTTGCTGGTAGCAGATAGCTTCTCCTTTCAGCATTTCTAACTTGAACACTTTTTGGTGCTAACGCTTTGATAATCAAAAAACTTTTGCCAACAGTTGACGCACACAAAAGCCAAAACTTTACAATTTTTTTTTGTAGCCTTTTTTGCGAGATTTTTTTTTTCCTTTTTTTTGCGCCAAGAATTCACACTTTACACAGGCATTGTGGGAAGTTTGCTAGGTTGCCGAATTCAGCCGGGCTTTCATTCACTCAATTTGGCTTTAACTTGGCAACAGCAGCCTTTGTCCACATCATCATCGTCATCATCGTCATCGTCGTCGTCATCATCGTTGTCGTCGTGACTTGACTTGCTGCTTATCACACTTGTGTGCGTGCGTGTGTGTGTGTGTGTGTTTTGTTCGTTGTCTCTTCTATTTTTCTATTTCCTCCTTGACAGAATGAGCTGAGCACTTATGGCTTCGAAACTCCACGCAAATCGGCGTGCAAACATTTGTGGAGATGCTGCGTGGAGCATCATGCGTTCTTCAGACAGGTGCGCGTCGCTCCTCTACCCAATTCGCAGTCGCATGCCGCAGATTTGTTTCAGCTGGGCTCCCGCTTCAGACACAGGTGAGTGCTCTCTCCCCCACACCCCCCGTTCAAACCCACCCCTCACAAAGTGGTGCTTGAGGGGAAATATGCCGGAAGTGTATAAGGCCAAAATGCGAGTGGGTGATGGCGAGAGCTTTGGCATTAAAATAAAGTTATTAAGCCCAATCCCCAAACACAACCAAGATGCGCTTTTCGCCAATTTATTAGCCAGTTTTTTTTTTGTTTTTTTTTTGGTTTTTTTTTTTTTGCCAATTTGCAGCGGCCACCGAAGAGCGCAAGCCAATTAAAATGTAGCCAAGCACTTGAAATCCATTTCGAATGTGCACAGTTCATGTGATTAGATCATTAGAGCACAACACACGAGTCAGTGCTGAACTATGTGGTTCACCTAATGAACTACTTCACAGTTTATGCTACACTGCAATTATAGTTGGTTGTGCTTCCAGTCAGCTCATTTTTGGCCCAGTTTATGTGTATCAAATCCAGATATATTTATAGGTTATGGTAAGCAAAAGGCCAATTTGAAGTGCTTCAAAAGAATTATAAATTCAGAAGTGCAATTTGAACTAGTTCGCTGGCTAAGCGAGTAGCAAAAACAATTGTTGATGCCAACTTTATGGCATTTGTTAGCTGGTTTTATGAGCCATGTTAAGTTGAACCACATACGAGAGCATCTCTAATAAGTGCAAGCACATGGCTGGGCCTACGCCTGGTCCTGGTCCTGGGACTGGGCATGGGCATGGGCACACACATAGTAGATCAAGTTTACACCGACTTTGGCTGCCCAGCTAATTGGAAGTCCAATAAAAATGTCGGATCTGCAGGCAGTCCGACAAACTCAAGTCGAGCGCAAAGCCCACTAATGACTTTCTGTGAATGCCTGCAAGCAAAGATGGAGCTGGAGTTGGAGCTGGAGTCGGAGACGGCCTTAGCCAGCCAAAGCTGGCACCAAAAAATGCAAGGCAATTGTGCATGACGAATGTGGCAGGGATCTAGGCTTGGCTTGCCACATGTTTACGACTCCCATTTGCGTTGGACGGTGGCTGCCCATTTTGGGCGACTGAGGGCTGCAAAATTTCTTGCACTTGGCCCCCACGCACAGCACACAGCGAACTTGGTCTAAATCGCATACACGTGGCAAGCGAAATACAAGCCAAAACTATTAGCTTGGCCAAAAAGTTTTGGGGCGCCACATTTTACGACTGAGCCAGCGTTTTTAATTTGTGAAACAAATGAAAGTTTTTTTTACAACCTTTTTATGGTTCACTGTTCATTATGGCCAACAAACCAGTTTGGTGTCTTGAACTATTTTTTTTTTATTTTTATTCATTTTATTTGTGCTGTTTGCTGTTTGTTTTTTTTTTGCTTATTTGTGTTAATATTTTTGCCTACTTTTATGTTATGCCCAACGACCACATCGCATGTCGCACCCAAACCCAACCAACCCACAACCAAAAGTCGCTCGGATAAGCAAATGGAGAAGGATGCACTTGCCGCCGGACGATCCCCGCCAGCCTTTACACGCGTCCCCTCCAAGCGTCAGCCCCGACGCGTGATTGATGACTTTTTTAACAGCAACAGCGCAGTGGGCGCTGGCAGTGGCAGTGGCGGTAACGGTAACGGTAACGGTGGCAACAGCCTCCCCATTGGCAACCGACCACTGCCACTGCCACTGCCCCAACTGCCGCTGCAGAGTTTGGCCAGCAGCAATGCCAACAACGCCAACGTCATTGCCAAGTGAGTACTCCAAATATCCATCATTTGTTTTCATTTCATGCACAAAACTTTTGATTTACCCAACATCAGTTCTATATAAAAACTCGGTTTGTGTCTACACTAAAAAAAAAAAATATGAATTTACACGTCAGGTAAAAATGTCGCCATCCAAAAACTAAATTCAAATTAAAAAACATTTTCAATTATTGCTATAACTAAAAAATGGAATACTTTAATTAATATATTTTATTAACTTAAATATAAAAATTCTTGAAATTCAAATAAGTCATAAAATAAATCAAAATAATCGATCAATTTTTATTCTAAGCAAAATACCAAAAAATAGTATTTTTGCTTAGCGAATATTTGATTTTATTTTTAAGGAATTTTAATTCCGTTTTTACTTTCACTTAGCTGCGAATTTTGTGCCGAGTGTACACACACACATAAATATATGTATGTGTGTGTTTTGTTGTGCACACTTGTTTCAGCTGCTTCCTTTTGGCGCAGTTGTCCTCTTTTTTTGGGGCACCTTTTTTTCGGTCATAATTTTGTAGAGAGACTCGCCGGCCGGAAGTGCTCTCATGTTGCTCATTGCCGCATCTTCCTTTGATCTATTTTAATTTTCAACATGCGGGCATTTTTTTATTTCGTTTTTTTTTTTTTTCTTTTGGATACTCTGTCTGCAGTAGCCGCCCCCAAACAGGGGGGGGACCCTTGGGGCAGCCTGCTATGCAGTTTTGCCATTTTTGGCATAGTGAAAACCCATGCCACGCCTACAACAATTGTTGAAACAAAAATAGAAAAAAAATGCACAAAACACTTCATCATGTGCCCCCCACATCTGTGTGTGTGTGCGTGTGTGTGTGTGTGTGTGTGTGCGTGTGTGTTGGCTTTGACAGGCCGTCGCCTTGGCATTGTTGTAGTGTTTGCAATGTCCTTATCCAAGTGCTCCTGTGACTCCTGTGTTATTGTTTTTGCCTCTTGTGTTTGCCCTTTTTCGATTTCGTGCTCAAAATCCATTTAGTTGCCATTTAAAGGCAGTTACATTGTCTAGACGCAAAATTTATTAAATGTTTTATGGTTCTGCACATCAAATTATATATGGACAAATAAAAATCGGCCATTAGAGAAGCATTCGCGTTGACGCAAACAGGGAAATGTTGCCAGGATGTAATGTCAAAGGGAAGCCAAAACGAGGGAGTCTAATGGAAATTGAGTCATACGTCGACTAGTTGAAGATTTATAGTGGGAAGGATATCCAGAGGAGAGTTGGGAATCCTAATGGCCAGTTATCGTTTGATGTAGAAATAAACAGTGCACAGCAATTAATTAGTCTCAAAAGTGGTAAGGGAAACAGTTAATTAATGAGCCAGAAACAGAAATCATATGCCACACATAAGTAATTAATTATAATATATATATATATATATATCACTCCATTAAATTCATTATAAAACTAAGAGAAACTCAGACTGAAAATATATACATATATTCATCTGGGCAGGCTACGATTTCTTTTTCTTGCAACGATCAGCAATTTTAAAGCCATCATCATTAACTTGAGCAGTGGCAAATGCCACATTGACCCTCTCAATGTGTAGGGCACAATCTATGCATAAATTATCCAAGATGGTAATAGAAGCCAGAAGGATTGAAACAATGTAATCGCTTCCCAGGAACAGCATAGTGCAACTTAGAACTGAGAACTGAGCTGATCTGTGCTGAGCAAATAGCTCACGTCGTTTATCATTGCAAACAAAAAAAAAAAAACAGTCAAGAACATCAAGCAGTCCAGGAGCAGACAGAGGCAGAGAGAGAGTGAGAGTGAGAGAGAGAGAGAGAGAGAGAAGTAGTCCAATCAAGTTGCCCACACCATGGCAAGCGGGACATAAATCACAAGGCGCGACCACTTGCAACGGATAGTTCCTTGTCCCATGTCTCCATGTCTTGTGTCCATGTCTGGTTCTTGGTTCTTGGTTCTGAGTTGGGATGGCTTACGTTCGAAATGATTGCCCGCTGATTGCCAGTGCGGCAATTACTCAATTTTACACACGAGCATTATTTGTCTGTGTCGATCTTGCTGTGGCAAACAGAGGGCGATCCTCCGATCCATTCCAGCGAGGTAGACAGCCTAAATGCTGCAAATGCAACAAATGCAACAGACTTTAATCAACGTTTATGTTAAACAATTTAAATTTATGGCAAAATAATGCGCGAGCGTTGCAATTGCTCAACTCTCCCCGCCAAAAAAAAAACCCCGCCTCAATCCACCGCCTTTTTTGCCATTTGCAGCAACTACGATAGTCCGTACCGCTCCACGTACAGCATACCCACCAGTCTGGGCATACGTCCCAGCAGCCATCATCATCAGCAGCAGCAGCAACAGCAGCAGCAGTCGTCGTCCAATAACAACTCCAGCAGCTACAATAACAACGGCAGCAATTTGCAGACACCTGACTCGCCGCGCAGCACGCGCAGCGCTCCTTGGCCAAGATCACAGCAGCGCTCCCTCTTTGGCCACAATCCCTCGAGTCCGCGTTCGGTGCGCTCGGTTAGCACAACGGGCGGCGGGTTGCATCATCACCATAGCCATCATAGTCATGGCCATGGCACCAGTCATCATACCCATCATCATCATCATCATCAGCAGTCGTCGTCGTCGTCGTCTCATCATCAGCAGCGACAGCAGCGCGCCAGCTCCTCATCCGCCTCGCATCAGCAGCAGCGCTATCGCTCCAGCTCCGTGGAGAGTCATTCCTCCAACGACTCTCGCTCCACGCGACGGTAAGTACCACCTGCAACTGTAAGCATTTCGTTTACCCAACCTTCTCCCATTCCTAAGCTGTGACGCAGTAACTGGACTGTGAGTCTACAAATACCTAGCCAAATGGATACAGATTAAAGCTACATTTATTTTTATAGCCAGAACTGATTCTTATATTGCCTGTATTTAACATGTATTTTTCAAATCTGCCTTTGAAACACATCTCATTTCGAAGAATTCGAATAATTAAAGTGTTTTAAAAAATATTAAAAACTCGACAAACACAATTAATTTAAAGTATATATTAATTATTGACTTTAATGTTTTCCTTGTGTTTGATAAATATTAAAATTAAAAATTAAATTGCTTTAAAAATAGTAAAAATTTGACAAACATTAAAAAAATTAAAAACATTTTTTAATTTGTGACTTTAATAAAATAATCAATTTTCGACAATGTTTTCATTTTGCTTGGTGCACATTAAAATTAACATGTAAAGTTCATTAAAAATAATAAAAATTTGGCAAACATAAAAAGTATTTTAAATATATTTAAATTTTCTACTTCAATGTTTTCTTTGTGATTGCTGGACATTAAAATTAACAATTAAATTTAAAAATTACTTAAAAAATTGTACAAATTTAACAAACATTAAAATAATTTAAAATATATTTCAATTTTTGTCTTTAATATTTTCCTGATGTTTGGTGCACAATAAAATTATCACATTTTATTTTTACTTTGTCTTATAATAAATTATTAACGCTAAAAGAAAATACTCGAAAATATATAAAAAAAAAAAATTAGCATGAATTATAATAAAAATAATTCGTCTTCCCAAGACTTTGCTACAGCTTCTAGTTTACCAGAGAACTTACCAGATTCTTAACCATTCCTTCTTGATGATACTCCCATTTTCCATCACAGTCAATAGCATTTCCAAGTAGCAGTCACACTTATCGCTCTTATCTATTCTAACATCTTCTTCTCTCTTTTCCAACTGCAGACACAAGCATCGCCATCGTCGCACCTCTGATAATGAGAGCGAACTCTCTCGGGGCTCTGGCCGCTCGGGTCGTTCACATCATCGGAAGCATCGACGGTCGCATCGGCATCGGCGCGACAACTCGGCTGGTGGCTCGGATCACGATAGTACTCGGGGACGCAGTTACTCGGGTCATCGCAGCTCCTCGATGCGCAGCGGCAGCGCTGAGCTGATTGATTCGACCACACAGTGGAGGGAGGTGCAACGTCGCCAGGCGGAGGCAAGTCTCGGCCAGAGTTCCGTGCAGCAGGCGTCCGTTTCCAAGAGCAGCATGGTGGCACGCAGTCTGCACAGCAACGACAGCCACTCGGACACCCACTCGCACCACAAATCACGAAGGCATCGCAAGAATAAGTAAGTCAACTAAATGCTTAACTGCCTCCAATCTAATCCTCCATCTCCGCTTAGATCTCCGTCGGAGTCGCGCAGTCGCATGTGGAACAGCGAGCTAGCCAAGCACTTGCAATTCGATCTGGTGGACACTGAGGGCATGTCGGAGCAACAGCTGAGGGAGATACCCTACACCGTCGTGGAGACGACCTCAAAGCGTGCTAACTCCAATCTCAAGATACACAAGAGCAACAGCAAGAATAGCGTCGGTGCCAAGAGCACCGGCTCCGGAAATACCATCACCAATGGCAGCGGTACAACTAGCACTGGACAGGCCAAGAATCGTGTGGATCGGATTCGAGGGTGAGTTTAGTTCGTCGAATGTTTTTGGGCTGCTTCTCTGGCAGTTTCTCATAATGCTGAATTGTAGACTCTACTACCAAAGCTCTCATCCGCATGATAGCAATGTCGGCGGCGTGGGCGGTGGCGTCGGCAATGGCGGCGGTGCACCCAAGAACGGATCCATTCGATCGGCCAGCACAATCTCATCACGCGAATGCGAGAGGAACAATGGACATGGACTGGTGCGGTAAGTGGCAAAGTTTCATTCAGACCATCGAATCAACAATCATCTTTTATACAATTGTTTTTTCATCCATTTGCATTTTAATCATGAATCTTTGTCATTCCCAGCATGATGTCCAGCATGAGCATGGGTGATTTTATCTCACCAACTGGCTCCAATCTAAGTCCACTGGAGAACTCAGCATTGCGCGTTTCACATGAGCACACAGACTCGGGTCTAGGTGCTGATCAGGATTATGCTTACTCCTCGGAAAGGTAAATAAAACCTTTTTATTAATTTTAAACTCCAAATTTAAAAAATAAATATAAAATAAACCAAAATAAATAAATCCGTCTGCAACTCAAAATCGACTTTAAATTAATAATTTTTAACTTATTAAGAATTAAGTTGTAATTACAAAAAATATAAAAATTAGTAATTATTATTAAAATTAAAATAAAAAAGTAAAAACATATAAAATTAAAAATGTAAATACGTCTTCAATTAATCGATTAAAGCTAATGATTTAGAATAGTTGTAACTGCAATAAAATCTAAAAAAAAAACATGTAATTATTAATAAAAGCAAAATTTAAAAATAAATGAAAATAAACTAAAATAAGTAAATACGTCTTCAATAAAAAATAAATAGATATAAAACTAATTATTTTTAAATTGCGAAATAATAGTTATAATTACAGCCAAAACTTAAAAAAAAGTCTTTAACTTTAAATAAATAATGAATATAAGACTGATAACTTTTAACTTTCTAAGAAAATGGTTATAACAACAAAAACTAAAAAAGGACTTATTATTAACATAAAAATATAAATAAATAAAAATAATGTAAATCAAGTAAAACAAAACTCTTCAACTAATAATTTTCAACTTGCTAAAAAAATTGATAATTACATCTAAAAAAAAATACGAACAATCAGTAAATCTTTAAGCTCCAAGGAAATCAATATACGACTAATTATTTCTTATGTGAAGATAGTTGTAATTACAACAAATTATTTCAAATTATCTTTTATATCTCCGGCTCTAATTAAAAAAGAAAAAACACAAATTAATAAATACATCTTCAACTGAAGCTAAATCAATTGCAATGAAATTATAATTAGAAAAAAAAGCTTAAAAATGAGTAAATACATTTCCAACTTGTAAGGAAATCGATATATGACTAACTATTTCTAATTTGTTAAAAAAAAATAATAGAAATTATTATAAATTATAATTTATAAATAAAAATCGAAAAACCAGAAATCTCTAAATACAACTTACATTTTTAAGCTAAATAAATTTCAATAAAATAAATTTTTTTTTTATTTTTTTTATTTCTCGCACAGATCCAGCGATAGCACTCGGTATGGCACCAATAAATCCTCTGGCGCCTCAAGTGGCAGTCATCGCAAGTCCATTGGCAGCGCCGGTGGTGGTGGCAACAATGGCGGTGGAGGTGGCTACAATAGCCTCATGCAACAGACTGTGAGTAATCAGCAGCAGCAGCAACGTTCTCTATTCGCACAACAGCAACGCCATCAACACCAACAACAGCAACAACAACAACAACAGAAGTCCAATTATAAATACGCTTCCTCCTCCTCATCCACTAACCCGAACACAAATCTGGCGCCGGTGCATAATCCCATCGGTTCGACTACTAACTCAACGACGACGCCGCCGCTGCCGCCAGCAACAGGGGCAACAACTGTTGGCGGCAGCAGTGGCAACAACAATAGCAGCAACATCGGCGCCGGCAATCGTTTGCTCAGCTACACAACATTTGAGAACAATCAGTACAAGTTCAGTTTAAACAATGCAATGGGCAAAGGATCTGTTGGCGCCGTTGGTAGCAGCACCAGCAATCTAACGGGTAATGGTAACGGTAACGGTATGGTATCGACTAGTGGTGGTGGTGGTGGTGCTCTTGGTGGTCTTGGTGGTGTCGCTTTCAGTAGACAGCGCAGCTTTGTCGAATGGCCAAACAATCCGGCAGCGCCGTACTACTATCAGGGCCCGTCATCCTCCTCCGCATCCCAAGTGAAGCGTCGCGATGCCAAATCAGATATTGGTGTGCCCACTCGCCGTCTGTCCGGTCAGAGTGTGACCAAGACGCAGCTGCTCTCTGGTGGCGGCGGCAGTTCCCAGCTGGCCAATGCCAGCTGCTATCCCATCCACTATGCCAGCAGCAGCGTCACCAGTCGTGCATTGGGCCAACGCTCCGTGGGGAATTCGCATGCGGGCAGCTTTGGGCTGCAGCCAGCGAAGTCGGATCTCTTCTTGTCCTACATACATGGCGGGGAATATGAGCGTCCCTATGTCTACAACTACAAGATGCCACCGGGTTACAGCAACAGTGCCAGTGGATCGCCCAAACAGTTGGCCAGCGCCTATCACATCTCTGGTGCACAGACCGCCGATCCTCCGCCACCCCCGCCGCCGCTTTATGGCGGCTCCGCGCCCGCCAACGATGTCATGTACTATCAGTTTGACAAAGGCGCCGCCAAACAGCAGCAACAACATCCGCTGCCGCCGCCGCCCATTGTGCATCAGCCCAAATCTGTGGCAGGCGGTGCAGCGGCAACGGCAGCGGCGGCGGCAGCGGGGGCATCAACTGGCGGGCCATTAGTGTATCTGCAGCATGGACAGAATGTCGCGCCAACAAATGTCACCTCAACGCAGCAAACTGTGAGTAGAGTTAAGTCTTAGGTTGTTGCGCCTCCCCTTCTCACCCCTCCCTCAGTCAACCTGTCGCATGTTTTCGTTGTTGTTTTATGTCGTCCTTTTTGTCTTGCCGCATCTTGTTGTGTGTGTTGCATGTTTCCCATTCTCACTCTCTGTTTTTTTTTTGTACTTAACGTTCACTTGATGATTTTTCTTCTTCTTTGTGTTTTTTTTTTTAATTGAATTCGTATTTTATTCGCACAATCTTGAAGCACTTTGAATTGCTTAAGTGCACTCAGAAAAAAAATGTGATAATTTCGTATATAAATAAAAGTTTGTTTTCTTTGTTTCATTTAAGTTAATTTAAGTAAAATTTTAACCTTGTTTCTAACTGGACTTATTTACCATTTATTTATTTTTTATATTTACTATGGTAAATCTTAAAATAATTCTGATTTTTCCTTAAAATTAAAGCATATAAAATTTAATTAATAATTTAAGTTGTTGATTTAGCAACTAAAAACTTTTCTACTTATTTTACTTAATTTTTTTACTCCATTTAAAAAAACAAAGTTAATGAAATTTCATTATGATTACATTAAAATTGAGTAGGATAATTTTAAGAGTGTACTTTGGCTGTAACTGCAAGTTGCACGTACTTAACTTATGCTTTTATATAGAGAAAAAAAAAACTTTAGATATATTTATTATTTGACTCTCAAATATTTTGTCTAATAAGAAACTGAAGCTTTTATGTTGATTATTCTGTAAGTCTCGTTGTGAACATTGTAAAGGAGTCAAAAGGACGATGTCCTGGCTGTCCTGTATTTAGTTATATGCACTCTTATCGTTGCAAGCACACAGTTGTGTCTCTATGTGTATGAGTGTGTGTGTGTGTGTGTGTATATGTGTGTGTGTGTTTACGTGTGTGTGTTATCAAAAGCGACGCTATGTCTGCAAATAAACTTTGCAGCTATCAGAGTTTTGTGTCTGGCGCATAGACTGGAATTTAATTAACTTAAATAGACTGCGCGAAAATAGGCGTGGGGCAAATAGCGGACACACATAAACACACACTCCAAACACACACACACATAAATTTAAGCCACGTATCTTTAAGATACAAATGATAACAATTTAATGGGTTTTTGCAGTTACTTTACACATAGATATATCATATAAAAGAGTAGCAAAGTTAATCTTTTTATTTTGCAAGCTGAAGTAGAAATATATATATATATAGATATATATGTATTACTGATCAGTTTCCATATGAATCATGTAGCAACAAATGCACAACAAAAACTGAACTGAACTTCAAATCGAAGTTAACTTTTTCAATATTCAAGCAAGTTCTTAAACAATTTTTAAATTTATGCTTTGTTTGCGCTACAATAACTTAAATTAATAATTTATAGTGCTTGTTTTAACAAAGAAACACACTCACACACACACACACACACACACACACACTCACACACTCTTTGCTTAGCTCAATTTCACGCTTGGCTAATTAAGAGCCAGAAATATGCCAACTAATTTTTGTCTAGCAAACAAACAAATTGCCCAAAAAGCAAAATATATTTAAGACCAACAAAGCACAGCCAAATTGAAGATGGTTGAGTTTCATATAGAGCGTGGGGGGGGGGTGGGAAGAGGGTAATATAGCAGCATAAATAATAAGCAACTATTTGCGCTACATTATCCAAGTTTATGTAACAACAAACGCTGGCAGCAATAGAGGCGGTCAGAGGGGGCGTGGCAGAGTCGAGCAAATAATTTCAACTCAAGTTGATGGCACAAATATCGCAGCTACCACAGCAAAAATACTTACAATTCTTAAATAAATTTTGTGCGAGAGCAGCTCTACCCATATGTGTGTGTGTGTGTGTGTGTGTGTGTGTGGGTGTGTGTGTGAGTGAGTGTGTGTGTTAGTGTTTGTGCGTGTGTATTTATATGTGTAGCAAATGGCCTTCATAGCAAGAACAGCCACTACATAGAAACATTCTCGAAATGTTTGGCATAATTTTGCTATAAAATAAATTTTGCAAAATTGTTTTCCCCTAAGCTGGAGGCAGCTTAGTAAACCGAAGACAGCGCCTGGCAACAACAGTAGCAAGCAGCAAGTAGCAAGTAGCAAGCAGCACGAAGCAGGCAGCAAGGAACAGGCAGCAGGCAGCAAGGAGCAAGTAGCCAGGAGCAGCCAAAGGACATCAAATAAAACAAGCAAATCAAAAATTATGACAGCACAGCAAGGAAACGGGCCACCAAAACACACACAGACAGAGATAGCAATAGAAAGAGGGACAAAGAGAGAAAGAGAGATAGAGGGAAAAAATAGGAACTGCTCACGAGTCAGGCCAAAAGGCAAACGGGCAGCTTGGGGCATGTGATTGTGGCAGGATGGCATGTGGCATGTCCTTGCCAAAGCAGTTAAGTCAATAAATTTGCTGATTTAATGTGCCAAAAGTTTCGATTGTTGTTCTGCTGTCTCCTGGGCAGTGTTGTTCTTGTTGTTGTTGTTGTTGTTGTTATTGCCTTTGGGGCAAGAAACACAAATGTTAGATTAACACAATTGGTAAACAATAAAAGCGACAACTTATGTCCAGGTTTATTTGGCTTGTAAGCGTTTTGCCGCAAAATCACTTTTAAGCCAATAATGATGCACAAAATTGGCTACAACTGTAATCAATTGCAATAATAAAAATATACGCAACAAATTCGTAGCAAGTCAGAAAAATGTTTTTCCAACTAAATAAATATTAAAAATTTAAAATTTATATCAAATATTTCAATACAAAAGGAAAAAGTTTTAAAGCACATTTTCAATTTAACAAATTGCAATACTAAACTCAACAATTTTTTTCCAAGTCAGAATTGATATAAAATGTTTTTGCAACTAACTAAATACCAAAAATTTTAATTTTTTTTTCAAATATTTCCACAAAACAAATAATGATAAAATTATAAAGCACATTTTCAAATTAATTAAATTGCAACGCAACAGTTTCTTTGCAATTAAAAAAAAAAATGTAATGTTTTTGCAACAAAATAAATTTCAAAAATGTTAAATATATAGAAAATATTTCAACAAAACAAATCAATTATGAAACACATTTTCAAATTAATGAAACGAGAAACTGAAATTCATTAAAAATACCTCGCTATGCCAAAAAAATGCATAAAGTTATTTAAAATTATTTAAGCATTTAATTGACGAAAAGCTTTTAGTAAAAACAAAAATGGCAGACAAATGGTAAAATGGTAAAAATATTATTCATGTTCCTGTCGACTAACTTTTTGCCAGGAATTCAACAAATGCGAAAGCATTAGAACTCTATCAATAATATTTGCACACACACACACACACCCAGCACACACACCGTTTTCATAAAACAAAACTTTCAATAAAACAATAGGAAAAAAAATAAATTTTTATGAGAAATAACAAAAGAATAAGCAAATATTTGTGAATTGGCAATTGATTTATGAGCAGAAAACAATTTGTGACTCAAATAGTGCGGAAAATGCTTTAAAAAAGTTTTATTTAACAATTGAAGTTGATGTTTTTTTTTGTTCTCCAACACCGGATGATTTAATTATGCAGTATGCAGACAATAGACGATTGATATATATTTTTTTTACATTTATTATTTGCATTATTTTTATATCCTCTAAGCTGGTTTTTTTGTCCTTAACGAATGTGGACATCTGTCGCTTTTAATATTTATAAATGAACAAAAACATTTATGTTTTTTTTTTTATGCATGTGCATGGAAAAAAGTGCAGACTATAAAAAAAAAAAAAAAAAACGTTGAATTTATGGGAGCGTAGGTATTCATTATCTATACGAAGCGTGTGTTGACACGCCTGTTGGCAGTTGGCAGTTGGCCCAGACAGTTGTTGGCCCTGGTTGACATTGAACGAGGACTATTCCCCTTTAAGCGGGTTGCTCTTAATTGCGGGGGGGCGGCGGCGTTTTGTCAGGCAATTTGATGCATTTGCGTCTGGGGGCCAGAGGGCCGCAGGGTGTGTTCTGCCTCAAGACTATGCCTAATTAACACACACACACGCACACACACATGTGTCACACACATACTAAAGCAAGCACACCCATAAAAGTAAAAGAGAATTAATTAAATTTGAAGAGCAGTCGAAAAACCACCACAAAAACTTCAACCTTTCATTCCATTAATGTAAGCAATCTTGTACGTGTTTCCATTAGTTCGCAATTCAATATTGTGAGCCGGATCTGGCTTGGATGAGCTACTCCTTTTTGCTCTTTGGGGCAAACAAATACAATTTTCAAGTTGAATGCAATTTTAATTAATAGCAAATCAAAGCAAATGCTCAAAATAAACTTTGTGCCAGACACATAGGCTAAAAGTTTTGCTTGGCTACAAAAAGCATAAGCTCGGAGAGAGAGACCGAGCACACACAAAGGCCAACGGCTCAAGTGTTTGTGTATCCATAAGATACAAAGATACAAAGATACATAGATAGACACACACATTATGCTAACTTAAGATGCTTTTGCGTGTGCACCTTTATGGTTTCATTTACAAATGAATATGTCTGGCTATCCAAACTAACAAAGTATACCAACATAATGTTTGCCAACACACACACACACACACACATGCATAGGATTTGTGTGTGTGTGTGTGTGTGTGTGTGTATTCAATCATAATAACAGCAAATGTGCTACAACAAACATATCTTTGGCCAAATTGAATGAGCTTTTAAGTGTATTGAGATTGAGACTTAAGACTCGATAGGTTAGATGTAGCATGGACCAATAGGTATACCCAAAGCCTTATCAATTACGAAATTAATTCAATTGCAACATGTCTAAGCCAAACTGTTTTGTTCACTACATTTAATCTTTGTTTTCACTTATTAAATGAAATATAATTTAAACTGCAATTTTTTGACAAGTTATGAAAGAGCTAAAATGGCTTTTAAAAATACATTTTGCAGTGCAAAGTATTTTTTTTATTATGGTTTTTTTTATGTATTTAAATAGCTAAACTTAGGCAATATGCATAGCTTATATATTAATATATATTTATATTCGATTTCTCTCTTTTGTAAAGAACTCTTCAAAAATTGATCCTTTTTCAAAACGTGAACCTTTACGTGGGGTTTTAAACTTCTTTATTTTTAATTCGAATGATTTGCTATTTTCTATATTTATTTTTCATTTACTCTCTGATTCATGAGCAAAAAAAAGCAAACCTATTGTTTAACTTTGCGACTCGTTAGTTTATTTGAAGTGTCCAGAACAGCAACAGCGCCAATAACAGCGACAATAATGGCAACTACAACTCACTTGGCCATGTCCTGGCGATGCAATCAATTATTAACCGCAGGACGCATGTCCTTTGCAATGAATACACACAAACTTCATCATGTTCAGTTGCCACCCGGGTTTCTGGTCAGGTGTTTAGCCGGCGGTCACTTTATGAACGCAATCAGGCAAGCTTTTGTTCAGGCATCCCCCTAACCCCTGCTACACACAGGAAGGTAGGGGGGGGGGGGTGTATCGAGTATTGTTGGCCATTGTTCGTCGCATTGTTGTTGCTGGCCATTTTACGCAGCATTTGATTTGTGTGTAATTAAATTTGTTCACCTGCGGATCTAATAATAAATTTATATTGCCAACTTTTTGTAACTGGTTTTTAGCTAAGCAAAAATATTTATATATATTTTTTATATTTAGTTTATAGAGTATATAATAATGTAATTGCATGGCGCATGTTTGCCTGCATATCATAATAATAAGTGTTTAGTTCATTTGTTTGTTGATATTCAATTAGCAATTACAATAATAATATTTGATTAAGTGTCTGTGGCTAAAAACAATAGCCAAGTAATTGCATGAATGCATTGTGCTAAAAATCTGTGATAAATTTTGAATTAGTGCCTGTCTTAGCCACCATATTTACCCCTGCAAGATAGCTAAACCAAAAATGTTTGTGTTTTCAATACCCCACAAAAAAAAAAAAAACCCAAAAAATATATCGAACAATCCACAAAAACAACACAAAACCACAATGCACAGGCAATGCACTCATCGCACTCCTGCAGCGAGGAGGACGAAGTGATGGCAGTTTTGGAGTCTATGCAACCGGATGGTGCAACCACAACTAATGATGAAACCGAAGATACCGATGATGTTTATGATGATGAAGCCGCCGAGGCTGAGGATATGTTTGATGCTGATGTGCCTTTGATGTCGCCCACTGGCAGCCACAACAGCAGCAACAATAGCAATACAAATACCAATACCAACAACAACAACAACAATGCTAATCGTATTGCACTAACAACAACAACAACAGTTGCATCCATTTCCGCTTTGGCCAATATTAATCTAGATAATTGCAATGCGAATATCTACAGTGGTCAACAGTGTGCCAACGACACCAATCCACAGCAGCAGCAACAGCAACAGCAAAATCAACTGCAACAACAACAACAAAAACAGCAACATGCATTGCCAATTACCACAGCCAACCAAACGTTAAATTGTCCCACATTGAATGCAAATAGCAATATCAGTAGCAATACCAATTCCAATACGAATGTGAATGAAAACCACCCAACATCCCCCACAACCATCCAACAGCAAATACAGCAACAGCAACAGCAAACCACAGCAGCTGCAACAGTTGCCGCTGCCGCAACGCATTCACAACGTACCAATTCCAATACGCACTCGAATTTGCAACAAAATCAAAACATTTCCTCCAGCTTAGAGATAATCCTATCGCCAATTATCCAAAGTAGTCGCCGGTAAGTTTCATTTCTTAGTTTTTTTTTTACCTTTCTTTATTTTTCTTTACCTTTTTTTTATATATATTCTTTTACCTATTTTTTCCCCCTTTGACTTTTGCTGCAAGTTTTTCTTGTCAGCTTCGTCGTCTGTTTAAATGTTTAGTTTTATTTTTTTCTATTTATTCTGTTGAGTTATGTGTGTAGCTAACAGATACTTTATAGTAATATTGCTAAATTCTAGTCTTAAGTAGGTGCGCCACCCCGCCCCCTTTCAACCCATCCACCCGCATGCAACCACAGCAACCACAACAGAGAAACTGCTGCATTTTACATGCTGCAATTGGGGGCGACTCAAATGTGTATTGAATTGAGAACCCCAGCGTTTTGTAACATTGTGTTTGAATTGCAATGCCAACAAGCCAACAACCCTTTCAATAAACCAAAAAACATATATTTAATACGCTTAGTCAAGTTTTAAACCTTTAAGTCTTAACTTGCTTCAAGACAAGTTGACAAGTTTTTACATTGTTTGTGATGCATTAAATGTTAGAAATGCAACAATTTTGACACTATATATATTTTGACACTTTGAACATTTTGTTGACACCAAACTGAGATAAAAACTAAAAATAAAAAGTAAGCTTAAATTTTTAAAGGAGAATGAGAAAACGAAGCGCAAACAGATATAACAAAAAAATGAGAAAAGGAACCGAAAAATTTGTACTTCTAGCGAAATGTGAATTTTGCTGAGCATCTGAAAATATTGATATTCTTTTAAGTTAGCGTTTCAGTTATTTTCAGTTATTTTAATTTAAAATCACTTACACTCATCGGCAGTTGAAAATTGCTTAATCAAATTGCTCGACAAGCGGCACACACAGAGAGACAGACAGAAAGACAGAGAAACAGACAGACAAAGAGACAGACAGACAGACATAACGATATATTTGCCTTTAAGAGGCAGCCCCCTAACCAAAGCCAACCAAATAAAACAGAATAAAAACATTATAAATTATGTATTAATGTGCCTGTTAGGCCTATGCGTGCTGGCTCAAGGCGCAGTGGGGCAGTGTGGCAGAGTGGCAGCGTGGCAGAGTGGGTGTGTCAGCAGGAGCAGCTCCAGCTCCCTTGGCGGCTGCTTACGCTTTGGCCTTTAGCTTCACAGTGGGAAGCTTCTTTTAGCCGTAGCACTTTGCCAGCTGCCAATTTTCAATTGCCTGCAAGGAGGATACTGGCAAAAACAATGTGAAGCGACAATAACAACAAGCACAACGACAATGATGATGGGGGGAAATTGAGGAAAATGGGAAATGGAAAATGGAAATGAAAAAGACGCTTTCGCGTTACATTCGTTTTCATTTCAATTTCACTTGGTGCCTGCTTTTATTTTGGATTTACATTTGATTTGACTGCCTTTGATACACTTCTTATAGGATTGTCGTGAAGAGTGGCACACATTGATTACTGACTTTACTAACTAAATTCAAATAGTTTGTTAAACATGACTAAAGAAGACTTAATGGAATCGAAGAAAATTAATAAATAAATTAATGGTTTTCACTTGTTTAAAGCCATTTAACAAACACCTTTCCAAATCTGTCGTCTGCAAAGTATTAATTGGATTTGAAAGTGAGCAAAGGGACTCTGTTACTGGAAGGGTATTTGCCTTGTTTGTTACTGCTTTTGGTGTTGTTTTTTGTTGCTGTTTGTTTATTTTTGCTCCATCTACGTTTTTACGCTCGACAGGGCAAAAGGCACACAAATATTTATGTGAGTCGAAGACAATGTCGAATGTCGAATGCCGATCGACGAAGTTCGACAGCCCATTTACAAATGAATAGGTTAATGTCTGTCGCGGTTGGGGGCTGAGCATGGAACGTGGGCGTGGCTGTTGCCTTGTTTATGAGTCAAAAGTTCAGGCAGCACACAAATTGACTTTAAACATGTCAATTTAAATTTGTTTCTACGGAAGTGGGCACAATAAGTAAAAAAACAAACAGGAAAAATGTGAAGCAAAATAGCAAAAGGTCCATTCAATTTTTTTTTGGCTCCCCTCTCTATTTGCGCCTCATTAGCGCGTTGGCAGAAAAGGTCGCTTTCAGCCATTTAGATTTTGTTTTTCTGAGTTCCGTCACATATATTACTCATCCGCCGCATTGCACGCAGCCATTGAAGCAACAAAATGACAATTTCACAACAAATTAACTGCGCAGCCAGGCAGGCAAACATTTCATTTTCAAATACATATATGAAGATATGATATCACACACGAGAGATTACACACACACACACACACACACACAGCAGCACACAAAGGGGACAACAAAAATTGCACTGAAAGCTAAGCTAAAATGACCTTCAAACTCGATAAGCGAAAACAAAACAAGCGAAAGTGCTAAAAATATCCATAATTTTCACCAAACACACACACACACACACACAGCCAAAAACAAATAATAAAAAAAAAACCCTACACACAAAATAGACAACGGGGGAGGGTTGGAGGGAAGTTGCTGAAAATATGATGGCCCTGGCAAAGGCACAAAAGCAAAAACATTAAAATTTACGATACTTGCCGAGTCCTGCTCCTGGTCCTGGTCCTATGTCCTTGTCAGAGTATATTTGTGTGTGTTGCCAAAAATAAATACAAATTTCAACACAACAACACCGAAAATAAGCGATGAAAGTAAAAAGGCTCAAACCAAGTACAACAATTTCATATCGCTGCCAAATAAACAAAACAAAAAAAAAAAAAATACAAACGAAAATATTAAACAGAAAAATAGCTAAAAATATTTCTGTGGAACAATTGGAAACTTAAATGCTCTACAAAACTGACTAATATGAAAATCTAAAATAAAAAGAAATTTCTATATTTTTGAATATATTTTTTCCATAGTTATTATTTTGGAGTTTTCTGTTTGAGCAGTAAAAATTGTGTTTAATGTTTAGAAAAAAATTAAAATTTCAGATTAAAACTGGTTTTTATTTAGATATGTTTCTGCAACTGTATTTAGTATTGTATTTTGCAAAATAAGAGAGATATTTATTATTTTTATAAAATTCATTCAAATATATTTTATGACATTTTTTGGGTTAACATTTTTCAACAATGTTTTTTAGTCTATTGTCAAAACGTGTCCAAAATGAAATGTCAGAGAAATTCAGATGGCTTTATGCAGTGTAGAAAAAAAAAATACATAAGTGTCCCTTGTCTATGCCGGCAATTCTCATTTTGTTGCCTTTTGTTTTGGTTGCCACCCATCGATTCGCGTCCGGCGAAAAGGGGCAAGAAAAATATAGGAAAACTTTACGCAGTTTTCGCTCGACAAAGCGGGCGAAAAAGTGCTGAAAATGTTGAAAGTGCCACAGAGGCGTCATTCGTAAATTTTGACACACGCACTTCCCCAGATAAGCTTATGAACGTCTCTGTCTCTATACAAAAAGTGTAGACAAAGTTGCCTTCGAAAATTATGTGTTGGCCATTTTTTTGTTATGGTTTCTGTTACTTTCTTTGTTGTTGCTTTATTTTCTTTCTCTTTTTAGGTCTATGATTAAATTAAGTAATTATTTTGTGTATTGTTGTGGCGCCCAAAATATCAACCACTAAGCCATAAAAACCAACAACTGGATTACAACGCACAATATTTTGTATAAACTACTAAAATGCTTATATTATTTAATGGCCTTTAAAGTTGCAAACACAGTTTTTTTTTTTGTTTATGTTCGCTTATTGTACTCACTCAAAACGCACAGTAGTTTAGAAAAAAAGCAAAACAACTAACTAGCCCTTAAGCATTTACACACATACACATACACATACACTTGCACATTGTACGCACTTTTTAACTAAGATTGCCTTGCAAAAAAAAAAGGGTTAACTTTTTTCTAATATGCAAAAATTTGCAACCATTTCTCTCTTTTTCTCTTTCTTTTTCTCTACTTTTCTTTTTTTTATGCCAACAACAATTCGCATCCTCAACAATAATAACTACAACAACAAACAACAACAAATGCAGAGCGCAATTGTAAGCGAAATGAGCACAGAATTGTGAGAATTAGCTAAATTTAATTTGCAATAGCCAACAACCCAGGTCCAGGTCCAGGCCCAGCACCAACACCAGCACCAGCAGCAACAACAATACGTTGCACTAGCAGCTGCCACAGTCTGTGCCTCAGCGCCGCCGCCAACAGCATTCTGCAAACTTTGGCTGCAACAGCAACAAAAGCAACAGGAGCAACAACAGCAGCAGCTGCAACAGCAGCAGCAGCAACAGCAGCAACAGCAGCAGCAGCAACAACAGCAGCAGCAGCAACAACAGCAGCAACAGCAACTCTTCGAGCAGCAGCAAGCCTGGCTATAAGTAGCAACAACAGCACCAACAACAACAACAGCAACAACAACAACAACATCAACAACTACAACAACGATAACAACACGTGTAAGTGCAAAGTTAAATGTTAACTAAATGCGGGCGTTCGCACAAAAGTATGCTATAAAAAAATGAGAACAAAACCATACAAAAGCTGCATAAGCACTCATAAAAATAGAGAGTTTTCTGTACTCGAATCAAGTACAAAATTGCACAGCAAAATTAGTGCTTTCATTTCTGAAATTCTTCTTGTAATTTTTAAACGTTTGCGTTCCTAAAGTAAGTCCATAAATTTGTTAACTTAGAGTGAGATTTTTTCTTAATTTAAGTACTCAAACTGTGAAATCATAAGAAAATAAAATAAATGCAATTGAATCAAAATTTAAGGTCTTAAATATTACAATAAATTACATAATTGAGCATTTTGTAACAATTTACACTTGAGATTGTATTGCATTTGTACTTGCATTTTGAACAACATTTTTCTCTGAGTGCAGCAGCAGCAGCAGCTAACATCAACAACGATAAACAACATTTAAAAGCCGTTGGGCCAAAAGTTGTATAAAACTTTCAACATTACTTGGGCTATTGTCGTTTGCAAATTAAATGTACATTTTACCAACATGTAAATAGATAATGTCTGTAACGAGTCTTAGTATGTATGTATTGATGTATATATATCTATATATATATTTATAGTGTATGTATGCATGTGTACCAGCATCAAATTGTGCTTAAAACTAATTAGCTAAGAAACATAAAATAAAAACACTTTAAAATAAGCAACGAGAAATAAATATATATTTCCAAATAGCTTAAGTTGCGCAGCAAATAATCAAAAAGCCAAAAAAAGCAAATGTAACTCACAACATGATAAGAAAGAGCACTACAACAACAACAACAACAATGCAAACAACATAAACAACAACAATAGCCAAAAGCAGCATAAAAGCAAAAATAAATTGTGCGTTAATGATAAGCAGCTCGCATTTCAGCGGCATAAAATTTATTAAAATATGCCTTTGGCCCAAAAACCAACAACCAGAAGCAGCAGCAAGACAAGAAGAAGAAGGGCAAGCGGCACAAAAATATTTATGCTTGCAAGTATGCTATACATACATGAACACATATATGTCTGTGTGTATGTTTGAGGCTAAGCTACACACACAAACACACACAGAAACACACACAAGGAAAAGACTCGCGCTTCCTGGCCAAGAAAATCGTTAGCGATAAATATAAAATTTTATTGTTATGCGTGTGTTGCTTTCAAATATGTATCTGTGTGTGCGTGTGTGTGTGTGTGTTTGTGTGTGTGCCTGCAAGTAAATTAAATATGCTTTTTTATTAACTACTAAGAACCAATTTGATACGCATACAAATAATGCCGCACCAAGTAGCATCAAAAATTATGTAAAATTTAATTTTACTTCACAAGAGAAACAAAAAGGAAAGCAAAGCCAAATAACATTTATTTAGTAGCACATAAATGTAATTTTAATAAAATTATATTATATATATACATATATATATATGCATATATATATATATATATATATATATATGTTGGTCTGCGTGTGTTATGAAACAAGAAACTAGCTATATAATAAAAATAAACAACTTACTTACTTATGCCAACAACGTCCAGCAATTTCAATAATATTTATGTAAGCGCTAACCGAAAAGAACAAACATACAACACACCCACACACACACACAATACACACAGCACACATACCACAAATTTTGACCATATTTTAAGCCCAACTTAGTTTAATCATTTGCAACTAATTTAAGCGCAAATATTTGTATATCTATTTCTATGTGTGTGTGCGTGTGTGTGTGTGAATGTAGGTGTGTAGAGAGTGTGTGTGGTTATCATGTAAATATAAATATTAATCTGTTTTGAGCTTTTATATTTATGCTCTCTTTTAGTAGAAAATATATAATATAAAAAAAAACGAAATACAATTAATTAAAAATTCACTGCCACTATGCAAAATATTTATAATTACGATTATAATAAATACAATTTTGTGTGGTCAATTTAAAAACACGTATATTACATATATACTATAAATCTAATAAAAAAAAAAATTTTGTGCCCTTTGTGGGTTGAACGATTTTTTAGTACTAAAAAAAATAAAACCAATAACATTTAAGTATCAACATTAATTAAAACGAAAACATTTAATATGTATATGTATCTGTGTCTAACAAGATTTTACAATGAGTGTGTCACTTTTATATATCTAATATATATATACGATATACAATAAATAAAATAACTGCAAATAAAAACATTTTATACAACAACCAAAAAAACCCGCATTTAACCTTCTTTAAGATTATCGCTGTGAGTGGAAATGTTGACCCCAGGTCAACTTCAATACTAAAAACTGAAATGCATAACAAAACCAGATCCAGATAAGCCAACAAGTGGACAAGTGGACAAGGGACAAGAGGCACGATAAGCGTGAATTGAGTAGACAAAAGCAGCAGGCGACATGGAAAAGTTTTCATCCCAAAACGTGGACAAGGACCAGCCAAAAAGACAAGACAAGGCTCAAAATTAGCTAACTGACACACCAAGAAAAGAAATCATCCCCAGAAATATAAGTGAAAGACAAGTGGCAAGTCGATAACAATGCGCATAACTGCCAAGATAAGCCCAACAAAGGAATGCTGCAACATAATTGAAGTTGCAAGAGCTCTCAAAGTCCTGTTATAAAATGCTTTACAAGTGGCCAAGAAACAAGAAGAAATTGTTTATATGCCATTGATAAACTTTATGTGTGTAAATCAGTGTTAATTTTACAGGCTTATTTTATTAGCTTCACGGTTATTTGCGATGCATTTCTAAATTAAATTACGCATATTTATGATCAGAGCCAAGTCAGTTTAATTTACGTTTATATAATCCGATTTAATGATTGGTAGTCAACCGTCTTTAAATACGCAGTTAAAGATCAATTTTAATGAATTTGTGTTTTTATGACTATGTCCACAATTTGGTATGTTTATTTATTGCTTTCTACTTATTTATAGCTCAGCTGAAGAAAAACACAAAATTATAATTATAAATAGTTAATTCCCGGATGAATGTTTTGAAAAAATATTTAAGCTTTTTGGTACTTTATTTTTATATAATTATTTAATCCATTTAACAAAATTAAAGAAATATTTAATACATAATAATAAAATACTACTTTTTCAAACGAGGTTTAATTTTATTGGTGTCACGTTAAATTATATTTTGACACTTTAATTGAATTTTTTATAATTAATGTACATTGTTTAGCGCTTCTAGAACCATTAGTGAAATTATTGCTGTATCTGCTTTTGCTGTCGGAGATATGATTTTCCAATTTTATTTTCATGAAGCCAACTCGATTGATTAAGCGCTCGCAACATTTGGGTTTATAAGCATATGTATTAAATAGCTAAATTATTAAAAAATTTAAAATTTTGATCACAACACTAAATTATCTAAAATAGAAACATAATGTTCGATAATTGTTTAAATTGACTGATTAAACTATAATTTTGCTGAGACAACATTTTTATTACTTTCTTTTCTGATTTTATGGCTAATCCACAATTTTTTACAGCTAACAAAGAGAAGACTGAAATAAACAAATAAATCAAGTTTTTAAAATTATTTACCTTGAATATATATTTCGATATTAAATTGGGGAAACAGTCTCGATTAAAGGTAACTATAAAAATCAATGCTTAGGTTCAGAAATTTTGGAGCGAAACCCTTTCCCCGCGTCAGGGAATGCCTAGATAAGATAATAAAACTGAGGCCCACCAGCGTTGTGTACTCAAACAAAGTTTATTCAAGACTGTCAATTAACATTATAACTATCGATAATAAGAGACTTAACATACATATGTTACTGATGCACGGTTGCATTGAATGTAAAATAACATTATTTTCTACAAGAAATACTTTGACTAATGATTAAAAAAAAGTAATTATTAATCTTATTTTTGTTGCTTTGGATATTTAAATATTATGTGTTTTTTTCTTTTCATTTTAATCGATTGCAAAATTTTGTCAGACAATGACAACTTGAGTGTTGAGTAGTTTTGAAAGTTATCAATTTTGGAAATCTACATTAAATAAGTAGGCGTTGAACTATTAGGAAGGCAAAACATAAACGTAACCCAAATATCAAGTTAACACTTACTAATTTACTTGCAAGAAAAAAAAAAGATGAATAATTAAAAAATGAGCAACATCAACATAAACAATAAGATGATAACGGTGGCCGCCACTGCTGGCTATGGCCCAGACAAGTTGACAGAGATCAGCTATTTGGATGCCAAGATGATTGGCAATGGCAGCTTTGGCGTTGTCTTCTACGCCAAGCTGATGCCCAGCAACGAGCCGATAGCGATCAAGAAGGTCCTGCAGGATCGTCGTTTCAAGAATCGTGAGCTGCAAATAATGCGCAAATTGAACCATCAAAATATTGTGGCACTAAAGTATTTCTTCTACTCATCTGGTGAGAGGCGGGGCGATGTCTATCTGAATCTCGTCATGGACTTTATTCCCGATACGCTGTACAAAGTGCAGCGACAATATGCGCGGGCCAAGCAAACAATGCCGGTCAACTTTATACGGCTCTATATGTATCAGCTGTTCCGGGGTCTGGCCTATATGCACAGCTTCGGTTTTTGCCATCGGGATATAAAGCCACAGAACATGCTCATCAATACAGAGACGGGTGTTTTCAAGCTCTGTGATTTTGGCAGTGCCAAAGAGTTGGTTGTTGGCGAGGGAAATGTCTCCTATATCTGCTCGAGATATTATAGACCGCCTGAGCTGATCTTTGGCGCCACTGAGTATAACACTAAGATTGATATGTGGAGTGCTGGTTGCGTTGTGGCTGAACTGCTGCTTGGCCAGCTTATCTTTCCTGGTGATTCGGCTGTCGATCAAATCGTTGAGATTGTAAAGGTAATTGGAACACCAACATCCCAGCAACTCAACGACATGAATCCCAACTACAAACAATTGAAGTTTCCACAACTCAAATCGCATCCCTGGCCGAAGGTCTTTCGCATACGCACTCCAGCGGAGGCAATTGATCTGGTGTCCAAGTTGCTCATCTATTCGCCCAATGAACGGATTTCACCACTGACGGCCTGCGCCCATCCGTTCTTCGATGATCTGCGCAACGAACCAGACCAGCAGCTGCCCAATGGACGTCCACTTCCGTCACTCTTTGAATTTTCAGAGTACGAGAGAAATATTGAGCCGAAACTGATGCCGTTGCTGCTGCTGGCAACGGAGAGTTTCGAAAAGGCAGACACATCCAAAAACTCGGAGCATCGAGACAAAGCTGGCGAGGACTGCTCACCTCAAGTGGACTGCAATCAATCTGGGTGTGGGTCTCCACTCAGGTCGTGCTTATCTCCGCCAAGATCACGAACAGCACCGAACTCCCAGCGACTCGAACTGGGAAATGGTGATCATGCGGAGCCGATGGTTTCTTTCCAATTGGACACTGAAGAACCGGCTGTTGAAATGGCAGTTGATGATGAGCAGGACAATAGCTCTGAGGGTTGCACTTCCAGTGATAAGCACCCAACCGAAGATGACGAGGATGACGACGACGACGACGACGACGACGATGGCATGGTTACTGATGGTGACGATGATGACGATGATGTAGATGTCTTGGATGTACGCTTAGTATAATTGTTTGCTTTTACATGCCAAGAAAAAACATCCACCAAAAGCAAACAATAAAAATTTAATGTAAAATGAAACATTTCAATATCTAATATATATTTTAAGCTGAGCTTATCTTGGCGAATCGAAAGATATTTTTGTGGAGATGTCACAAATGGTTGCACACAATGGGAACTTGTAACATTATAATATTATTATTATAAATGGGGGTACCCTTACTGCGATTTGTTGGGTATTTTGTGCCTTAACTGTCGACCATAAAATCAAGCAAAATTAATACAAATTTCTTTTAAGAAGTTGGGAACTTTTTCATCTGTAGTCGCCAAATATGAGCGAAATGATCTGATCTAAAATGATCTGGAAAATAATTATTTGAACAATTGCCAACAGAGAATTTCCGTTAGTTTTCAAGAAACAAAAAAAAATCGGTATTCCCGAAAGTTCCAATCAAATATTTGACTTCTTGGGTTTCTTTGCAGTTGGTCATCTTTAATCAGTTAATTTGATTTTAAGAAAAATACAAATGTGCTTATAATTAATCTAGATTTCATTTTCCAACAACAATTGATGCAGGCAATAAAAATTTAATGTCAACTTGAATCTGGGCTCGTAAATCTCAGGCAGCCAAAGGCAGCGACAAAATAAATGAGCGTGGAGCACATTTTGGTCACATTATTTATAAGGTCGAAGAAATGTCGCCACATTCAACGGGAAACAGACGCCAGAGAAACACACACACACACACACACACGCCCCCACACACAGTTTGGAACACCAACCAAATGGACATGAAAACGCCTAAAAGTATGCTTAATTATTGAAATGCCAAGCCGGCCAGGACGTTGATGTCCTTGCCGCCCTCTAAAAACTACACATTTTCGCGTTTTATAGCGTCAGCATTACCAAAACAGGACTACAAAATAACACGCACACATGTCCTGTTCCTGTTCCTGCTGCTACTGCTGCTGCTGCTGCTGCTGGCGACGGCTCACATTTCCTGCCGCATCCATCGTCCTGTAACCCTCGATGTGTGTTTTTCTGGGAGTGTGCATGTGTGTATGTCTCTGTGTGTGTGTGTGTGTTAATGTGGTAAAATGAATTTTCAGTTTCATTAGTTAAATTGAATAATGGAAAACTTTGCTCGCCACATTTGCCATACGTCTTGTGGCTGTTGTTGTTGTTGCTGCTGTCCTTGTCCTGGTCTACCAGCGAAAGTTACACTTCCTGCACACACACACACACACACACAAACACACACACACATATTAAAACAACAACTATAAGTTCAGCAGGCAGCAGAAGGCAATAAAGCAAATTTATGCAAACGATAAATTTCGTGAGTGAAAATGTTTGTTTTGTTTTTTGCCAGCTCAACTTGGCTTGGTCCTTTATAGTTCTGCGTGTTTCTGTTGTTGTTGTTGTTATTGTTGTTGTCTTTGTTTTTGTTGTAGCTATTATTGCCTGTTGTAAGTGGCAGTGTTGCAAAAGGCGCTAAGTAAGAGTAGCCCCATTATTCCAAAGTTGTTGAAAAGTTGCTCTTCTAATTATATAAAATATTGAATAGTTACTATTTAAACAGGCACTTAATCAAGTATATAATTTATATTTGATATATATATATATATCTTTTTATGAAATATATATTTCAGTTATCAAAACAGATAAGTTCTCCATTCATCTATTTGATTTTTACAAATATTCAATTACAATTTCCATACCAACTTCTATGTTTTATGCTGATCTTCCATAGTAGATCGTTTTTATGCCTTAAATTGTATTTTAAATTTGAAGACTCCACACAAAACGACAGTCAGCCAAGGCATATATACTTTGTGTAGTCATAACTGTTCCTTTTGCCTGGTAAATCCATTTGCAAAACTTCATCAATTCTAATAATTATCTAACATTAACTCTCATGCATCAATTTTAACTTGGCAACTCGAAGCAACATTTATCTAAATTGGGAATGTGTTTAATCAAGCAATATCTGATTTAACGAGTTCATCTACTGCAAAAGTTGGCGAACACATGTATTTACTTACCAACAATAACAACAACAACAACAACAACTATAACAACAACAACAATATGAGCAGCAATACCGTAATAAACACGCTAAAGTGTTTGCGTGTTTCTCTGTGTGTGTGTGTGTGTGTGTGTGCGTTGCTTTTTAGCAGTGAGTGTTTCGGTTGGCCGTGCAAAACCTTTGACTGAAGCGAGATTACGGTATGATACACACTATATAATGGCAAATCATGGAGCCATGAGCAGGCAGAAGAGATGAGACGTCTGACTTTTGGCGTTGTGCGGCACACCAACAGTCGACTGCAGAAACCAAGGAATCCACTCCAAAAGCCTGGGCGGCACCAGAAGCACCAGCAGCACCAACAGCACCCAAGGCAATGAAACATTTTTCGGTAGCAAACGCCCATTGGGACGAGTGCTTTGGGACCAGGCACTAACTTGCAGGCATTTTATGGCCTTTTGAGCAACGGGAATGGTCTTCGAAAGACAACTACACTCAGAAAAAAATAGGCTTAGCTTGTAACCTAAATAAATAAATTTATTGGCATATTAAATTTTATTTTGGTTCCAAAATTGAAGGTAAAACTGATTCAGCTAAGTGCAAATGCAAATTCTTTTATTAAATCAGTAATTTAATTAAGTCAGGAAACAAAATATGTAATCTTATTTCAGAAACTTTAACTCTAAAATTAATTTAAATATTATAATTAAATTTAACCAAATCAGATTAAATCGATAATGAAGATTTTATTTATTGTAGCGTAGACGCAATCAAAAAACTTTAAATATTAAAAATAAATTTCGAAATTAATAAAAATGGATTTTAATATTGCAAAAGCCCAGGAAAACTTATAAATTGTAATGTTTAATGTTAAAAAGGGGTAAAACATTAAGAATAAAAACAGAAAATGCGTGAAAATATCAGAATCTGTAGAATTGACTAGAAGTACCAATTTATTCTCTGAGTGTAGAGCTGAGAGCTGAGTAAAGCCAGTGGGTCATGATGCGTGGTGTGTTGTTGTTGTTCTTGTTGTTGTCTCTTGTATACATTTTTGTTGTTGTTGTTGTTGTTGTTGTTGTTGGTATCTCTGGCTGCTTTCAATGGCTACTAACTGGCAGCCGTCCGCCCAAGGTGAATGCGGTTAAAGTGTTTTTAGTTAAAGCACTCGGCAAAAAACATTTGCATAAACGCCTGGCAAACAGACAAATAGACAAACAAACAAATAGACTGCCAGCAATAGAAAGAGACAGCAAATGTTCGGATGATTGTGTGTGTGCGAATGGGAGGGCTATTGCAACTGGCTGAATTTCAAGTGAGACCAGAATTATTTTATTTCCGTTTCCGGGCACGCACACTTGTAGCTCGGCAGATGTATCTGCAACTGTAGTCAAGTGCAATGTGCCTGCCCCCTGCGGTTGCTACCTTTCTGCACACTGATAAATTTTCACTAAATGCAATTTTAATGGGCTTTGTACAACTGCCGAAATATGTAAGTGAAACCACCCAAAACAACTAAGCCAACTATCCAACTATCCAACTATCATTCCATTCATTCATTCGCTGCTTGAAAATGAGAGAAATAGAGATGAACAGCACTTAAAAATGTTGCACAACTTGTAAACTCCAAAGTGGAGTGTTAGAAAAGGTAATTGATGTTACAATTTCAAGTGATAAATAAGTTGAAAAATAATTTATGAATTTTTTGAAACTCGAATAACACAAATAATTTACCCTTTTATTATTGTAAACTTTAATAACATAAATAATTTTTCCTTTTTATTATTGTCTATTTTCTAGCCCTTAAAGGCCAATATTTTATATTAGACAGTTTTAGTTTGGTGCCAATAACCAACAAAAATTATGCAAATGTTAAAATTATGCATTGCTAAACGATTGGCAGAAATAAGCAGCAAACAAATATGCTAATTAGAATGAGATTTTCAACAATATTCACTCTCAACCTTATTGCTCATCTCTACGGGTTATTTTGTAAATGTATTTGTCCGTTGTGGGGCAGAAACAGCATGCCCCATGGTAGATTGGAGGTGGGCAGTCGGTTTGCGGTTTGCTCAAATAAAGCAGTTACAGTTAGTTATGCGCAGCTTGCGGTTTTACTTTGACTATTTTTGCGTGCACAAATTTCAAATGCAGTTCAACTTGCCGGGGAATGAGCAAGAATGTTGCATCTGCACAGCAAGGGGCTGAAGAGCAGGGGTAGCTGTGTGGAAATGCCAGACACACTAATTAGTAAAATTCTTCGCTTTAATGCAGTCAACGGATTCCACATAAATTCATTATTTAGCTAACACGCTTCAAAAAATATTGCTAGTTTTTTGGCATAGTGAAAAATAGAACATCAAAAAAAGAAATGGATAAAAAAAAGTTCATCACGTTTTCGAAGCGTCAAAACATGTGAAATTGAATTGAAGCACCACATGTTGGCCATTTATGCACTTGAACTTTATGAAAATCTCAAAAGTTTCCGCAAAATTGAAGTTTTAATTGGATTTTCGATTCAATTAACAGATTTGTCAGCATGTAACAGTTTTATGATGCTTCCAATGGCAACAGTACACTCACAAAAAAAAATGTTGTAATTGAATAATCAAAGTCAAATGAAAATCGCTCTGAATTCAAGTAGAAAAACTATTAGAAATGTGTGAAAAATAAAGTTCAGAATGTCTCAGGAATTTTGTAAATGGAGTCACTTTAATTAATTTTGTTTCATTCTTAAAATTGTTTTTTTTCTTTCTTAGATTTTTTTTCTTTCCTAGATTTAAAGCTTAAATGAATAACTTTTATATTTTATAAAAAAAAATTAAACAATTATTCTCATAAATTAATTGATACATTTGGAAACTTTCTTTCAACAATGCTCGGCATACATGATTTTGCTTAGTGTAGCTGCAGATACGGTGGCAGTTGTGGCAACAGCATGTGTCAGGCAACATCGTTGTTGCTTGTGGGCGTGTCCGTTGCGCCCTCAATTGATGCTTTTACTAAGTTACCTTGGTGTGCGCTTTTCAAGCCGCATGCAATTTATTGAAATTGATTTGCCATTTTAATGGAATTACTGCGCCAAGTTCTCTAGCCAGCATTCCCAGTTCGACGTTTAATTGAAATCTTTTAATTAGTTTGATTTTCCAATCAAGTGCCACTGAGACACCGCAAACCACTATATAGCCAGCCCACTCCGACCCATCTCTCTGATCCACAGATTTGTGGTCTTATTCTCACCCATTGTTGAAAGCGTTAAGCAAAACCCAATTAGTTGCAATGCCTTCAACAATGTTGCAAGCTCGAGGCTTCAACTTCCATTATTTCATGTTGTTGAGCGCACGTCGATTGTCTGTCGATTACAAATACGACAAGGGGCAAGGTTCCGATCCAAAAGCGTGCTACGCCAGCCCTTCTCTAGTATGCAAAAGCGAATGCACTTGGAGAAATACTAAATTCGATTTTCAGCAACTATAATTTATTTTCATTTAGAAATTTTCTTTTTTAGAAAATAAATTTATGTTCTTAATTGTATAACTCTAAAGATTGATTCTCAATTCAAAACACGAATTGTATTTGAATTTGTGGCAGCATATTTTTTCAAGTGTGTCTCATCCATTTCATTTTTCTCCCCTGCTTTGCTTTAGTGCTGCTCGTTGCGCAACATAATCATTATCCTTGGATTAAGTGGAGTGGTTGCTGGGCGCTACCAAAGGATTTCGCCTATTGATGCCACCAAACTGAAAGCCAAATCCACATAATATCAATTTGCTTTCAACGTTGTCGCCGTCGGCCTAAATAAACGAGTCGAGACAGTTGACGCCGCAGCCGATACAACCCACATGTATCTTGCCCCATTCTCCAGCTGTTTAACTGTTTTCGGGGCTGAAACGAGCTCCTCAAATGTGAGTGATTTACAGGAAAAGCAAGCACAAAGCCAAAGGTTAACTTAAAGAAAGAAAAAAAAAATAAAATTTTTCTCATTGTTTAGTTGATTAGAGATACAAAAGGTGTCATAAATTTATAGTAAAATTATAAAAATAAAATTAGAATATTATAATAGATAATATATAAATATATGTCTGACTGGTTATCTGAAGTTATCTGAAGTTAAATAGAACTTGTTGTAAAATTTGAGTTTATCTTTTATATAAATAGATGTTCTGACGATCTGACTAACTGGTTAATTCGGTGGATCGATATCAAGCCTTAATAAAGTATAATCCCATAAAACTATAGTCGGAAAATAAGGCAGACATATGACATAAATTTATAGTTTTACAACTCACACTCTAAAAACTAAAAACTATTTGTTAAATCAAAAACTTTTTCACTTGCTCTCTCAATATCTGAGCAGCTTATGCATTTAGATGTGGCACTCTTAATTTCATTTGTGGCAGTTTCACTTGGTAAGCATATGCATATATCCGAATGCGTCTCTTAACTTACTTGGCAAGTAAGTTGGCCTATCAGAGCCCAATAACTACTTTCTTCAGCCAACTGAAAGTTGCCTCGTACTTCTATGCAAATGAAGGCAACGCACACATTTAACTTGGCAATCGTTATTCGTGCCACCTTGCCCCTCCTGATGGGGATGGGGAGTGACTGAGAGTCGTCGCCCAGCCACTTAGAACTAACCATAATTCACATTAGCTCATCGGGCTAGCAGGGGAAGGGGGGAAAACGCAACAAGCCCGCTGACAAATCCATTATAAGCTTATGCCAAAAGCGCTATGTAAACTTTTCACACGAATTGCCAGTTTCAGTTTTTCTCCTTTTTGCAGACAGTGCGGTGCAATTATTTTAAATGCGCCGCCAACAAACTAACCAGACTAAAAACTCACAACACCCACAATGTTACACACAAAAAAAAAAAATAACACACAGAGCGAAAACAAAATCAAAATTTTTTTGCTCAAAACTTTTTTAAATTCTAGCAATTTTGAAGATAACTGCAATGCATAACAACTAGAACTTTAGTAATTTATTGTTTACTTGCTGAATTTATAAATAATTAAAAAATCAATAGATTAAAGAATTTTTTTAATAATTTTTTATATTAATCTTGGCTTTTGTTATTATTATGAGATTCTCTGCAATATCAATAAATGATTAAAAATTTTAAAAACCACTCCGGATCGAAGATTTCTCATTTCACTTGGTTACAAAAAGTCTAATTATTGCCGGAAAATCTTCCAGAATATGTGCCCGATTTTCTTAATAATTTAGACAAAATTAAATGCACCATTTAAGCCAAAATCACAGTTGACTAAAATAAAAGTGAATATCTGATACGTGATCAGTTTAAGCACTGCTTTTTTCACCGTGTACACACAGAGTTCCTTATATCCACCCAGGACTCGGACTAAGCCGCAGCCACAGCCACAGCCGGAACAGGAACTGGAGCTAGAGCTGGAGACGGAGTCAAAGCCAAAGCCAAAAGGACGAGGGAAGAACGTACAACGTACGTGCATAATTAATTCAGTGCATAAATTCAAGACGCTGCCTCGATGCGAGTCGACTCGGAAGAGCCTGGAGAAGCCAGTGGTGCGAGTAAGTCTATGAAATTATAAACTTTATCTTACACAATTCGCTAGCTGGCTTTTTGATGCCGCTGCTGACACCAGATGACTAACTGCACACGGCTTTAAATAAATTAAGACGCCAACAATTTGCTGCCAGGGACAAAATGCGCTTGGGGACTGCTCTCTCTGTCTCTCTCTCTGAGATTGTCGTTGGGATCAGATCACATTGAAACAGTAGCTGCACTGGAACATTAGCCTCCAGAGAGTCGCTGCAATCTCTATTGAAACATGCCCAGGTGTTATGCCTAACAAACAAGAGTCCATAGAAATTCAGCAAGTCAAAAGCATTCGCAATTTTTAATTTTCTGTTAAAAATTGATTGGTGCAGCTACTCAAATACATTTTTAATTATGCAGATATGTTTTTGGAATTAATTATTCGACTTTACTTTTGTACTTAATGGATTATCCACTTGTAACATTGAATAAACTGCTTAAATCAATAACATAACTTTTTTGTATTTGAAAGAAAAAAATTGGTTGTGCTTAAAATACGTTTTCTGCAGGCAATTTGATAACATAAGAAATTTCGCTAGTAATTGTAAATGCTACTATGCACAGAAAAAAAAGAACGAATAAAGTTTTGAAATTTTGAAAGGAGTTTTTTTTGGTATCAAGTTTTGTTTCATCCGATTTACAGAGTATTAAAAATGTAGATTTAATTGCAAAACATACCCTTTTCTAATTCTCCTCCTAATTCTGCAGGGCAAACATAAACCAAAAAAATTATGCGATATGTAAAAAAAAAATTGGTCTAGCTGCTGTCACCAGTTTGCCAGTTAGCCAGTTTACCAGTTTACCAGTTTTGCTCCGTTTCGCATTTCATCTAGTGGCCCATTCTCTGGTCTTTGTTTTCTGTTCTCAAGTGCTTTGGCTCTTTGCATTTTGGCATTGTCAGCAGACGGCTGCCTTTAGATCCTTTGATGCCTGGCAGCTGGCTTAACTCCTAGACTCTCGACGTCCTGGTAATTGAAAACGCAAGTTATTTCGCACTTATTATGAATGAGGGCCAAAGGGCTGCAAAGAGACGTAAAGGGCCAGAAGCTGGCCTGACAACGGGTTAGCTCTGAGAGTGTCGCACTTACTTATTGTATTAAGCTGATTTTCGGCAAGTTTGTAATTAGTAAAGTTTTGATTGTGCGCACAGAGAGAAAGAAACAAGTTTTTCTTCATATTTTCTCGAATTTCCACTTGCCTCGAAATTTCTCTTCATCTCCATACAAATTAACATAAGCCGCCAGATGGGTCCACTTTACATAAATACGTCCATCGAGCATCGAGCATCAAGCATCGACTATCGAATTTTTGCACTTCATTTTCCAGTTTGCAGCCTGCAGCAGCTGCTCTTATCATGGGCGTGGCTGGTTAGGGCACAACTAATTATAAATATTTTCAAAACTGTACAATTGAAAAGACAATTTTCATAATTTCCCATAAGTCAATTTCAATGGATATACATATATATATATATATATATATATATATATATATTAAAAAATCAATTTATCATCCTTAAATGAAAACGATTAGATCTGATTACATATTAAATTTTGATTGAAAAAATAACAAAAATTAAACATGCTAATTTTATCTGCTGACAGAATTAAGATTGATTTACTATAAATTCAACTAATAACAAATAACAAATTCTTCTTTTTAAATTTTGTTAATTCCAATTCTAACAATCTAAATAATTGGGCTTGGCAAATTAACGATTTGGCTCTAACCAATTAGTTGGCAAGGCGAACAACAAACAAGTCAATATTGAAGGGTATCGAAAGCCGCTTTGCAACTCATTGAAGGAGCCGGAAGGATGCCGAGTTCGTTTCTCACATGCTCCGGTCAGGAAGTGCATAAATTGTGCAAAGACCTATCTGGACAAGCAACTGCATCCATCTGCCACCAAAGTAAGTAGCTTACTTGCTGGGGCAAAGAGGCAGTAAAAAGTGCGGCACTTCATTGATCGAAATGCACACGTGGAAAGTTATTCAAAATTTGTTCGGGCAAAACGACGATAACCATTCTCCCAGCCAAGTATAGAAATGCATATGAGAATTTTACTACCACCTCTGACGTTTACAGTCCATTAAAAAATGCAAATAGCAACGGGTGGCATTAAAGTTTACTGCTAGTTGCAGGCTCCAACAAAAAAAAAAAAAAAAAAAAAAAATTGAAATTGTTGAACAGCCGCATAAAAAAGTACCCTTGCTAAAATATGATTTTTCGAACGAAATTTATACATATTAATTTTATTTTTATTTTTTTTAATAATTCGAGTTCAATATTAAAATAAGTTTCCTTGCTGAGAAATGCTTTCTGACTAAAATTTGCAAATATTTCTAAAATTTATTAGTAATTTCAGTTCAGTATTAAAATCAGATAAGTATGTATATACCTTATAGGGCCATTAACTTACTATATAGCAAGGGGGTTCCATTTCTATTGATTGTCCAAACAACAATTTCCATTGCAGTTGCCAGCCACACGGCACAGGATCAAAGAGCAGCGCAAGGACTAAAAAAAGAGAGAGGCATGCATCAGCAGCGTGCGACAAGGGACATTGAAAAAAGCGTAGTGAACTGGACAATAGGCAATGCTGTTGCCCGCCTGACTGCCTGACTGCTTGATTGGCTGCCTGGTTGGCCGACTGCCTGCCAGGATGACTGAGTGACTCCCTGCCAGGATGCGTGAGTGGTATGCACGTTGATTGGGAATGCGTTCATATCCTGCTGGCGCAGCATCCGGTGCGGTACTCAAAAATTGTGGCACATCAGGTGTTTGTCAGTTTTCCAGTTTGGTTGTCCCCCCCCCTTACTTACCTCATCCTGCTCCTGCTCCTGCTCGATGAATGATTCTGTGCCCAGTTTGAAAACAAACTAATAAGCTTCGTGCAGCTACAGCGATTTTATTGTTGTGCAACAGTGCGTAGGTGTTTCTGCAACGGCATTCACATATACACACACACACTCATGCACACACATTCGTCTCACATATATGCACGGTAATGTACACGTGTGTATTTGTGTGTGTCTTAAGCGCACAACAATGCTCCTTGCCACGCCTGAACTGTTCGAATACAGGATCAAAGTTTACTGCGGCTGTTGCATGCAAACAGTTTGCATTTGTTCACACGATATTTTTTTGCTAAAAAGCACCGAATAAGTGACATAACAGAAACAACACAAAATCTGTCTTTAAAAAAAAATAATGTTTTAAGTAAGTTGAATATTTTTATTATTACAAATACCGGTACAAAAAATGTTTGTTCGAATTAAATTGGTTGTTTGAAAATAAAAGCTACACTGAATGTTATTTCAATAAGCGTATGATAAAAATAGTTTCAATAAAAATTGACTTAATTCCATTATGAATTAAATTTTATGTTGAAAAATAAAACAATATTAATTTGTCGCCATCTAGCGTGTAGTAGTCGATACACAATAAAATACTGCTTTCGCAGAGGTTTTGCACTGCTTGCAAAGCGTTGAGCCAGCGAGTGGATGCGACTGATTAGCAGCAAAAGCTGGCTGCTCTGGCACTAAATGAAATATTTAAAAATACAAATAATCGAATTTGAGCTTAACAAATTAAAAATGAAAACTGAGGGACAAAAAAAGAAAGTAAATTAATAACCGATATGAGTACAAAACATGTGTTAAGTTTTAAAATCGATATACGCTTTATATCGCTTACAGGTTTTAGCAGTTTACGAAAAAGCTCAATTCAGGACATGCGCAAAAAAACAAAGAATTTTGACCTTAGGCACAACAACAATTATAAAGGAAGAGCAGAGCTGAGAACAGCAGCAGCCAAAAAGCAATGCAAATCACATTGTGCCAAGTTTGCTGCGCAAACAAAAGGCGCGAATCCAAAAAGGGACGACTGATGAGAAAAAATAACCACGAAAATTTTACAAACACGAACCGAAAGCAATCGCATAATAATTTGAAACCCTTGATGAATGCCTTTGCGTACGCTAAGAAGAAGAGCTGAAACTCAACAGGGAGGGAAGCAAACGTATAATTTTTAAGTACTCAAAAGGTTCTTAAGCAGCACAAGAGGAACTCTGGCCAAAGCACATTTTTCACATCTTTTCTTCTTATTTTTGGTCTGCAAACTGCGAAGCTCTGCTTTGCTCTTATCACAGCATATTATGTCTGCCCCCTGATGCTGCATAGCTTTCGCAGTACTCAGTGAACTCTGAACAGGGAAACAGGTCTTGAAAAAATATATTTATATATATATTTAAAAAGTAAAACGTGCTTTAAATTCTTGACTAACAGCAGAGTGTGTGAATACTAAACCCACGCAAATACACATATTTCTATCATAATTTGTAAAAATAAACTAATACATAAATAATATCTAGATAAAAGTGTTGTTGGCTTCAGAAATATGTCTCAAAAACCTTGACCGTGAGTCTTGAAAGTGTGTTACAGTTAAATATAATTAAAATTGACATCAGAGCTTTGTGTAAGTTTTCAATAAATTCTAAGCAAATTTCATGAAAAGAAAGCACAAAAAAAAAACTGACCTAAAAATAGGCATCAAAGATTGGCAAAAAATAATTTGCCCTTCTGCAAGGTTTCTTGTTTGGCTGCAAAATATACGTACAAGTTATTGCTTGTGTGACGTCACAGAACACACACACACACACCCACACCTACGCACATGCCCACATAGACCCACACACAAATACACACACAGACACACCCACAGCTAATCGGTTTTATCAACGTCACAGCATTTTCAGACATTTTGGCGCCAGTTTCCATACTCATTACTAAATTGTACACTTAAGTTGATTATTTCAAATTGACTTTAAACTGCAAATCTGATGCAATACACGTAAATAATATGGTCAGCCCCTTATTTCAGAAACATGAGAATTTATTTATCAAGCATACACATTGAGAAATTGCTCCCAAGAGCTTCGTCGGCTTAATATAAATCTGTCAACTAATTTTTATATGTACACTCAATGCCCTGCACCCTGTAAATTGGGTGTGTTTTTGTTGACTTTGATCAACTTACACATTGCGTATTGAATTTATGTTTGGATAAAGCTCATAAATATGTGAATAATACAAATATAATTTCCAAATTGCATCGACAAACATCATTTTATAAAAAACCATTTAAGAAATGCCATTTATCAATTTTGTGCAAAATAAAGTCGGAAATAATTTTGTTACAAATAAATTGTTTTATATTGTTTTGTAAAATGATTAAGATGACGCATAAGCATACCTTTAATTCAACTCTATTAAATTTAATAAACCCCAGTAGAATGCAATTTTAAATTTAATTTTCTGGATTTTCTAGATTTTTATACTATAATCTCGTATGATACGTTTTCAACTTTAAGACAATTAAACCCCACTTACCCATTAATTACGTCTAACATATGTTATATATTTATTATATTTATGTTTTGACATTTTACCTATTTTAGAAATTATAAATCAAATTGATTGATGGCCATATCAACAGAGACAATTTATAGTATATTCTATAAAAGTTGTATGTTCTATATTGTTCGGATTCTAAAAACGCAATTGTTTAACTCCTGAAGCTTTAAGCTTCTGGCCAAATGGAAATCTTTTATTTTTATATGACAAACAACCAAATCGTATTATAAATCACTTAGAAAATGTGCAGCTCTCCAAATGCTTTAAATCACGACAACAGCAATAACAAAACGCTTCAATTAGAATTTTTATTCATTGACTTTGCCTACATTAAGCAAGATATATATATATATACTTATATATAAATATATATATATTCTATGCATTCTGTGTACCTCAACTCATTGACACTTGAGCCACAACGACAACTAAGGTTTACTTAAGCGACTAAGTAAACCTAATTTTAAAAGAAATATATAATATTATTTTTGGGTAAGTACAAGTTTTGGTCAACTCGTTGTGCACAAAGTGAAGTAATTTTCAGTAATAATAAAGGAAAATAGTATAATAGTATAACTTGAATTAAAATTCCACAAAGAGACTATTAGTGAATTGTTCAGAGAAATTGAAACTGTCTTCGAGTCACTTCATTGTCCGGGACTTGCATTGAGGCAGTTGTTTGTACACTTATAAAAAAAACAATGCAATGATATTATAGAATTTTAATAATCGCCTTACATATTTTGCCAGATTGCGTATTTTAAGCCCACATTCATCATTTCTTTTGTATGTAAAACTATTGTATTGTAAAACTGAATTTTCTTTCGTTTTTTTCTTTGAGTGTAGACATTGCCCCAGCTGCGGATACATTCAATTATAGGTTGGCCCAAGACAGAGTGTGGGATTTGGAATACTTATAAGCGCGAAAAATCTGTGAGCATCGTTCAAAAAATTTGCACAACTCAACGACTGTGAAACGTGTGAAAGATACACTAAGTGAGCTTTAATCTAAGAAATTCTTTTGTATCTGCAGAACTGGTACAGTTGTCCAATTTATGAAGACTACCCATCCGACAATGTTTGTAGCACGTGTGCAAAGATCTCACAGAATGAGCAGCGCAACATTCAGATAATTAGTAATTGCTTGCAAGTAGCTCTTAGATAAAAGTGAAGTGAATCTTTTCTCGGTGGAGAATACTTCTTCTGAACAAACAATTAAAAGCAAACACGCTAGTAGAATGAGAAAGAAGAATCACATAAAAAAAATTAAAGCAACTTTTGTTACGGCAACAGCAGAAAATGTTGAAAGCCAAAACACAAAAAAAAAAAACAAATAACTCGTTTTTGGTTGAAAAATTAAAAATTCAAAATTGCCGGTTAGAACCGAACGAGCCCTCTACAGCAAACAGAAAGCAGAAAACCGAAAACATTCAACGTCGAACAAGTTCGATGTAGCGCAAACTTAGAGCTTTTCCGACTCAAAGCAAAGCTTTGGCTTCGACTGGTCGAGCAGAGCTTTGACTGAGCAATGTGTGAGGTGTGTGCAGGGGATGCTTTGGGTCAGCTATACTCAAACTCTCGCCGAGATTGCGCCGCGAAAAAGATGCCGTTGGCGTGAAGCAGGAGGCAACAGCTCCAGCTCTCTTGTCAGTCTGCCGTATTCGTTGATTGCGCGCGGTTCGCCGTTGTTCTCGTTGCAGTTGTACGCTTAACGGATTTGTGTGGCGCGAAATATATTTGTATTTGCTTTTGAGAAGGTAGCTAAACTCAATAAACCGTATTTTAACAAGTGTCTGTGTTAGTCTGTTTGTAATCTTGGCCAGCGAGACAATATTTCAATTGTCATCACAGCCTGTTTATATGTGAAATAAATAAGAAAATTAAAAATAAATTCGAATTTATTGCAACAAAAAAAAACATAAATTTTAAACAAAACAATTTAAATACGCCCGAACATTCCAAATTCACACCTATTAATCAAATAAATTGTATACATTAGCTTTAATTTGAAAAACAAAGTCAATGAACAATTTATACAAAATCTCATCAGTACACAAAAAAAAAAGAATAACCACAGTTAAAAAATTACAAAAAACGCTGTCAAAATCGAAAATAAATAATCCAATTTCGCAAAAGTCAAAAAAATATATATCAAAATTTATATCTCTAACATGACTCAATTAATTATTAATTTGAGCTTAACTGCAATTTTTCCAGAACTTCGAAATATTCATGAACTCAACTTATATTTAATTTACAACATTCTTGCGAAATATATATTAATTGTAATTTATCACATTGTGTACAAAATATTTAATGCATATAACATGTTTTGCTCTGATATCAACTAAATGACTCGTACACAAATATATGTTAGTATGTGTGTGTTTTATATGTTTATAGATAGTGAGGAACTATTGTTCGTTTGTTTACGGTATCATAATTAATGGTTTTTCTTCTTTATTTTCTGATTTCTGTATACGCAAATTGGGCAACACTCTAATAAACACACACGCGTTTACACACACAAATCAATACACCATTGTTTGACTCATAAAGTAATTTGTTGGCTAAAATTGGGCCACAGTAATGCCTGGGTGAAAGGTAGAAAGGCAATGATAATGACTAAGCCGACACGTAGATAGCTCGGATCATTCATATAATGGTTTATCCAGTAACAATTACAAATGCAATTGCCTTTCACACGTTAAAATTACATGGAATCATGAGTCAGAAAATGTTGTAAGCTTCGTAGTAATTTTATGATTTTACAATCTTTGCAAGTTTCCGTTTCATGTTCAGGTTAGTACTTAAATCTTGGACAAAAACCCCAATTAACAATTTTGCTGCATCAAATTGGCTACTTTGATTGCCACACAAATGATGCAAAATATTAGACAGATTTTCAGAAAGGCCACAAAATAATTTTGCACGCCGTTCGGCTTGGTTGCTCAACTATAAACGTGAAAGAAGCACTTTAGTTGGGGTAATTAGCAGCCAAAGTTTGTAGGAAAAAAAAAAGAACAGTAATGACCAAATAATGCGCTTAATGCTCTCATTTGCTTGTTGATACACTTAAAGAAATACATATATATTTAATAGTATAGTAAATGCATAATATTTAAATTAAGAAATATTAATAATAATAATAAATTTGTCCAGAATAATTCATATGTCATCAAATTACTAAATGTTTAGTATGACTCACTTCGATTTTCTCTGACTGCACATATTCTTTTATTCTGACAGCAACGACTTATTCGTATTTTTAATTGCTCTCACTTGTTATTAAAATGTTAATTTGTAAACAAAACAAAAAGAGTAAAATGTTATGCTCTGCTGTAGGCATCTCATTAGTTTATTCACCTGTTTGTTTTATCTGACTTGTTGAATTGTAGTAGAATTATAGTTAAATCACATCTGTTGTTATTCCTGCATGGGTGTTATGCTAATTTATGCAAAGTATGTGCCCAGTTTTGCCGGTTCTTGCCTTGGGGAGGAAGTACCTGACTTATATAATCAGAATAAACAAGTGACCTAATCATACCAAACACATGATAATATATAGAAAAAGAGGAAAGTGGGCGTTTTTTTATTTTCCACAGCCTTGATTTGCTACAAAGTAAATATTTATATGTATATCTATATATATATATATATATATATATATATTATGGGCCATCACAGTGTCAACAATTAATCTTGGGCTCTGTCAAACATTTTGTATATATATATATATATTATATTATATTTGAAAATTATTTCATGGTTTAACGAACTCGTTGAAATCTCATTTATTTCCTCATCGTGAGTCTAGCTGATAATTGAAGAGGTCGTGTCTGATTGTAAGTGAAGGTACCCACTGAGAATTGGCAAATGTCGGCAGTGCCCCAAAAGGTTTCAGAAGTGAAATCCAAAACAGAATACGCCAATGTTAAAGTGCAAAATGTGGCACAAAAAAGTAATGGCCATTGAACTTTGATTTGCCTTTTACACAAAAATAAAACAAAAAAAATCGAAACACAAAAAATAATAAGCACAAAGTCGTGCAATATTTAGATTTCTAACCCAAGATTATAAAGTAAATGGCACGAGTTAATTTGCTTCGAATAAATACTTTAATGGACTACTTATCAACGATCCGCGGGAACCACGTGTTTTGCATGACATATCAAAAAGATTGTATGACAAGCTAAAATCGGCAGAAATTTAAAACAATTTTATGAGCTATATAACTGATGCTAATAACAGTTAAATGCAAATTTTGATCAGTTTAGCTAAAAATAAACAATTCAACTTAGCAACAAAATAAAAAACCAATAAAATTGTTATTTTAAATAACTAAATTCACATTTTTTGAATATATATAAAATTATATTAAATAAACAGATGATTTTTAAATAATACTTGAATAAATTTATAATTAAAGTGGAATAAAATGCGATAGAAAAATTGCCTTAAATTTGAAACCACAAATAATAAATGGATTGCTTAATTCTTTTTAAATATTTTACCAACTTTACATTGCAGATAGCTTCTTGATAATCACACAGCTGCAAGATGGAAACGGAGTCACTGAATCGCAAGAACTCCTCACGGAAGAGCTCCATTGTAAATGGCAATGGAGATGCAAGCGCCAAACTGACCGGCGATGATGGCGCTGGCGGGGATGGTGGTGGTGAGGTGACGCTTAAGGCCAAAATGAGCTTGTTGAATGGCTGCACAGTCATTGTGGGCTCCATAATTGGCTCGGGCATCTTTGTGTCACCCACCGGCGTGCTAATGTATACGGGCAGTGTTAACTTGGCGCTAATTGTGTGGGTCATTTCCGGTCTCTTCTCAATGGTGAGTAAGTAATTAAGTCAAGTTGGGGTCAGCATCCTATAAATATTGCTTGTTGCCGATATGCAAATGAGCTAAGGGCTCAGTTAGCTAACCACAAAAACACACCTGTTGCAACGGCATTCAACAGTTGTGCATTAATACACTGTTAAAAACAACACACAACACATCTCAATAGTGTTAACAAGGAAACGAGAAGAAATTTTTAATTTATGAGACACATTTCCGCTTTACACAAATATGCCAAAAATTCATTTGCTTATTTAAATTTGTAGAAACTTTTACAATTTAAAAAATGTATAAAAATGCTTACCCGTAATAGAAAATTTGTTTTATAAAATAAAATTGTTTTTTTGTAAATTTTCTATAATCTGTGACATACATTTTTTGCTTAGTGTATTAATCAATTGAATTAAGCGATTTGCGAATGCCAATGTGAAACTATGAAAAGGATCCCCAACACTCAATTACAAATGCTGACAGCGTTTTGTCTTTTAATGAAATTATTGAAATTCCCGCACACACACACCCACACACACACAGACATTAAGATATATGTCAGTACACCCAACACAGAAGCAGGCCTGACACTCCCTTGTCAAAAGCACGCGTTTTGTCTGGCATTCAGTTAGAAATTACGTATACGCTGTGTGGTGCCTGCCTGACGATTGATGAAATGCTTGAAATGACAGCCACTTTGGGCTTGAAAATGGAGCATAGAAGAAATGAGAAATTAGCACTTTAAGAATACAATTAAATTCCCATTAATTTATGCTTCATCTTAATTTAGGTGGGCGCCTACTGTTATGCGGAACTGGGTACGATGATAACCAAATCTGGCGCTGATTATGCTTACATTATGGAAACTTTCGGACCCTTTATGGCATTCATACGTCTCTGGGTCGAGTGCATGATTGTGCGTCCTTGCTCGCAAGCAATTGTTGCTTTGACATTCAGTACCTACGTCCTTAAACCATTCTTTCCGGAATGCACACCACCGGAAGATGCATCGCGACTGCTCGCCGTTTGTTGTATATGTAAGTAGAACAATTTTAAAATGTCATAATAATCGATGCGAAATTTTCCGCTTTAGAAGACAAATACCAAGCTTAGTTTATTATAAAAAAAAGGTGTGCTATACTTGTATATATATATATATATTAAATTACCTCCTCTTGCTTGTGAAAACATTGAGAAATGTTGATATCTATGTTCAGCTCTATAGCTCCTATAATCTCTAGGAACAACTAGGCAATCAAACAACTGCTGTGTCCAGAAACTTTCTCCTCTAAGCGTTACAAAGATTTGCACATTTTCAAGATACCCCTTTAGCTCATTCTGACAACCACAAACTTTTACAGATTAGCTGCACTCGCAAATGTTGCGTACTTGACCTATTGATTGTACCCATTTGGAATTCTAGATCCCCTGAGAACAGAGCAAATATAAAAAGTGTTTGCCATTTGCTTATCAGCAGCAGTTGTTGTTACCCAGACTGGAGGCACTACAATTTCCGATTTGATTAGTTTTGTTGTTGTCGGCTTTTTTTTTTTTTTGATATAGTCGAAATATATGCAGACTAAAAAATTTATATTTTTGACATTTTACAAACTAGCATTCATGTTTATGTATTCTAATCAGCTGAAATAATCTCTGAAATAGTTTTTTAGCCGTGTTCATTGAAAACATAATATTTTGATACAAATAAATGTTATCAGCATAATAAGTTCTTCTGATAAAGCGTACTCGTAGATTATATATGCAAATAATGTAAATAATTATGCAGAACAACTTAATTTGCACTCTAATTTGTATCTAGTAAAATCATTTATTAAATCCTCTGCAGTAAATTAACAAAGGTTTTCATATTTTGATTGAAAACGTTACATTTTTTTTTTGTCATTTATTCCAATGTGCAAACTAACCACTAATAGAGCCAATAGGTAGCAGATATATAATAAAAAAATTTTAATTGGATTTAAGTTGTTTAAAAATTATAAGCTGCAGCTTATTCTATAAATATTAAATAAATCCAATCAAACTAATTTGATTGATTTAAAGTTAAAGTGAATTACAAGTATCACTCATAAATAGTATTATAGGAAGAACTAGATTTTTACTATAAAATTGTAATAAATTCAAATGAATTAATTTATATTTGTAACTTTTTATATATATGAGCATTTTATATGAAATGATTCGGCTAAATTATTATACCTGTTTTGAGAATTGTTTGTTGTTTACCGGCCTCTTTCTCCGGCTCCAGGTGATTTTTTATTATATTAATAAAATAATAAAGTAATGTTCCAATCAATAACTGAACTGTCTGCCTGAGTGTAGATCCGCCGAGATACCAAAGTTAATTGTTGATATTTATTATTACACTGCCCAAATGTCAAGGCATGTATATATAAGAGTTTCACGTTGATAATGTGTCGACTGACTGATAGTTTTTATACTACTTATTTAATAACGATTTAATGATTTAATGAAGCAGATTTCAATGCGTTGCAGCAACAGCCGTAGTAGGAAAAAAAGATAATGTTTAATACAATATTGTGTAAATCCTCGCATTATTACATCATCCGGATGGTTCTCAGTTCATTGCAATTGATGGCTTCTTTAAAAAAAAAAACCCCTTTTCTTTGTCATTATATGTGTATATTTGCAGTGGTGCTGACTCTGGTCAATTGCTGGGACGTTAAATGGGCGACCGCTGTGCAGGATATATTCACATATGCTAAAGTAAGTTAAATGGCATTTGCAATTTAAAGCCCAAAACGAGAAAGATTACTACAGTGCCCAGATTCAATTGGCATTCGCAGCTGCTGGCCTTGTTTATCATCATTGCGACGGGAGTGTATCAGCTATATCTCGGAAATGTGAAATACTTTACGTTCGAGAACAGCGACACACAGGCCACATCCTTGGCATTGTCCTTCTACTCGGGCCTGTTTGCCTACAACGGCTGGTGAGTGTTACACATGGCGAAAAATGTTCGCATTAACATAAGGTTTAACCAAATTATATAAATAATATTACAAAAAATTTAATTTAATTTTTAAAATTAATCTTATTCAAAAGTATAAGCAAAAAGACAACCTTAAGTTGAGAGTATATTTTCTTATTTATTTTATTTAAGTAAGTTAAAAAATATTAGTGCTCAAATAGGCTCTAACTTATTCAAAAAGAGACCTTTAATTCACTTGCATATATATAATTAATTTAAGCTTACAATCGAGAGTAAATAAATATATACCTTATTTCTCACTGTGTAAGCCGATTTGTTCATTTTGTCACATGGCTTGTTTGGTCTAATTGAATTTGTGCTTTTTACTTGCTGCTGTCAGGAATTACTTGAACTTTATCATTGAGGAGCTGAAGGATCCCGTCAAGAATCTGCCACGTGCCATTGCCATCAGCTGCACACTGGTAACCGTGGTCTATTTAATGGCCAACGTATCCTTCTACACCATCCTCTCGCCTGAAGAGGTCTTGGGCTCCTCAGCCGTTGCTGTTACCTATGCGGAAAAAGCCTTTGGCATGCTGGCCTGGACCATACCAGGTGCGTGCGTCCTGACAGACGGACTGTCTGTCTGCCATATTTGAAATATTCTCATCTTGAATTTATTATTTATCTTTGTAGTATTTGTGGCCATGTCCACGTTTGGTGCCGTCAATGGCATATTGCTCACCTCGTCGCGTCTGTTCTATGCTGGCGCCAATAATGGTCAGATGCCAGAAATTCTTACAATGATTCAAATTCAACGCTTTACACCCACACCGGCTGTCCTGGCGATGGCTCTGCTCTCCATGCTGTACCTGACTGTATCCGATATATTTGCGCTCATCAACTATGTGGGCTTTGCCACTTGGGTAAGTCCGTTAAAAAGAGAAGGAACAAAGTAAAAATATAAATTGACTAAATTTATATATATTTTTTTAATCCCTTTCAGCTGAGCATTGGCGTTGCTGTACTTTGTTTGCCATGGCTGCGTTGGGCACAGCCCAACCTGCCACGCCCCATTCGTGTACCGTTGGTATTCCCCATTGTGTATCTGATTGCCACAGTATTCGTGACCGTGGTGCCCATGTACGCGAGTCCTGTGGAGACAGGCTATGGCATCCTCATGATACTGTCCAGCATACCCGTCTATTTGATATTCATTGCCTGGAAGAACAAGCCAATTTGGTTCCAAAAATCTATGGGTAAGTTGTTTAGCCCTTAAATCAATCTATTCTTCGCCAGCTGCTTTCGTTTGTGTCTTCACCAAAAAATGCTGTACTTTCCTTTTTATATATGATTTATATGCTAAACTCCCAAAACGTTCTTCTCCAGGCGGACTTACACAAGTACTACAGAAACTGATGATGGTTGTGCGTCCCAAAGCGGCGTCAAAGGTTTTTAAGTTTGCTCCTTATCTTAGTTTTCTTAAGTTTGTATTAACACACCGACTAACCCAAAGAATACACACACACACACACCAAATGCCTGCTTTTTGCACTTATAATAACAACACTGTGCAACAAGTTTTAAGATGATCATTTAACATAAACATTTGTCAGTCGTGCTGAATCGGTTGCCAAACTAAAATCAAAAATAATTTTAAATGGAACATATTTCATGTCTTTTAATTTAATTAATTGTACAAAAACAAGTATTAAAAAAAACATTTACTAAAGCACTATTTGAGAGTAAGCTTAAAACTTCAACAACATTATAATAATAATTATTCCCGAAAATGTAAATAAGGGGCATTTTTCTATATCATTTATCAATATTTTTCTATATCATTTTTTAGAATTCAGCATCAAATTTTATTTATTAAGGAGACTCAATTTTTAGTCGCTTCCTTAAATACTCAGATTGCTTTACAAAAAATGTGCTTATTTTCCAATTAAAAAATTAAAATGTTTAAAGTTACTACTTAAAATATATATTGATACTCAATATAAAGGATATCAAATAAGTCAATATTTCAGTTCGAAAACTGAAATTCGTTTTATTCCATTCTGCTTGACTGTCAAATGTTCTCGATAGATTTTGCTGTTGCACAGTGTAATTAATATTACTAATCTATTTTTTTATTTTCTCTGCACTTCTTTACGTAAAAGTCTAACCACTCGTTCTTCATACTTAGTTGTAGCGAACTTAAGTAGATCCTTAGTGGTACTTATGATTTTAACTAATGTTTTCTCTTCTTCGTACTTTGCAGTAAGCCTCACACGTTTCCTGCAAAAGCTGCTCATGGTTCTCGGCAAGCAGACGAAACCAGCTCAGGTGTAGAGATTAGCGGATGTAGAGGATTCATCATTTGGATGTATGTATCTTGAAAATAACCAAGCAGATTGGATAGATAACATTAGCCAAACAGCAAATGATAGCATTTAATATAATAACGAAAAGAAAGAAAACAAAACTCAATAGCTTTTGAATAGCCAGGCAATTATGAAATTATATATGTACACAACAAATTCCAGTGCTTGACGTATTCAAATTGAGAATTTTCTTCAATAGCCAGCAATGAAAAACTACATATAGATATATTTTTATATATGTTTTAAGTTTAATCTAAGCCCAGTGCAGCATGTTTCATTTCCTTTCATTGAAATTTAACTAACATTTAGCATTGAACCCAAAATTGCAAAGACTGTTAAAAACAAAAGCAAAACTTTAAAAAAAAAAAAAAAAACATACAAAAAGAAAATGGTTCAAAGACAATTGTTACTTGAATTTAAATATTTACGTTACATACACTCAAAAGAATTGGGAATATTTGTGAAGACAATGTCGAAAAATCTGAACCAGAGAGTGAATTTCACGAAAATCTATCAATCAATTTTAATCGATTTGTATACCCAAAACATTTAGAATATTGTTCTCAAATTCCAGACTAATAAAGTAAATTCATATTTCATGAAATCTATAAGTCTAAGTGTAAGAGTAATCCAAATCCATACACGAAAATTATACATTCTACAAGCTCCAGTGAATATTGTATACACAAAATTATAATTATTATTTCCTTTACCCACTTTGAAATGGGTGTTGTTTATAATAATTATAATATTAAACAGTACAAAGCTAAAATCACTTGTAAAATGAACAATACTTTAAAAAAAAATTACATTCAAGAGATTCAAAATAATTTTATTTTCGCAGCACTTTAAAGTATATTAATTAAAATTAGTAGAGACATGCTACATTATATTAAAATCATTTGCATTTTATGTTTAGATTTTAATTTAAAATTATTATTTTATAAGTAAATTTAGCAAACTTTTCGCGTGAGAATATTTGAAGTTCATCAGATTTGTCAGAGCTGCCAGTTTAAAATGGAAGACCCGCAGAGACCTTTTACCCTACCTTCAATAGAGTACATAGCCAACTGCACATATCCTAACTGTTCAAAACATTGCCAAGATATAAAACATATTAAAAAAAAAAAAAAAGATTTGAATTGAATTGTTAATTAAAAATGAATTGCATTACTGTTGCTTTGAATGTTTTTAGTCTAGGGAATACCCCGCATATAGATACTGCATATGATATTATGATATCTTGAATTATATATGTAACTGTTACACATTGTATTGGGCATTATTAGCTGTTCATTATATAGCCTGAAGCCGCAGCTGGAAATGCTGATTAAAACTATTATAACATGGATCCATATTGTTGACAATAATATTTGCTATTTATATAAATGTATACGTATATTTATAGATATATAAATATGTATGTGTTTTATGTATATTATATTATACTATAAACTATATATGTAAACGCGTTGAAACCACAAAATATTTCGTGTTTCTCATAACAAAAATATACAAACATTATAAAAAACTATAAAAGAATTTATTTTCACTGAGAATTTATAGTATATATTTATATTATTTAAATTGTAATACTAAACATTTTCGAATAGATAAGATTCAGGTTTCACATTTTTTGGTGATTCTCAACAGATCCCAATTCCTTATTGAGTCTTCTGTGCTCACGAAGATTTAGCAATTCTCTTTGCTGCAAAGCATACTCTTCGTTCAGGAGTTGATAGTTCTTGGTGCTCAGGTAGGTCGACAAGCTGGGAGCAAAGTTTGATTTCTTCAACTCCTTTTCCAGCTGGCGAAATTGCCGCAGAGCTTCCCCATAATTGGCAGTAGCCTCCAAATCCTCGAAGCTGCTCTGGAGCAACACACAAAGCGCATCCCCACCCGACTTATCAGTAAGGATGCGACTGGATTTCCGCTGATGACAGAGTTTAAGGACCTTTTGGCGGCACTGCATATTATAGTGATGCTCCATGGTGGACTTCACCTTGGAGTAAATGCTGTCTATTCGAAAATACCAGGAGGACAGTTTACTGTAATCCTCATGGGAGAGACTGGCAGGACGATTCTGAAACGATTGAATTGAGAGATTATTCTGTTCACTGCGCATGTTCTCTTCCGATGAATGCGAATTCGTGAATTTACTTTTAACGTCCCTTCCGCCAATGCTCCTGCTGGCCAAATCCGCTATCTCCAGGAACTGCGGCAACTCCTTGGAGCACTCTTTATTCAGTGGAACCTCACAGACCACCAATGTGCAGGCTGAACGCTTTGAGTCAAAACTCTCCTTGATGCAGTCCAAGATTAGCGAGTTCTGCGCGGGTTTTCGCTTAGGTAGTTGCTGGAAAAACTGGATCAAATCCGTGCGACAAGTGCAGTTGAAGATGTCGAACAGGGACAATTGAACCTTGTAACTCCGGCAGCCATCGTTGAGCAGAAACTCCACATGAACATAATCATCTCCAGTTGCTGTGGCTCGCAACGTTTTATACTCATTGTGAAACCATTGGAATAACACGCTGGTGCTTTGCATTTTCCTCTTACCACTGCGTCGGGATGTGGCCATCATGTTGATCATGTCAAACTTTCTCACATCATGGTACTCCACACAGATGCCCTCCACGCGATGCTGCAACTTCCTCAATAACTTGTCCAATTGCGACACGAGCATGTGCGTCAACAATTTCACATTGTGGCTGCGACGAGGCATCAGGCGGAGCAGACAGCCAGAGCGATGATGACGTATCATCTGCGCCAGCAACCGGTTTGTCTCCTCCTTCACATGTGGTTCCTCCTCGTAGCCAACAGCGTCAAACTGCATCCGCCGAACGTAGCCAAGTGATTGTGATCTTTTACTTGCATCATTACCATTCCTCGAGCGCACCATTAGAGTAGTCTTGTTCAGCAATTTCACATTGCTATCAATGGATTTGTCCCTTATTCTGCTTTTGGACATTTTGAATATAGAGTCTTTAAGGGAGACAACAATGCGTGGGAACTTTTCACACATCTTTTTGCTGTGGAAATCTTATCCTGTGGATAATATAAAATTGGTATTTTTAAAATGTAGATAATTTTGTATAAAATATTTGCTTAATCCAAAATTGGCATTTGACTTTAAACGCACTTCCAAAGTAATCTATTAAGTACATTACACTCGGAGCACACATTGAGAAAATTATTACAAGTCAATCTATGTCTTCACGGCAAATTTAATTAAGACTATCCAGGCTGGGATCTTGTGGTTGAAGTAGCTTCAACATTCAAGTATGCCTTTTCAGGGTTGATCTTTGCACATATAGCACAGCAACAATTTCAAAATCTGCAACGATTTTATTCAGCTATAAACTCTTTCTTGTCGCCCAAAGTAAGCACAAATTTTTGGTTTGCTTTGGGTAATTTTAGCCAATGCAACAACCTTAATTGATTTACTGGTGCTTGCACATGCTAAACTAGTAATATAAATTTGGAATTTTTTTAAGGATGCAATAAAAACGAATTTGACTTTAAAGTTGCAATCGATAGTTATTAATGAGTAGATGATAAAAATGTTTACAATATAAAATACTTATAGATAACGTTGCTCGTCTTATTAATAGTTATTCAGAATTTTTGTTGGTTGTGGCTAACTTTTGACGATTCTCTTTGACCAGTTTACGCCACTCCATCCACTTGGCCAGCTCAGGCTGTTCGCTGTTGCTGCTGTTGCTCTGCTGCTCCAGTTGCATATAATAAGCCTCGCGCAGGATCTTAAAGGCTTGGATGCTGTAGTATGGCTGCTGGGTGACGGGATCAAAGTAGCGAGCTGGCAATCGGGTTATGGGACAAATGCCGCTGGAGCCTTTTGGCGCTCGCTTCGGGCGGAAGATCGCATGGAACACTTTATCATTAAAATCATTTTCGATAGTTACAAACGTGCGCTCGCATTTCGATGTGGCGTAATTGGGATCCGAGGACAGCTTCGTAGCTGTACCTGTTGGCTTACGCATGACAGGCATTGTCAGCGAATGATAACGAATAGTTGGACCTGTAAAGACGCGCTTTGTGGGACGAGTTTTCTTTTTCTCAAGTTCCATTTTTTGGAATTTTTCTGTAAGGAGTAAAATAAAAATAAAATTGATTATAATATGAAATGTTGACCTACCCAGCGATTTGATGTTCTCCTCCTCAGTTATTTTCGCCTCTTCGAGCAGCTCCTCCTGCGTGGGCATATAATCCTCGACGCGCACTTTTTTCTTCTTGCGCTTACGAGCGTCGTCCAGTTCCTTAAGCCGTATTTTTGTTGCCTGTGTTTTAATGGCCGTCGATGTGCGTATGGATTTGCGACCGGAGTCCAGAACCGTGAAACGTGGACGCACTCTGCGCTTGCCGACGCCACCAACACCGCGTTTCTTGTGGAGTGTGGAAGCGGTTTTTGTTTCCTTTTTCACGACGGGTTTTGCCGGTTCCTGTTCAAATTATCTATATAAATTATATATATTATATTAAGCGCTTTTTCTGCTTGCCTTGTAGGCTTTAGTGTTGACGCCGCCGCGTTTGCGTTTCTTGTCCGGCGCCTCCTCTTGGTCCGATATGGGCTCATCCTGTTCGTCTATGCTGAAATCCGAATCGACCACATCTTCCTCCTCGTCTTTTTGTCTGGGGATGTAAAATGCGATATATTATTATGAGTATTTGTTACTATTTATATTGTTACTCACTCATATTCATTGTCTCCTTCTTCGTCCTGAAAGCCGCCATAGGAAGTTTTGTAGAAATCATCTTCTTCTTCTTCGTCGAGCAACACAGCGATTTTGTTGCCAGCATTGTTGCGTCGCGAACGCGAGGCTGCCATTTAATATTAAATATTTATTTAACACTTTTAACTTTTAATTTTTAACCTTTTGCTGCAACTTTGTAATTGTCAACAAATAATTTCAGTGTGCGTTTTTCTTCTTCTTGCACTTAACATTCACAGGCCCAGCACGCATTCACACAAACGCGTATACATCTGAATGGCACCGCCTAAGTTATGTTTTCAAATTTATATGCATAATTTGAAGCCTTTAAATACAATTTTAGAAGAGATGATTGAAAATACAGCTACTAAATCTGACGCACCTGTTATTTAATAATATATGTGGCTCTATGGCGTTTCCTGTGCTTAATTTTACATACCGTTACAGCGTGCACAAAAGTTTATAACGCCGAACGATAAATATGGTAGCTGTTTGTCGATCAGATTGAACTTTGGACTTTCATTTCACTTTGATTGAATGCTTTGGTTCAAACTCTTTTCAATTGAAATTTACACTGCAAGGAGAGCGGTTTAACAGACAGCTAAAAAATGATAAACTCTGGAAAATTAGCAGGACGCACTTTGTTCATCACTGGCGCATCCAGGGGAATTGGCAAAGCAATCGCATTGAAGGCGGCACGCGATGGGGCAAACATTGTGGTTGCGGCCAAAACAGCCGAACCACATCCCAAATTACCGGGCACCATTTACACGGCTGCTGCAGAAATTGAGCAGGCCGGTGGCAAGGCGTATCCCTGCATTGTCGATGTACGCGATGAGAAACAGGTGCGCACCGCCGTCGCCGAGGCTGTGGCCAAATTTGGTGGCATCGATATCGTTGTGAATAATGCCAGTGCCATTTCACTGACAAAAACGTCGGACACGGAGATGAAACGCTACGATTTGATGCATCACATTAACACGCGTGGCACGTTCCTCGTATCCAAGGAGTGTCTGCCCCACCTGCTAAAGAGCAATCATGGCCACATTTTGAACATCTCGCCACCGTTGAGCATGAAGCCCAAGTGGTTTGGACCCCATGTCGCCTATACAATGGCCAAGTACGGCATGTCCATGTGTGTGCTGGGCATGGCCGAGGAGTTCCGGGATAGTGGCATTGCCGTAAATGCACTTTGGCCCCGCACTGCCATCCAGACGGCGGCTATTGAAATGCTGACGGGACCGGATAGCGCCACTTGGTCACGCAAACCTGAGATTATGGCCGATGCTGCCTACGCGATACTCTGTCGGGAGCCCAAACAATTCACCGGCCAGTTCTATATTGACGACGAGGTGCTCGAATCTGTGGGCGTCAAGGATTTCACGGACTATGCCTGTGTCCGTGAGAATGCCGACCAGCTGATGGTTGACTTTTTCGTTGACGTTGAGGATAGCAAAAGCGATGCAGCGCCAGCGCCAGAGCCAGCGACAGCAGGAGACGACAAAATTCCGCAATTATTTAAGAAAATTGAGACGCTACTGTCGCCGGAGATTATTTCTAAGACGCAGGCCGTCTACCAATTCAACATCAGTGGTGCCAAGCAGGACACCTGGTTTCTGGATCTGAAGAATGGCACTGGTGCCTGTGGCGCAGGCACTCCACCAGCTGCTCCCGATGCCACACTCTTGATGAACTCGACCAATTTCTTTGACATGTTCTCGGGAAAACTGAAGGCAGGCCCCGCCTACATGTCCGGGAAACTCAAGATCAAAGGCGATATTCAGAAGGCCCTCAAGCTGGAGAAACTGATGAAGGCCCTCAAGTCCAAGTTGTAAATTATAATATGTATAGTTGTTACGGAAACCAAAACGTGTCACTTTATTAAATAAAAGCTTTTAAAATTTGTGAAGAAAATTGATCGATCCAACTACGATAACTCTCTAAAGGAACATTTGTACCATTGGTACATAAGGCGACAGCCTAAGTCAAAAGTTCACAGCCAAAGCAGGGAAGCAATCTATTTCAATTTTTAAAAGCATCAAATGGAAACAGAAATGGTTTATATGTTTGTCGTTCATATAGTCCAAAGTCCAATTATGAAATTATAACAGTAAGATCAGATAATCAATTCACCATATGTATACGCAAAGATTTAAGTGCGTAGAAGCATTCTTCAGCAAAATTGTGAAAAACGTTATCCTTGTGCTAAAAATCACTTGACAATAAAAATAAAGTTGTAAGCAAGCAGTTCGCTATAGAAAAGTTCTGGAGTATGTCCCAGCGTGTCCGGCGATTGGGGCCTGGGGTTGCCACTATCACCGTCACTCGTTAAAGTAACGTCGGCCTCAGCCGTGTCTATTTGCAGTTCCTCTGCCAGCTCCTGCGAGGACATTATGGTGTCCTCCTCCCCTACCTCTGGTTCCTCCCAGAGTGTGCTGTCTGCCAACTCCTCGTCTTCCGCAAGACCTTTGATCAAGTCGTTGGCTTGAATCGAGTGTTGGCTCTGCTCTGCGAGAGTGGTTTCTGTGGTGAGAGCTTCAAATGCATCACACTACTTTTTCAATGGAGCAAGTGTTAGTCTTGCTCCACCTTTATTCTTAAGTCCGCTTACGGGGATGTTCCCAAATCGGAAGCTGACTTGGTGACCGCGTTCGATTATCGCGTCTCTGGATAGCTCATCTAACCCGATAATTAGGAGGGCTCCCCCACCCTCATTCCTCCTGGATATCACCTTCCACGTGTCTACCTCTATCCCATTCTGGCTTCTTAGCAATGCCAGAAGGGATTCGGAGGTTCTGTCCTTACTTCTTGCATATATCGTGATACAGTGGCGTGATGATATTTCATCGCCCACTTTGCAGTCGATGGGTACGCCCATCCATGTGTGGAATGTCGACGCATCTGAGAACTCTACGACCAAAAATCCGGCCCGAAAGTGAATGCCCGCAAATGAGATCGGTTTATCCCATCGGTACGCAATGAGCTCATCCATGATGGCCTTTTCCAGCTTAGAGAGCTCTCCGTGATTGAGCAATACCTTTGGGTATTCCACCGGTGGCACGGCCACCTTCACCTTCTTTGTCATATCTGCATATGACATTCGTGGTACGGTGGATGTATGCGAGGTGGGCTTCATGGCGGCTGTGCTCGGCTCGGCTTCATGCTCGGATGTGGGCCCAGGTCTGCCGTTGCATTGCCCACCCTTGCCGCTGATGGTCCGCAGGCCGCACTTCTGTCCCACGGGCACACTCTCTTAGGAGTGGTCACCGGAGGCGTGAGGGTGCTGTTGTGTCTTTTGGCAGCTGGTGCTGCTGCTGCTTGGTTCATCGGCTCCTTCGCCTTCTTTATGGCTTCCTCTGGAGTAAGTTCTTGCTGGAGGTATCTTAGATTCCACTTGACCATGGATCTGCAGAGGTTGCGACGGTTCGGGTCATCCAGCCCACCGGATTTTCTTCTTGGTGGTAGGAGATTTACCCTGATTCGTTGCCGGTTGTGGTGGTCCGACCACCACAGTCCCGCGCAATGAAGTTGTGGCATGCTGTGCCTGCGGCACTCTCCTATATGGTGCTGGAGTAGCACGTTGTGGAGGATGGTCTACCACATTAGACGACCTCCCCCCTCGATGGTTCGGTCTTGCGACATGCTCCGCGGGGAGATCCAGCGGTATGTTAATATTTTTTGGACTTTTCATATTTGGTCCCACGTACTGCAGAGAAGGTATGTCCGGCCGGGCAGAGATCCGCATTACCCAATTTAAAAAAGAACCTTCTAAACGGAAAAAATTAATACTCAATTTTTAAAAGTTCATAAATTTAATTTGATTTGCAGCATGGTATGTGTTTTGCTTCAATTCCATATATATCGAATATATTCTGTTTTATCGATTGTAGATTCCATATTGGTGTACATATGGTGTGTGCATATACTAAACACGCAAGCAAGATTTTTTCATGTTTTTTTATATAATGGCACCGAGAGAGTCCCAATGAGCGAAATTGCTGGTTAGCTTTTGGAAGTTAACAACTGCACCATGGCATCGTCATCCACATCATCCTATAAAGTATATAAATGAAAATGTCGAATGTAAACAAAATGTTAAACGATTTGCAATCGCAGCAGAAAACTGTGCAGTTAATCAAATGCTTCTGCGGCTGCTCGGACATGACCGTTGAGGAAGTGCAGCGCATATACACACTGACGAACAGTGTGCAGCAGACGCTGCTGGATGTTCCCGCAACCCGATTACTTCATCGTTATCTGGAGCTGCAACGGTCCGGGGATAAGAGCGAAGTGGAACAGTTTCTGGACATCTATGAGAAATGCGATGAGTTTCTCCAGGAGGAACAGCGTACATTCACTCAGGATGAAATCGATGAGCTTTGCGATCTGGGTCTGCCCTATCATCTCGAGCAGGAAATGGCGCGACGCGCGCGTAATGGTCAAGCGATGGAGATCAAGTCGGGCCTGTGCCGTGTGCAGGGTGAGTGCCGCAACGAGATTGAGGCGAGCAAAGATTTTAGGGACTTTAGGAACGCCATACTCGCCAAGATGCGCCGTATACCCCACAAGTGATTCACAGAGCTACCTGCATTCAATTGGTACTTTAAAGTAATTTATTGTCATCTAACCGCTCGTAACCTCAGTCATTATATCCCAGCGCCTATTCACACTTAATATAAATGGATCAAAATATTTTAAATCCTCGAGCAACAAATGCTGCCTTAACGATTTGCTTCTGTTTTACAAATGTTTATATTATATTTATTTGATGAGTTCCATACATTCCATACATTTTCTAAATTTAGAAAAAAAATTATTTTTAAAATATGAACAACAAATGAAATCTGAAATGAAAGCCCAGTGGACCGGGCAATAGTCTTTAGATAAACTGTTGAATATAAATGTGCAGCTTGAAAGCAAAATATTGAATATAAATGTGCGGCTTGAAAGCAAACCTTTAATTTAAAGTATTTTTAAATTTATCATAGAATTGTGTTGGAATTAAAAATCAAAATTGTCATCTTAATTGCAAACTAATAAAGAAATAATGGATTTTTTAATCAATTGAAGTTATTTTCGAACTATATCTTTGCTATATATATATATATATATCGATATATATGTTATAAATATATACAATTAAATACGCGGATTTTGTGTACATATAGAATATATTCTTGTTAAGCACATTTTAATTTAAAACTATACAGATTTGTATATGTATATAATTAATATATATATTAAATATCGAGTGAGGATATAAATGTTTTTGCTTAATCACTATAATTGAATATGTGGTAATGCTTTAGGTTTTCTTCCACGAATAATACATTTCCATCGGCTTGTTGACCTAGGTAAATATAGTAAAAGGTATTTACATTCATAATTAATTAATGCATGCGTAAATGAAGACTCACCTTCCAGAATCGATCATTGACCTGGTGCAGCGTCTGGTTGCCATTCAAGATGACCAACTGCTGAGGCTGCGGCGCCACATAGATGCAAAAGTTGAGCAGGCGACAGGCTTCCGGCAGATCATCGCCCAGGTCGAGCGTCAGACGCATCGCTAAATACTTGCTGAGATGATCCACGGTCGCATTTGCTGTCGTCTTAATGTACCTGATGCAATTGTCCTTCAGGGCACGAATCAGTTGATTATCCGCTGACATCTCGGTGGGATGAGGTTTGAAGACGAGCTCAATTTCATCATTAATACCCAGCTCACCGTTGCCCTCGCCCTCGGTATCGATGTTGGAGTCACCTTCGGTGCGACAATCCATCTGTGAATCCGACTCGGATTCCTCCGAGCGTTCGGAGGTCATCACTGACATTGCTCGCTTCGGTTTCGTGCTGCTTGAATTCGAGGGCACTGGCGATGGAGTGCTGCGCATCGATGGCGGATTCGAAGCATCATCCACATGCATCCGGCTCGATGAAGTGCTGGCGCCAGATGTGCCTGCCGATGTAGCCGGCGGCATTGTTATGGAGCTGCTGCTTACGGGCATCGGTGTACCAGCTCCTGGTATAGCAGCTATGGTTGGTGCTGCTGTTGTGCCTGCTCCTGCTGATGATGCTGCTGCTGCACTCGCTCCTGTGCCTGCTGCTGCTGCTATAGTCGCTGTCGAAGCAGCAGTTTCTGTGCCATTTGTATTGCTGTTGCTATCATTGGAGGCAGTATCGTGGGTATTCACAGCATTCGAACCGGCACGAGTGCTGGCCGCACCACTCCCTGTACTATTATTGCCACCAGAACTTGCACCACCGGCGCCACCACCACCTCCATTTCCACCCTTGTTGGTGCGAAAACGTTGGGGGCGATTTTGGGATTGCAGCTTGATGCCCTCGTTGATGGAATTGACAAGGGCCTGTTGCGATTGCGTCTGGTTGAATTTGGCCATCACTTTCTCCTGGAGAGCTTCGTACTCCTCCCGGCTTGGATAGATCTTCGAGATGAGCAGATCAAAATTGGGATCGGCACGCAGCGAACGCTTCGAGACGAGTTTCTTGCGGCATGTGGGACACTCCTTGTTGCCGGAGCGCAGAGCGGTCACAATGCAATCGGAGCAGAAGCGATGCAGGCACTCCTTGGTCGTCATAGTTTTCTTGAGCATATCGAGGCAAATGGGACACATTAATTCGCTGTGCAAACTGCGCGGCGAAACGGCAATTTCCGTATTGTCTGTGATGATTTCCTGTGGCTTGCGCTGCAACTCGTACAGCGACAGATCCCATGTTTTATTTTGCGTAGGTTCCAGCGAAGCCATACTAGACTTTTATTTGTTTTTATGTTTCTTTCCCTTTATTTTTCGTCGTCGCACAATTTTCACTCTAGTTTGCGTATATATTCGATAGCATTTGTAATTGTTTACCATCGAAAAATGTGTTATCGATGCATTGATACCATCGCCGTGTCGTGTCTGCTTGCGATATTTTTTATTTCAGAAGCGCATCTGGCAACGCCACAGCCAGTAATTATATATGTATGTATTTCAAGCATTTTCTCTGAGTTGTCTGTTTGTTGTCTTTTCAGCTAATTGCATTGCTTTCTCATAGCCAAACTCAATTTGACAATGCGTCAACACTCCAACTAGCAAATTGACGCTTGATTGACGGGCGTCACTCGAGAGCGCTGCATTCTTAAAAACATTTGCACAGCATTCCCACCAAATATGGCTTAAATATAGAGTTTGCCGTTAGTTTAAATTGCCTGCGCTAGGAACCGTTTCGTTTCTCGTTCCAGTTTCACTGCGCGCATGCGTATTTGTATGTGCATAAATATGTGTATATAATTATGTGTGTGTGTGTGGGGGATCAGGAATGTGCCAAATTGCCTCGCAAGTTGACAGTTGTGCACACTGAAAAGTGGCCTTTGTTGTTGCCATGTGATGTGTGCAGAGAGAGAAACACACGCATGTTCCAGACATTTCCCCAAGCCAAAGGTTTTTCCCATCGCCGTCGTTTCGCATCTCAATCGGCTGTCACACTTGCTGCGCATGCGCTCAAGCTTAAGTGACGTGGCAATGACATCCCATAGCCCATAGCATACACAGAGAGAACAAACCGAGATTATTTAAAAATTTATATCAAAAACATGTATTGCATATAATGTACAAATTTAAATTTATAAAAGATATGAAATCTTGTTAATGGGATCTGAATTGTCTGGGAATAGTAACTCAATTAATTATACACTTAATAATATATTTCTTAACATTAATTTTTTGTAAATATATAATAATTTCGATTACCTTATTCGTGCTCATTCGAAATTCAAATTAGAGCAATAATTTTCTCCAAGTGTGTTTGGAAATGAGGTGGCGCATTACTGAAATTGCACTGTACATTTTTTGCGCGTGACATGTAAAATGATTTGTCATCTGACGTCGCTTTTGGTTACTTTGCCAGGTGTAAGCAATGATTTTCTAAACGCCTCATTTAAGCGAGTGGCGAATGAGCTGTACGTGCCCGTACTTAGGTATGCCACAGATTTTCTCCAAAAATAAAATAAGTAGGTAGATATACACAATTGCTGCCAATCATGAACAGCATCCCTGGCACCAATTGAACTGTTGCCCGACGTAACCCCGAAAGTCGCTAGAGGATCAGCTCAGTGGCTGACTGCTGGCTGTTCTCAATAATGTGATAGGCAATAGGTACGCGCGGGTTCACGACCCAAATACTTCGATCCCAATCCAGCAAATCGTGGCTTAGCCACATCGTTTCCTCCTTTCAAGATGACTTCTAGCATTTTCCAACTGACATTGCCCGCTTATTGACATTAATCATTTACAGCCTCTTGTTAAAATTTGCGACTAAACGTCACATACTTTTAGTGCCACTCAATGTGGCATGCCTTACATACTCTGCAACAATGTAAGGCAGTGTATAAAGTAATCATATTTACAGTAAACGTAAATTGAAGCTTGTTTTTAGTATAAAAAGAATCTTTGATTTTAGGCATGTTTTAAATTCACGACAAATAATTAAATTATTCTTATTAAAAACCGATTCAAAGGTTTTGGCAGTAAATTAAATAAATAAATAAATCAAATTATTTAATTAATATATTATTGCAAAATTTCTTTATATAATTTGCTTTATAGAAGTACTTTTCTACTTATTTTGTAAATCTCTTCAGTTATCAAAAATCAATTTTCCCTGAAGGCGTATTCACAAAGTATCTTCTGGTCGAGCTTACTCAAAGTAACTCAGCGTTCTTTAAAATATTTTTTTTCTTGTTTATGGCTATTTGCTAATGACAATGCATGAGGCTCCTCTCTGGCAAAAGTAAGCATTAACTAACCAAATAGCCTTTTTCGTTTCTACTTTGTGTCGTTCTTCAACATGAATGCAATTTTACCATTTTTTTTGTGGCTGTCAAACTTAATCATTCAACACAAGAACGGAAGGATGCTAATGCCATTCTATTTTTTATTTTTTTGTATTTTTTTTTTTTTTTTTTGATATTTTGGTCTTTGTTGTGTTGTCTGCGCCATTTTGTATTATTTTTTCATGTCTGCGCTATTGTGCGGTGTTAAAGTGAAAGTTTTACACAGATTTCGTGTCTGCCGTTAAAATTTACAGTGTGTAATTGGGCATATAACTAGCGTTAAAGTTATCCAAGTCTTTTGGGCCTCTCTGACTGGTGTTTAATTCTCGGAGGCTGTGGCTTACGTGCCGAGCGCCAGGCCAGACCAGGCCAAAGCAATTTGAATGCTGCATCAAATTGTGGAGAGTGTATAGAGTTGGCCAACAGTGCCACTTAACCTTAACATAGGCACTGACTGCCCTACGACCAATTCAATTCAATTCAATTTGCTGTTGCAACAACTGTAGTGAACATTCCAGGCCACCAGCAACACAGACACAGTTGTTGCCATGTCAAAGTCAGCGCATAGCGGCACCCACCACCTACACTCGCCGAAAAACTAATCTAAGTTGTGAAAAGGGAGATCATTCTAGATGCTAGCTGCAAATCATTGTTGATTACAATATAGACAATTATAAGTCAAGAATAAATTACTTAACAAACTTTAAATTGATTAAGATTGTATATTGTATATTCTCGATATATATTAAGATGAACCCATGATTGCTTTAATAAATATAACTAAATATTTAGCTAAATAAATCCAGTTCCTATTTAAGTTACTCCTCTACAAATACTTTATAATGTTTTAGAAAAGCACACAAAACCATAACAGAAATTTTCTTAATCTGGAATAATTTTTTGATTAAATTATTATGATTTTTAGGAGCACAATGAAGGCTTCATTGAAGATGGATCTCGGATTGAGTTGAAATCTTTTATTTTTTATGTTGAGTCAAACTCGAAATCCACAGCCGACTGACCGCACGCTTAGAATCTCTGTATTCCTGAAGACCAAATATATTGAAAATGCATAATCGCAAAATGTTCAAAAAGTCTTTCGGGATTACAAAAATATGTCTAGACGTAAGAATTTTGTACGTGTTTCTGATCTTGCAAGTAATTTGAGAATCGCTGACAACAAATCTTCATATTTTTTTATTTTGCTGAGTGTACTCAACAATCTGCTAACATGTCCAGACACACAAACGCACACACACACACCAACACTGCCCTGCCACTTGGCTAACAATTTGACAATAACGAGCTGGAGGAGCGTCCGCTCAATTTTTGCCAGCGCCTGCCACCACAGAACAATAATAGGAACAGCAACATCAAAAATAAGGAACAACCGCAACAACAACAACAACAATTGTACTTTTCAATTGCCTTGTTCGTGCTGTCCAAATATTGTCCAGGCCCATTGGCTCACCACGAGTGGTTGGCTCATTATAACTGGAAGCGCTCTTTGTCTTCGGCTTTGGCCTGGCCCATAAATAAATCTCAATTAAAGTGCAACCCTTTGTATACATATTTTGAACTGGGAGGGGAATACGGGATAACAATCAATCAGCGACCACGTGAGTGGCAAAGGTGGCAGCAAGCAGCGACAACAGGACTCTCACACTCCAACATCCTGCCCCCCTTCTCCATGGCTGTACCATCAAAAGTTGTCTCAGGTTCACACCCTGCCCGACAGACTGCCAAAGCAGAGACGCCTTTTTCGGCAGCCATGCTTTATACTATTGTATGCCAACTGCAACCCATCCCTGCCCCTAATTTTTTCACGTTGTTAGACTCTCCGTTGTCCAGCCTAGACCATGGCTAAGAGTTGCAGTCGCCGTCGCCGTCGCAGTCACAGTCGTTAAGCGTGACTTTCTTGTTGTTTTTTTTTGTTGGCTTTTGCATACCCACAACACTCCAACAACACCAAGTAAAAATCTGTTTTAACCATGACGAAGTTTGAATACACTTGCATGAGGAAGATAACAAATATTTCAAATATTTGTGCTGAGATAAGTTTTGTTTCATTTTAACATATCAAATATAAATAAAGTTTAATTAAAGTAAAATACATATTTTTAATTCCTGTTTAATTTTAATTAAAATGTAAAGTTAATTATGCACAATTTAGTTTGCTTTACGTGCACACCAAACATTTATACATATAAATACGCTACGTAGTCATCATCTGTCAAATTGTTACATACTCCACAAGAAAATGAGGGACGACACTTTTGGCAAGTGTATAACAACAACAACAACAACATCAACGAGAACAACGAACGACCGACGCGACGTAAACAGAAAACCGAAGTCGCCAAAGCCAAAGTCAAACGTTGCAGCGAAACCAAAAGCAGAACAAATATCAAATACGATGTCCACTTGGCACCAGCCGGGTTCCAGCAGCTCCATTCAGTCTTCGGCGAGATTTTATCGCGTGCGGACGTGTCTGCGTCTGGCTAAGTACGTGTGTAAATTCAACAATTAACAGACGTAAAATAGAGTTAATTGAATGCCTGCAACTTTGGCGCCACTAAACGATGCACTAAGCATACCAATTTGATTTAAATCAAGTGCCAACATCAACAACAACAACTTCAGCAGCAACAATTCAGTTTATGTTAATCAATATGAGTGCAACAAGAAGTATAACAACAATATCAATAGAAAGGGCCGCCAACTGGCGCTGGCTGTGGTAAGTAGCGAATATCCAAGTTGGGCAGCTCCTTAGAATCGCAGCCAACAGAATCCTTTTTTCCTTCCCGTTTGCGTAGCAGCATCCAACCAACTGACTTTCATTGTGTCCAGTTTATTCTCATTTTGTATGCATTTCGAGCTGTATTTGCTTAAAGGGAATTTGGGTATTAAATTTATTGTCTGCTTAGTGGTTTTATTGAATTTATTATGACTCTTATTATGCAGAAATGAGTCACATTGTTGATATTGATTCGTGACGAATCTTAAAAGTCTTAGAAGTCTCGGGTTTTTTTTTAAGAATAAAATAAGAACATGTCTTTATACTAACAATTGACAATGAAATGTATATAATAAAAGGTATAATTTTTATAATATAAATTTTTATATAAATTACACAATTTTTAGTTTACATTAAATCTAAAATTAGTGACATTAATTTGAAAAAGAAGATTAAAATATGTCCATAAATAAAACTATAACTGTAATTCTTGCGATCGAATTTATATCCATTATTCAAAGACATTCAAACTTATCGACTTTTTTTTTAGCAATAAAAAGTTTTAACCTTCGTGTTAGTGACTTTTTTAAAGTTCAGCTAGTTTTAATTTACATATTCATTTACTACTTTTAAAATACTGTTGTCAGCGATCATCTTCGAATCAATATCAATAGCTATTTTTTGAAATTAAATTGAGTTTTGTTCATGTTTGAGTTGCATACCAAAGGAAGCCAATTTAAAGAAGTATTTGTAGTGTGTGCAAAGACTTACCCTGAGGGCGTTGGTTCTGTCTGCGTGTGCATCGCTTCCTTTGTCTGCGTCTGTGTATGCTCCTGCTCCGGGCCATGAGGTGGTTGGGTCTTAGGCTTAAACCTTAGTCGAAACATCTGCAGGCTCCTGCGATGCTTTCGACTGCTGTGGAATCAGCTAGTGTTAAATATATTAACTGTTCACTCGAATAATGTTACAGGTTTTTTTTTAGCCAGAGCTTAAAGTTCGTATTCCAGTAATTATTATTTTTATAGTTTTTTTTTTTTAACAAACTTTAAAGATTCATCACTATTCACTTCAAAAGCGATGGAGACCTTTGTAGTTAAAAGTGTTGTCAAGATTAATTAAGGACCAACATTTATTGACCAGTTCACAAAGTTCTTATTTAAAGAACATTTAATGTAATTTAAAAAATTAATAAATTTACTTGGATTAAGAGATTTAGTAGTTGAACCTATGCTAATATAGGCTTATATTAAAAATAAAAATAGACAAATGAGGTGCAAATCTTTTTTAATGTGTATGTTTTTCTCTATTCACGAAATTTACTTTGTTTTTTAATAAAATTTTTAATAAAAAATTCTTTTCACTGAATTAGTTGTAGTTGTCAATAGTGAAGTCAACTTACCGATTGGCATTTAGTTGCTTGATCCTTTTTTGTCCTTTGGATAATTTGTCATGGCGCTGTTTTTCCAGTTCGAATATCTTAAATTCGACCAGTTGAGTATTGGACTCGATGACATTTTCAAAGCAGTTGCTCTGCTTGTTGAGTGCTTCGAGTATGAGGAAAAGCGTCTTCTCATGTGGCTTCATCTGCTCTTCCACATCCTGGGGCAGCGTTGTCTGCGCATAGCTATTTCTACATTGTATTTTTTCAATGGACAATGTCTGGGTGCTGCTGACAGTGGTCAGGATGTGCTGCTGCTCGGTTTGTGTCGGCATCACCTTCATCTGCCGTTCGATTTGGGTAAAGCGTGTGTCCAGCATGAGGCGCCTCGTCAGACTGCCGATGGACTCTTGGAGGTGTCTGATTGTCTGCTGTTGTCGGGATATCATCGTCATGACATCCATTGTCTCCACGCTGCCATTGGCATGCATCAGGAGCAGCGATTGGCTGGCCTGATCTTGCGTTTGCGTGTTACAAATGTTGCAGCACGTTTGGCTGCTCCTGGATTTTACAGGACAACGCCGGAGTGGTTTGCAATGACGTTGAATGCGATTCGAGCGTTTTTCAGTTGTTCCGGTCTTGATGCGTTTTGTTCGATTTATGGTCAGCAGACCATTTTGCAGCCCATAACAAAGGATGTAGCTATGGATTGGGATTTGTGTTGTAAGACTTTCCTCATATCAGTTGTCCATCGACTTACCTCCTATTGCCACACCGTATGCGCTGACGTTGTTGCAGCTTGCCCTCTCCGTATTTCGAGAGTTGTATTAAGGCTTTTAAATCTACGGTAAACATGGCTAAAAAAAAGAGGTATAAAATTATAGTTCACAGCACCAAATTTCGACAAAAACATATATAGTATGAATATATACACAGAGTGAACTATCTAAAAAGTCGAACTTGTGTGAAACACGTATAGGGTGTAGTCAACACAATGAGACGACGTTTAGAATCGAACTGAACTTTATTTATACAAAAATCTTAAATCTAAGTACATGGCGTCGCCTACTACGACTCCATGTGTTGCAAGTGAGTTTATGTGTTGTACGGAGAGGCGCTGTGATTTTTGTCATTAAACAATAGCTGAGCCCGCTGCTTCGCATGTTCAAACTTGAACATACTTTTTTTATTTGTTTGTTGTATGTTATGTTTAAAAAGTAATTCTGCGAAGTTGTTTCTGTGTTCGCGTCTGGCCACAAATGTTCTGTTCGATTTCGACACGCAGCCCTTTTTGAATTTGTCTTTATAAACACGCAAAGTTTGTTCTTCTTGTTTGCTATACCCTGCAATCATTTAAATAGTGTCTAAAGGGCATAATCAAATTTTGGAAATGTATGAAACAGGCAGCAGCAGAAAATTTTAAAAAATATTCTAAAACTAAGGATTAGTCAAAAATATATGTACTTCATCTGAGCAAAGCAAAGATCGCTTACTTCTACATATACAGATTATTTAACATCTGTTTATACCAAATTTATTTAAGAATATTTACTTTTACTTAGTACAGGGTATACTCATTGTTGACCTGTCTAGGCTCAACTCTCTTGGTTTTTTTTTATTATTTGGGTAGATGTTGTTGCCGCTGTTGTTCTCTTTGTTGCTGGGGGCATCTTTTGTGCTGGTTGCATTAATAATTCAAAAATGCCACATATGCTGTCTGGCGGCAGGACGTGTTCGCAAAAAAGGAGCTGCATTCGATTATTCTGCAATTTATCAATACGCGGCTGGACCACAAGAACTCAAACCAAACCCGAACCCCAACCGGAACCCAAACCAAAATCGAAACCACAGCACACAAGCCGAGTTACCAAAGTGTGGGGGCAACAATTGGTGGCCAATGCTTAATACATGTCGATTGAAATGGGGTTCGATCTGACTGCCTGCTTTGTCATAATGCAGTGCATTCCATGTGCCATATGCCCAGCGACCAAGTGCTGAGAGTCAACGACTCTAAAAGACTTTGACTTCGACTTTGCCCAATGCTGAAGCATCCATCAGCAGCAGCAGCAATAAGGGCAGCTTCTAGTTCCGCCTTTGGGGTTGCATGGATTTTGAGCTCAGCTCAGCTTTGATCAAAGTACGCGAATACTCTTGCAGAAAAAGAGAATATTACGATTATGTAAATTAATATGTAACGTCCTCAACTATAATTTCAATGAAAATTTATTTAAATCTGAAAGCTTTGAAAATTCTTCACGGCTTTTGTTAGATGTGGAAAGCACATGAAAAGGTATTTAAATATGACTAAATTTTCTATAATCAGCAAATCACGTAGCACTGAGCAAACTTTCCCTCAACTAACCTTGTCTCAAACTTTCCACTGAAACTTGTGCATTTCCCAATCATTTTTTATACAGTCCTTAAACTTAAGCATGCATTTATTTTTTATTACATTTAAATTTATAACTTTTATTTATAATGCTAAAATCAGGCAGCTTAATTAAAACGTCTTCATGAAATATTTATTTAGTTTTCATCTATATTTAAAAATATATAAGTTGTGCATTGAATGTGATTGTGAAGAAATAATAAATGAAATAGTTGCATGCATTTTATTAAATTAAGCACAATTTCATAGAGTATTAAATCTTCGTCACGATAGGTCCGATTTCTTTTCTTTTAAGTTTTCTTTTTGACTGTGTGAGACATTGTTTGGGGGTGAGAGTCTTGTCTTAGTACCAGATGTCAAATGCCCTGCAATTGGATCCTTTGTGGTCGCCTCTGTCAGTCTGTTATTATGCTCTTTTTGTAAATAATTTTTTTCTACTTACGACTGAGTGAAATTCTCTCACACCCCATTTGTCATCCATCCATCCATCCATCCATTCACTTCCACTGAATCGTGTAGTGCATGGGACTTTCGCCTATGATCGTTTCCTCAATTTTTCATTTTGCACATATTACATTGTAATTGACTAGTTTGAATGGGTTTGTGTGTGTGTGTGTGTGTGCTTGTGTGTATTTTTGTTCGTGCTCATTTGCATTTTGGTTAGTCTTCTTTGCGCTTTCTTTCTTATGACTTGTGGGCCCTAAGAGCAACAACTAAAATATAGCTTTTAACAGTTTTCACTTTAACAAAATATTATTATACTTAAATTATTTTGAAACTTCATGACATTTTGAAAAATTAAACTACACATTTTGGTTAAATAATTAACTAAGTTTTATAAAAACGAAATTTAAATTATTCGCACATTAGAATCACCTCATTGACCACTTTAGTTTTGCTTCACTGTAGAATGCTGCGCTAGTGCAGTTTTCAGTTGGTCGGCCATTTTGAGGTTTTGACTGCCTCTCAAATACAACACGAAATGCTTTCGGCAGGCATTTGACTTGGATTAAAGGCCAGCTAACTGCACACTTGGCCATCAAATGTGGAAGCATCTGTCGCTTGATTGACCCTGAACCCAAGCTTTGGCCAGAATGCAGAACGCTGACCAAAAACCCCAGCAAGCGGCTTAATTCCTTATAGACTTCGCATAAAAAATCGAAAAAAGAACAAACCATAAAAAATGTTTCATTTTGCAGTTTAAGTTGCTTCCTTTGCCTGGCTGCCCTGGCTCAGGCCAACAATGGGAGCAGTGGCGGCAGCGGGATCGGCAGCGGCAGCAACTCTTCACCAAAGTCAATGGCAAGGCCAGCGCCAGCGATTCAAAAGAACCCATTGCCAAGAGGAGCACATGGACTCAACAAGAAGCTGCTCAAGTGAGTATTGAACATGATAAACATATTTATCTAAATGCTTGCCGCAGATTTAATACCCTTGCAGACAAATTAAAAAACATACAAATTTGATGCAGAACAATTGAGTTTATAGTTTTTAAAATAAAAATATATAAAAAATTATATAATATAAAAAAACAAATAAGCTCATGCATATTTTTGATGTTTGTTATATATTATTATTTTTTTTTAATCATATAATGAAGAAATTGAAACTATTTCTGATAGATATGAATTATAAATGTTTTATGACAGCATAATTAAGCGCGTAACTTCATAGTTTCAGTTAGTTAATTAACAATAAGAATTTTAATAGCCGCTGCAAGGGTATAATTAAACTGAGCAGGGAAGAAAAAGGGGCGCACTTCTCATTTTGGGCTTAATTAATGCAATGTGTCTAGTGCTAAAGAACAAGAATAACAGCAAAACTGTTGCATGCCACAATTACTGCCACTGCTGCTTATATATAATGAAGTTTTCATGGTTAACATTAAGAACTTGGCAGACAGACGAGCAGTCGCCTACACCACAACTAGTACTATATTTATATATATATATATATAAGTCTCTTCCTCTGCATTTCATTGTCTCTTTTGTTGCGTTGCACTTGCAGCAAAATGGGCTTCATGAAGGTTAAGGCGCCCAACAGCCATAACCGGAAACGGCTGGCGGTTGAGTCGCGAAGTCACGCATCACGGGATGATTCACACATGTTCATCATCAAGCTGCCGCCAAATCTGCACTATTACACAGCGCCCAGCAGTAGCAGAGGCAGCAGTTCGAGGAATGCATTGGACGTTGCTGCTGCCCCAAAGGTGATGGCCCATCCAATGGCCAACAACGCACAGAAGAATCCGATTGCGCCCGGAACGGAGGCCGTTATGCCAACGAAGGCGTCGGCGTTGAAAACTAACGGGAAAAAGGTAAACGGGATTCCATTAGGTCTTACATCAACAACAACAACAACAAGAAAGAAAGAAAGAAAAAAACAATCCAAAGAACTGGCTCTAATATCTTTTGCCAGCCAGCCAGCCAGCTAGCCAAAATTGCCCTGGCCCGGTCGATTCTCGGCCACGCCAAGAGCAAACTGGCGATAAACAGCGCGCGCATTGCAGCACAACAAAATTGCAAAAAAGAAACAAAACAAACACACATAAATAAAACACACACACTCACACACACACACACACACACACACTCACACACACACTCACATATGTGTAAGTGATGGGTGCGTGTCGGATTTTTCTCATAACCAAACAAAGCTCATTGAAAAAAAAAACATATAAAATCAAGAATATATTTCAAGTGCAGAACTGCATACAGCTTAAGCCAAGAAAATATTTCCAGCTATTCAGCGAAATATTGTCATGGCAAATTATATAATTATATTATGGCAAAACTGCTTTATTTTTCAAGCATCTATGATAATTTTTAATTCTTATTTCTATTCTCTATCACTCAATACTATATCTATAAATAGTCCATTAAATTTAGAATGATACCAGTTTTTGCCTCTATATTGTATTGAATTTTAAAGAACACATTTTTTAAAATCTTGATTTTTTTTTGATAAAGTAAGAGTAAATTGTAAATTAGTAAATTGTCCTATTTTAATATTTTTATACTGCAATATATTCGAAATATCATCTTCGAGAAGAACTGCTTAGGTTGCAATATTTACAATTCTCAATGATAAACGCAAAACTTTTTAGATGTCACATTTTTAATATCTCTAACACTTACATATCGTGTTGCAAGGTGCGTGCTCGTGTCACGCCACCCAACACTAGAATAAATAGAAAAAGGGGCAGCAATGACCAACAGTAGAAATTACCCATTTGGGCCAAATGCATTTCGTCTAATGCTGCATTCATGGCTCACCCATATAGACAACTAATGGCTAACCGGCCCACTGGCGACCGACTTACCAACTTCGGACACAGCCTCCAGTAGAAACTTTTGTGGCAGTTGCCAGTTGCACCACGGGCCAGTGGCAGTCAGCAGTCGACAGTCGGCAGTTGGTAGTCGACACTCGCCAGTGCCAATGCCACACACATCACACACAAATTCCATTTTGTTGTGTCACTGTCAGTGCTAGTAGGATGTTGCAAGCTTCAGAAATTATTACACTGTCACGGTGCATGCTGCAAATGAAGACCATTAACTATTAAGCAAGCCAGCGATGAGTCAATTAAAAATGCAATTTGTTTAAACTAATTTATGGAGCGCTTCTAGGCCTTAGTTATATACACAGATGTTCATTAGATATGGCTAATGCTAATGTAGGAAATTACAGTAAGAGTTGAACATCTCTCAAAGCTACATTTTCAAATTGAAACTATGCTAGAATATTTATTAAGTGAGAAAACACAATTAAAGTCGTAAAGTAAATTGCGAAATTTGCTTAATTATTTGTATTATTTGTAGTTGGAAAAGGCACACAACATAAAGAAAAATGATTCACATATATAAAAAATTATATGTAATCATTTATGAGCATTATTGTGAATCTCACTGTTGATTGTACTGATTGTAGGTAAAATTTTTCAGAATTTCGTACCGTTGTTAAAAAAAGTGTATATAATTTTAGAAAAAATTAAAAAAAAAAAACCTGGCAACTGGGAAAATAAATTGCATATAATTTTTATGTGGCTTGCCAAATAATTTCGACAGTAATCTTAATTGAAATGTTAGTGGCCAACTTAATGAAATCGGATTAAGCTCTTTCAATAAATAAATCATGTTTGCTTGTTGATTTTCAGGTCTCGTTTCCGTTTAGCTCGAATGGCCGTCCGGGACGTATCTATCATTGGAATCTACCCGTCCTGAAGCAGGCGCTGCACAAGAAACCACATTTCGCACATGTATCGCCAGAGGATCGCAATCGCTTGCTGGATATTGAGAACATTCCGACATGGCGCAAACCCTGGGAGAATGACACTGTCGAAAAGAGTTTCACAACGGGCAGCGGCAAATCCAAGTATAGAAAATCATTGAAGCAAAAATCACCCACATATTATGCACCCGCCCAAGCGGTAAACAAACAAAGTTTCCACAAATACTTCGCGGGCAATGGGAAACCGAAGGGCTTCTATGTGATCAAGGAGCACCAAACGAAGCCGCACTTCTATCAGAATATCATATCATAAGTTTAACTTTCTCTTTAACTCGTATCCATCTATAAGACTGTGTGGTGTGGGAATCTACTAATTATATATATACATATACAACCGACTGCGAGTAGAGAGTTCCAGTCTTAGTTTCGAGTATTTCCGTCCTGACATCATACAAGGAGTGTGGAGATGTATTTTGTTTATGAAATCAACTTATTTTTATATATAAATCTGTGACTATCAATCAACTGGAAATTATGTAATAATTATATCAGCTACTCGTATGTTTAGGTGCATGTACGAATTTGTTTTGGTAAATAAATATGACGACTGATTTAATACAAAAATTTATTATTATTTTATATAAGCACAACGAGTTAATTAAAGATGATTATAAAAACATTAAAAATCTCAAACTTCACGGACTACGAATCACTCCCCGAACGCAGAAACCTGACTGGCTTAGAACAATTGTCGGAGCAAAAAATTGTTCATTCATTAATAATGACTGACTTTAAAACAGTTTTCCTGGAACCAGTAAATATTTTTTTCTATGTACTTAAAGTAATCAAGTTCTTCATTTAGGAAGCCACTGCTGTACATAAAACTGGTGAGTTTAATTTACATAACAATATTTTAATTTTTTCCGAGTGAAATATTATAGTACAAATCAAGCCAAGATTTGTACAGCAATTGTAGTAAATTATTTCGCTGAGTGCAGATAATGCGCTGCCCACAGTTTATTGACACAGAACCCAAAGCAGAGCAACACAAAGAGCTGACAGCCAAGAGCAGATTGACACTCAAGTCGGAGATTTAGATACAGATACAATATGCAAAAGAATGCCCCAGTGGCGCCAGAAAGCAAAACCTGATTACATTTTTTTGTTGCTTTTTTTTTGGCAACTCCTCCTGAAGCTGTTCAAGTGGCGTAACGTGAGCAATTTTGTAAAGAATTTTGCTTGCTAATTATATGATATGTGCCTTGTCGCACTGTGCTCTGGCTGAGCCCTCAGCTAGTTCAGTCGCCTGGAAACGGAAACGAGGCGAGCGAGTTTGCGCATGCGCAATATCTCATTTGCCAGATAAAAAAGGTTACACAAACACAGATATATAAGATATATAAGATATATAAGAATGATAATCATATATAAAATATGTTCTTTCGGGTAACGACAAATATATATATAAGTCAGCCAAAGCCGCACCTCCAAACTGGCGCATAAATAATGTTGTTTTATACAATTCACTTTTTTTTTGCGACTTTTGCCGCATAATTATTTTGTTGCCCTGCGATTTTACATCGCTGCTGCTGACTCACGTACATTGAACTTATAACCCAGCGACTACGCCTATAATTGTACACTGAAAGAAATGTAGCAGTTGGAAAACACAAGGTAAAATTAATTAAAATAAACGGCTGAAGTGCATGATGTGGGGCGAATCGTGCCAAGAATACTACAAAAGAAGAACCAAAGAAATTACATTTAGTTGATTATAAAACAGAACAAGAAAGAAAGATTAACTTGAACACATCGAAGATTCGATATTCTTGTAGACAGCAGTTAATTTTCCACATTTCTGTCTCAGAAAAGTTGGTATCTGTGCGATTCAAAAATATAAGATTGATCACTCGGTACAATTATGATAATTTTTATTCATATACATATTCTGCTACTTTGGGCAGGTAAATAAAATGGTTTTAAATAATAAAGTGGTTCGATTCGAGGGCGACCAGACGGGCATGCTGTTCAAGAAAATATATAAATTATGAAGTCAGCATGGGGCTTCATAGTATTTATCCCTTAGATCTATCGTTAACCGCTCCATTTATGTCTGTCATATATTTTATTTTGTTTTCGAAATCATATTCTTTTTGCAAATTTGTGCCAGATAATGAAAGCACGCAATAGCATTTTTTCACAGTGTACATGTATCTGTAGTTGGCGCAATAATTGCCCATCTTAAGTAGGTTTAATGACTTGTTGTTTTGTAAGCAACTAAAAAATAAAGAAAAGCATACAAAAAATTTAACACAAATCATATTTATGACAAATGCCATCTGCTGATGAGCTTACAGCCAGGGAGGGGCGCGAAGAGGCTGCTTGGGGTCTGCAGGTTCATTGATTATTTTTTATGACTAGAATGCACATTGCCAAGCTTCGCACATTTTCCCTCTAATCCACTCCTGGCTTCCACCGGTGACAACAGTTATTCCAAGCAATCAAATGCCAAATTGCAGTCAAATAAAACTTTTTGCGATAAATGTAAATTAACATCAATATACAAGTAAAGCTTTAAGTTATTATAAGAAACGATGAAGGCCGCTTGCCGCAGTAGATGCAACACGTTGAAGCCATTGCAAATATGTCTAATGATTGTGGTAATATTGAAGGTAAAAGCTCGCTCTTCACGGCAGGCATAAACCTGGAACAATTGTCAGAACATATTCACAATTCTTTCTCACTGTTGTTTCCGTCGACTAGTCGAGTAATGTTTTCTAGTTTCTAGACATTACATTTACTTATCTATTTTGCGGCTGTTAAAAATTTAAAAATTAAATAGTAACAATTTTAGATTTTTGGATGACACATATTTCATGTATGGAGTTTTAAGGAGTTCTAACTTATAGCTGGAGCATATCCTTGCATGTTAATTCATTAAGTTTTTTTTATGAGGGCAATTTAACTAATGCAGCAATCTACTATTTTAAGCTGGTTCGTGTACGTTCTATCCTGTACAGCAACCTGCAAGAAAGCAATATTTTCAAACACTCAAAAAGCAAACCAATCAAACTATTTAAAATAAGTAGTTACGAGCAATTTATTACAAATTACTTTAGTAACTTTAATATTTTACACAACTTTATTGATGCGTAACATTTTGTAGTCGCTTTGTATGGTGTATATAATATGAAGTAAGATGTCAATTGTAAATACAAAAACAAACTGAAGATCAATGATTAGACCTCCAACAATACGGAGATTCATCTTTTGCACTTTTAGCTGCAGAGCAAACCATTCATTCTAAAAAAGAGTACAAAATAAATATAAAATATATAAAATATAATTCTTATTTACACTTCGCTCCAGTTGAGCTCCACTCGGGTAAGGATATCGCAAAATGTTTAGTGTACTCTCATTAAGTTTACTAGCTCTTTGAGCGATACTTCCCAGTAAGCCGAGTTCCGAAATCTCAATAAGGTTCATAAATATGGCCATTTTATTATTATGACCGTTATATCCGAGAAAGTTTATGTTTTGTCCGTACAGTGCCCGAATTGCTATTATCCCATTTATGAAATTTATATAAATTTGATGCAACATAAAAAACGTCAGCGGATACTTGAAAATATTGCAGATTTCATTCATCATTCGTATGTGTTTGTAAAACATCCGATACAATTTTTGCATTTTCTGCAAGCGATTTGATCTCCGAATTTTATTACGAAATACATGATCTAAAGCAAGCTGCAGTTTCATTAAGTTGTAGCAAATGTACCAGACAAGAAAAAACAGTAGCATATGAAATGAATTTCTAATTGCTGCTGCGAGAACAATGCACACTCTATGTAAAATTCCTAATCCACTCATATGTATCCGAATTAAATGCAACACAGATTTGGACACAAATAGCAATAATCTGATCCATAAAAGCCGACGTAAGGTTGGAATCTCTGATGATGTGTTGCAGTAGATGTTTAAGATTCTGATCTGCTCCATTTTCCACAGATTCTTATACATTCGAATTATACTGTGCTGCCAGCGATGCGTAAAGTAAACACAACTTCCGGATATAAGCGTCCTGCCTACAGGATATGTCGCGAACAGAAATGTCATAAACTTGTGTTGTGTGAAAAGCATCGGGAAAGTAGTCCAACTTAAATATGTCATATATTGAATACCGATCAAAACAAGAACTTGGTAAAATCGACCATAATAGCAAAAGAAACGCGATTTTATTAATATTCCCGATTGAGCGTCAATGTAGAATCCTATGATTCCACTATATGCAAAAATATATGACATGCAAGCACAAACGAAGTGTTTTCCAAATGACATTTTAAAGACGACTGGTTAACTGTTGTGTGTTGGCTTTATGTACTCTTAACCACTTTCTTTATTGATTACTAGAATCCACTTAAAAGTTTTATGACAAGTGAAAAACAAATTGGAATTGACAGCAAGCTACCACATATACAATAGTACAGCTCTTGGATTATTTACCTTATCGCTTAATCGGGTAATGTTTTCTAGTCCAATGCGTTGATTAAATTAGAACTTTTTTTTGCTTCTCTTCACCTTAACTTATTTTGTTTGGCGACTGTTAAGAATTTTAATAAAATAATTACGAGATTTTATATTTCTGAATGACATATATTTCTTGTATGGAATTTGATGGAGTTCTAACGCTTAGTTAATGCATATCCTTGTATATTACCCCATTAAGTATGCCGCTCTTTTTTCTTAATTGCAATTGAAGACAATTTAGTCAATGCAGAAATCTATTTATTTAATTGGTTCGTGCACATTCTATCCTGTACAGCAACCTGCAAGAAAGCAATATTTTCAAAAACCCAAAAAACAAACAAATTTTTTTCTTAAATCGAAATGTTTGTTTGTTTATTATATTAAAAAACGGGCTGGCTATCTCAGAAACTGTAAGTTTTAAGAGGAAAAAAACATACATATCTTTAAAAGCAAAACCGTAAATTTGATATCTATGTCCATTAACAATTGCTGCCAATTATAAAATCTAAGGATCTTTCTCGGCTTGTGGTAAGGCTACTTTGAACAGGCTGTTGCCTGAGCTCACTTTTCATGACTGAGCTAGTTCTCGGTGATAAACTATTGTGTAATAAACATTATCTATCCCTCATAATTCCGCATATTTTGGAATTACTAGAATAGTTGCTAAACCATTTAAAGAAAGCACACTTATCTATGTTGGATAAGTAGGCATAAGCAAGACATTATAATTGGTTGAGTATAATTATTACAAAAAATAAGTTTAATATTTTATACAACTTTCTTACTTCGCAACATTTTGTAGTCGCTTTGCACCGTGTATATAATATGAAGTAGGATGTTAATTAAAAATACAAAGACAAACTGAAGATCAATGATTCGACCTCCAACAATACGGAGATTCATCTTTTGCACTTTTAGTTGCAGAGCAAACCATTCATTCTAAAAGAGAGAACAAAATAAATATATTTTAATAATAATATAAATTATATATAATATAATTCTTATTTACACTTCGCTCCAGTTGAGCCCCACTCGGGTAAGGGTATCGCAATATGTTTAGTGTACTCTCATTTAGTTTACTAGCTCTTTGAGCGATATTTCCCAGTAAGCCGAGTTCCAATATCTCTATAAAGTTCATAAATATGGCCATTTTATTATTAAGACCGGTATATCCGAGAAACTTTAGGTTTTGTCCGTACAGTGCCCAAATTGCTATGATCCCATTTATGAAATTCACATAAATTTGATGCAACATAAAAAACGTCAGCGGATACTTGAAAATATTGCAGATTTCATTCATCATTCGTATGTGTTTGTAAAACATCCGATACAATTTTTGCATTTTTTGCAAGCGATTTGATTTCCGAATTTTATTACGAAATACATGATCTAAAGCAAGCTGCAGTTTCATTAAGTTGTAGCAAATGTACCAGACAAGGAAAAACAGTAGCATATTAAATGAATTCCTAACTGCCAACAATAAAGCAACACACATATTAAATAAAATTCCTTGTTCATTCATATATATCCGAACCAAATGCAATATAGATTTAGACACTAGTAGCAATAATCTGATCCATAAAAGCCGACATAAGATTGGAATCTCTGATGATGTGTTGTAGTACATGTTTGAGATTCTTAGCTGCTCCATTTTCCACAGATTCTCATACATTAGAATTATCCTGTGCTGAAAGCGATGTGTAGAGAATATACAACTTCCGAGTAAAAGCGTTCTGGCTACAGGATATGTCGCGAACAGAAATGTCATAAACTTGTGTTGTGTGAAAAGCATCGGGAAAGTAGTCCAATTTAAATATGTCATATATTGAATACCGAACAAAACAAGAACTTGGTAAAATCGTCCATAATAGCAAAAGAAACGTGATTTTATTAATATTCCCGATTGAGCGTCAATGTAGAATCCTATGATTCCACTAAATGCAAAAATATATGACATGCAAGCACAAACGAAGTGTTTTCCAAATGACATTTTAAAGACGACTGGTTAACTGTTGTGTGTTGGCTTTATATACGCTTACCCACTTTTTTTTTTATTGATTAATAGAATACACTTAAAATTTTTGTGATAAGTGAGGACAAATAAGACTTGACAACTTATTTCTTTTACTGATATTAAGTCGTGTTCAATCAACCCACTATATTGCCTAATCTGGTAATAGCAATACCTGTAATTCTACTAAATAAAATTAATGTTAGCTTTTAGATCTTAGATAAAGAAATTGAGTTAATTCTACTTAAGTTTTGACTTAAGTATTAAGCGGTCTATTTAAACATTAAGTAATTATTCAGTAGGTGTTATACATCTTGATCAGTGGTCGAAACGAAATCAGGGAAAATTTCGATTGGCATTCATTAATTTTTAGTATTTGGAAAGAATTTTGGGAAAAGAATAGATTTCTAATTAAAATATTGTTGGCTTTCAATAGGGACTCTTTATTCCTGTGAAATGTTAAATTATTTCAAGAAAGATATGTGTTTGCGTGTTCTAAGACGGCATGTCCATTGAAAAGATGCCTACGTATCCCTAAAAGGACGCATCATCTTATTATTTTTATAAAATTGCCTGATCCTAAAAGAACGCTTCACTTTGTTTAGCCAAGGCAGCAACCTTATTTTTATTAATGGTGCGTGCGCTTGCTATCCTATACAGCAACCTGAAAAAAAAACATTGCTTTCCATTTGAAAAAAATTAAAAACATTTCTACAGACACCAAGAGTTTATTTCCATAGCTTAGATTAGCTCTAATAGAAAATCGTTCATATATTCAAAGACCAATCCGTTCAATTAAGGACTTTGCCGCCAACTGAAGTCAATTGCAAAACCCAATGACTCATAGATAAACCACAATTTTAATTAATCCTTTTTTTTCACAAGGAACGCACATAAGGAGAAAATATGGGAAAGCTAATGTTGACATGTCTCTTGGCCAAGTATGTGATGATGACCAAATTAGGACGATACGAGCCAGACCCCTCGACAACAGCACATAATTTTGCTCCCAGCTCAGAGCGTAGACCCACTTCCAATCGTTTACGTATTCTTTTGGCCAGTTTGATGGCCACAACAATACATAGTCAAATATGTCTAATGATGGTGGTGATATTGAAGGTACAAGCTCGCTTTTCACAGCAGGCATCGTGCGCACAGGTTGGATAAACCTGGCACAATTGTCAGATCGGTTTCACAATTCTTTCTCACTGTCGATGTGCTCAAGTTGATTCCCGACAGTCCTTGGCCCATTGCAAAAACTCATCCAAGGCGCTGACAGCCAAATTTCGTGCTAAGGCCTTAACGCGAAGGTTCCGATCGGTGGTGATGAGCACCAGTTCCGTGCGAATAAAACATTTTCCATCTGCAAGTGTAAACAGTAAATAGAAGTTATACTTGGCGCCTCAATCGATTTTCAACTTACCCCTGCACTGCTCGGTGCTAGCATTCTTAGATGCAGCAACCGCTGTGGCCAGAATTTTGTCATCATTGGAGGCATATTCCTCCTCAACCAGGGCAAATAGTGATGCACTAATTACAGAGCCCTTTGTGGTTACACATCTGAAATAGAAAAGAGGAAAGAGTTGAATTTGGAGATTTATAATCTGTTAATTTGTACAGCGATTTACTCACTTCACATTAGTTTTGGCCGATCTAATAAACTCAAGTGATTTTTTGGCACGCGATGATACCTCGTCAAAATGATGAATAAGTTGCGTCTGCTTCGAGCTGCGATACGAATCCAACTTGACGCCTTTCGAAAGTCCGTCCAGCTCCTTTACCACAGTCAGTGGTATAATGAGCGTATAGCGTTTGAACTCCATGGACAACTTCTCAATATCCTCGAGGCAATCGATGAAACAATTTGTGTCTGGCAACAGCAAACGTGGACGCACCTCAATGTAAAGTTTAGAGTCAACTAATTTTAAAATCTCCTCCAGTTTGCTGTTGCAAATCTGCTTAACTTTGGCCTTTGCCTCAAGTTGTTTCTTTAACTTGCAGAGCTGCGTCACATCCGGATTGGCAGTCGAAGAGCACATCTTGACCACTTCTTCTTCTTCTTTTTCGATTTGCTCAGGTGCAGAAGCGTCTAGGCTAAAAGAATCGCCGCAGTTGTCTGCGTTGAAGTCATTCAGTGCCACCTCCATGGCCGCATTTAAATCGTCAATGGAGAAGCTATCGTTCAACGGTAGGTGCAACGACTCCTCATGCTGCAAATAGATGTCCTGGAATTGGGCAATCTTTCGTATACGCTCGATGAACTGGGCTCGCTCAGACCCACGCTGAATACACTCCCTGCTGGCGACATCGCGAACCAATGGCTCAAACCCACTCAGCACAATATCCTCGTCCAAAACAAAGTTCGCCTTGTTGCTGTCTTCTCTTTCCACATCAAGTTTGCCGTAGATGCTTTCGATATGATCAAAAAGAGTTCGCAGCTCCGACCAGCAATCGATAAATGAGTGACTGAAGTATACGGAAAGAACATTCATATATATATATATATATATAAATAAACAGACACAAAGTATTAACTTACTCATCCGTGCGCGCAGGCTCCCAAAGATCCACATTGATGGTCAGCCAATGAGTATAGATTTTTATAAATTGCAGATAGTTGTTGACGCGTGTTAAACTGCAAGATAAACTGTTGAATACGGGACAACAAATGGAACACCATTACCACTTACTCTTTATCTGTGAATGACTCCAGTTCGGTGGACTCCTCCGTGAGGCTGGCCAGCAATTGATTCACCTTACTTAGCATTATGCCAAACAATGAATTGGCAAAGTTAAAACTATGGTAACGCATTTCACGACGATTATCTGGAGGAAAGTATGTGCAAGTTGTAAATTGTCTGCTGATAAGGATGATCAACATTTCTCGCTTACCTTTTAGCTTGTTATGCTCCAGCACAAACACATTCAACGCGACCATTTTCAAGAGTTTTGAGCGCGACAAGAGATTGTCATATTTGAGAAGCGCACTCAGTTGAATCTGCAGTTTACCCAGCTGCTGATACATGCACTCAATGCTGTCGATGGCAATTGGGATGTTGTAATCAAAGTTGTGTACTAATTGAATAAATCATCACTTACTCAGTGGCTGTGAATAATTTGCCCACTAAATATAAATAGAGGGCCACAGTCTTTGACAGCAAATCTTCTGGTGGCGTTTTATCATAACAGTTGAGCTCAACAATATTTGATTTATTTTTGGTTTTGCCCTTAACATCGGTGCGATGCAAACATCTCATGCCATCTGGATAAATCCAGACTTCTCTACGCATTTGCTTTGACTTTTTGGGCTTGTTGGCAACACAGTACATCGGGGATTGCCTCATTTCCAGTTCATACTTGCGGCGTATCTCATCGAACAAATCCAAGAGGCTCTCCTTCGCCGACTGAATGGCATTGGATGTCAATAGGCTCCGCATATAATAATAAACGGCCTCAAAGAGCTTGTGCTGTGAATAGTTGAGAAGTACGATATGAGAATTACAACTAATGTTTGCTTATAATACTCAACTTACATTATAAATAGCGATGATTGCCAGTTGGTTATAGGGTGCTCCATTGCTTGGCACCAGTTCCTGGGCGCGCTGATAATACTTGCATGCCTCGGCAAAGTCCGTCAACTGCAGGTGACTGGCTCGATAACGCGACAAGTCGCCCAAGCAGATGAGCAGACGTTGAGCAACATTTTTAACGGCGCTCTCGAGACGAACGGGTATGTTTTTGGCCATCAGTTTGTCAAAGGAGGTTCGATAGAACTTGGCCGTCTGCTCGATGAGCAACAGCATATGGCTTTGGGTAACATCCGTGTTCTGTCGCATCAAATATTCGCGCACATTGTAGAATAGCAGTTTCCAAAAAAATTTATCCACTTTGTGATCGCACACGAATTTCAACTGGTCGAGCAGCAGACTACAGAACTCAACCAGCAGCTGTACGTGCAAATAGCAAAAGTTTTTCCAGTTCTGCAAGTTAAGCGAACATATTTTATATATATATAAATGAAATGATGCAATTGCTGACTAACGCCGGATGAATCATCACTGGCGAAATTAGATGAACTTACGATAAGAATTAGATTACGTTGCTGCAACACCATAAACTGATCGTATAGCTGAACTATTTTGGCATTGGGCATATTGAGCAGTTGCTCGAACCATGCAGGTTGGTCGGTGGTCAGGCGCACTCGCGACAACGGCAATGGCGACAATGCCATTGGCTCCTGATACATTCGCGCCGAATTCGTGCGTTGCCTTCGGCGAGCACGCCTACTCTCCTTTTTTACCCCATCGGCCGCTGTTATCGCAGTTTCCGGAGTTGCACTGATGCGCAATATGCCTGGTATGCCTACGTCACGAGAGCCAATTTCCAGACTCCTGCTAATGCTGCACCCGCTGGTATCCGAAACGCGTGCATTTGCTCTCATCGTAGGAGCATTATTTTCCTTTGGCCTGCTCAAAACTGTAACTAAAGATAAGGGAATAAAAGCTCTCAATTGCTGTGACTCATGGGTGTGTGGATGTGTGTGTGTGTGTGTTTGTGCATGCGTGTGTGTATTTTTGCGTGTGTGTGTTGGTGCATGTGTGTGTGTAATTGTGCGAGTGTGTAGGTGCGTGTGTGTGTGTATTATACATACCTGGCCTTGAAGTGACGATTACGGGCGGCTTTGGTTCCGCATTTTCAGCATCTTCAGCTGCGTGGCTGTTGCTGTTGTTGCTACAGCTGGCAGCGATTTTGTTCTGTAACCGTTTCGGTAAGTTCCCAATGATAAGAGATAAATCATTTTGCTTTTTTATTTCCTTTCGACTCATTTTCCCAGTGTTTCTTTGCCACCTGCATTTATTGCGATTTGATGCTTTAACGTGATTTGCTTTTGTTTCAGCTCTAATCAAAAGGTCACTATCACAAAATTACGCAGAAAAGTATACACAAATTATAGTGTGACCACAATCACAATGAATGCCTTGAAGATTGCCGTCAGTATTTTATTCCACTTATCGATAGTTTTGCCCACAGTGCTTCCATTTAAATTCGCGGTTCATTTCGATCTTTTCTTGCTACGCATTTATTAATTTTGCAGCAAAAAATAAACAAAAAATTCGATACCACTTTTATATTGTATTCCAACTGCCTTAAAATTTGAATTTAAGTTTGTCGTATACAACAAACGTGTTCTCGTCTCCAGTCCGGACAGCTTAGCTCTGCAGATTTTTTCTTTATAAAAATTCTGATTTATTTTTCAAACAAAGCGTACTGATATTCTTTTAGATTTATGTCCCGTCATTAAATAAAGCTCAAAAGAATATTAAACAGTTTCACAGTGCGACAGTTTCACAGTGCGACAGTGTGCCCAGCTAGAAAAAACAAAATACCTTGATGTGAATTCGCTTGATTCACACAGCGAATAGACAAATAAAAACAAACGCAAAACAAGTGCTAAACAATTGTGTTTCCTTTGTTTTCAAGTAAATACGACATTAATTTTTGCAAATAATGGCTCAAATTGCCTATGTAGACAAAATGCTACAAGAATACTTGTTATTCCGGGGCTACTCAAACACATTGAAAGCCCTCGATGTGGAGCAGCGCAATGAAAAGGATCAACATTTTCGTGCAGAACGTTTAATCGAACATTTTAATGCTGCTGTCCAAGCGTCGGATTTGAAGGCACTACGCAATTTGTGGCTGCATCTGGATAACTTTCTGTTCAGCAAACTGGATCACAACTATGCCGTGGGTAAGCCCAACTTCCACACATTTCACACACTCCCTCTAATCCGCCTACTAAGCGACTTGTTATTTTTTGCAGCTGTGAAGAAGCTGGAGAATAATCTGCTGAAATACTATCTGGTGACGGCATACAGCAACAACAAATCCGATAAGATCTCCGAGTTCTTTAACAAATTGTCCAGCGAGCTGCAGCAGCAGAGCGAGTGGAAGGACTGGTTCTGTAAGACATATTCATGCATATATTACTCCTACTTGCAACATTGCAGATGGTAATCTGATTTTGTCGTAAATTGTGTCGATGCATTAAAGTGCATTAATTTTTTTTTTATATATATGCACATCTGAACAGTAGGAAATATGTTGCCGACCTTAGCAAACTTATCCAGAGACTTGAATCATACTCGACTTTTATTATTTCTGACTTAAGATTAAAGAAATTCAGTATCTTCGTTCAGTTGATATATCTGTGAAATTGTTAATTTTCAGAACTTAGATTCTATTTATTATTTTGTAGTATTTTTTTGATAGTTCAGTTAAGCCTTAATTATAATGTATATATTTAAAATCTTACCTTTTGGAAGTAATACAAATTGATCAATCAATATCTCGCAGTCCAGCTAAGTATTATATTGTGTACATAATACTTAAAAAATTTATATATTTAACGAATCGACTATGCGAACTATGAGGAAGCTATAAATTTAGTTAAAAATATAGTCGACATCATCTTCAACAAATCAATTACTATCTGATATATATTCCGTTCACTGCTAATTTTAGTTATTTCACAGACTTTTCATTCTGCAAAAATGCAGAGGAGTCGCCGACATTTGCTTTGTACTTCACCAAACAGTGGCAGGACACTTTGCTGTTGTCGCTGCGGAACTTTCTCACCACGGTGTATCAGTGCCTGCCGCAGCCGTCGTTTGTGCGCGCCGAGCAGGAGGCGGCACACATGCAGCGCCTGCAGGACGAAAACACACGGTTGCGTGCCCGTCTGTTGCAGCTGCAGCAGGAGCAACAGCAGCAGCTGTCGTCCAGCAGCGGCGAGGCAAGCAATTCAAGGCGTCGGCAGCAGCAGACCCTGAGTGATATCCTGCCCTTCGACATAAGTCCTCCGGGGCACATAGTCGATGATTTCTGCATTATTGCCTCCGAGGCGAGCGTTGTGGGACAGGCAAGTGATGCCCAGGCACGTGGACTAAAATTACTCATTCGCAACATTGGCAACGCCGGCTCGCCAGTGCTGACGCGCAAGGATAATGCTGGCGACAAGTCCTTGTCGTCATCCAAACGCAGGTCAGGCAGCGTGGGTCGCAGCTGGATTTAGTCTTATTCCAAGTCGATATAATTTCTCAAAACTAATTAGTATTGTTCCCAAAAGATTAGAGTTTTGAGATTCGAGATTTTAAAGTAAGCCAAAAAGCGAAATTGTGTTTTATTTTATTTAATATTTTGTATTTATTTGCGCTTCCTCTTAAATCCAAAATATAAACGTACAAAATTATAAAGAGCAAAAATGCAGTTGTAAGTTATTAATTAAATTGCAATAAATAAACGTAAAATTACAAATAAATATATTTTGTTGTTTTTTTTTTTGACGATTCTTGTGTGTGTTTGTATAAAAAACTGCAGCACAAATTTAAAAAATGAATACAATATAAATTGTATAAACGGTATAATTGTATATAGTATATATAAATGTATCTAGAGCTGTATAAGGTATATGTAAATTTTGCATAAAGTAGCATCGATTTTGACTCTCCTAATTAAAGATAAATGCATTTTCAGCTTCCTCTTTTTTGTTTTTTGTTTGTTTTTTCTTTTTAATTTAGGTGCAGGTGAGGATGGAGGGGAAGCGCCCAATTGCGATTGCTTAACTTGATTATCCTTATGGAATATGTATATATGTATGTATGTGTGTGTAATTTATATTTTTCAATTTATGCATATGTTTTATGGTTTCGGGTTTGACCCGCTTTTTATTCGCATTGCTGCCTCAAAGCGCCGTCTCAAAAGCCGGCAACGCTGTGGGCACAAATTTATTGCTCTCCTGGCTGGATGCAACTGCTGCTGGGGCAACAATGTTGTTGTTGTTGTTGTGGTTGATGTTGTTACTGTTATTGCTCCTGCTGCCAAAGCTGGGCTTCAGCTCGCCGCGCATGAAATTATTCTCCTCGGTTTGCAGAAAGAAATTACGCTTCAAGTCGAAACTGGAGATGGCAACGCTGGCACTGGGACTGTTGCCCGACTCGGAGGCAGCCCGCGAGGAGCCCGAGTGATCCTCATCGCTATTCGCCTCCGGTATCGTTGTCGACATGATATCCGTGCGTGGCACAACGGTTGCCATCTTGGGCGCAAATGTCTTCGACGGTGAACCAAACTGTCCCTGGCGCAACATCCTTCGATTGGCAAACGTCTTTGGCGAACCACTCAAGTCGAGCAGCTTCAAGCTGGAGTTAAGCGTTGGCTTCGACGGCGCACCTGGCGCCGAAGTCACCTGCCTCTTCTGGTTGGTCTGGTTGGACCCTTTACTTGCCGCAGCCGCTGCTGTTGTGGATTTCTTCAGCAGCTCAACGGCGGACATTTTGCGCTGAACGGGACTCGTCTTGGCTGACTTGGCCAGCAGCAGTTTCTTAAAGTCCATCAGCGTCGTCTTGCTCTGGCCAATGCGATCCGCACAGGTGTTCAAGCGCTCCGGTGAATTATCGCTCCAATTACGCGACGGTTGCTTCATCGGTGGCACATTCTCCTCCGCTCGCGTCGGTGTCGACGTCATAAACATGCCCGACACATTGCTGCTGCCTGTTGATGTGGACGAGTTGTTGGTGGCGGCGGCGGCTGTGGCTGCCGCAGCTCTTGCCACACGCTCCGCTCGCCTTATGGGCGTGGCATATAGATCATCGCGACATGTGGCAACGTTGGCGCCTGCCGTCGACGCCTTGGATTGACTGCGTCTGCTCTGCAGCGTCCAGTAGACGGGCGCAGTGCGCTGAAAGGGCGTGGCATCTGTTGGGGGCGGCGCTGTTGTATCTAACGGTGCAACGGACTGCACTTGCTCATAGATATTAGAGAAACGTTGATACCCTACAAGCAAAAACATCGACACACAGATTAGTTGAACTCAGTTTAAGGATGCGGCAAAAGTTTTTTTTAGCGTTTTTTTTAGTAAGCAATTTTTTTATAGTGCAATTATAAAACTCAATTAGAGAAGCATTCCAGAGGGCAAAAGCATTTATGGTACATACCTGTTAGATGATGATAAGCTGATTTTGTTTACCTGCATTTTATATATGCACCTACCACACTACAGTCAAACTTCGCTAACTTTTTGCTATGCATAATAATGTTGATTATATATATTCATTTCCATGAAGAGATGCAGCATTTTAGGAATGCATTTTATGAGGTTCAAGGACTTAGAATCCCTCAACCCAAAAAAGACTTTAGCATTCGTGCAGGAGCTGGGATTGATGGAAGAAGGTGCCTCGGAAGGGGCCTCGGAAGGTGCCTCGGAAGGTGCCTCGGAAGGTGCATCGGAAGATGCCTCGGAAGGTGCCTCGTCATAAACATGCCCGACACATTGCTGCTGCCTGTTGATGTGGACGAGTTGTTGGTGGCGGCGGCGGCTGTGGCTGCCGCAGCTCTTGCCACACGCTCCGCTCGCCTTATGGGCGTGGCATATAGATCATCGCGACATGTGGCAACGTTGGCGCCTGCCGTCGACGCCTTGGATTGACTGCGTCTGCTCTGCAGCGTCCAGTAGACGGGCGCAGTGCGCTGAAAGGGCGTGGCATCTGTTGGGGGCGGCGCTGTTGTATCTAACGGTGCAACGGACTGCACTTGCTCATAGATATTAGAGAAACGTTGATACCCTACAAGCAAAAACATCGACACACAGATTAGTTGAACTCAGTTTAAGGATGCGGCAAAAGTTTTTTTTAGCGTTTTTTTTAGTAAGCAATTTTTTTATAGTGCAATTATAAAACTCAATTAGAGAAGCATTCCAGAGGGCAAAAGCATTTATGGTACATACCTGTTAGATGATGATAAGCTGATTTTGTTTACCTGCATTTTATATATGCACCTACCACACTACAGTCAAACTTCGCTAACTTTTTGCTATGCATAATAATGTTGATTATATATATTCATTTCCATGAAGAGATGCAGCATTTTAGGAATGCATTTTATGAGGTTCAAGGACTTAGAATCCCTCAACCCAAAAAAGACTTTAGCATTCGTGCAGGAGCTGGGATTGATGGAAGAAGGTGCCTCGGAAGGGGCCTCGGAAGGTGCCTCGGAAGGTGCCTCGGAAGGTGCATCGGAAGATGCCTCGGAAGGTGCCTCGGAAGGTGCCTCGGAAGGTGCCTCGGAAGGTGCCTCGGAAGGTGCCTCGGAAGGTGCCTCGGAAGGTGGCTCGGAAGGGGCCTTAATAGATCTTAAAGGAAGCACCCAAATTTATATTTTTATTTGATATATATGTATATATGTTTCTCCGTCAGATTTTGAGGTATTTTGATGAATATATTTCTGCAAACCAAACCAATTTTGGAGTTGGTTGGAACTGATAACTTGGCATTGAAAAAATTAGTTCTTGAATTAAAAACTTGATTACCAAGAAATTTTAACTTAACTGGAATTATCAAAATAGAAAGAAAAAAATATTAAGGAGCACTTAAAGGCATAATCAGACTGAAAGTTTTTCCCTGCTCAAACTATAATTTAAGATGAAAACTTAATTTTTAAGTTTGCAGTTTAAAAGTTGAAAAAGTTGTTTAAGGCAAATTCGATTTGACAAAGTTCGACTGTAGATGGTATACCAAGAAATTGAGTGCTGGATGGATGAAGCTGAGTGGTTGTGCTGGGTGGTGTAGTACTTATATAGATATATATATATATATATATATGATATATGATATATGTATGAAGCCACAGCCCAAGTGGGTTTTGATTTTGATTTGGATTTTGTACAATGCCAATGAGTTGATGCGAAATTTGTGTTTAGTTTTCTTTTTTTTCTCTTTCTGATTTTTGTCATTTTATTTTCAGTTACTTACGATTATCGGTGGTGATTTTTTTAAAATTAATTATCTGATAGTTTTTTAATGGAATGTGATTGAACTTAGGTGCTAAGCTACAGAGGCAAGAAATCTTAAGTTGCATAAGAAGTGCTAAAAAAAATATGTTTAAGCAAATCAAACGCTAATTTTTCGAAAAACTACTGGTTTTAATTGGGATATATTTAAAGTTATTGGGTTTTTTTTTTTTTTGGTACGAGGTGCAAAAAACTAATACTACATTTCGAATATACACACACACATACATATACAAATATAAATTATGCAATAGAAGTTTTTTGCACGCATTCGAAAAGTTTTTGAAAAAAAATCAGTTACTTGAAAAATTAGCGTTTTAATTTGTTAAAATACTTAAAAAATAAATTTATATATATATTTTTTTTTGTGATAATGGTTATAAACGAAACATAAATGGTGCAAAAAACTTTACAGAATTTACAATACACATGTGTTGTTGTTGTTGTTGGTTGTTAATTATTACAATTAGTTACAGTTAATTAAATTGACAAAAGGAAATAAAATAAAAAAACATATAGTTATAGTTTAGGTACATACACATAACACTTAATTAATGTGGGTTGTTAAAAACACAGTTAGTCAAACACAAATCAAAATTATACAAACAAATTATTCGCATTTAAAAAAAAAAACACAAAAAAGTAAGTTGGAACACAGAAAAGGACTGCATTTTAATTATTTTAATTTTGAATCATTTGTTAATTTTTATGTTCGAAATTTGATTTTTGATAACAGATATTTCAAGTGTACAGCGGGGAAATTAATTATTATATCTGCAAATGGGATTAATTTTTTTATTTTCTGTTTTAAAATAATTTAACTCTTTACGATTTGTTAAGTATTTTTTTTTTAAACAAAGCGTTTTATTTTCCTGTGACTTCTTTTCTAAGATTTTTGTTTAGTTTTCTATTTTTTTTTTAAACCTTTGAGCAATTTTCCAACTAATAATAAACACGGACAGAAAAGTATCGCTTTTTCAAGCAGGAAACTTGGGCATTGAACCTGTGGGAATAGCTGAGGAGAAATTCTGCTACAGGCAACACTAGTCCCCATTGAACACGCGCGAGACAAAGGCAAAGATGTGTTGCAAGAAAACCAAGTCTCAGATAGAGATAATTACTTGGTGTAGTGTTTGCTCAAGAGGCACACTTGAAAGCGTGCAGCAGGACAAGGACTTGAACAAAAGGAACACTCGGAGAAAAACGCTGCTCAATTGTCGATTTCTTGATTTTGCAAAAGTGCTCAAAAGCTTTTCTAATGGGAAGAGTCCAAAATCATTCATTGGGAACTTTGTCCTTGCCTCGTCGACCTTACAAGATTCTCGCTAATTTCTTCGAGTGTTTGCCTGCTTTTATTTTTAGCTAGAGGTCAAGAGTTTAAGGAGAAGCTAATGTCTTGTGGCTCTACCAGATTTCAGTTACCTCAAACTTTTGCAGCAGTCGCTGACGACGTGCGCCATTATCCTCATTGGGCAGAATGATTTTGAAAGGACGCAGCAAGACGCTCTCCACAAAGGACTTGTGATACTTGCTGTGTGGCGTGGCACAGACAGGCGACTGCATTGGGTATGTTGCAGCCTCGTCCTCCGATTCCTCGCTGTCAGAGGAGGTGGAGTCCTTGTCTGGCGCAGGACACGTTAGCAAGGCGGGTGAATCATCAAAGTTTTCGAGAGATTTGTTTTTCAAATAGGAGGAGTCAATGCAGGTGGTCGATAGTGAAAACTCATCGACCAGACGCTCAAAGGATTTGGCTATTTTACGCTCCTGAATGGGCGTGGTTAACACTTGCAAATTGCTTAGATTCCTTAGCTTAAGGGAACTTGTTGCATGTGGCATGCTTGTATTTGGCTGCAATGCACTGTTGCTGCAATTTTCCTTATTCATTTCCAGCTTGAGCTCATCATTCGCCAGCCTATAACTGTTGTTGCGCTTGAGGGCGCCACAGCGAGATTTGCATGGAAGGGTTGAGCAGGGGCTGTTGGTGGTGTGTGGGTGGGGGAGTGTGGGAGTTGTATTTGCAGCTGCATTCGAAATGGAAAACTGCGTTGCAGCAATTGGGTCAATCGATAAATGGGGGGCAGGTGCTGACAGTTGCTCTGCATTTACTTTCATGCGCGGCGGCAGCTGGGGTGGTTCTGTTGGGGAAATTGGGGATGTTGCCATCGTATCGTGGGTGTGGGCAAAAGCCACCCTTAGCAAAATGGAATCACAATCTTTGGGGGCGGCTGCTGCTGCTGCTGACTGCTGTACACTTGAAATGCTGCTCATTGATGCGAATTTTGACTTGGAGAGCAACAAATTTGTATCGTTGTTAATAGTTGTTGCTGTTTTTGTAGTTGTTGTTGTTGTTGCTGTTTTGGTATTTGTTGTTGTTGTTGTGGTAGTGTTGCAAAGTAGCGTGTTATTTACAATAGCATTTAAGGGTGTTGGGTTTGAATGATTGTTAACATTGAACAGTTGCTGTTGCAGTCGTTGTTGCTCTTGTAGCGCTTGTTGTTGTTGTTGTTGTTGTTGTAGTTGTTGTTCCATCTTACCTTCTTCCGTAGAGTGTGCGGAGGCTGTTGAACTGGATGAATTGGTTGCCGTCGAACCCGTCGATGAATTTGATTTACTCGAAGGGGATGGCATCATTGCTGCATTGTTGCTGCTCGCGATGGTCTCATAAAATGGATTCGTATTGTTGGCAAGCATTTGCTTTTGATCCTGATAATTGCTGTTGCTGCTGCTGTTGCTGTTGCCTGGCTGATAAGCTGGCATTTTGCTTAACGGTGACTTGGCAACGATTGGACGAACGTTGGCCACTTTCCGATGCGATGCAATTCCACTGTTTAGCAGTAATAGTTTAGCGCTTTTATTTGTCGTTGCTGCTGCTGCGGCTGCTGCTGCACTTTCACCCGTGTCGGCATCTCGTGTTGCACTGAGCGCACTTTCGGTTTCCTTCACATACGGCCCAGGTGCGAAGGTGGTGTGTGCGCCCTTTCGCCGCTTCAAACTGTCCGAATCGTAAATGATGCGACCCTCGGCTGTTGTGCGCAGCACACGACGCGGCGGCGACGGCGAATTCAGCGATTTCTCCTCACGCAACTCACCAATCTCGGCGTACATCGGCACACTCTGCGTTGAGCAAGCCGAGTCGGCCGACGAACTAGCAGCTGTCGCAGCTGTTGTCGGCAGCTCATTTAGCGAAACATATTCCGAGGGTGGTTGTTGCTTCCGGCGAATTATGTCGTTCGAATAGTAAATGGCAAGACTGCCTGCTGTTTGCTGTTGCGTTTTGTTGCTGCTATGCTTACTGTTCCGGCTGTTATTGTTGTTGTTGTTGTTGCTGATGTCTGCTATGGTTACATATTCACCAGCGATATCGTACAGTTTGTCATCGTTAACAGCGCTCGCTGTCGCTGGCTTGATGGGTGGTGAGCTTTTGTTTCTCGCCGGCAAAACAACGCGCAGCTTTTCGAGCATGCCGCTAAAAGCTTTTGTCGGCGTCTGCTTTAGCTCATTGAGGTTGTGGTCTTTGCTATTTGTGGGTGTTAGCAGTTCGGCTGGTGTATCCGATTCACAGTCCACATTCAGCTGCAGACTGGTCAAAGTGCGATCCGCATCCGCCTCCCCATCGGCATCCTGGGACTGCAGTTCATCGTCATCGCTGGTGGTGGGTGTTATGATGCACATGGAAGGTATGCGTTTGGCATTCAATGCAGTTTTCTGTTTAATACGCTCAATGCGCTCAACACCCTCCAGATCCGAGCACTCCGAGTACTCCAAGTCATGGGGTAAAGGTAGAGCGGAACGTGTCTGCTCATCCGTCGCGTGATCTTTGTGCTGCTGTTCCCGCAGCTGTGCTGCATCCTCTGATTTCACATTCCGTTTTATAGTACCCGTTCTTTCGAGGGTACTGCCGATGGTACTGCTGCTATAACTTCTCTCTAGGGTGCTGCTGCTGGCGCTGTTGCTCAAGGATCTACTTTGGCTGTGCTTGCCCAAGGAGCTGCTCCTTTCGGGCACATCCGGTCCGGTGCAGGCAGCCGCATTCATCAACGTGGTACACACGGTTCCCGCTGAGCTCGTCGTTGTTGATGTGGAACCCCTGCCATAAAGTTCATATTCATTTTCCGCATTAAGCACCGTTTGATTGGACTGACTGCCAAAGGAGTAGCTACTGGTGTGCAGGCTCTGCTGCAGTGGCGTCATTGGTGGCTCCTCCTCCTTCAGCGTACGCAGTCCACTATCCATATGAAAGGAGGTGTAGTAACCTTCCGTGTCGCAGCTATAAGCGGAACTGGTCTCATCGTCCAGATGATTGGGATAGGTGCCCGCATCTGTTTGCAGCTCAGGCGTAGCGGTTCCCTCACTGGTCACACTACTCGAAGCGGAGGTGTTGAGGAATCGGCGGCGACTCAACATGGACGAGGGTGGTCCACTGCTGTTGCACGGCTGAAAACTGGACACATTTAGCGAGGTATTCGATGCGCTCGACTTCGGTTGCATGGTGATCTCGCTGCCAATTGAGGCCCGACCAGATTCGGAACTGGCACTCCAATTGCCGCTCGAGGAATGCGGCTGCTCCTCCTTGCCGGCAACATCGAGGCGCATTCTACGCTGTCTATTCAAGGTGGCCGTCTCCCTCAGCTTCACCTGCGCGGCCGTTGCTACCGATGATAATTGGAGTTTGCCACGCAGTTGGCCACTGCTGGAGACGCTCATGCTCTTCTCCGAGGAGGAATACGAGGGTTTTCGTTCGTGCGAAAACCGTGATTCACTCTTCTGGGCAATTAGATCATGCACCACACACTCATCATCAATATCGCGCTTGGGTATTGCTCCTGCACCCGATGATCCGGCTGCTCCCGGCAATGGGATATTCTTGCTGCTCTTGCTCGTCTCCGGTTTGTCCGTGGAGCTGCTGTGCAGGGAACTGCAGCCACTGGTGTCTAACTGGCTGGTATCCACTTCCCCATTGCGTTGCATAAACTTGAAACGATTCCGACCCCATTGCTTCAGCGAGTTCAGACGGGTCAGGGTGCTCTTCCCCTTGTCGTAGGGCAAGGCAACAGATTCCTTTTTTAATATATCGCTCGACTTGCTGCGTCCAAACTTCTTCGTTTTCTTCGATCCGCTGCTGTCCACGGCAGTTGGTGCAACTGGTGCTGGCGATGTGGCAGCTGATTGATTCTTCGACTCAGCATTGCTGTAAATTTTCAGGTTTTTTTTTTGGGGTTTTTTTTTTAATTGTTGTTCGTGTAACATAAAAAAAAGTGATTTAAGGTTAGCAAAAAATTAAGTAAGGTTTTTTTATGTATGAAGATGTGTGTAAGAATGACAGACAGAGAGAGATAGAGTGTGAGAGAGAGAGAGAGGGAGAGGGAGATATAGTAGAGAATGAGAGAGAAGATAGTTTAAGGTCGTTTGCCAATCTATGATAAATAATTGTGAGTTGTTGAGGCCAAAAAATTATTTTCATTTAAAATAACTCGAACTCAAAAAATGTATACTTTGGGAATCGATAGAATTTCATTGAATTCTATCTTTTCTATTAAAATATATATCTTAAATATTTACTCAGTTATTTCTTGTGTAAGATTTAATTAACTTGAGCAATGAGGTCAAAATTAATTTGGTTCAAGATGTTGGGCTGTATTTTTCAATGATTATCTAGCATTTTTCTGCTTAATTTCATTTTTGTCAAAGACAAAAGATTTTTAAAACACACAAAGAACAACAAGAAACAAGCACACACAGTAAGAATATGCGATGATAAATTAATGGCGCAGTTCAAAGTTTAATTTACAAGAAAACATTTTTTTTTTTGTAAATTTTTTTTTTAGTTCTATGTTTGAAAGCGGTTTCTGTTCTGCTTTCTGTTTGATTATTAAAGGCGATTACAAAATTTTTTGAGTGGCTCCATCTGAAAATCTGTTTTTGTTTTTCGCTCTTTTTCTGGGGCAGCTGTGGCATGCACTTATAGACTAGACACGCACACAAACACACATTTTGGATGTGCAACGCTTAATTATGGCGATAAGCAACGCTTTTCATTCATTCACTCAATCTGACTTTATTGACTCAAAATAAAAACAATAAAAGACAACCAAAAACCTAAAAAGAAAATCTTCAATTGAAACAACTTAACTTGCAACGGATTTGGGTGCAAGTAAATTTTATGCTCTTTGAGCTTTGGGCGAGGTGAGCTCTAAAAGAACTCAGATTTCACATGAAAACTTTTCGCAGCATATTTTATTTGTCCGGAAATTTGTGTATATATAAAAGCCGATCAATTACTAAAATAATCAGTTTTTGTTTGGACTTATTTGTATATTATTGTCTGCATAAATTCAAACCAGGTCGGCTTAAAATATCACAGTCAAAAAGTTTCCTGTATGCAACTCGGAATATTTGATGATATTTGAGCTTCAACGAGGTTGGTTCTGCCTTTTATAACAAGTTCAGATTACTAAGTTTAAATACAGTTTTAAGAAATTAAATATTGTGAAACGCAAATTGATTACTGCTTTATTTGTGATATTAAAAATTGGTATTATTCAGATATATATCAGAAGCTATGTGGAAGATGCTGACATTAAAATATTTACATCCAAATAAAAGGTTAATTTTGAGCGTGTCTTTCTATTTCTAATTTATAAATTTGTTGCACATTTTCAACCATTGTTTAGAACTTTAAAAGAAGCCCTCGTTGAACACACACAAATCAGCTTACACTTTGGCTGGCAATTGGGTTCAGTTGAGTTTTGAGTTCAGTTTTGGTTTGCTTTGTGCATATTTAATGCTGATCGCACTGATATTGAACAGCATTGGCATATATATCACGTACATGTGTGTGTGTGTGTGTGTGCTTGCCTATCTATGTGTGTGTGTGCGCGCTGTGTGTGTGGTGTGTGTGCAGTTTCATGTTGCACACAAAAAGCAGTCAAATGGAATGACGGCAACGTCGTCAGTCGTGGCTTTTGTGGGCAGACGATGCCAACAAAAACAAATAAGATTTATGAAACTTTTAAGCAAAAGGCATCGCCCAACTAAAAGGGAAACAGAGACAGAAAAAAAATAACAAAAAAAAAGCCCCAGAAGTTGCTGTGGTTGTTGTTCTTGTTGTTGTTTTTGTGGGTTTCTGACTGGTTGGCACAAATCCTACAGAGAGTACGATGCACGCACAACTCCGGAGATTTATGCTGATGATGCGCAGGCTAGGAGCAGTGGGCGCAGCATGTTGCCAGGCGTCAGCAGCTGGCAACAAATGTTGACAAAGCAACAATGGTTTTTAGTGTGTGGGTGGTTGGTGACTGCACTATGAAGGCATGAGGTGAATGTCTTAGATATGAAAAAATGAATGAATTTTTTAAAACTTGTTTTCTTTTTTTTAATATGTGTGTGTGCGAATGTGTGTGTGTGTGTGTGTTTGTGTGTGTGAGTGAGTGTACTGTTTTCAAATATTTGCTTATGTTGAGTAATTTGTTAGGCTGTTTGTTTTTATTGGCGTTTCGCAATTTTGATTTAATAATTACTTTTGGCTTTAGCTGAAAAGAAAATTATTTTGCTTGCAATTTTTTGTTGTTGTTTGTATTTTTAATTAGGCAATCGATCTATATAGAAAAATGTAAGCTATAGCTATAGATATATATATATTTGCAATCATAAACAAGTAATTTGATTATTTACAGATTTCTCTTTACAACATTCAGTTTGAATAAATTTGGAAATTTATATTTTGGGCATGCTTCCTGTGCTGCTGCTAATTTGGCAAACAATAAAAGTTAATTACAAAAAAAAAAACAAACAAAAATTTACAACAAGGCACAAACAATTTTATACAATTATGTTTTTGAAAATAAGCTAAAATTTTTGGTAAATTATATATAGATATTTTTTTTTATAGTTTTTCAAATACTAAACAGCATAACAAATTTTTGAACAGCTAATGGAAAAATTTCGTGATTCGCAATAAATTTTGCAAATTGGATACAGTTGAGATGGGGAAATTATGTATATATATATATAAATATATATGATGTTATATATATGTATTTGTATATGAAGGGTCTCACAGTATGCTTTATGTACAGTTTGAGAGCCACTGCAACAAGGCGCTTTGGCAACGAAAAGTGTTAAAAGAAATTACACAGAAAGTATTTTACATATTTATGTATGTATATATATAAATATATATATATATGTATTGGTAGTACATACCCATTAGCCGCATCCTGTATTTCCTTTTGATCAATGCCCGCTATGGTATTCCGGCGTTTCCCCCGCACCTTGCGCGATCTCGAACGCCTACTAACTGTCTGCACATTGTCATCCAGATTGTTGGCGCCCTCCGTCTGATTATCCTGTGGACTGCCCCCGCTGGTGCTGGGCGTCGCAGTTCCATTAGCACCGCCGGCATAGCAGCCCGTCGTCGATTTGCGGGCAGCGCACATCCGCTGGAAGTGTTTGCCGGAAGTGTTCACCGAAATCACTTCGGCGGGGTATCTGCAAACATGGCAAGTGGGATTAGATTAGATTATGTTGGACTAGAAGAAGGCCGCAACAGCATTTCAATTTTCACGCTTAACAGCTTGTAAAATGCATAAATATAACTGATAAATATAAACATTTTCATAGATTTCGATAGTTCACAGTTTGTTAAATTTAGATATTTATTTTGTCGATATAAATGCTAAATGTTTTAGAATTTGATTTTGTAATTAAAATGTTGACAGTTTATTAATATTTTGTTGAAGTATATAAAAGCTGAAATCTATCGGTAATCGACGACTATCAATTTTTAGTACAATGTAAAATTTATCGATTAAATACAACAAACACAATCTTTCAGTAATTAAAACTAGCTTTTTAGCAGCACGAATGATAATTAAAAAATGAAAATTATACACAATTGAAAATTAGATTTCAACTTAGCAGTTTCCCAGCTCTTTAATAATTTGTATCACTACCATCAGCCAGCCAGCCAGTCTTGCTTAGCTCTTTTATAAATATTTGATTTGATTTGTTTTCGTTGGGTTTACACATAAAAAAAAGGCAAAAAAAAAAAATTCAGATTCTTTAAAGTGCATTTTGTGGTTGTGGAATGTAAGTCAAACATTTGCGCTTTAAATCAACGAAGCGTTAACATTGTTTGTTTTTTACCACGCCCCCCTCCCTTACTTGGTTTTCCCACCATCCTCTAAATATTTTCTTTGTCTGTTTGCTATTCCCATTTTGGTTCAACAAATGAGCCATGGCCAATTTGTGGTGGTGGCAGGCAGGGGCTGCTGCGGCAGGGGCACGAGTGGGTGTGACACTTGCATAATTGTGTTTTTGTTTACGTAATATGCAATTGAATTAATTTATTTGGTTTTTATATTTTTTTGTTGTTGTTTCGCTGTGGTTTCTGATTGCGCGTTAAAATTACACACAAAAGACCAACCAAAAAAAAATATATATAACAACAAGAAAAGCATAAAGAAAAAATTTATGCAAATTGACAAAGCTTAAACTGTGAACAATTCTATTTTTTTTGTTATTTGATATAGTTATAAAATCTGTTTATAAACCTGTTTGGTGTCCAATGAAACATAATCTATTTCACTCAATGTGGTCAGATATAGTAATCCGATCTTATGCAAATATCTACTAAATATCTGCGCTTAATGAGCAATAATCCATTTCAATTTATATATATATATAATTGCTCTACTTGCTCAAATTATGTCATATTTATAACTTGATTAAATTTATGTTAACAAAAAATTTGTCCAAATTGCTTGATAAAATTCAAGAGTCTCAAATTTATTACGTACATAAAAATAAAAATGAAAAAAAAACCAATAATGGAATTTTTTTCTGTTTGCTGCAAAACAAAAAAAATGTCTGCGAACATTTACATGAAATGCCAATAAAAATACAATTTTAAATAAAATTAGCATATGAAAACAGTAGAAAACGCTTAACTTGGACACACCGAAGACTGAATATTCATTGCAGACCAGATTCTATCTGACGACATATAAATTATGTATAAATTTGAAATATCGACCGATTGGTTAGAGGAAATTTAAATCTAAATGTAAGGAAAATTCGTAAAATTCGGTTTGATAAAAATTGCATTTACAAATGCTTATTTTTTTTTAGCTGTTTTTTAACGTTTGCTATATGATATTAGTATCCGATTCATTCAGTTTCGATATAGGCATCAAAAAGACTGAGAAACAAGTTCTTATGGAAAAAATTCAGAAAACACGAAAATAGTTCTTCAACTCTGCTAGTGAAGCTGATCAAGATTATATATACTTTATAGAGAAAGTGAAGTTATTTCCACTGTGTTACGAAATGTACGACAAAGTCAGAATACCCTCTGCAAGGGTGTAAATAGCTGCGAATGTAAATAAATGAATGGAGCCAGACACAATGATTGTAAAACTGTTAACTATAATTATTCTGATTATTTCCATATAGCAGCAATAAAATGAAAGCAAATATTGCACTCAATTATACTCAAATCAAGTATAATAGTTTTGAAAATCTGGGTTTTTAAAGTTATAAAATTCTTATTAAAAAAATACTTAAATTCGTGGACTGTACTTTAATTGAAGTAAGAGTTTTTTTTTACTTACTTTAAGGCAATTATTTTGGTTTGTTCCTCGGGTGAAGGCAGTCGATGATTCAAAGGCACATCTTTATTGATATCGTTCGGTAGCTGGAGTTGATGTTGATGGTGTTGAGAATGAGAATGATGATGTTGATCCGCCGGTTGGCTAATGTTGAGCGCGTAGAGCGCATCGGCGGCATCGGCGGACAGAACGGACGGAGAAAGTGCCGGCGTAAGAATGCCGTTATCACCAATAGTGAGCGATGTGCAGATCGAGGTATCCACATGATGCATGCAATCGGGTGTGACGGTGACATCACCCAGCGCCTCGCTCGATGTCCATTTCCGCAAATCCTCAATAGCAGCGGGCTGCAAATATATATATTAAAATAAAAAGGGTTGAAAACTCATTCATTTAATTAGCTGTCGGCCCAAAACAGGACATGCAAAAATAGATAAGCTTTAGGCCCTAATTGGCCTGTACACTCGAAAAAGCGACAGACAACATTTTTGGTTTTATGGCCAGTCGAAGCAAACCGTTTTGTTCAAAGTAGAATTGATTGATTTTAATCTTCAACACAGAAAATATATTATTTTAAGCGAATTTGAATTTATTATAAATTTTTTTTACTTGACATTCTATTTTTAAACATTTAAAAAATCATAGTTTTAGAATTCTTAGGAACATGTAACTTTTATCTAAACAAAATAATCCGCATATAAGGAAACTTTTTTTTTTACACGCCCTTTGCGATTTTTTATTTTTCTAGAGCATCATATTTTCTCTGAGTGCAGACTCTGACACGAACATCATATTTTACACATGCTGAAAAATGACCAAATCCTTTGCCTTTTATGTTTGCGCAAACATTTGTCAGTTTGCCAGGTCAGCATAAATTTAACCAAGTCACGCGATTTTCCAGCCGAGTGAAATAATATGAAACACAAGTTTTCTAATGTTAGAAATTTAGATTCAGTTTTGGTCGACAACTCCATCGAAATTCAATCAGTCTAATTAAAAGCAATCAAATTGTACAAATTAAAAAAAAAAAAACCCACACACAAAAAAAAAATCTCAAGTTTTTTTCTAAGTGAATTAAGAAGCGGAATTGTTTTCATTGATTATATTTATTTTCTTGTCGTTTTGGTGGCCATTGCAATCAATTGTAACAATTGAAAGTCAACTTGGACTGAGCGAGGGGAGAGCAAGGAGGAGAGAGGGGAAAGGGGAGAGGCAGAGCCACCCACACATGTGCAAAGCAGATATTTACATAAAAATCCACTTGAGCTCCATTTTCACTACTCGAACTAGTTGTAAAAGTTTGCTCTTTGGACTTGCACATTGGTTTTAATGTACAATGCACAGTGGCACCAAATATTTGCTACATTTTTATATTTATATCATATTTAGAATATTCGAGTGATTTCTTGATTAACTCTATTTATGTGTTTTAATAATTTTATTTTCTATATCTTTTTATTACTCTTTATTAGATTTCTCTATTTGTCTTCTATTTGTTTCTTTTCTCTTCTAATTCCTATTTCCTGTTTCTGTTCTTGAATGTATCTCTTTGTCTCTTTCTTTCAGTCTCTCTATTTCATTTTTTCTTTTATTCTTATTGTTCTCTCTATCGTTATCCTTATAATACTTCCCTTTTTTCAAAATCGTTCACTTCTCATTTATTACAATCTGACATAATTTTTCGATCGCATTGTTCATTATCTTTCATTGTAATATTATCTCTTTCTTCTAGTCACCCTCTTTCGATATTTCACACCATTTTTCCCTATTATATCTCTCATGATTTCTGACTCACACTAAATAAATGAACTCTCATTCTAAATATATTTCTCAAAACTTTCAGTCTTCAAATCATTTCAGATTTTCCTTATTTGTATTTATCTTTCTGCTAATTCCAATTATTTATTTGATAATCTTCGTAATTAAGCAGATCTTTAATTTAAATAAAAGCTTTTTAGTAAATTCCTCAAATATCAAAGATCGGAACCACTGTGTATAAATCTTTCTGACTAACCGTAATTTGTTATTGTTTACGGTTCGGCGGCTCTTTGTTGGCTGGGAGGCAATCGAAACAGGCCAAGTTTGTATGATAAAATATTTGCACATAAATGTCATACCAAATACAATAAAATGTAATTCGATGTGCGACAACAGACTGAAGACAGACGACAACAAACAGCAAACAGTAAACAACAACAAGAACAACAACAACAACAACAGCAGCAGCAGCAACTGTAATCTTTATTTTTATTTTTTTGTGCGAACGTAAGCAATAAGCCGCAATGCGCTAATGCCACTTCTTGGCCAGCTTAAGTTAAAGTTGATGCTGTGGCTGTGGCTGTGGCTGTGGTTGTGGCAGATGCAGCCAAGTGGAACTGTGGCAACTAACGTTCGAACGCAATGCGAAAAGGATTAAAAGTCATTCAATTAAGAGGAAGACGACAACGACAAAGACATCGTCTCATGCGGATATTGGCAGCAACTGACAACGGCTAAGACACATTCGCATTTCGACTTTGACTATTGACAAATCTGCACTCAAAAAAAAACTCACATATTCTTTGATAAAATTCTTCAAATAAAAAGAGTTTCAGCATTATTTTTAATACTTAAAATGAAGTAAAAATAAATATTATTATTTTATCCCCTCTCTAAATAAATTTTTATTGCCGTTTCAAATGTTTTGTTGGCTTGTAAAAAAATCGACTGTATATTAAAGGTAAACTAGAATTTTTTCTGTGTACTGCTTTTAGCCCAAAAACTAGTTTTGGCAAGCTGCTGAACAGGAAAGTCGCCGTGTCGGCGGCGACAAGTCAACCTCGTCGTCGTCGTCCACTATTGGCCACTGGCTGTTTGTCTTGGCCAGCTTATCTAATGGCATGGATAAACAAGGAATGACAACGACATGATGAAGTTCATGACGATGATGGGGTTGAAAACGATGATGGAAAGATGACGTGTCTACTGGTGGAACGGGACAACTGCAAAGCGCGTTAGCTCAAATTAAGTAACTGCAATCAACTGATACAAGTTGGGCCAGTTTAGAGAGGTGAGGCGGGGAGGTGAAAATTTTGAAGAGCCAAGATTTAAGACCCTTGCTGGGGGGGCACTTAGCTAGCAATTCCATCAGCCCAGCGTGGGACGTCAAATCAACAATTAAGTGGCAAGCAAAAATGTGCTCGCTCGATTTGTGGATACGCTGCAAAGGCAATAATTAAAAATCATATTTTAAGTATGAATTTTTGTTTATTTTTTTTTAAATGAACTTAAGAAAACTTGAGGTATTTTTGTTAAAATACCCCTTTTTGTGCTATTTTTAATTTAGGGTATCAGAGCTGAACTCAAGTCGAAATGATTTGGCAAGCGCCTCGTTAGCCAGAGGCCTGTTTGTGTGGTCTTGTCTTTGGTATCTGGCTATCTGCTATTGGCAACACGCTTGACAACAACAAATTGTTAATGTGTGTGTCAGTGTGTGTGTATGTGTGTATATGTGGAGCACATTGTTGGAAAGATGTTTTGGCTCACAGAGCAATTTTAAGTCGAGCACATCTGGCTAAGAGCAGGAAACGATGGCCACAACATCAACCACAAAGACCACACACATGGGTCGTCTCGAGCTGGCAGTCAACTTCGGGTTTTTGGGGCAAATTATTTTTTATGCATGAGGCATGTGGCATGAAGCACCAACTCTACGACAAACTTCACATAGCAGGTAGAAATATTAGAGTTGGGAATTCTTCCAATTAAAAATCTGAACACGTTGTTCATATTTTTTGTAGCTTAGGGTAAACCATATATAGAGACCAAAATCTGTTCAGATCTGATGAATGGGCACACTCACCAAACGTATTTCAATCTCGACATCGATGCGCGTGCGCAGCCTACGATTGGCATTGCCAAAGTCCATGTCGGAGAAGAGTAGCGAATCCTCCGCATCTGCGGCTGTGCCGGTGCCATCCAAAGCATCCTCGTGCATGTGTATCGCATCGCCATTGAAGGATATGGAACGTGGCGGCGTTATGGGCATCAGTTGAACCTGTTTGCCCGCCTCCTTGTACAGCTGATGGACGCTTTGGGGTCGCGATTCGCTCGAGAAGAGCTCCTTCTGGAATGACTTATCCGACTCGTAGTGCTCCTTACGTTGTGCAAAGGTGAGCAGGTCGCTTTCAGCTGTAAATACAAACAATTGATAGAAATGGGAGTCAGAATTTATTGATAAACAATCCAGTATAACTATATATATATCTATGTCTAGTTATATTATGTTTAACATATATATATATTTATCTAGAAGATGTATGAAGATCTGTCTGCAGAGAACATTAAATTAACTATTTACTGGGCAGGGAAAAATATTAATGTAACTATTATGGTACTAAACATTATGCAGAACTTTAATTATTATTGCATATTTGTAAAAAAAAAAAAAAAAAAAATGTTAAAAAACATTTTGTAAGATTGTACATCAATCAGATGACTGACATTTCTAGCGAAATTTGTATTCTCAGATAAAAAAAAATTGTTGCATTAATCCAAGCGAAAAATCCAAACAATAATTATAATAATAATGCTTTTATTGTGCATTAGTCAAACACATTTGCTCAGTTTTTATTGACATAAAAAAAAAAAAAAAAAAAACTGGTTGCATTTTGCAGTAGAAATTGAATATTTTCACAAGCTGCTTTTGATTTCTGCAATGCTTTTCAAATCGCTTATTTTTGCAGCTGCTTAGTCATTCAATGTTTATTTTTGTCGCTTTGTTTATTGACTTTAAGTGAAATTATTGCAATTGCAGAGAATTCTTTTGTCTTTTGTCTTTTTGTTGTCGCAATTGGGAATTGAAGTGGGCTGATTTATTGCTCGGGCTTTGATGCATTCCATCTGATATGGTCTGGGGCCATGTGGAGCATGTTGATGAGTAATGCAGATGGTATCGGCGGAAAAATGCTCTTGTTGGCCATGAACCTAAATGGCCAACAATAATGCATAAGTCATGTGTATTATCTGCAGACATTGAACTAGACGCCAGACATTATGGCGCCTATCGAAAAAAAAGATATAAAAATAATCATAATAATCAACTTTTAATGAAGAAAAAATAATTTGTGCATAGTTAATTTGTCATTTCCGCATCTGTTGACAGCTTCCGGCACAAATGGCCAAAATGCACCTGAGCATGCTTAATTGAATTTCACATTGGTGGGGAGGGGTAGGGTAGGGGTACAGGCAGGCTGGCAGGCAAGCAAAATTCAAATTCACGTTGTTGCTGCCCCTGGATTCGGCATGTGCTCACTGTCAAGTGCAACATGGAGCTCCGTCTGCGTGCCACACTTGAAAACACACTAAACTGAGCAAAAGTATCTATATCTGCAGCTGTATATGTATTTGTCGCTGTTGCCATACACTAAAAAAAATACTTTGCTCTTAAATTAAGTTGTCAACTTAACACAGACAAGACACACAAATAAAGCAATTAAATTAAATATTTATTTAATTATATAAACTAAATTTTTATATTATTTTTTCTATTTGTATAAAATTTGTGAAAAGCAGAATTTTTAATAAAACAAATAAATTAATAAAAATATTAAAATCTATGCTGTCAACTTTTTATTTAATTTTAATGTATTTAACAGGTTAATTTTTTTTTTATTTTTCTTATACGAATTTTGTTTTTATTTGAATTTATTGCAACTTGGAATGTTTACAGCTAGATTTTTCGCACAGATTTTTGTTTACTGTGTATAGGCTGTTGACTGCCGGCTGACTGGCTGACTGGCTGTTTGGCCCGACCCGTATGGACCAGACCCATGCATCTTCCAGTGGCACATTCAACGTCAAAACGTTGCCCGTCTGCCATAAAATTGCCTGAATTTAGCGCTAGGCGGCAATTCGGTTTCTCGTCTTCTTCAACTTGTTCCCTCTTCCCTCTGATCTCTACTCTCTGTTCTATATGCTCTGTTGTAGTTGCTGCTACTGTTCCGACTTGGGAGCTGGCAGCGGTCCAGCAGCTGAAATGAGTCGAGTCGAGTCGAGTTGAGTCGAGTTGTGTCGAGTCGACGCGAGTCGAGTGTCTTTGCTTTTGCCTTGTTAATCTACGAGTGGCAGTTGCTGTTATTATTATTGTTGTTGTTGTTGTTGTAGTTGCTGTTGTTGTTGTTGCTATTCGTTCTTGGAGCACTTGAATGCCTCCTCGGGCTTTGTTGTTTTCATTACCAGTTCACATGGCCGCCTATTAAATGCGAAAATGTGCAGACAGCCAGCAAGACAAACGGTCATCATCTACTCCCTAACCAAGCCCCACCCACTTTCCACTTCCCTGCCCCCTGTCATCCATTTCGCATCTTTGCTGTCATATGAATTAAATATGCAAGTAGCGTTCTTCTCCTCCTCCTCTTTGGATGCATTGCGCAGTAAGAGTCGCTCTGTGGCCTGGTTGGGTGATTAAAGTTAATTACATTTTGCATGGCTCACATCGGTCTCTTCTTCTTCTCCTTTGTTTTTTGTTATTTTCATTTATTACATTTTATGGACATCATTTTTAATTTTTTTATTATTATTTATGCCATATCCTTGGTCTTTGCCGATTTTTCCACTCTATTAATTTGCATGTTGATTTATTTGCGGACGCGCTTTTTTTTTGTTGTGTTTTGTGTATGGAAATCAGTGCAAACAGCAGAGCGTGAGGCGTGAGGCATGAGGCATGAGGCATGTGTGGCATGCGGCAGCATCGTCATGTAAACACTGGCAACACTGGGCATTAAATCGAAAAACAAATGCTCCGCAATCGTTTGGCAATACAACATGTGGGTGGGCAGGGAAGTAAGGGGTAAGGGGAGCTATGCAACAAGGGGGGAAATACTAAAGAAGCAGCTGGAGAAGCTCGTTTCACACACTGTTTCAATTAGATTACATAAAAGGCCTTTGATTGATAGCGTTGCACATTCAAAGAGCTGAGAACTGACTCATGAAATCGGCATTGTTGTATATACTTAAATATATATATATATATATAGAGAGAACAGATCTTTCAATGCAACATCTAATGGATGAAATGAAGTATTTCATTGCTCATCCGAATTAAATTAAACAATTATTTCTATTGTGTTTCCAATTTCTTCTATAAAGAAATTTCTTCAAGGATTTATTTTATAAATGCCGACAGAAAAGTGTACAAAGATATAGCTTTGCTGATTAATGGCGATCAATAATAAATATATATAAATATTATTTAGAATATTAATAATAATATTAATCTATAAATAACACTTACTGGCTAATTTTAATATAATAAATAAATAATAGAAATAATACAAAAATATATCTAGTTTTATTAAGGCTAAATTGACTTGTCTAGTTAGACTGATCTGGAATAAATATAGTTTATGAGTCATCTCCATAAATGATTTCCAAGCTTAATGATAAAATTCTTTAAGAAAAACTCTCTCAAAGCCTTTATTAAATGATAAAATTCTCTAAGAAAAACTCTCTCAAAGCCTTTATTAAATTGTCAAAGCTGTTTATTGATATAATTGAACATCTCTGTAAATGTAAACACATCATTTAAACTAGTCGTAAACATATCAAATTAAAGTTGGCGCCATCATCCGACAACAGACAACAAACAGACAAGTGACAAATGTTAATTGTAAATTGTCATGTGTCTCTCAGTGTATGCAAATTCATGTCAAATGAACTAACAAATCAAAAGTCAGTCGAGATGCGATGCGTGCAAATGACGTCTGACAATAGCCAATAAGGCCTAAAGCCGAGTGATAACTATGGAAATACAGTTATCTAGCTAGGCACATACAACAACTACAAATGATTGCCAACAAAGTGCATTTGGCTGTGTGGCACATTGACACGAAAGCCGCAAGTAAACGGGATTTGCAAGCGGGGGAAATCAGACACCAAATATAGCCAAATGCAGTAATAAAAAAAAAAATAAGAAAAAAAGAAGAAAAAAAAAATCAGGCGCTGACATTTTATTAGAATCTGAAGCTGGCCATAAATTGATGCCGCCAAGCAAGTGGGCGGTGGGGGAGAGGTTAACGGGGTTGGGGGGGGAGGCGGTGTTAGTACGTGCTAAAGCCACACGTCTGCATGTAGCTGTATATCTGTGGCAGATACAATCTGTCAGAGCTGCCACAGAGTGCAGCATGAACACAGCAATGAAACAAAAAAAATTCAAGTTACACACAAGCCACGTAGCTGTGGCAGGTGTGGAGGAGAGGGGAGGGGAGGTTTCTGATCACTAGTTAGGCCAAGCACTTTTTTTTTGCACACAACTTTGCGATAAACAGTCAATGATTTATGGGCAAAAGCAGCCGCAGAAAATATGTAAGATCCTAGCCAGAGAGTGCCTGAGAGTGCCTGAATTGTGGATGCCACATAAAATAAATAAATTAATATACACATGTATATATAGTGAGTAAATATATATATGTATATATATATATATATTGTGAGTAAACTAAGAAAAATGGTAGACCTTTTTTGCTCCAATTAATTGCAACCTTTGACATTATCTGGCTAAGATTTAAACTCCAACACCCACAACGATATTTCTTTTTGCAGAAAGTTATAATCTTAACAATGCTAAATTTAAGATTTTTTCGAATAAATATTAGTATTCTTATATGAACACAATTGCCTGCTTACAAAATGGTCTAAAATAATTAGTAATTTTATATTTAAAACAAGTGCAAGATGTAAATTTGGCTGCGAATAAAAATCGAAGAACTAGAATAATATTTATTATTTACAAAAAGTTTCTATTAGTTTGGAAATTATGCAATGTACGATTTTTGAGAGTCAAAAAAGTATAAATCTCAACATTTCAAGTTTCTTTCTTTTCTCACAACATTTAGTATTTCTTATTAATTAAAATTACGCGAATTTCTTGGCACTTAAAATAAAGTTTTGTTTAAAAAATCGATTATCGACATTATTGAATTTTAGCTTTGTTATTGACAAAATAAAGTCAATTAATTCTAATTCTAAATTTGTTCTGCTGTACATCAAAATCAATATTTCCAATGTCAGCTTTAAAGCAGCTTTGATCTCAGAGATTAAAATGGCTATATCCACCTCTCTTTATGTACTCATTATTATCTATAACTGTCTTTGAATACATTTCTTACCACTTAAGTTTAGAAAAGCCGCATTCTGGGGTATACAAGTTCAATGGACGCGCCAAGCACAGCTAGCGAATAACAATTTGTGGCCAAGAGCCGCCTTAATTGCAATGTGTTCGACAGAGACAGATACAGAAGTAGAGAGAGAGAGATGGAGAGAGAGGTAGAGAGAGACAAGAGGTACCACTGTAAGCAGAGCTGCAATCAGTTCGACGACTGTCCATTTTTAATTTAATTATTTAAAGCGAAAAAACAATTGAAGGAGGCAACTAGCGAGACGATGGCGAGCGCCAACCACACAGTTCCAGTTGCAATAGCAACAGCAACAACAACAACAACCGCAACCAGTGTCAGCTGCCCTTGGCCCTTTGCTCTTGCCTCTTGGTGCATGGTTCCTGGTGCTTGGCTTGCTGCCAGGCTGCACATTCCGCGTCTGCCTTTGGTTTGCCCGCCAGGCGGGGCAGCAGCAGACAACAAGTCGACGCTGTTGGTGGACATCATCCATCCGCAATCGTTTGGTCTCCAGACAACGTTGATGATAATGATGATGATGATGATGATGATGAGTTTGCCCATTGGCTGTGCGTAAGTGTCATAATAGCATTTAAAGCAATTACGGGTCACATTTTCGGTTGCGCCACGGGGCGCATTCGCAAAGCGAGGGAAATGAGCGTCCTGCAACATCCGATGCGATAAAAATTAAGAGCGAAATAAACACAAACGAAAGTCAAGCGATAAATTATTAATAAAAAAAATATAGTAACGTTTTTTTTAGTTAGCCAACGACTAGTGAATGCCCTTCAATGAGTGGATTTGTTATTGTTATTTCAGCTTTAAATTTATATTTATAAAAAATTATTAAAGGCTCCAGTAAATTCTATGAAGTTTGTCCCTTTTTCAATTAAAAAAAACCGGAAAATTTAAGTTTAAAAGCAATTTACAATCATTGTTTTAAACGGCGCGAAGTAACGGAACTTTTTCCATTTCTTTGCAAAGGAAACCCGCATATCTATGCAGACAGCAAAAAAACAAAACAAATAAAAATAATAGTAAAAAGGAAAAGAAATGCATGTTTCCTGCTGTCAATTTATCAATGTTCCTTAGTTTATCGGGAACAGCAAACGCTGTTGTTATAAATGATGCGTATGAGCCACAACCTGGCGCATAACCTGAAAAAACTGAGCTTATCACATTGTCTGCTTAGGTTGAACAGCAGCAATTGATGATTTATGAGCGAGACGCCTGCAGAGGCTGGTAACTGTAGCTTAAAGTAAAGGCGGCACAAATTTACAGCTTAAACTTTACATATAAATAGCAAACGAGACAAAAAAAAAAAACACAGCAGCCGTTACATGTGCGTACGTGCGTGTGTGTGAGTGCGTTTATGTGTGTATGTGTAAGTAGCCACATGTGCTTTATGGCCAACGACGCGACGACAAAAATAAAAAAGAAAAAAGTTTTTATGCGGCAAGCAACACTGGCTGCTATTTTAGCAAATTTTCGCATACCCAACAGCAAAAAGGCAGAGGACGTTTTTCGGGTGCATAAATTGCAAAGGCCACCAAAAACAAAGACAACACCAACAACAAAAGCTCGACAAATTTATGTAATATAACAGCAGCAGCGAAGCGTGAAAAGGCGACAGTAAATAGTGGTAGAAAATGTGGAGTGAGAAAGAGAGAGAGAGAGAGAACAACAGTAACAGCCCCAATGGACGCAAAACAATGAGTAACAAATGTTGCTCATAAGTCGCCAAATAATGTTGCTAACTGCAAACTGATAAAATATTACACGTGAAAGTAAATGTTGCCATATTAAAGTTAACAGTTAACATTGACAAAAGATGGCCCGACGTGCTAAATTGCGAAGAAAACAACGAAGAGCAATCAGCAAAAAAATGTTAAGTGACAAAAAAAATGTTGCGAATAAAAAGCACAAATGTTGACAAAAGTTAAGAGAGTGAGAGAAAGAGAAAGAGAGAGAGAATAGTTACAGGCAAACAAAAGCAAACGGCAAACTAATGTTGCCAAAAATATTGCTAGCAACACACACACACAAAAAGAACAGTTGACATTGCTCGAAAATGCCAACAACAAAGGAGATAAAATTACTTTTCCGCCTCGTTTCAAATCTCATTAAAACCGTTGCTAAAACTATGCTGAGTACTCCATTCCCCTCCCCCTGATCCACAACGTGCAGTTTGCCTAAAATCGGCGATTGACTTCTGCAGCTGCTGAGCTGAGCTATTAAAACTGATTTATGCGACTCGTTCGCAGCGCAGTCAACGTATCAATGCCCCGAGGCGCACCCACGCACTCTACACACACACAATACACCAACTAACCGCATTTGCCCAAAAATGGGCAAGTCACGTGATTTGCTGATGCCCATAAAAACACATAAAAGGTCGAAACGGCTGCGGTTTCCGATATTTTATATTTTTAGAGGCTTGCCACGAGTTGTACGGGAGTTTAAGGGGTCGGGGAGAGGGGACTGAGGATTAAGGGGTTATGCTCAGTGCCCGAGCTAATCATGTGACTTATGCGAGTGCCTTTCTATATAACTACTCATGCCAATGCTGATGATGATGGCAGATAAAACACGGCTCTTTCATTCAGTCTAGTCCCAGTTTCAGGCACAAAAATCGTGATAAATAAACGAATTGTTTTCAGCGAGCTTATTGACAACATTTTTGTGGCAGTTTCAGTTTATACGAGTTGCAGCTTATTACGAAAATCAATGGATTTTGAAAAGATTTTACAGTAGAAGAAAAATTGATATGGTGCACAAAACATGAACAAAATTGTCTTGGCTTGAGAAATTATTTTTGTTTTTCAAAATAAAGAAAGCTTGAAATAAAGCAACTATTTTTGCGGTCCTTAATATAATAATAATAAAAATAAATTTAAATCAATATGCTGCTAATTTTAAATAAAAAAAGAATTTCTCTTCGAACAGAACTTTCAATATTTTTTCGAGCATGTTTTAGTTAACTGTCGGTTGAATTAAAATATTGTTAGATTATATGATTAAGTTGATAAGTGAATAAGTTAGAGATTATCATATTTTTAAAGCGATTCAATTTAACAAAGTAAAGAACTTAAGACAAATTGAAGTCCATAAATGAAAAATGTTTTTCGCAAATTAAAATTCATCAAAAATAATTTTGTAATAACTATTTAGTCAAAATGAATTAGGAATTATATCTGTCTTTATGTTTCTTGCTCCGATCTCTAGACCAAGACAATTTCCGACCTCCCTCCCACACAATTAATTAAGTTCTTAATGTATTTTGTTTTTGTACTTTATGGTTTTTTGTGTGTCTTTTTTTTTGTTGTTGTTGTGCATCATTGTATGACCTGACAATTTGGCTTTTTATTTAAATTAATTGACCTCGGTCGCCGCTCGACGTGACAGCAATTAGCTATATACACTTTTGCTCTAATTAATCAAGGGGCCGAGTAGGGCGGAGCGGGGCGGGGCATAACGTAACGGGGGCTTTAAGTTAATTACAAGAGCGTAAGACTTCAATGACCACATAAACTAATTAAAAGTACTCTTCACACCAAAAAGAAAAAAAAATATATTTAAATTTGCTGCTAAGCATTTTAGTGATTGACTGACCCCTGCTCCCCCCTGAGAGTCTGTACCATCAACACCACCACCCTCCCCCCCTGAGAGTCTGGATGCATCAACGCCACTGTGCTTGCGACTCTGGGTTGAATTTCAATCATGAGTCTGCATCCGCCGCTGCTGCTGCTTCGTTTATCAATCGATTTTACAGCCCTCGGGAAACGGGGAACAATGCACATAAAAATCTAGCGACTGAAAATTGAATGAAAAATGCATTTCACACTGGCAAATGCCAAGGCAATTTCTGACAGGCAGACAGACAGGCGGACAGACAGACTGACAGACAGACTGACTGCTGTTGTTTTTGGTAGTTGCGGCCAATAAATTTAAGTGACATGCGTTTTTCAGCGAGTACCCGCGGGAAAAGTTCACTTAACATTCCAACAGCTACGGGCACAAAAAGGCAGAAAGAGAGAGTGAGAGAGAGAGATAGAGATAGCTGTTACGATCAGCGCAACTGATATAATTACGTGGCAACATCCTCCCATGCTCTGATCCGATCTACACTCTAAAACTCTCATGCCTCACAACACCCTCCTCACACAACACAACACACACACACGTTGCGGAAGTGTTTGCCACCGGGGGTTAAAAATAAAATGCAGCTAACAAACATTTTTATTGGCCTTTCTAAATTTAGACAAAAACACCCAAAAAAAAAATACACACACACACACACACAGAAATTCATAGCTCGACAATCTTTCACGCTGCGCTCTTCTCGCTTGCGATGCACAAGCTGGCAGCTACACTCAGAAAAAATATAGGGTATTTTAAGCTCAAATCGAGCAAATATTCTAAGCTCTTATTTAATTGAGATTTTTTAGATTCCCCGATCTTCAATTGAGTAAAGTATAATTAATCTGATTTTAAGAAATTTGCGTTCTTAAAACAAGCAAAAATTTGGTAAAGAAAGTTTAATATATAAAATCAAATCAATTCTGACATCAAAATAATTGCTAAAAAAAAAATATAAGAAATTTGTATTATAAATTTTATATAATTAATTTAAGAATTTATTTTCACAATAAATATTAAATATAAAAATATTGTTTACAAATTTCAGGCAACTTTTTTTTTTAAGTGCAGCTTGACAATCTTTCAAAATTCCCCTCTGCTCGATTGGGAGACATAACAGGCTGGCAACCACTTTAGTGTGACTTCCTCCATCTCCTCCCCAATTCACTGCGCCCCTCTTTCTCCAACACCCCCCTCTACTCGACCACTTCACATCTTTGTAAGACCGCATTTGAATGCTGTGCGACATTTTAAGGCTTTGCCCATTTTTGGAACGCGTTGTTTTTGTTTTTTACAGCTCATTTGCTTTGCACCTTTTTAAGTGCGTGTGTGTGTGAGTGTGTGTGTTTGTGTGTGTTGTTTGTGCTATTTTTAGCAAATGTATTTGAATATGCCCTTTTTAGAGGAGACAACAACAACAACAACAACAACAACAAAGTGATGCAGCTGACACTTGAAGATTATGGCAAATGTTTGAATTGAACTTGAAAAAACGCCAGAGAATGTAGGGGAAAAAAAGGAAGTGAAAGCAGGCTGTTGTAGTTTTTGTGTGTCAGTGTGTGTGTGAGTGAGTGAGTGTGTGCGAGTGTGCGTGTGTGAATTATGGGCGCGATATCCGGCTTAGGCATAGATGCCAGGGATTTTAACTACACAAATGTTTATTAAGACGCACAACGCCAAAATAACAAAAGCCATAAGAAAAAAATATATTACAGCAACGGCCATAAAAATAGGCACGAAAATGCTTTTGTTTAGATGTATGGATTTATAGTTGGGTGGATTAAGAGACTTTTTTTTGTATCGGAGTTCAAGCTTAAATAATTTATTTATTCAATCTTTTTCTTCATGTTGATTAGAAAGCCAATCAATTTTTTATCCGATTTTTTTTATCGATCTTCAAGTTGAATAATTTATTTATTAGCTTGCTTTCTTCTTGTCGTTTGGTAACCCAACCAATATTTTAATTTAATTTATTTAACTAAGCACGAAAATGCTTTTTTATTTAACTAAAGATGTATAGATTTATAATTGGTTGGATGTAAAGATTTTTTATGAAACTTCAAGCTTAAATAATTTATTTATTTGCTTTCAGTATTAATTTCGATTGGAAACTCAAGCAATATTTTATTCCCATTTATTTAATTAATTAAGAAAATTGTTTTATTTAGCTAAAGATCTCAAGCTCAAATAATTTATTTATTTGCTTTCTTTTTTCTTGGGAATTAGAAACACAATCAATATTTTAATTTCATTTATTAAATTAAGCCCAAAAATGCGTTTGCTTAGCTAAAAACTGATGGATTTATAATTTAGTGGATTGTTTCTCTTAATTAAAAACTAATTTTATTTACTCATTTCGATTAGAAACGCAATCAATATAATATTTTCATTTGTTTTTTGTTGTTCAAGTTAATTAAAAGTATAAATATATTTTATGATTTCCTGCTAATAAAAGGAAATAGTTAAGAGGAAAAACGAAAGAGAGATATCCAATTATATGAACAGCACTGTACATATTTGTGTGGGCGTGTGTGTGTGTGTGTGTGTCTGCCTCAATTGACTATAAGTATCTGGCTATGGTAAATGGGCAGCAGCAACAGCAGCAGCAGATCTGCCTTTAGGCCTCGGCAATTGAGTTAGCATTGAGAGTGGTTCAATTGAAGTACACTCGACAAAAATGCCGAGGCCCAAAACGAGTTTAACAGCATTTCGTGGAAGTCGGCGATGGGCCGCTGTCAGCCAAGTGGCCAGTGCCGCTCAAGGTTTGAGCGAGCAGCGAAACTATCCCGCTGTGCCCGGCCACATGCCGCAACCAACATGTAGCGCAATCTCAAAAATGTATCTGCAGCTACGTCTTTTCGTATCTGTATCTTCAGCTTGTATCTTAAAGCTGAGCGTCGAAGCAACTTAGAAATTACCTAAGCTTGGAGTTGGGGAGCAGAGCCAACCATGTTCGTAGACATGGCATTAACTGTGACAGCCTTGAACCATGTTTGGGCCCCAACTTAAACCAAGCTCGGTGGGAACATGACGCGAGCTTATTTTTTTTTTAGCTTACATAAGTTAAGATACGGATACGGATTGAAAAAAATGGCCATTGAAGATGTGTACAGCTTCGGAGTAAAGTATTCAGCTCTCGAGGCTGTTAACTGAGTTATCATCGTGTTAAGAAAATTTTAATTTAAGCAATCTGATTGGATGTGTTTACTAAACATTATTTTTTCAAATTTTCGATATCAAATTTACATAACAAATATTTTGTTTGAGCTTTTCATTTGTTGTTCTATGAAGATATACGTTTATAAAGAGATTCTTAAACAGAAAAAAAAAATCGAAAGATATTCGATCAGTTTTAAGAAACTCTTTAAAAAACTTAATTTTATATTATAAGATTTCTAGTGCCTCCAGCTGAGCCGCCAGCTCCGCTTTCATTAGCCCTTCTGCTTGAGAATTTGTATGTTTTCAAAGTTGATAACATGTTTTCCCTGACTTATTCTTAATTACTGCCCCAAAGTCTGAAAATTTAGTTAATGAATATTAGCTGTTTGTTTAGTAGAAAAAATTCAACTGTCAACGAACTGAAGAATACATTAGTCTTGCTTGGAGTTCCCAAATATTCGTCAATTAATCAACTAACAAAATATTATTTAAAAATTTTGACAGTGTCAGCTTTTTGCTATAATTTAAACAGTGTTGTTAATTAACTTTTCTGTTCTAATATAAAAAGATTCGCTTAAGTAATTCAGCGCAGTTTCCCATTGTTTACATGTTTATTGGCACTTAACTTTACTTGGGAGCAAATTATGCGAAAGTTGTCGTAGTTATCTTATAGTTCAAGTAATTTGCTGCTTAAGTGCTTTTTACAGTTTTATGTATTCATGGTGTGCTCATTATGACGATGCATAAACTTAACTGAGTCTTGGCAGCGTTACAAAAAGCCAAAAAAAAGGCAGCTGGAAAAGGTCTACTTGGCCATTATAAATGAAAACCTTGGTATTCAAATTGGCAGTCTGAGTTTGCTAGCAACTAATCAAATGTGTACACTGCGAGCAAAAATGTTGAATGCCAAACGAGACAAAAATTTATTTCGTAATTATTTTTCTCAGTATGTTCCTATAAGCCGGGTATTCAATTACGAAGTGAGGCAGCATTGTTAAATGAATTAGGGATTAGGGATTAGTCATTAGGCATTTAGATTTATGCGCGTCTGCCACTCATTGGTGCAAATGTGCGTCAAGATGTTGCACACACAGATAGGCAGGCAGGCAGACAGACAGAGCTGGCGGGCTGTGAGGCGTGTTATGTTACCAGGACATGCGCCTGCGGCTGGGTCACCGCCAAGGTTCAAGCAGTCGCGTAATGCATTTTACATTAACTTTACTCTGCAACAGCAGCAGCAGAGGCAGCAGCAGTAGAGGCAGCAGAGGCAGCGGCGACACGCTACAACAACAGCAGCTGCTGCCAGTGGCAGCCGACAATGCCAAGTGCCAACTTGCAACAATACCAATGGTGTGAGGCAATAGGAATGCACTGGTGGTGTGGCGGCCACATGAGAGTGTTGCCAGCAAGTCTGCACAACTTGCAACTGCAACCGCTCTGAATGGGTATTAAATTCACTCAGCGCCTAAAACTTCTCAGTTTTTTTTTTATGCTGTGAACTTTATGTTTTGTACACGACAGTTTTTTTCAAGTTTTTGTTTTTTGACACGTGTTAAAGTTAAATAAACCAAGCAAACTTAGTGAAAAGCATATTGCGAAATACCCTAGAATATAAATATATGCAAAGAAGGTATAACAGTCCAAGAACTTGTAGGAAAAATTTCAAATTAATTATATAAATTAGTTGATGATAAAAGAAACAATGAGGATTTCGAATTTTATCTCAAATCGAATGCAAATACAAAAACTATAATTTAAAAATAACATTTATTAATTTTTAAACACAAAATAAAATTTATTTTTTCCATTTTTTATAATTAGCTATTTATATTCATGATTTCTGATTTTATGTAGGTATTAAAAGCGAATATAAAATTAAAACTAAAAATTAAAATAATATTTATTCGAATAAAACATAAGCAAACTTTATAGTAACCAATATATATTAATATAACTTTTGAGATATTTAAAAAATATTTAAACAAATTTATTCGAGTTAAAAAAAAATGCATCCCATTTCCACACATATCCTTAAGAAGGGTAGAAGAAGCCTTCGCACGCCTTAAAGTAGACAACAGGAAATGCTGCAAACATTTGGCAACACTTGGGCAAAAAAAGGGAAGGAGAAAGAGAGAAAACGAAGCGACAAATAGGGGTGGGTAAGAACGAGAGCAGAATAGGGTGGGGGCAAACAGAAAAAAAAAAAAAAAACAAGAAAAAACAGAGACGACAACAAAGCCAGGCAAGAATTCCCCTAAAACCAAAAGCAGCAGCAGCGAAAAGAATAATATTCCCAGGCAGGTACAAAACGGGAATGGGAATGGGAAAGGCAAGGGAAGATTGGGAATGGGAATGGGAATGGGAACAGGAACCAGAAGCAGGCAGGCAAGGAAGCGAGTCTAAGGATAAACAAGTACCAAGCGTGCCCTTTCGGCATGTCTGCAGTGTGTGCGTGTGTGTGTGTGTGTGTATTTGTGTGTGTTGCAAACATGTCCTTGCCCTTCGCTGGGAAAACTCAGGGATTCCTGTGAATGAAACTCATCATTCAATTGGCATTTTGGTTGACGCGCTTCTCACTTAACGCTGTAGGGTTTTTTTTTTTATGGTTTCCTGCATCGGAGAAGGCAGCCAAGAAAAAGACGTCCGAAGCCCTGCAGGCGATTGAATTACACACACGCCAAGGAGCCAAACTCAACAAACAATCTTGCTTATGTAAATATTTGCCACTGCAACTGCAACTGCTGCACTTACGTGGCAGCTTAATATAAATGAGTTGCACACAGATACAAAATTTACTTAAATACAAATTTAAATTGCATTTGCGCCTCTCACCATAAATAGTTAATTGGTTAAGCAAAGCAATCTCAGAACTTAATTCAAGTGGCCAACAAAAAAACAATTAGTCAGTAATATAAATTAAAGTTCGACTAGAAGATACCCTACTAAGTGCTGCTGCATGATTAATTATTCTTATTATTATTATTATTATTATTATTATTATTATTTTTATTATTATTTTTATTATTATTATTATTATTATTATTATTATTTTTATTATTATTAGTATTATTATTATTATTATTATATAAATATTTATAAAATGCACTTAAAAAAATATTAGAAAACAGTTTTCAGCAAATGCTAAGCAAAAATGCATATCTTAAATTCTTATGGTCAAAAGTTGCACTCTTCCCAAATTTACATTGCCTTAATTATGTTTACAATTAAGTTTGACGCTAGACTATTTATAGACTGGCTAAATTGCTGGCCAGAAATAGGGGAAGAGGGGTTCGGTGGAGCTGTGAGAATGTTTTTTTTTTGGGGTGGTGGGGGCTTTTGCAGTATGAGTCCCCAGGGCCACATTGCAATTGTCAGCGGCAAAAATGTGTTCGTTATTTATGTTGATGTACAAATTTAGAAAGTTTTTGTTTTTCTTCTGTTTTTGATTTTTTTCTTTTTTTTTGCTGTGTTTCTGTTGAACTTTTGAACTTGTGGTTGGTTTTGTTGCCCCCCCCCCCCTGCTGCATCGTATCGGTTGACAATTGCAATTGAAGTTCGACCACAAACGATACATTTCCAAACAGCTGTCTTAAAGGCCTCCAGAGACAGCAGCTGCTTTGCTGCGGTTAATTACCAACAATCTAATGTGTAACCAAAGCCAATTTGCCTGCCATAAAGAAAGTTTGCCGAGTATCAAAAAACAAAATAAAAAAAATAGTTAATTCTTTTAGTTTACCTGTTAAAACCAAAAAAAAAAAAAAAAAACTTATCAAAGCGGATTAATGCATAAAAAAGAATATAAAAAGCTGTTTATTTTTAGAACTTAATTTGAGAGTTACAAAATCTTTATAGGTAAATTTAGCTAGAAAATTTAAGTTTACCTTCAAAAAAAGTTATCAAAGCGGATTAAGGCAAAAACATCTAAAAAAAAATATGCTGCTTATTTTAAACTTTTAATTTAGAGTTCCTTTTGACAATAAAAATCGTTATCAATATCGGAACTCAAATTCTTTTCGATTTGACAACTGTTTTTAATTATAATTTAATTAAAAAGCTAAATGAATTTTTTAGCAAATCAGATAAGCTAAATTCACAGAAATTTGGGGCAGATTCTTTTTTTTTTTTTGTGTTGTGTGTTTTGCATGCAGCAAGGTGCAGTAGCAGTCCAGACCATTTGCACAGATCGTTCGTCCGTCCGTCCAGTTCGAGCACGACTTGCTGTGGCCCACAAGTGAAAGGCCGGATTTGCTCACGGTTTTGGCCCGAGCCTATGCGAACAATGTTGTGGGTTCAAACTGTGTCAACTTTCCCAAAACAAAATACACACCAAAAACAAGAAGGCAAAAAAAAAAACAACAACTTTACACAAGAATGTGACACTCAGTGTTGAGAGCGGGGGCGACTCCAAGTTAGCCAAAGATTTGCCAGTGAGGTACTTCAAAGCAGACATTGTGCAGCAATCTTATATGAGGCAAGAACGATGTCTGCCGCTTATCATTATAGCCATTAAATGCAGACAAGGCGCAGATAATCAAGCAGACGAAGAAGAACATGCAAACTGCAAAGTGGCAAGTGGCAAGTGGGAAGTGGGAAATGGGAAAGCGCTGAGAGGTGCTTCACACAAAATGTGCAATTTTAGGTGTCTCTGTCTGTCAACACAAGACAAGTCGAAGGGGAAAGAGAGCGGGGAGCGAAGGGAAGTTGGTCTCTAGTGCATTTAGCGATAATCTCAACAAACTTAACTGCCAGATTGAATGTGTCTCTGCAGATGCAGCTGCAGTTGCAGTTGCAGTTTCATTTGCCACATATACCTGAGAGCAGCTAAAATTGCCAGACGACAAGCTTCCTTCTCCTCCCGCCTCCTTCTGGCTTGCCTCTTGCCAGCGTCTAACTCAAACATAATTATGCTATATAATGCGACAAAATTATCGGACAGCAAACTGAAGCGTTAATGTCTTTGACAAACACAACGAACACAACAAACAAATGGCATTTGTAAACATTCAACGGCCAAAATAATGAAATTGTAAATACACAAAATGTTGTAAACATTTGAACTGTTCGCCTCAGCCACAAATATTTGTCAACCAAATCAACCAATCAACAATTTTTCACTCGATTTTCAATATACCCCGTAAAAATCGAATATGTGTAAAAGTAGAAGAGTTAAATTAAATAATTTTAAATTAATATTTCATGAGTAGCTGTAAAGATATTATGTAAAAAAAATAAAATGCATAAAATTTATGTTAATTGTTGATCAATTTAAGAATATGAATTTCGAAGAAGCAGACTAAAAAAAACATGATATTGATTTTTATATAATTTTATTGTCAGTTTTTATTTAAATATATTTTTATTAAATTAAAAACGTTTTTTATATTATGTAGAAAACATAAAGAGCATAAAATTGATGTTATTTATTAAAAAATTTAAGAATATGCATTTTGAAAAAGCAGACAAAAAAACAGGATTTTTATTTATTTAAATATATTTTTTTTTAAATTAAAAACGTTTTTCTTATAATGGAATTTTTTTTGGTTATCTGCACGTCTATGCAAAGGGTATCTCCACGTCTGTCAACTGGACATTAAATCAATTGTCACTTGCATTTTTTTTACTTGTCCAACTATCTGCAACAAGTTTTTCCAAATATCTCGCTTTGCTGTCAACACTTTGCTCAGACATTTGACATTGCTTTGCCCAACCGATAATCAAATAAATAAAACTCTTAAAAAAGAAATAAGAAAAAAAAAATACAGAAACACATTAACAACTTGTTTAAATCTGTTTGGGGAACTTGATACGGTGCATCATTGATGTGTTTCAAAATAATAAATACTTAACAGTGGCATAAATTATGAAATCCCCAAATGACCGATAAGCGGCTGATGACTGCATTAGGCATGCTCCCAGTGCACCATTTGGAAAGTTTCGGTCATAAAAAATGAGCCAAGCCCAGAAAAAAAAATATAATAAAAAAAAAATGAAACAGAGACCGAAACACATGTGAACAAAACAAGTTAGTTGGTTAGCTAGTTTGGCTAATAAGTTGGGTTATTATGTCGTCATTTAGTTTTATCACCTGTGTGTGTGTGTGTGTAGATAAGACCACATACCTGATAAAAACTAACTGTTTATCTAGGCTTATCAAAGGTCGCCTGATGTCCAAATGTCAACAATTGCGATGTGCATAAATCTGTTTAATCGATGGGCGCTATAAAACTACGATGTCGTTCCGAGAATTACGTTCAGTCAATAGAAAAACTAATTTTGATTTATTGAGACGCTGATTAATGAAAACAAACTTCTGCACCAGCATAAAGGGGTTCCAAATAATTAAAAAAAAGAAGAAAAATAAACCAAGCAAATTAATTTCACTTCTTTAACAACCAAAAACACAGGCGTAAAGTAGTTGAGAGTGCTCGACTTAAAGATACTCTGCATGAAGTTGCAGGTAAAAAATATTAAATAAAAAGTATAAAATTAATTTGTAATTTTTAACTACAGTTCTGAATTTGATCTAAAAAGTTTCTATTTAAAAATCTGGTTTTTATTATTCAAAACTATCAATAGTATTTTAAACTAGAATCTATTTAAAGCCTCCCACAAAAAAGTATCTGAGTTCAAATAGTTCTACAAACTTCAATTTAAAATATTTAAACATAGCTTTTAGCTTTTTGTTGTTTGTTTTGCTTAACAACTTAAAATATTTAACAAAGCAATAATCATCCTGTTTATTGTTTTATAGGGTATATACAAAAAAAAAGAGCAGACTTTCCTATTAAAGTTTCTCCATTTTCATGGCAAATGACAATTAATTATTATTGTCCCAATGCATTTTCATTTGATATTATGACATTTTTATGGGCATACACCAAAAGAAAGAGAGAATTGAAATTGAAACATAAATTAAGCAACACATGTCCATAAAAAGCATTTGTAGCACTTGTCATATCAGCCACAAATGCTTCCAAATTTACGAGCTCTCAGGATTAAATGTGCTCTGGACACACACACACACACACACACACACAGAACACTGATAAGGACCTGGAGCTGAAAATGAATCTGAGACAGATGCTAAAACTGAGACTGTGTCCAGAATCTGAAGGCACTTGAAATGCTTTTAATGTCTTTCTTGCTGCCAAATCAATTTCTTGTGGCCGCATAAATCTATTGAAAATGTAGAGAAAATCTTATCGAAGAAAAAAAAAAAGAGAGAGCTGTGGAGATAAAAGTTATAATAATAAATTAAGCGTGTAAAGTAAACCAATAAAAAATGCATTAGCCACGAGTTCAGAGAATTGGTAAATTGACTACCAACAAATGAGTAAAAAAAACTTATTTTTTAAAGTTGTCTTCTTTTTTTTTTTAGGCTAGCGCTTAAGATTAATTTGTAATTTGTTAATGCATTAATTTATGTTGACGAAGTTGACTTCCTCTTGAGACCCATCGTCATCATCATCAACAAACAAAAATGCATTTTCCCACCACCAAAAAGAAAACTCAACAAAAACCAAAAATTTACAGCAGTTTTTGTTCATCACTCTTCTTTCACAGCGAAACAGTTATAAACATTAATCCAACCAAATTCGATGTGTGACTATAAAAATACCCTGTAAGCGTTTTTAAATCTTTTTAATGTATTCTAAAGACCCGAAAAGTGATGTCAAAGAATTTTATGAAATCATCAATTGTTGTAAAATGCTATAAAAGAATCTATAATCTATCTTAAATGTTTAACAAAATTTTTTATTGACTCAAGAACAAAATAAAGATTCATTTTTGGAATTTACAATACGTGTTGAAGAATTTCAAAAATATGTAAACAGTTTTTAAAATGCAATAACAATAAAAACAAAACTATTAAAATGCAAACAGCGCAAACAGTGAATTTTTGCTGGGTATTCAAGTTGAAAGAAATTTTTGCCGCTACATAAAATCATACAGCACACATGATGCATGCTACAAGGCGCGTTCACAGATTCAGAAACAGCAACCCATTTGCCCCATTCGCAGCAGACGGTAAATCAATGACTCCGAACACATTTTTTTTTTTTTTGGGGGCTAGTCCAAAAATTAAATTGCCAACAACAGGCCAAAACAGATACTGGCAAACAAGCTGCAACAGCGACGCATCATAATAATTAAGAACAAATTCATTTACACTTCCAAATGTTGCACAGACATTGAGTGTGTGTGTGTGTGTATGAGTGGGGTGGTGGGGAGGGGGAAAGAGCCTTATGTTTGTGTGTCCCTTTCATTGGACTTGACATGTTTGGTGCTCTTTGGAATTTATTTGTTGTGCATGTGCGCTGTGAATGCGTTTTGATACACACCAACAAGCGCAAAGGGGGCGGCAGCTGGTTTGCATGGTAAGGGGGGGGGGGGGGGCTTCGGTTGACGGTGATTGCCACTGAAGCGCAGCAACAGCTGTCGCCCTTTGGGGACACAAGCATTGTTGTCGTTTTCGGTGCAGCTTATTGAACTCGCGTTCGCAAAACAAAGCAAAAAAAAAAAAAAATACACAAAAGCATTAAAAAAATATATTAAAAAAAATGTTGACAAGCAGCAGAAAAGCAGCGTCTGCTGCAAAACTGGGTCACAACTCAACTAAATAGCTGCACCTTTGCAGCAATATTTCCGCATTCTGCCCCTCAATCGAACACACTCTCATTAATGCAACGTACGTGCACCTGCCACGCCTTTATTACGGCCCAAAAGTGGGCTAAACGGTTCGTTTAGAGTTTATTTGTTGTTTGTTGTTGTTTTTGCCATTTTCGAAAGCGGCATTTTCTAAACGCCAGGTTGCACTTCCGGCTGTGACAGTTTGAAGCGCCACACCGGAAGTGCGCACACAAATATCCAACAAGGGAAAATTAAACAACAACCAAAAAAAAGTGAATTGGTTAAATCTCTAAGCACTTTTTTTTTTATTTTTGAATGCTTCAAACAAAAAAGTGAAATATAAATACAAAAATGTTGAAAGAGGCGCGCACTTGAAACCAAAATCTGTAAAACATGTCGAGTGTTGCAAGCTGTTCATTCGACTGATTGCATTTGATATATATTCTATTCATGCCCCGTATTAATGAGGCAAAGGCTTGAGCGTTGCTTGTGCTAGGGGTTGAAAAGTGAATGTGCAACATATTTTTCTTAGTTTGAACTGTTGCTCATCGATTATGGATGATGCATGAAAAGTGAAGTATTTTATAGAAAACGCACATTTTTGAAAACTATACTTTAACTTTTAATAGTTGTGCGAACAGTTATTGAACATTTTTTTTGGATTCTTTAAGCATTTAAAATTTTTGTTTATTATTATTTTTTTATAAATTTATTGTAGTCAAAAATATGCCATTTACATTACCTATAAATCCAATATTTCAAATTGCTTAGTTTTAATTGGTTTATAAAAATCTATTTAAAAATTTCAATTAATATGTTTTTTAACTTATTAATCAATCTAAACTTTACTTTCATATTAATTTTTATTTTTATAAAATTATTTTAGTAAAAAATATACTATTTTGATTACCTATCAATCCAATATTTAAAATTGCTTAGTTTTAAGTGGTTTATAAAAATCTATTTAAAAATTTCAATTAAACTGAGATTCATTTTTCTTTGCTCTTAATGTTAATACGAGCATTTCTTACATACTTTTAACAATCATTACAAATCTGTAAAAGTCCTGATTTAATTTTATTAAATGTATTTTACTTTCAATTGCAATCCTTAAAAATGTCAACAAATTTAGACATAATTTGAAGAAATTATTTTTCTTTCTATTGCTCAAAAAACTTTTATTTAGCAATCAGCTTGCTCAATTCTGAATTCACTACAATTCTTTGGCATGTTTTACCCAAAATTACACATATAAAAAACTTAACAATAAATTAAATTCACTCGCTTATTACAGGGTATGTGCTAGTTAAACTAAAGTCCAATACAATGGCACTTAATTATGCTATAGACATTTTTGTATAGCACATTTGTGCAATCAGCAAACCATTTGATGACATTTTGAGTGCCTGTCAAATGGTTTGCAGCCCTCGAAAGAGCGTAAAACCCTCCCGAAAAGAGCCAAACAAAAGCCAAGGGACAGCTGTTCGGGATTGTTGTTGTTGTTGTTGTTGCAGTTGTTGCTTTTGTTGTAGTCTAAACCGGCAACAGACTGTTTGACCCAGTGCAAATTATCATCAATGGACGAGAGCAATTGAATTGCATGCGTTCAGTTTCCGCATTCGGATTCGCATTCCACATCCGCATTCCATGTCCGCTGGCGACGTCACTTAACGGCTCATTGACGTGTGTGTTTTTGGACAACAGACCAGCAGCAGCCGCAGCAGCAGCAGATTGTTGACCCAATTGATGGACCGCAATAGGTTTTGGGGCGCACATGCCACACAATCATCATCATCATCACTCTCTCTCTGTGTGTGTGTGGCAAAAGACATTAAGTAAACCAAAAGGTTGGTTAAAGCAGCTAACTGCAAATGTTGCTAATGTTGCCAATGCTGCATGTCGCTTGTCGCCTTTCGTTATATCCGCCCTGGTTTATAACATAATTTACGTCTCTTCCGCTTGGCCGCATTGTAATCAAGACGCCAGTCAGTCAGCCAGCCAGGTCACTGGCAACTGCAACTGCAACTGCAGCAACAACATTTCCAACTAAATATGTGTCTTGTCTCGCCAGTTTCTTAGCGCCCCTTTTGCCGCAGCCCTTGTGGCATCATTTCGATTTGCTCTATTGTAATTGCATTTCGTGCTGCAGAACTTGAGTCGGGCAGAGAAGTCAAGTCGAAAGAGCTCGACAAAACACGATTTTAGCTTATTTGCTATAGCTGCAGCTGCTGTATCTCTATCTCTATCTGTATTTGTATCTGTGTGCATCTTTGAGATACAAAATGTCTGCCCAATAATCTGCCAGTCGGCATCTTTGGTGGCCCCGCATTGACTGCCTTCTGATTTCAATCAGTATTTTTTGCCAATTTTTATTTATTTTTTTTTTTTTATTTCTTGGGAGCACTTTAATCGCACATCGCATTTTGTGGCATGCCACAGTGTGGAATGTGAACTGAGCCAATAGGTTGGGCATCGTTTCGTGTAGATTTTGTGTGCTTTGTTTCTATTTTTGCATTTCTTCTCCTCTTTTTTTTTCGGTAAACAAGCAGAAAATGAAATTGGTTTGCAACTCTCGAAATTGTTTGAGCAACTTTTATTGCCATTAAATCTAGTTCAGTTTACATATTTATATTGTTATCTCAACCCCAGCTGCACCAATAATGCCATTGTATCTGTATCTGTAGCTACACATCATTATTTGTATCTGTATCTTTTCGGTTTGTATCTTTATCCGGTTTATGTTGGTTTTTGAGCGCATTAGTTGCTACTTAAACGTATTTAAACGTATAATAACGGTAATGAAACGGGCAGGCAACCCTTAATGTGGCACATGCAACGCCCCTGAGTGGCACGCATGCGCCCCTTTAGTGGCGCTGACACAGCTGCCACATTCAGCACAGAAGGATTTTTCTAATTACATAGTTTACAGTCTCTGTGCATTTAGCGTAAATTATGTGGGCCCCCAAAGCGCACATGCCACATGCCGCCAAAAGTTGCGCACATGCATACGTTATGCGACATGGCTGAGCACACACAGACACATACAGACACAGTTACACACACACACACACACTCAGATACACCCACTTTATCGCATATGTACACATTTGAGAGTTCACCTGCAGCTTAATTTTTGAAGCTTAGCTGCATAACCTCCCACTCCCCCACACTCCATCATAACCCCTTCCCACTAATCCCCTCACTTCCCCACTTGCCGCATGAGTTGGCAGTTGTTTTTTGGAAAAGTGGAGTCCAAATCCCACGCACTGTGAAACTCTGCCTCCAATTATCATACGCTTCCTGCTTAATGCGTCCACACTCAAAGAAAACAAAAAGATAATCACACTCGGAGAAATTTTTTACAGACTTCGAACTTTGAAAAACGAACGAAAATCTTTTTTTAAGAATGTTATTTTTATATGAAAAGTTGCTTGGGAATAAATTGGAATTTATAATAAAAATTATTTTCATATTTTAAACATTTCTTTAAATTTTTAAAGGTATTTTTTAAATTCTTAAAAAAAAGATTTTTAATTTAATTTTAATAGTTTTTTTTAGCAAATTCAATCGTTTTTTTATCTAAGTCTAATTTATTTTTAAATAATAATATTAAAAAAATAATGTTCAAAAAAAAAAAACTTTTTGCTTATTTTGTGTTGTTTGTGCTCGAATTTAGAGCAACCTTTTTTCTCTAAGTGGAATTTGAGCTGCACTAATTGAATGAGTGACAGACTGACGGAATGACGCAGCGTCTGCTTAATTGGCCATTACAAACTCAAAAGATGTTTAAGCGGCTTTTTATCTTTCTCAAGTGTTTTTTTGAAGTTGGGCAACTCAAAAGATTCTCGAATTTCTAGTTTACCAAAATGATTTTTTCAGTCTTTTTGGTTTTTTTTTTTTGTTGTTTTGTTTTGTATGCAAATCAAGTGAAAGCGGCAACAGCAACAAGTTTTTGTTGCCCTAACTGCCACTGCCAGTACCCTACCAACCACCCTACCCCCCCTTTAAAAAGCTTGGCAATCTGTGGCATTGCATTGAACTTAACCCAAAAATTAATGCAATAGTCGCGAGAGCTCGACTGAAAATAGAGTTGTTAAAACAAAACCAAAAACTTTTTGTTTGCAAAATCTGTGTTTTATAATCTCATATATTACATCAATTAAATGAGTGGATATTTTATATATCAATTGAAAAAAAATGTATCATTATAATGGTATTAAAAATCGATTTCTGTAGCATATTATAATTATAATATTGGATCTCTAGTTCTTATAGTCTCTGAGATCGCTTATATCAGAATAGTTTTGATGCTAATTATAAACTATACTTTATGCGTTTTAGAAGTGCTTGTCTATTACATCATTTAAAACAACTTTATTAAAATTTCCCTTTTTTACTCATTTTCAATGGGTTTAAAATCTAACACAGAGATTATTCTTTTGTTATGGAACGTTTTTTGTTTTTGTACGTTTTTGAAACTGTTGCTGATGAAGTCTAGTTCCTCATCTGGTTGCTGTTGCTAGTTGTGCTGTTAACATGAAGAGATAAACATCGGAAATGATGACAGTCATGCAACACCAACTCCGCTTCAACATCTCTTCTCTTTTCTCTTCCACTCTCTCTGTCTGTCTGTCTGCCTGTGGCACGTACAACAGCTGAAAACTGAAAACAGCCGGCAAAAATTGTCTGTAGTTTTACACTGCACGGCAATTCGAGCAACAACAAAAACAACAACAAAAACAACTGCAACATTTTGTGTCTTTTGTTTCCAATGAATTGCGACTGCAGCTGATTGTTTGTTGTTCCCTGTTCATACTTGAAAATGTTTTTAACTGTTTGAAAAGTGTTAAATACTGGGAATTTTGCACAAACTTAAAGCACGCAATAATTAAAGCTGAAGGAATTAGACAAATTGAAATGAAAAAAGAAAATTAACAAGTGCAATTTGCAAGAGTGCTCGACTTTTAGATACCCTTTACTTATAACTTTTCATTAATCTTTAAAAACATTTAAAAATACAGACTTTTATGAGTTTCGATTGTCGCTTTATATAAGCTGCATGATTATTAAAATACTCAGAAACCTTGGTGCCATCGACCATATAATAATTTATTGCATTTCACAACAACAATTATTGCATTATCACAATAAGCATTACAAAATAATTTATAATATTTATACAACAACTGGCAATAATGTGACAACAAGTCGACTTTATTTACATCGAACTTAAGCTGATAAAAGTTTATAGAATTTATAGAACTTTAAGTCATAAATATTTTGCAGTTCTTTGTTAAAATTATAAATTATTTTGACCTATATTTTGATAGAGATTTTTCAGCAGACATTGACAAATTATGAATAATTTCCGACTGTATTTTCGTAAAAATTTTCTGGCAGACCTCCTCAAATGACCTAATTGCAACCATTGTTCATTACTAGTATGCAATTTATACCTGGAGAAAACACAAACGAGTATTTCAAGTAGAGCTGCCTTAAAAATTTCCAGCAGCTGATAAGAAATTAATAACAGTCGGCCACGATAAGATATTTTTATATATGGCAAGGTTAAATATTAAGTAATACTTATTATGGTTTTCCAATAAATGACAAGTTACTTTTTTTTTTTTTTAGCAATATTCATTAACAATTTACAATCTGAAGAATACTTCAACAACTATGTAATTTATCTAGTGTTTAATCAAGTAATCAATTTTTTTGTTACATTAATCTGATCCGATCTATGATGAGCGAGAAGTGGAATAGAAATTGATGTACCTTTGAGAGGGATGCTCTGACTTAACTGTATATTTTTCGAATCTGATCTAAATACTTGCAACAGCTGGCATTGTTAAATCCATGCCACACAATTAATGCTCTTTAACGCACCCAAAAGTTTTCATTAATTTGCATATTGCGTGTGTACATTTTTTTCTACTTCTTTGTTTTTTTTATGTTGAGTGATAAGATCAACGCATCAGCTGGCACACCCTCCTTTGTCGACAACAAACCCCTAGAAACCCCAACCCCCTTTTTTCATATACATAACTTGTTTTTGTGGCACAAACAAAACAATTTTCGCACTGCTCCTGATCTATTCCCTCTTTGGCAGTTTTAGGTAGCGGCTGCTTTTGCATTTGCCACATAATAAATGTTGATAGGGAAGAGCGAAAGGGTTGTGCGTTGCTTGCAACATGAAACGTACTTTTGTGGTTTGGCCCTGCGACGGCTTTTAGGCCAGGTAGACAAACGTGCATCTCTTGCCGCATTACACACAGCACGTTGCACGTTGCACGTTGCGTGATGAATGAGAGAGTGAAAAATGAAACATAAATTGCTGCAATCAGTCGTCCGGAAATCTACACAGACATTGCCGGAGACAGTGCGACAAGCGGACAGTAACCGTACACGACAAACAAAAAGACAGACAGACAAAACAGGACATTCATTTAGGCTGGCAGACGAATGTCATAAAGCAAACGCTGCACTTGGCGAAAAAATTTAGTGAGAATTATGTGAAAACCAGATTACGAAATTCATTGCAGGAACTTTTCAAGAAATAACTGTTTCAGCTTATTAAACTCTTAATTTATGTGGTAGCAGTACTCATTTTAAGATATTTCTTGAATCAATTTGAATATCATTCTAAAATATATATGAAATTAGCTTGAATCAAATTACCTTTATTGGTCATTTAATAACAAATGCACATAATAAATAACTTTTATTAAACTACAATTTTCTATTTTATTTATGCAACATTTATAGTAACTTCTTTTTTATTTTATTTTTAGTTATTTCGTTTTGAAATTTGAGTTTCATTTGTATCTTTAGTTTATCTTTTTAGTTTAATTTAAAATTATAATTGCTTAAAACATTTTTAAAAATTGTAAATACGCATAAAATATGTAATTCAATAAATAAATAAAAAAATTATTTTATATCTAAGATTTTATTTTGTTATTTTATATACACATTAATTTTATGATTATTTTTATCAGTTGACAATAATTTAAAAACGATTCATATTTCTCAAGATTCCTTTAATTAATTAAAATTTTCACTTGAAATTAAAAATCAAAACAAAAAAGTTGCAATTATTTTTTGCGTTATTTTTTCTAGCAGTGCATGGAAACACGCAATACGCCGTGTAAAGTGTTTTTCTGTAGCTTCCTGCCACAAGACATTTTTGTGAAAGAGAGAGGCAGATGGAGAGAGATAGAGAGAGAGAAATATACACACACACACACATCTCATACACACATAATTGAATTCAAGGTCTGCGAAACGCAGTGGCAGCTTTTCCAAAAAGCACTTGAATTGCAAACAAACACACACTGACACACACACGCACACACTGACACACACACAGACATACACACTGACATTTACTGACACACAGATGCGCTCGAGAGATTCCAAGAAACAAGTTAAAACCAAAATGGCTATGAGAAATTCCAAGGCGCAAGTAATGCAAGTAATGTTCTGTCTGCCTCTTCGCTATAGGGCCCAATTCATACTCTTTTCCTTCTCCTCCTCATACTCTCTCTCCTTCTTCTCCTTCTCCTTTTTCTACTTCTTCTTCACCTTGTTGTTCTTCTGGTGCTGCGCGCTTGATTAGTGCCGCTGTGTTTACCTGTGGGATGCTGTGCGTCTCTCTGTGTCTGTGTCTGTGTGTGTGTGTGTGTCTGTGTGTGTGTGTGTCTGTGTACAGGTTTGTGGAACGAATCTATAAATTGAAATCGCATTCCTGCTCAAAAAGCTGAGAAACTGATAAATTGAGAAACTGAGCAGCAGCAGCAGCAGCAACCTGGAAAATACCAACGCACCATTTTTTTGCGCTTTCTCTGCTGGATTAGTGTTGCTGCATGGGCATTGCCCATTTTGCTGTTTGTTGTACCTTTGTTCTAACGCCCACGTATATCCTGTGTGCAGTCTATGTGCCCACCACATGCCAAATGCCTCAAGCCGCATGCCACACGACAGACAAGCATCTCGGAAGACTGCAATTTTTTTAGCTGCCAGGCAGTCGCGAAACTCTCATTTATACCCTGTACATATTTAAAAAATATGCAAATAAAAAATTGCATATGTTTTGAGATGTGAAATGCAATTTTAGACTTTTGAGAATAAATTCAATGTGAATTTTGAATAACATAAAATAAAATCTGCTAAACTCAACAAATATTTTAAAACATTCTTTGAAATCAATTTAAGTCTAATCAAGTTTTTTGCTGTTGCTCTTATTAAATATTAAATTTTACTTTTAATTGAAATTTACTAGTTTTTAACTTTTTTGTATTTTACATAAAGAAATTACAGGGAACTTGGTAGTCTATCAAGCTGAGCTCGAACACGTCTGCTTATTTAATGGGCATATTTCGAAACACGTTTGGCTTTTATAAATTAAATTTAAATGCCATTAAATTTTTAACTGATATGCGTTACAAAGAGGCCAAAGTAAAGTGAAGTGATTGGAGTCGTGAAAGGTGCAAGCAGACGAGGTGTGTGTGGCAGCATTCTCATGTAAATATACACACACACACACACACACACTCAAACAAATAGATTAGAAAGTCGCCAGTTTATGGCTTAGAACCTGTCGCGGCAACTGAGGAAAGTCTCGGCTAAAATGCGGGTGCTTCGAACTGCTTCGAGGTGTTTATAATTTGAACTTGAAACTTGCCGCAAACGTGCGGCAACTTAAGTGCAGGACTATTAATCACAGCAGCAAAGTAAAATGCTGCAGGGAAATCAACGAAAGCAACAGCCACAAACATAGACACAAGTCGCGAGAACTCGACTATATGATACCCTGTAAAAAGCTGTTAAATATGTTCTTCAATTTGAAATCTTCATGAAATTTTAATAGTTATTCAATATTATCTCAGTTTGTATTATAGTTAATATCTTAACAATTGCATATTTATTTGCTATCAAAAATCGATTACTATCGATACTCGCGAAGTGGTAGCAGTTCTCGATAGGATAATTTAAATATGAATGTAAATTTGAATGTATGAAATTTTATAGTCAAAATTTCTGTAGTTCTCATTTATTCTATTTATTATTATTATTATTTTATTTGCTGATCGATAATTTTTATACAACTTAAACTCCCCAAAAGTGCGTAATTCTTCTTCTCAAGAACTTATATCTCAATTCTTCTATATACTCTTGTATGCATATTATTTTTTTTTAAATTGGATAATAATTTAGATCCGCTTTAGTCCAAGTTTCAGATGCATTTTATGTAGCTGAGTGCATCCGCCGTAAAAGCTATTTATGAGCCACGAATTATTTGGTTGCCCCTTGAAGCTCAAATAAAAAAAAAAAACCAAACAAATTGAAACGAAAAAGAGGAACACATAAATTTTCAAGTTTTTTAAAGAACTTTTTTGTTGTTGTTATTTGTTCCGTTTGGGTTCTTTCTGTGAATGGAGCACGTTGCAATCTCTCAAGTATTGATGGGGCTCAAGTTTTGATTGTTTGATTGTTGGGTTGGGGGAAAAACGCATAGCTTAAAGTTCAATGACTGAAAGGTGCGTTGTTGTTGGTGTTGTTGCCTCTTTTGCTGCTTGTGGTTGGTTGCATAGAAATACAACTGCAACAACAACAACAACAACAACAACTTTATGGTAGAATCGGTCTGCGGCAAACGTGCAAAAATGCAGAAAAACGCAGACGACGATCATCGGATCGACAATCAATCTGCAGATTCCAGTTGCCCGTTCTCTGTGGCACGCAACAAGTTTTCCTCTTAGCCGTTGAACTTGTGGCCTTAACTGACGACAGCAACCAGGATGATGAGGACGATGACGACCATTTTTTACTCAACACTTTTCAACTACACTTGCTGCCCATCTTAAGCAAACAACACTAAATAAGAGTCGAGTGAGCTCGACTTTAAGATACCCTTGAATACAGCTAAGCGATAAGGTTCACTTGAAACTTAATTGGATTTGGACATCTTTAACAATTATTATTAATTATTAATTTAGAAGGAAAAGTAGTCATCGATAAACTTAAATTAATATAAATCAGCAAAACTAATATCCAGAAATTAGTATTTGATTTTTTGTAAATTTATTACACTATAGCAAATGATAAAAAAAAAGATAATACTGCGATTTAATCCAATCCTTTTTTAATATACATATATATATATATATTCTAACTAAAAGGTAATGTTTGTTTTAAGAGATAGTTATTAATATATTAAACTATTAAAAGTCGATTAAAGCCAGTCAAAACTTAGTTCATTTAAGACCAAAAAGATTTTTTTAGGGAACTCAACTTATGATCTATTGTTCCTAAAATTACATAACCAAATAAATATTATTTCGGAAATTACAATATTGTATTCCAAAGTATTTCTTGAAAGTTTAACACAAATATTTAACATATTAATTAAGCTTGATGATGTTGCCTAGATGTTCAATAGTGCCACCAGGCAAAGTGTTGCATACTCGATGAAAGACCAAACAGTACTCAATGGCAAGTGTATACAAAAAAAATGAGAGGAACAACAAGACAAAGAATCTTATCTACCACAAAGAGTAAATATTCACACACATCAAACCACACACACACACACACACACACACACATCGCACATACTAGTAGAAGACCAGGTTCCCAAGACTCTCAACTCGTCTTGCAGCTTATGCAACTTATGGCTTGGCTGAGCTGTCGATGTTGCCACAAGGCTCGCAGCAACTCGCAACTCGCGACTCACTTGTTGTTGTTTACAGTATGCATCTATACACACACACACACATACTTATCTATACAAGTATTTATCTCTATGTGTATCTTGTATCTACAGCCAGTATCTGTATCTGTATCTGTTGCCGTATTTGGTCGTCATTGCATGGTTTACTTTTCCAAGTGAGAACAAAATTGTTGTTTGGGAAAGATAAACAAACACATACCAAAAAAAAAAAAAAAAAAAAAAGGCAAAAGAATTCCAACCAGAAAAAAAAGCAAAGTACACCGCCCAGCCCCGCCCCACTTGCACCCGCGGGCTGCAACAATCAAATGCTCATCAGCGCACTTGAAATACAATAATGCGTCGAATGTTTAAAACAAAAAAAAAAATAACGCAGAAGAAGAAGAAAAAGCAGTGGAAACTAACAACTCGCACTGTATCTGTATCTTTTACTTCTATTTTTTTTTTTTTGGGTGTGTATCTCATTTTTGTTGGTTAGTTGAAATTATTTGGCTGTGGCACGCAGCGTTTTCAGCGTTTCCAACGCGTTAAGGTTTATTTTCGTTAGTGTTCGCTCGTTTGTTTAGTTTTGTGGCGGCACACAGACAAACACACACACACACACACACACACATAACACACACATGCACAACAGCGACATGTTGCAGGTGGGAACAGGTTTGTGGTGGTGCTGCTGCTGCTCAGATGCGGGCCATATCTTTTTTTTCATTTTATTTTATTTTTTTTGGTCAGCCTCTGCTACGTAATAAATTCCCACTGCTGTGCGGCCGCAATTACCTTTTCGGCACAGACGCGAGACAGACAAAAATAATGATTATAAAAGACGACTAAAAAGAAAAAAAAAAAGCTTCGTTTTTGGTAACATTTGTCTGTTTACTGCCAGGTTAATGTTATGTTAATCGTAATACGACAGGCTCAAAAGCTAAGAGTGTGCATTGGAGACTGGAAGATCATTAGCTGTTAATTATTAACATTTGTCTGTTATGCTTTAAAGTGCGTGTTTTGAGTAACATCTTCTTCGATCACTGAGCGCTTTTGCAAGCTTGCCTTTTCAGAATGCATTGACTCATATTAAAGCTCATTCAATCTAGCAAATCCTTCCAGCCAACATCTGTTTTTAACATTTGTCTGTTATGATTATGATCAAATTATTAGCTTATGTAAAGCTTATTTAAACTTGCCAATGCGTCCATTAACACTTGTCTCGCAGCCTAATGAAGGTGTGGCCAACGTACTAAACACGTGTTAATGTGACACAAAATTCCAGCAATGTCCTTTTCTCCCTCTCTCTCTCTCCGTTTCTGTCTCTCTTGATTGATGTGGAATCTGCACTTGAAAGGAACTTTTGGTAATGAAATTTCCTGGCCATTGCAACACGTAGCAAATTAGTTTAACAGACTTCTAACACGTGTGCGTTTGTGAGTTTGGGTTTTCACATATCAATTGTGGCAAGTTCCCAGTAAATGGCCATACTTTTGGTCAAAGTGGCCAGCGGTCAATTTCAAAGTGCTGCCAAGTCGCCTGCTGCGCGGCAAGCAACTTAAAATGTAAGCAGCAACAACAACTGTAAACGGCAACAGTAGCTGTAATCGTTACTCATAGTCAAGTCACGTACACCACGCACACACACATACGAGCAATATGGCCGATTGATAGAAGTCGAAAAAAAATAAAACATGAAGATGAAAATGGGCAGCGAACGGTAACAGTTGCGTGCTCCCCTCCCCCCGCTGACGATCTATCTCTCACTCCACTACCTATGCTAGCAAAAAATATATCACCCCCTTTGCGGGTTCTCTTTCCATGCATCGCTGCACACAACACACACACACACACACACATAGCAGCATACCCTGCCAGTTAGTTAACATTTGCCCACAAATGGCAAAATGTCGCGCTGTAATCGCTTTTCTAATATGGGCACATTAATGAGCAACAGCAATCGACCAGAGAAGGGGGGGAGGTGAGGTGACAGGTGTTGTTAGCATTGGAATGACTGCACTATCAATTGCAAAATGTCTGCATGTGTGTATTTGTGTGTGTAATTATGTTTTCGCTTGTCTTCTTCATACCTGAGCAATTAGAGCGCCTTTGCTGCTACTGTGTGTGTGTGTGTGTATGTTTATGCAAGAGCAGCTGTCATTTCTCTCCGCCCGTTGTTCAGCAGCTGTCAGCTGTCAAATGTAAGTGGCAAGAGTGAAGATGGAATCGATCGCACTCGATCAGGCTGGCAACACTACCATTTTCACAGAATGAAATAAGCAAAATTATGCAAAGGCAAAAACGCAGAAAAAAAGCTGATCTCAAATTTCCTGCGAATAGCTGAATTCTGAAAACCGCCAGCGAAAAGCGAAACAGAAAAGTTGCGATTTTTTTTGTCTCATAAATGTTTGCAACAGCAATTTAACACTAGGTCGCGAAAAACAAAGCAGCCAAATTGAACTTTTAACTCCGCTTATCATCTACGTTTTAATTGCAGTTAAAGCGACTAATTGAGTGAGCTGAGGAAAAAAAAATAAGAAAACAAGAAAAAGGAAGATGAAGAGAAGAGTAAACAAGGTGTTAATTTCAGCGCTCTGCAGCGCTGCCAATTGAATTTAATAAACGAAAAGCAAAGAAAAACTCACAAAGCAGATAAGATTCCTACAACAAACACTCAGACAAAAGCTCAGCCAACACACATACAAAGCAGCAGCATAATGAGCGGGGGAGTAAGAGAGAGAGAGAGAGAGATGGCAGTAGGAGATAAGCTGCAAAACGCACTTGACTTTTGCCGGCGACTTGCGATGAATGGCAATTGACAAAATACTCATGCATGCATATATATATGTATCCGTATGTATGTGTAATGTAGTCTTGCTAACTGTTGAAAAGATGTTGCTTTATAAAAGCTTAGTTATAAAAATAAACCTCAAATAATTTAATCTTTATTTATAGTTAAGTACTTTTATTTATAAATGTTACATTTGAAAACATTGCAACTCTTTCACCTGTAACATATAAAATTACTACAATATTTTTTAAATGCATAGGCAACGCTGCTGTGTAGTAAGTAAATACAATGGTAATTATGCATTACATTAGCAATATGCAGAATGTATATAGAATGAAATTTATGCATTCCAATGGCAATGTGCAGAATGTAAATAGGAATGTTATACAATGGAAGTTATAAATTCCATTGTGTCCAACATGTAAATTTAAATGTATTGGAATGTTACTTATGTATTCCATTGGCAATGCGCAGAATGTAAATATTTAGAGGAATTCATTCAATTGGAAATATATATATTGGGAATGTAAATATAAATTTTATACAATGGAAATATAAAATTCCTTTATGTAAAGTTTGCATATGGAAATACTTACGAACTGTGACCAATTTCGGATCGTAGGCACAAACGCGTCGCTCAACGGCTGTAATTTTGCGCTGCACCCTTGCAGCCCGCTCTCCCACCTGCTGCAGATCTTGTTGCAACTCATCGAAAATATCGCTGGCGATGAGCACCAAACTGGCCAATTGGCGCAGGGCATTGCTCAATGTTATGTTGCTGATCGAATCAAACTCGTGGCCAGAAACGACACGTGATTGGCTGCCCGCTGCTGCCGTTGGGGAGTGGGGGGCGCTGTAGGTGCGAGCGGGATGCGCTGTTGCTGCTGCTGCCGCTGCTGATCCTCGCTGCTGACTGCTCTGCCGCGATGCGGGCAGCGACTGCGAGACACGTGTGGAGAGATGCGAGGGAGAAGTGGACAGAAATTCTACATGCTGTTTGAGCTTTTTCATGGGCAGCGCTGCCGGCGGTTGTGGTTCGTCAGCTGTTGCTGATGTCGCTGCCTCTTCTTCTGCTGCTCCTCGATTATTTGCAGATTGATTTTGATTGTTGATACAATTATTGTTGGTGCATTTGCCGGGCGCACATTGAAATCGCTTGGCGGCATGCCCCAAACTGGCAGCGGTCGCCTGTGCCACATTCACCGGCTGCACAATCCGCTGTACAAAAGGCATAATAATAACAAACGCTAACTGCTGCTGCCGTTGCCGCTGCTGCTCCTCATTGGGCAAAACTCGTTTAACAATTAGCCAAAAGAGCCACAGAAAAAACAAAAAATGAAAATAAAAACTGGTCAAGCAACTTCTGAATTTTTATTGCTGCTCCTTTTGGCCTCAACTATTGTCTGTTTTTTTTTCTCCTTTTTCAGCTTTTAAATTCCTTCACACACACTCACATACACAACACACGCACCAAACTGAATGTAAACCAAACACCGGCTTTTTTCTATGCACTTTTATTATTTACAACAACAACAACATATAATTACAATTTTTATTGCTGTTCACGATTTTGCTTTTTTTATTGCCGTTACAAGCACGCGTAAACACGCCCGTCCATTCAAAAAGATGCCGCTCAAGAACAACAACAACCACACACACACACAATCGCCTTCCGCGCTCACGTCATGCTCGCTTGCCGGCCGCGTTATAACTGCTAACAGCCGCCGATGCTGTTAACAACTCTGTATGATTTTGAGCTGTTCGCACTCACTCAAATGGCGCGGTTACTAATATCGATTGCTCAGTTAAATCGATAGCCCAAGTCCTGCCCACTTATCAGCACTACAAAAATACTAAATCTCCCATTTAGTATTTTTAGCGACATTTTCATGTTAGCAAACAGCGGGCACACTCTAGTTATTATTTTCCAGTGCATGTTTCATTTTTATTTGTACAACAAACAAATTTAATGTTTGTTTAAATTATAAATATAAATAAAATGCCTAAATATTACTGCGACTACTGTGACACATACTTGACGCACGATTCGCCGTCTGTGCGGAAGACGCACTGCACGGGTCGCAAGCATCGCGACAACGTTAAATTCTACTACCAAAAATGGATGGAAGAACAAGCGCAGCATTTAATCGACGCTACAACAGCTGCCTTCAAAGCCGGCAAAATAACAAATAATCCGTTTGCTGGACCAGCGCCAGGTGGCAAACCAGGTGGCGTGAATATTCCGCCACCGAATATGGGAGCACCTCCCCGCTCTGGCATGCCGAATATGCCGCCGTATATGCCGCCCATGATGAATCCGCTGATGGCTCCCACTGGAATACGTCCGCCACCCATTTTGAATCCCATGGCTATGATGGGTCCGCCGCCGCCGCTGGGTACACTTCCCCCCCAAATGATGAATGGACCCAAATAGCAGCACCAATTAGTGAAATTAAGTCAAATGTACAGTTAAGACATGCAGAAATACACTAGAAATTCGTAAATAGGAAATGTGTTATTATTCGGTATTTTTTATGATTTCTGTTTTGGCCACATTCAATCAGATCAAATATATTGCAAGATATGCCATATTTTCTTTTGTAATTCACTAAATACGATTTATTTTAATAATCATTATTTTTAACTACAAATTAAAAATAAAATAATTATTAAAATCAAATAAAAAAATAGCCACCTCTACTCAATCTGAGTTAGGCAACTATAGCTGCACTCTTCGCACACAAACAAGCTACACGTTTCCATGAAAGCCATCAGCTGTTTGTATTGCAGGCTTTCCAGTTCTACCCCAAACAACAACAACAATAAGCATGTTCAACTTGTTCGCATTCGCACTTCCAGCGTCTTTGCCGCGTCACGAACGAAAAAAAAGGCAATGCTGGTGGTTGCTGGAGGTGGAAAGGGGACACAGCATTGGATGAGCTCATACGAAAGCGTCGAAACAAGTTTAGCTTTTTGAAAATGCGATACGAATAAGAATACGACCAGTTATGTTTGTATGCGTGCGTTTGTGTCGACGTTGTTGTTGTGCCAGTCTCAGCTTCAGTTGTACGTGAAACGTGAACGACGCCGGAGCGCCCACGCGGAGAAAAAAACATACAAAATAAAAAAGCGATACGAAAATAATGTGTGACAAGCACTCACATTAAAAAAAATATATATGTATATATGTTTGCGAAAGTGCGCGTGTGTGTTTTGTGTCTAAATAAGAATAATAAGTGTTATTCTTGCAGAAGTAGATTGCTAATTGGAACTTTTGAGTGTTACGTGGCTTGATTAATTAATTTGTTAACTAACTGAGGAGCTGGCTCTCTCTTCAAAACAACAATAACACACAACAAAAATTCAAAGTACAAAAATTGGCAAAAAAAAACCCAAATACAACCAGAAAATACACACAAATCAATTGAATGTGCAAAAAATACAACAAATTGGAGAACCTCCAACAAAATCAATAATTGACAACGTAAGTGTGTGTGTGTGAGTGTTTCTCTGTGTGTGTGTGGGGCAATTGGAGCAAATGCGAATAAGAAACAAAGAAGAAGAAGAAGCACGCGAATATTAACAGCTAAAAAACATGCAGCAACAACAACAAATGCCAGGCAGTGGCAGTCATACGCCCGTTCTGCCGCCGTCCGCTCCCAGCGTCGGAAGCAGCAGCTGCAGCACACCCATACGCATTGGCAGCGAACGAAAGCTCGCCGGCATTGGCGGCGGCGGAGATTCTCTGATACCGCCACCGTCAAACACCATTTCCGTTTCCCCTTGTTCGCACTCGATGCCAGGCACCCCGCAGTCGAGCAGTGTCCCAACAGCGACTGGCAGCACTCTACAGCTGCAGGCTACAACGTCATCGGCCGCGGCTCTGTCGATGGGCGCCTCAAATCAGTCGCTTGGCGTCGGCGCCAGCAGCAGCATTAGTGGCATCAATATAACGCCGCCAAACAGTGCCGGACTGCGACAGCAGACGTCAGGTGAGTCAAACTGGATTTTCGATTATAACCATAATTTGCTTTTCAATGTCATTGTTTTTATTTTTTTTTTTACTCTGTACCGCAAAAACAACAACAGAAGCTTACAATTTCTCTGTGCTCGCTCTTATTTATCGCTTCGTGGTTTATCATTTCATTTACGATCCCCAACCCAAATACATGCAAACACATGCTGACATTTGTGTATATATATATGCTTATGTGTGTATTTGTGTACATGTTAATCTGTGTTTTGTTTCGGTTGTATCCATTCAAAAAATTTTAATGAAGCATATATAGATTTGTGAAAGCCAAGAACCTTTAACTTAGTACAAAAAAAAAATAATAAATAAGTTTACATGTTACAATTTAATATTTGGTTTTACACCTTCAGTTGCCATTAGACACTTTAATTTATTTAATTATTGTGGAAATAGCTGAATTTTCGTCCAATTGAAGACAATTGTAAACTACTAGATACAGGGTATTAGCTAGCGAATATCGCACACTTTGCCTGTTCTGTTTTGATTTCGTTGCTTCTTCTCTCATTTCAATAACAGACCGCGACTATCATCGCATCGCATCTCACACATTGGCTTTTGCTTTGTTCCGTATTTCCGCTCTGTCACTCATCTATCCGGTGTGGATCGTGCTTAGGGCGGGGGGGACTTGTCGCTTGTGTGTGTGAGTGGGGCGATAATTGTTAATTGAGTTTAGTAAGCGCCTTGCTACTCTTTGTGGTGACCATCACACCACTAAGCAACAACCGCAAAACTTGAATTGAATGTAAGGCGCCGTTAGACGATTTTTTTCCTTTTCTATTTCGCTTTTGACATTATAATTAATGCATGTTAAACAAACAGATATGTGTGTGTTTCTATATATGTGTTGCCATAGATTATTTTTGATTAGCATATGTAAACCACATATACACACTTACACATTTGTATGTATGTGTATATTTATGTATTTAGACCTCTTTCTATTTCTCACTTCTCTCAAAATTCGTCGTCGTAGCTCACTGGAAGCAATAAATGTCAAAAGAATATTTGCGCATTGTCGTCGCCTATAAATGCAAAGCTTTTAGTTGAATTGATTTATTACAAGCGAAGGGAGGTCAGCCAATTATTTGCTGAGACTTATTATTATTTTTGTAATATATTTAATGAGCGGTTCTTTATGCGACAAGCCTTAAGAATATATTTAAAGTTCGATTGATCATTGATTCCATTTATTGAGAATATTCTGATACTTATACAAGAATGCACACAAAGCTTAAAAGTCTGATTACGTTGCATTGACCTTAATTCTCCATTTAAAAAAATACACTCAAAAAAAGAAAATATAAAATAAAAATAATTAATTGTTTGCATATTCCCCTGTTGTAGATCCTCAGTATTATGATTTATTTTTATACACAACTGCCACAAGGGTATTTTTAAGTTTCGCTTTAGCTTTTGTTGCTTGCAATTGTTCGTTGAGTGCTTTATTGTATTTAATTGTCATCAAATTTGTAGCAGACGTTTTTATTTTTATTGTTAGTTACTTATACTTGGGCAAATATAATGGGCATTGCGCACACACACACACGCACACTTACACATACTCATACACCAAGTCACAATTAGCTGACACGCGCAAAAGCTTTTTGGCACTTTTCATTGGCCTCCAGCGTCAACACAGGCGGGGTGAACGGTTAGGGTTAGGGGTGGTGGAGGGTGAAGAGGGTGCCAAGGGCCATGAACGATGAGAAGTGCTGCAGTTGGCACAGTTTAAGTTTAAGCGGGCCAAAGAAAACGAGCGCAAAAAATACAAAAAGGAAAATAAAAATCGATGCGTGGCTGACTGCGTTTTGTGATATGTCCATTTTCTTGGCATTTATTTCTCTTTACATGCATATATATTTTTTTTATGGATGTAAGGGGTGGGGAGGGGTGGCTATACAGAGGGAGAAAGTATATACTAACTTATAGTATTTTTATAACCTGAAGAAACGAAACATTTTTGAAGTCCGCTTTTCAGATTAAAGACTTAAAGAACGCTTTATAAAATCTTAGTTAATAAAAAAAACAAAAAGAAAAGTTTATGTTAACTAAGAAAAATATAAATTTTATATTATTTTATCATATCTAGTTAATCGAAATAATTACTTAATTTAAGACCAGAATTGTTCTCAGGTGCCATCTGCACATTTAAGTTGCGTATACGTAATTAGGCGCAGCATTTTTCTGTCTGTGTTTGGCTGGACGCTTGTATCATGCGGCATGCGGCATACTGCATATTCTATTTTTGATACGTGCCCAAAAGGTCACAAGTTAGTGCTGCACGGTGAACTTTGGCTTTAGCTTCAGATAGCCAACAACATCATCTCGTCCCCCAAAACCATTTCAATCCCTTTCATCGCATCCCATCCCACCTCGACTTAATCCGCTGATGGAATTCATTTAAACATTTGCATAACGAATGTTTTTTGATCGGCAGCTCTATCAGGCAATTGCATAATTTAGTTATATATATATATATATATATCTACATATATCTCTGTAAGTGTTCTCTGGGCTCGTTGAATATTTTATAGCATGCTTTTGGGAAAATTACCAAGCTATAAATTGGAGAGCCATACGAGAAACTCTTGATGCACATATGCATATTGATTTCGAGCTCCACCTGGCGGCAAAACGTTTGCATATCTGATGAGTTAACTAGCCAATCATCCATCTACCCCCCCAACTACCACCCTGTCCACCATGTGAAACCACCCTCAGCACTTCACATAGTTGTTGCTGCTCCACTTTCAACATTGCGCATTCCACATTGACCAGCAAACCACATAAACATTGTATGTAATTGGATTATATAAGACCTTATATATGTACGTGTGTGTATGTGTGTGAGTGTGTGTGTGTGTGTGTGTGTGTATATATATGTATAGTGTGTGTAGGGATGTCTATATGTATGGGCTTATTTCGTCATGACGTCACTTGCGCAACATGACAACAAGTTGAAGTTGAACACAGACTAAATTGATAGACGGGGGAATATCCTTTACCCAATCAATATGCATTTATATATGTATTTGTGCTTGTACTGATTTTTTTTGCATATTAAAATTCAAATATGCTGATACTTATGCTGAATTCAGGAATCTATCGAAATAAAAAATGTTTAAAATTGCTTCTAGCAGCTTGCGAATCACATCTTCTGTCACAGCTGTTGAATTAAAAATGGATTTTAAAGATAAATTGGATGTTACTTTAGCTGTTTTTCATGCTTTGCAATAACTGATTATCGATTTGGCCAAGATGATAGATATCCAAGCAATTAAGACGAAAAAATCTATGTGGAGAGAGTAGTAAAAATATGCAAAGTAAAAGTGCAGCTGATGCGGGAAAATTTTGTAGGTTTTATTTTTTCATCTTGATAGCCAGCAAATAATTACAATATATTTAAAGCAAAAATGTGTTTTTGAAAATTTAAATAAAGCATAAATTAAAAGCTTGTCTATTTGAAATATAAGTAAATATCATACTTAATTACTTAAAAACTAAATTAAATTAAATGAATGAAAGCGTAAAATGATGATAAATATCGTTGTGAATATTCAATTCCACTCAATTAACAATAAATAAAGCTTTGGAATACAATTTCATTGAATTTTGCTATTCACGTCGACAAACAATTTGAATTACATATACCTAATTGAGTTTAATAGATATTCTTCGTATAGGAACTATTCGCATTGGTATAAAGTATACATTGTGATGTCATTGTTCAATTAATTCCCAAATGAGCGACACTTTATCCAATTTTCGACATTATAGCCATCGAAATGTGCTCATAAAAGTCATTGGTCTTTGGGTAAAATAAGTTGCTATAAATTTTGACCTTTACACTGGACATCAGACTGGAATTGTCCTTGGGTTTGGCTCTGGCTATGTGAAGCTATCGTTGCTTGGCAATTGCGTAATTGATGTAGCAAGTATAAAATTCCATCAAAGCAACATCTTTACTATCTATCCATGAATCTTTCTATCACCTTATTGCCTCCCTGACTGGTTCAAGATTGAGATTAACTTTGCGCCCTTGTCGAAGCTTGTTTATTATGCACTGCGTGTTGTGCTTTGCTGTGTTCTGTGCTCAATATCCGATGTCAGCTAATTGATAGCAGACACTTAATTAATTTACAACACTGTGTTTATCGACACGCTCCACAATGCAAAAAAAAAAGAAGGAAAATGTTTGCCCCACACAGCTTATGTCAATTTCTGAGATACATTTTGCTGAGCTTGCAAATTAAATTGTTTTAGTTGAATGTTATAGCAATTTACGTTCAGTTCGATTAGATAATTAACTTGTATCATAAATATCTCAATTGCTGATTAGTAGGGGAACGTTTTCGATGTATATAATATCGATAGCAAAGTAATCTTAAAGTACGTGCTAAATATGTGTTTAGCCTTAATAAAAATTCTTGATGTTTACTTGAAACCCACAAAAAAATAGTTTTACTTTGAACTTAATAATAAATTAATTTTTAAGTATGACTAAAAATCGATACGATAACTTTTTATTATCGCTTTTACTGGGGAACTACTTGGGAACTAAAAAAGTATGTAAATGTTTGAAGATCAGAAACAAATTTTGTTGTCTATTCTATGTGTTGTTAATAAATGTTCTACACTTGATAATTGATGATTTTTATTATTAATGTTTATCTTTTCGATTCGTGTAAATGTCGTAAATGTTTGTCATTTTTCAATATGTGTGTAGTGAACGTGTACTACTAGAGAACTACAAATATTTTTATAAAAATAACTGATATATGATATATGATATAGTTATATATATTGCTCGCTTTCTCTTTCTCTCTCTCTCTCTCTCTCTCTTTCTTTTAACGTATCTCATTCTATGTATGAATTGTACTGCAGTATTCGATTTCAAATTCAAGCGTCGACCCTCGCAAAAAGTGCTTTTAACCAAACTGCCCTCCACGGACAGTTTGAGCAACAGCCCAGCGCCATCATCGCCAGGTGAAGTTTTTCCAACAAATTTTTGCACAGTTCACTGTAAAAAAAATAAAAAATTACAACAAAAAAAAACAGATTTATCACTGAAATTTGCAATGATTAGCTAACCAAATTTTTTACCGATCATTCCCACAATGATCACATGTAAAATTCACATATCATTTGAGTCATTATTTTATTGAACATTTCACTCAAGATTCCATTATTATTCATTTCTATATTTTGATTACACTCGTCATTTCATTGATGATGATTTCATTGACAATTTCATCTATTGACACTAATTATTTACACTCTTAATATCAATGATCTTTATAGATTATTTAAAAACTTCACAAATTCCACACACCTTACAAATGATTATTTGAAGAATACACTTGTAGCTTCAGGTGATTATTTGCCATATCATTTCGCTATAATTTTCAGCTTCGATTCCAGCTGCATTTGCACAAATCATTCAGCTTCACATTCAAATTGATTATTCATCAATTTATGGTGCAAACAGATATTTAGCATTTACGACTTTTCACACACAGTCAATTCCATAGTACGTTTTGGCTAACAATTGCAATTTGTATGCATTACTCGAATATGCATATATATATATATATATATATATATGGTCAGACTTAGCCATAACCGCTGTAGAGTCAGCCAAGCGTTGCCATATTTGTGACGCACTTGGCAATGCCATTTGTCTAATTTTGCTTTCATTCTCATTTATTGTTGCATTATTATGATGAGCTTTAGTTTGTTATTATTTACTTTTTATGTGTATTGTTATTTGGCTTAATTGTTATTGTGTACACGTATTGTATAATTTAGCGACATTATCACTTTGAATTGGAGGTAGAACACACACCTCCTCCATTACCTGAATAAAAGATGCGCAAAAACTCGTCAAGCATATCTTATCTTTGCGATTTTTTAGTTATATTTTTAGTTGTCGAAGAACATGAGCATTTTCACACTTTTGATAAGCCTCCCTTAATGGAAATGAAAGCAAACAAAAAATGCTCGCTGAGTTCTGACTGAACTTTATTTACCATAACCATTTTTTTCAGTTTGCGATTTGATAAGAAAACACTTTGCTTATTTTGTTTGTTAACTGCACCTGTGAATCATCAGAGGAACTGTTTTGACCTGTCAGCAGATATCTCAATCTGACTAATAACAATTCAAAACTATCAAACACAAACATTTTTTTATCTGCACAAAAATGCAGATATCAGATTGAAATGTTGTCAATATTGTGGCACATCTGGCAGCAGTTGCGAAAAACTTTGGCATTTATTAATTATTTATATTGTTTATCATGTGCCACATTGTTTAACTTGTGATATGCGAAAGCGCTTAACAGTTCAAAAAGATTGTGTGTCATAATTAACACGTGCTGCTAAAAATAAAATGTGTCAAATTTTAGATTATAGCTGAATAAAGATCTTATTGAGTTATAAAGAAAGTAAACTTATTTTAAATATAATTCTTTTGGAATTGTAATTGAAAAAAATTGAAAAGTTGAATAGTTAAAAGTTTGAAATTTTATATTCTTAATCATTTAAGCATTGATCTCAATTTTAGTTAGTAGAAGTTTTTTATATTTTAATTAATTACCCCTTATCTTCGTACTTATGCTAAGTACATAGAGTATTTCAAGTATTTATTTTAAGATCTATATAATATCTGTAAGAGTATTTGATCTACAGCAATAGTAAAGAACATTATTATATTCCATAGTGTTTTTTCCTCAATTATTTATCGTTTAGAAGGATCACGGAAACTGACAAAAATATCTTAAATTCTACACTTAATATTGATAAGTGTGAATTTAAATCAATAGTATAAATTGTAAAGCTTTTGGATTAGTCATTTGACATATGATTTCGGTTCACTATTCATGACACACACACACACACACACCCAAATGTGAGTGTTTATCACACATACGCCATGCATATATCTAAATAGTTAGGCCAGCTTATAAACTCATCGATAAGGCTTGCCATGTTTGGGAGCGACAGAGAAAGATGATGCGACCAAGCAAGTGTGGGTGAAACAGAGATGGATGATTGAAAAAAAGATGCCGACTGCTGACTGATATCATATCTGCGGGCGTGTTAAAACAAACACATACATGACTACACTCGCAGAAAAATACAGCATGAGTCAAATACACTTATTTACATTTCATTATTTTAAATACTTAAAAAAAGTAACAAAAGTTAAAATGAATTCGTGACAAAGTATTTAAAAGGCAGAAGAATACATGTGATAAATGATATATTGGTTAATAAATGCCTGTTTGATATTGATTGATTTTTATTAATAAAAAAATCTAACAATATCAATTAAAAAAATAAACTCATTAAACAGGTTGTGTTAACTAAAAAAAAGTCGTGCTCTCTCGACTAAACTAACTAACTACTACAGAAATCTTCGTTATTTGAAAAGATACTTAAGCACTTGAACTAGTTTTGCACAATTTTAATACAGAAATGTTTGTTTTATATTTGATTTCAAGAATGGTCATGTAAAGAATGATATTAAAATCTATTATGCAAATTTTTAAGAATAATTCAGGACATAGTTATTTCTCTTAGTGTAGGGCATGCTTGTGCTCCGTTAGTTTAATATTTTGCGATCTGTTTTATTGCAATTCAAAGAAACGTGCGATTCGTTCTGATTCTCAATTTTACATTGTTGCTCAAAAATGTGTTTTGATTTGTATTTAATTTTGTAAATTTTTTTTTTTTGTTGTTTTTGTTATTATTTTTGGCAAACTACAATGAACAAGCGAAACTATGTGCATACATATCTGAAGGCTCATTATTATTATATGCGGGGCGGGCAGCGACGCTCGCGTCAGGCGCGTCATCGCCGCTGGGCCCAGCAGCAGCGGCAGCTGCTCGCCAACGCCGCCGTCGTCGTCGTCGTCACTGCTGCTGCTGCTGCTGCTGCCTGCCTGTTGTACAACGTTCAATTCAGTTTGTCGTTGCTGCTCCGGCTCCGTAGTTAGCTGCGTTTTTTTTTCTCGTGCGCCACACGCCAAAATATAAACAGATACAGCTACATATCTACACATGCATAAATACATACTTACATACATACTTACATTTATCGCTCAATCAATCGCGAATCGGATCGGGCATCCCAGCAAAGCACGCATTTCGCATTTCGCTCCTCAGACGGATACGTGTTCATTATAGTTTTTTTTTTTTTTTTTTACTTTTTATTTGCCGCATTACGCATACGGCATGTAGAACGCAGATAATATGTGAATGAGGCATAATATGCAAAGGCAACAATTAACGCAAATTCTTCAGCTGTGAGATCAGCCCAGAGGATCCAATTGCTGTTGTCATGAATCTACTGCAAAGCAAGTGATGCCTTCCCTTTCCCTACATAAATTTATATAAAGAGATAAAATAATAATAATTAAACATTAAACGCCAGTGCTAACTGAGCTAAGATCTCTCAAAAATATACAAATTGAACGAGTTTATTTATTTAATTTAGCCAGACACTTCATAAATTAAGTTGAAATGTTTGGCTCATTTTGGGGCACGCTGAAAGTAAATAAATATAAATAATTACAATGTGCACAATGTTTAACGATGCCAGACGTGAAGCAAGAGAGAATCCCCCAGAATCTCACACTTGGCCCAATTATGAAGTGAATTAAGTTGATCTATTTTTATTAGCAAAGAGACACAACACACTTCATCAACATGTAAATTGTTTTGCTTATTTTTGGCGCGCATCAACAAAATAAAAATAAATAATAATAATAAATTGCAAGTGTGCACACTGTGTGCATGCAGAGAGTAAGAGAAATCCCCAGAGAATTCTCTGCGTTTATTCTCGCTAGCTCAAAGAATTATTTACATATTTTGTTTGTGTTTGTATTTTTTGTTGCTTTCTTGTTTTGTTTGTGTTGCGAAATACATAAAAACATATTCGTAATATAAATAAAAGCGACTACCTTGAAGCCAAAGTTGATTTGCTTTTGCGGCTAAATATATATACAAACATACACACACACAAACGTAAATGTGTGTGTGTGTGTGCATACATATTATACGAATTAGGCGGGTGGAAATGTTGCCGAAAATGTTTTTAGATCTTCAGCCGAAAGACCAATTGTTTTTTTTTTTTGAGGCTAATTAAAAAACGATGCGGAAGAAAAGCCAAATCCGCATTTGTTCTATATAAAAATTTATTTATTGTTTATTTTTTGCAGGAATCGCCAATTGGGCTTCAGACAATCGCGATGGCAATCTGGCAGATAAGGCAAGTCTAAATAAATACAAATATAAACACATGTTTTTCTCTATGTTTTAAATAAAAAAAAAGAACATATGAAAAACTCAATCAAATCAGTGTAACTGAAACTGGGTCAAGATTTGGGTTTGTTTGTGCTTTTTGTTCAAATGTAATTGTCATAGCGATAAGAAATAAAAGATAAGAGCGTTAAATATTGAGCGTCGTCTAATGCACTTATAATCGATGTGGAGGCAAAAGTTTGGGGCGCCAAAATGTAGATACATATACACGTATACACATATATATATACTTTGCCAACTTATGGCGAAATAAAGCAAAAAAAAAAAAAGAAAAACATTTTTAAGGCTTTGCTGCCTATCCTGTAAGCCAAGGACAAGGACAAGGACAGTTTGTGGTGTAATAGGAGCTTAGGATTGGATGTGTGTGCAGCGGAGCCTTTTTCATAATTGGACTCACATTTCAAGGGGATTATATCAGTAAATCTTGTATAACAGGCGAAGGCGTTATTGAATAAATAAAAATACCTAAAATTTGTTTGGTATTTACTTAAAGTCTGTGGAAAAGTTTTGCTTTTCTTTTTTTGTTTTGTGTTAAAATTACTTAGTTAACTTTAACGGATATGCTCATAATAATAACATTTCCTTCTATACCCTTAAAAATGTACAATTTGATATATGGGAATTGGGTTAATGATTGGAGAATAGAGTTCTTATCTTCTGGGTCTGATAAAACTTGGTCAAGAATGATTAACACTCTGCTTTTTTAAGCTTAAACATTTATTTACAGTTCTGGGCTTACAATTTTTAGTAACATATTTTAATGTATTGGATCCCTCCGATTCTGGTTATTCTCAGACAGATTCTAAATACAATTAAAATCAATATTTGCTGTTAGGTAAACTAAACAAATTAGATCAGCAACACAAATCTTATTTATAATAACAATAAACGTGAAACTAAAAATTATGGAAACTTGTTTTAAACACATTGTAATTATTCCGGTTTTCTAGATTAAATTTTACAAAACTATCTTTATTAGTAATTTAATGGGATGTGGCAAGTTGCCAGTTGAATTTTCAGTGATTAAAGCTAAAATCAATTTTTGTATAATTAAAACAACTAAATTTTAAAATATTTCCAAAGTATTTTCAACCAGGTCACTGAGATGTTTAGAAATTATGTTTAGTTTAGAATATTTTATCTAGAAATTATTAAAGGATAGAAACGAATTTATATTTTTATATATTCTTTTTCTTGTGTGGAATATTTGGCAATAGGCGCTAATTGGATTAGCAACAGGTAGCAGCTATAATTTTTGGCTAAGATGTTTTAGAGGTAGTTGGTGACTTGGTCTGAACACAAATAGTTAAAATTAAATTAAGTGCAAGTAAATGTTATTTGAATATTTAAATATATTTCGAAGGTGTAGAAAGGTGCTGAAAATAAAAAACTCTTTTAACTAAATACAAAAATTGTGACAAACTAATTAAATAGATTATTTGTTGCACAGTCTGCTGCCGATGCTGCCAAGCTCAATCGCAAGGAGTCCTACAAGGCGCAGCGGAAGAATTACAGACGGGAGAAGAAGCGCGTGGCCAGCGAGCTGATGAACTCCCTCCAGGATCCTGCCGTCATTGTTCTGGCTGATTGGTTAAAGGTAAGTCGGGATAATTGTCTGTCGACTTAAGTTTTTCACTATCTTCTAACCATTTCTACTTCAGGTACGCGGCACACTCAAATCCTGGACAAAATTGTGGTGCGTTTTGAAGCCGGGCTTGCTGCTCATCTACAAGAGCCAGAAGACGAAGAGCAGCCATTGGGTGGGCACTGTCATGCTGACCTCCTGTCAGGTCATTGAACGGCCCAGCAAGAAGGATGGTTTCTGTTTCAAGCTCTTTCATCCGCTGGAGCAGTCCATCTGGGCACCTCGAGGGCCCGATAAGGAAACCATTGGTAAACTCAATTGAGAGCAAGCCAACAGTTGTCTCATTTACCTAATCTTACTGGCATTCCTTGCAGGCGCTGTGGTGCAACCGCTGCCCACTGCTTATCTGATCTTTCGTGCGCCCAGCCAGGCAGCTGGCAAATGCTGGATGGATGCTCTGGAGTTATCGCTGCGCTGCTCGGCGCTTCTTTTGCGCTCCAACAGCAGCACAACGCCCTCCAATGCCTACACCGGGGACCCGCTGCCCGTCTCCAATGAGACGCAGTGGTCGGAGGCGGACTACGAGAAGCACTTTAATGATCATGGTAAGTGGATGCAACAGTGGCTGGCGCCGCCGACACCAACTGACTGCTCCAGCCAGCAGCCATCGCGTGCCACTACGCCGTTGCTGCAGCAGCTCTACAGCAGTGCGGTAAGCAACTGGGATCGCAACAAGAGATTTCCCAAATTCGGGCAACGCTCGGAGCCGATGCGACACGGCAGCGATGCATCGAGCATTAGTTTTAAGCCCACTCTGCGTTTGCGCCGGCGGCATCTGAGTCCCGTCAGCAAATCCCTATCTCTGGGTGGGGGTGCACTCTGTGCAGGCAGCAGCTCCAGCGACAATGATGACGATGACTTCGTCAGCAGCAGTCTTCGCCTACCAGCACCACCCGCTTCCAGGCCAGTGAGCGCTCCACCCGACTGCCTGCTGCGTCCGCATTTTCAAATCAATGTTCAGGGTGAAGGCCCACAATTATAATTCCCTATATATATTTATTTATATATATATATATATATATATATATATATATATATATATATATATATATGTCTAGGCTGCTAGGCAACTGTATTTTTGATAGTAATTCGGCTTTTTTTAAGTTTGCAATCATCTTTCATTATATCATAAACCCATCTGTATTCAGGGCATAATAAAATTTTATCCTATAACCCATCAAATAATACATTTAAGTTTGGAAATGTAGGTGAGAATCGTCTGCCAAGCAAGTCAGTATTTTATAGAAAGAGAGAACTTGACTAGGAGATATCCTAAATCTTTAACTATCTGGTAAATATGAAATAGTCTATGGAGCATTGTTAAGGCGATTAGATGAATTTTGAGCATTTTCAGTTTCAACAATCGGGTGATTTGGCATATGCAATGTTCTGCCGCAATTCTTAGCCGATATTAATGTTATATATCAGCGAACAATAAATATATATCTTTAAAATTGTTCCTTATTTGTTTCTGCATATAATTGATATTGATGGAATCGATTATGATATATAGGAAAGTTATATTATAATTCAGCTTCTAAGTATTTAATCTCACTGATCGAACACATAGAGATAAACTCGAGTGTTGATTCGATATATATATATTATGCCCTGCACAACTTCAGTTGATTCTTACTTTTTCCAATTGTAAATGGATGTAGGATAGATAAAATCGCATTAAAACTTTGCACAGCCAAAACTTTTTCAGAAATAAACCGATTTTCATAAGGAATACATTTTTGCTTTGTGTTTCACCTGTAGAAAAGGCTATGTTTAAATTTGAAAAAACAATTTTCGTTTGAAATTTTTGTTTGTAAAATTGTGTGCCAAAAAAAAAAAAACACTTTTGGGCAGCAAAATTAAACGAAAAGTTTGAATTATTGTAAAATAATATTATTGTTGTTATTGCTAAGCAGCTAAGAGAAAATGTCATTTTGGAAGTAGTCTCGGCGTTACTTGTTCAAAATTCATGTAACTGTATTGTGAAGTTTTGAGGCTTGCCACACAGAGCTCCACTTGCCACTCATCCATACACTTGCCACTCATCGCAGGCACACTTATTAGTCTATGGAGCATTGCTAAGACGATTAGCTAAATTTGCAACAAAAAAGTCGAGTTTTTCATTTTTGAACTGTTTACAGATCTGGACGCAGATAGTCAGAATGAGGCAGCCAATGCGGCAATGTCTGGTCTGGAGTCCGATTCGGAATCAGAGGCGGCACAGGAAGATGATGTGGTTGATCAGGCACCATGCGAGGAGACCAACTATGTGCCATTTCAGGAAGAGGAGTTTGGTGCGGTAAGTAAAGAAAGAAATTACTAAAAATATATATATTTAACTGTAACTGTTTTTAATGGTGCACAGCAAGGGGAGCAGGTGGAGGAACTAGCCGACGAGAATAAGAGTCTCATCTGGTGTATTGTGAAACAGGTGCGGCCCGGCATGGATCTGAGCAAGGTAGTCCTGCCAACCTTTATATTGGAGCCACGCTCATTTCTCGACAAGCTCTCTGACTCGTACTACCATGCAGATTTGCTCTCCAGGTGGGTGTTACTTACCAACTATATACGATTTTTGTTCGGATCGACAAACTATCTTTTGAAGTGACCCACTTTTTTTTTTTTGTAAAAACAAACTTAGCCAAACTAAGTTTCTTATGTTGCCAGTTTATTATCGGTATTTTTAAGCCTTGATATAAAACTTTAAGAATTAGTTGGTCTAGAATAATGTCCTTGATCATATGATGCTTCTAGTCTTCTTATCAATATCAATCTCTAAATACTATTATATTATCATTTAACTAATAGAACTTGAAGAAATAAATTGATGAGTTATACAAGAAATATTTATATATCTTATATTATAATCTTTTTTTTATATTCGAAAAAGTACTTTTATCTATAACTATATATATATATTTTTTTTCTACCAATTTGACATTGGCAGAGCTGTTCACGAAGATGATGCGTTTACTCGAATGAAGATAATTGTGCAATGGTATCTATCCGGGTTCTACAAGAAACCGAAGGGTCTCAAGAAGCCATATAATCCGATATTGGGCGAAACATTTCGCTGCTATTGGGAGCATCCGGGCGGCAGTCGCACATTTTATATTGCCGAACAGGTATCACATCATCCGCCGGTGTCGGCATTTTATGTGACAAATCGCGAGGATGGCTTCAGCATCACCTGCTCCATCTTGGCGAAATCGAAGTTCTATGGCAATAGCACATCGGCCGTATTGGAAGGAGCGGCAACGATGACGCTACTGCCTCGCGGCGAATGTTATACGGCGAGCACACCCTATGCCCATTGCAAGGGCATATTAATGGGCACGCTGTCCATGGAGCTCGGCGGTAAGATCAACATCGAGTGCGAAAACACCGGTTACAAGACGGAGCTCGAGTTCAAGCTGAAGCCATTCCTCGGCGGCGCCGATGCCACCAATGTCGTTGTTGGCAAAATTAAGCTGGGCAAGGAGACGCTGGCCACCATCAGCGGGCACTGGGACAAGGAGTGCCGCATCAAGGATATGAAAACGGGTGAGGATACGCTGCTTTTTAGGGCCGACGCCGAGATGCGATCGAAGCGTCTCACACGCTATCTGGTGCCCAAAGAGAAACAGTTGCCCACGGAATCAGAGCGGCTGTGGCATCTCGTCTCGGAGGCCATTGCAAACGAGGATCAAGTTGCGGCCACCGCGGAGAAAACCGTACTCGAGGAAAATCAGCGTGCGGCCGCCAAGGATCGTGCGGAAAATGACAAGGTCCATGTACCAACACTCTTCGAACAGGACAGCTATGGCCAGTGGATGTATAAGTATGCGGATTTGCGGCCCTGGGATACGCGCAACGATGTGCGTCAATACGAGTCCGACTACAAGGTGCTCACCGAGACACGGAACAAAACGGTGCCCATTGTTCATGGCGCCGAAATTATTCATCCGTTGCGTGCGGTCCATGAGCCATCTATTAGGGGCCGTACACGTCTAACCGTTGGCAAGGAGTCCAACAAGACGCCCAAGGCTATGAACAAATCTCTGGTGTTGGCACCACGCGACACCAACTCGGATTCCAGTCAATCGCCACAAGGCGCCGTCAAGCGGGGCACGCATAGCAGCTCTTTCAGGCAGTAAGTGGATTTATATTTATCCATTCTTTCTTTATCACATCACTTAATAAATTAATCCTCATGCTTGTAGAATCGCCGTGACCTTGGAGCAGTTAAATGCCACACTGGAAAACCATACGAAGCAGCTAAATGACATCTCACGCCGATTGGAGCGAATGCAATATGCGCCGCCCTCTCGGCACACATCGCCAACTGATCTGCTTGGAGGCGGCGTCTCCTTGTCCACGGTGTTCAAGTCGATAATCTATGCGCTGATTGGACTCACCGTCAGCCTCATACTCCGCTGGCTGTTTAAATAGTTTAATTATTTGGTTTTATTTGTATAATATTATTAAGCAGAATTTTTGAGCATATACATTTAGCTGATACACATATATATATATATATATATATATATATAGGTATATATCTATATATATTTATAAACACACCCAATATTCTATAGCTCTATTTGCCTATTGATTATTTGTATTTTGTACATTCTTTCTGTACCACTCAAAATGCCTTCGCCGCGTCTAGAGTCAATCACGAATTATGATTAAGTTAAGTGATAGGTACTATATATGTTCTAATCCAAGTTGGATTTATATATATATATTAAATAGCAGGCGGAAAATGCAAACGTTTGCAAATCTGGCGCCACACATCAGGTACGTCTTTTCCGATCTTTAGGCGTTTTCTAAAGCATTACAGTAAACATATATATATATATATATATATATATATGAATCTAACTAATAGTTGCACCAACAATTTCGTAACAATTCCAAGTCGTGCTGACATCTAAAGCAAAATGTAACCAATTCCCGTTGTTTTTCTCTATAAGTTACATAATTATACTCTTACACAAATATATTAAAAACCGAGGCTTTCTGCTAAATAGAAAAAAAGAGGCACTCACAAATCCATTTAGAATTTAAATGCTAAAGTGTGCTTAAAATAAATTTAGAAATACACCCACACACACACACACACACACACACATAAAACAAAAAAAAACTTACACACTCGTCACTTATAGAGCCAACACCAATTGTACAACATGAAATAAAATACAACCTTTTCAATATTTGACTTACAAAATAAAAATTGAACACAATTTCGCCCTTGTCATTTCAACCAAAAATTGTTTTGTTTGTTCTATGCAAAATTTGTGACAGAGGGTGAGTTACGGCCATTTTATGGGATTCTAATTGAGTGGTCTGAATTATTAACTGTGCCTAATTAGGGGTTGTTCGCCCTGAAATTTGACACTCGCAAATTGAGCACATTATTGTGTGATTTAAATTCCCTTAACGGGGCTGTAATTCATTTAGCCCTTTTGCAAATATTATGCATGTGATATGGTTTAATTATTATTATGTTTTTTTGCATTTATTCGTTTTATTGTGGTTTGTTTGCATTTCGCTTACATTTACAAATAGTTTATACACATATATGTATATTTATATATATACTATATATTTTCTACAACATTTACGGTCATTTTCGACTTATTATTTTTTTTTAATTTCAATTTTTAGCTGTTTTACATTTTTTACTTAATATAGGGACTTTTGTCTCTCCGTTTGCTACGATTCATTATTTTTTTTTTGTTCTATAAGCAATCCGGTTTGGGATGGGATATATTAACGCGACTGACTCGATATTGTTCATCGTACCGGTTTTTCTTTATATATACGTTTTTTTTTTAGTCATGTGTGAGTAAAAGATGCTGCTAAATATGCGCTAAGAGTACACTTATTTAAATAGTTTCCGTTTTTGTTTTTCTGATTACGCCTTACACTTAGCGGGGAGGGGTGGTGGTTGGTGGGAGTAGGGATTTGGGGATCGGGATTGGATTACACAGTATAGTAGCAATAACTAGATTTTTGTTTTCATTATATATATATATTTATATATTACTTTTCTTCTTAACACTTAAGCACGACGAGAAGCTGAGAAACAAAGTCTCGGTCCTGCAACTATAAGGATGCCTTTCCTCATTTTTTTTTTTCGGGATGGGGGACAGTTGGGTAAGGTATATAGGTGACAACAGTTATGAAGCTAATAAGTAGGTTTAGATTAGAGTTTAGTTTATGTTTAGGTATAGGTATAGGTTTTAAACACCCTGTATTACATGTGTGTGTGTGTGTTTTGTTGTTGTTTCTGCTTTTTGTTGTTGTTGTTGTTTATGTACGAGTACGTCTAGACTTAATTTTACAGTTGGACATGCATTGTGGATCAGCTCTACTATATAGTTTTTACATACAATTGCGCTCTGCACAGCAGGTAAATAACACTTTTTTCGAGTATATATTCAAATATATATATATACATATATATTTACACATATATATATATATATGTATATGTATATATGCATGTAATATGCTATGTTATGTATGCGTACTGTAGTTCTGTATCTAGTATAACTGTATATGCTAATGCATATTGCACTATTCCTCAATGGCTGGTTCAAGGGAGCGGGCGATGGGGTGGTGGGTGGACTGACGCTGATAGTGAACCACCTAGCACGTGTGCACCCTTAGATGATTCTGTAGCGTACTCTTCTGACGAAACTGCTTGGGACAGTAGGAACAGTTGTAGGGCTTCTCACCAGTGTGGATCTTCATGTGATTGTTGAGCGTGGCCACCTGCCGGAAGCTGACCTCACAGATCTTGCACTTGTACGGCTTCTCGCCCGTATGTGTTTTAATGTGATTAACCAGGGTGCTCTGCTGTGAGAAGAAACGACGACAAACACTACAGCCAAACGGCCGATCCGGATTGTCACCCTTGAGCATATTGATATTGCCCACACTCATCCGGCCGCTTTGCACCGCCTGATAGTGTTCGACTTTGGTGTTGACACCGGCCGCCGCCGCTGCTGCCACCGAGCTGACCGTTGTGCTGCCATCGAGAAAGTGGAGCAACGGATGATGATCCAATTGGAGAATATTGGGCGTTGTGCTGTGCAGGTTATTCGGCAGTAGACCGCTCGTCAGCTGATGTGTGCCCGGTGCAAGGGGCGCTGGCATGGTCGAGTGATCCACTGATGTGTGTTTTGAACATTTTGAACATATTTTTGGGGGGTGATTTTGCATAGATAGATTGTTGATCGTTGTTGTTGGTTGTTGATTGGTTGGTCGGTTGGCATGCGTACAAAATTTAAATAAAAGCTTCGTTAGGGAAGTGCGTTAATGATCAATGCACACAGTGATAACAGAAAGCGGCTCAGTTGTAGGGCGAACACACAAGCGGCTCACCTGTGGCTGTGACTGTCGTTGGGTTCTGCTGCTGCTGCTGCTGTTGGCTGCTGGCTAGATGTGTGTGCGTCTTCATGTGATTGGTGAGCGTCGACTGCTGACGGAACTGCATGTGGCAGTAGGAACACGTATACGGCTTATCGCCAGTGTGGATCTTTTTGTGATTGGCCAATGTAGCCAGTTGGCTGAAGGACTTGTCGCATGTCTCACACTTGTACGGCTTGGGATCGATGTGCGTCCGCTCGTGATTATGCAGCGTGCTCAGCTGCGGGAATCGTCGCTTGCACACACTGCACTGATACGGCTTCACCAGCTCCTCCGCCTGTGGCGAACTGTACGTGCCCGAGTATAGAGTCTTTGAGATTTGTACACGCTGCTGCTGCTGATGCTGCTGCTGGTAGGCATTGTGCATCTGATTCGACTGCGATTTACGGCTATGCTTGCCGGATGAGGACGGCGGCTGATAATTGAGTAAAGACGTCGGCGTGCTTGACTCAGCCGCTACGTGGGATCGGATTTAAAATAATGGAGTTAAGATTTGTTTCATTTGAAAATATAATATGTCACAAATATATACAGTGATCGCTCGTTAATCAGTTCGCATCCACAGTGAATTTAATTTTCCAACTGATAATGTGATTCTAGCTCATATAATAGCGCAGCTTTCTCTCAACTTTTCTATATCCTAACAAATATTTGATAAGAACAAAAAAATAAAAAAAAAAAATCATAGCTAAATTGTTGTGCAAGCACATTTTCTACTTTAGGATATTCTATAAATCGATTCTACTTTATTTTGTGTAAGATTTAATTAAAAAAAGACTTAAAATATATAAATAAGGTGTAAAATTAACTTTTATAAAAGTGTTGAAGAACATAAGATCTACAACAAATGGAAGATTGAAATATATACTATTTCGAGCTTAATGATGTCTTTAGAATGTTTTCATAGTATATTCGAAATTACATATTCAAATGATCTTAAAAGCAAAAGATATTAAACAGATAATAGAAGGTACAATTAGTATTTTTTTTTTTTTAAATTTTATGGTTCATTTCTACATGTAAACATTTATATTTGAAGTTTATTAATTTCCATAAAAGTTGTAATTGAATATATTGAGATTAGACTAATTTCGTAATGTATTCGATAGTAGTACATATTTAATAGTGCTTAGATTAAATGCAGCAAATTTTAGTTAGCGAGCGATCACTGTATCGATTTGTTGTCCTGCCCCCGCGCACTTACCCTTATGCGTCTTGATGTGATTGATGAGCGTGCTCTGCTGTCGGAAGTCCTTGGCGCAAATGTTGCACGTGAAAGGCTTCTCGCCGGTGTGGATCTTCACGTGATTGGTGAGCGTCGATATTTGGCGGAATGCCTTGTCACAGTGCTTACACTTGTAGGGACGCTCATCCGTATGGATTTTCATATGATTGCGTAACGTCGTCAATTGCCGAAACTTGTTCTTACACACGTGACACTGTTTCTTCTTGCGCGGATCATCTACCACAGATTCATCCTCACTGATAACGCTCTGCACTTCCTGTTTCATTGGTGAGATGGGTGTATGATTGCCGCCCCCACTGTTCGTTGTCGTCGTCGAGATGTCGAGCAGATGCACCAGCGGATGTTGCGGATGCAACATGGCCTGATGGGTGGGATGCTGGATGGCCTGAACTGCGGTCAACTGATGCAATGCAAAAGGACCTTGTTGCAGGCTCGCTATGGTCGTCGGCTGTTGCAGGCCATTTGGACCAATGCCGGAACTGCCTCCCCCTCCGCCGCCATGCGTGGCCAGCTGGGAGGGCGCATAGTGCTGATAATTGGCCATCGCTGTCGCGGCCGTCGCATGGTTCAAATGCATTATATTTACCTGCCTTACTTTTTGTTGGTATTCGAGAGGAGAGATAAAGAAATTATATGCTGCGACTTATTTAGTGGATTGTTATTATTATTATTGTCTGCTACAACGTTATACAATTGTGTTCAAACAGTCGCCTGCCATTTGCAGCACACACACGAGCACCCCGTCGGTTTGTTATTTTAGTTGTCTGCGCCTTTCGGCCGCCGCGGCTGCATCAACGGCCACACGTTGCTATCCACGTATGCGCTGTGGCGCTCAATATGGTATACACTTTCTGTGGCACAACATTCCACACACTTTGCAACTGTTTTCGCAATTGTTTGTGGGGATTTTTGTGTGATTTGTGCAAATTTTCTCAGGCCACGCTCTTTTTTATCCTTATCAAAACAAAAATGACTGGCGTGGTTTTCCAGGGCTACAGCACGTCCAGAGTTGAATTGTTAGCACTTATCGAATATATTGGGAAAATCAAGTGCGACACTCAGTTAGGGCTGCCACATATTTAGCGTCGCAATGCCCAAGCGATGTAAACTATCGATTACCTATCGATATACCGCGCGCCCATCATTTGATTCCTGAATATTTGGATATTTATTAATTATGATGTTGGTTGTTAAAAGAAAAATATTTCGTTAATCAATTGTAAATTATCAAAATATGCAAATGTAGCAAGTAGTTCTGGAATAATAATTTATAATACACATAAAACAAGTTTATCCTGTTACACTTGCAATTCCTTATTTTTAATTTTAATCTTGTTAAATGTTTAGCAATGTGTTAAACGCGCTCAATTATTATCAGATTCTTAATTATTTGGAGTATTGTATGATTTTAATGCTATACAGCAAAAATATAAATTCATTAACATGTTTATTATATTATATAAAATATGCAAAAGTTCACTAGGTACATGAAGCAGATAATGTACAATAATACCTCAACGATCGTACCTACATCAAAATTCCAAACAAAGTGTAGACTTACAATTATAAGTTTTCACATGTCTTATTCAAATTTTATAAGTTTTGGGCTTAACACAACTTTCTATACTTCCAAGAGATTGTAGTCGCTTTGTACCATATATATAATATGAAGTAAGGTGTTAGTTAGAAGTACAAAGACAAGCTAAAGATTAAGGCTTAGACCATCAAGGCTTCGGAGATTCATCTTATGCACTGTCAGTTGCAGAGCAAACCATTCATTCTGAAAGAGAGTACAAATGAGTAATTTGAAACTTATTCATCCTGTTAAGCTCACACTTCGGTCCAGCTGATCCTCATTCGGGTAAGGGTATCGCACAATGTTTAGTTTACTCTCATTAATTTTACCAACTCCTTCAGCGATACAGCCGAGTATATAGAATTCAAATACATCAACAATGCCTATGATTGGCGCAAAGAATTCTGGGTAACCGCCGAATTGTTTATTGTTTTTTCCAAACAGTAACTGTACCGTAATGAATCCTCTTAAGAACATGTCGTAAATTAGTTGCAAAATTAAAGTAGCCAGTGGATACTTGAAAATAATGTTTATTGCATTTATCATACGTATCAGTTGATAAAACATCTTTTGCAATTTTCTCCTTTTCTGCAATCGTTTTGATCCATGCATTTTACAACGATGTAAATGTTGTAAAGTAAGTTGCAGTTTTATGGAGTTGTAGCAAATAATCCAGATAAGCCAAGACAGTATCATATTAAATACTTTGTCTATTGTTGATAAGAGAAAACAAACAATATTATATTTTATATATTCTCTGTTGCTGATAAATATCCGAATCCACTGAAATACTGCTTTATAGACTAGTAGTGATAATCTGATCCACAAAATCCGACGTAAGTTTGGAAGCTCTGATGATGTGTTACAGTAGTTATATGGGATTTTATGCTAAATTTTCCTCAAATTCTCATATATTCGAATTATTCTATGCTGCCAACATTGAGCACAGAAGATACAAATTCCGACTGGAAATGACGTGGCTACGGGATATGTGAAAATAATTAAAGTCATAAACTTATGTTGTGTTATATTCATCGGGAACGTCATCCAATACGTATATATCATATATAAAATAGCGACCAACACTGGAAGGATGCAAAATCGACCATAATAGAACAGCAAACGCGATTTTATTAATTTTCCCGAGCGAGAGTCAATGTAGAATCCTATGATTCCAGACAATGCCAACAGGTAAGATATGCAAGCGTGAACAAAATACTTTCCCAAAGACATTTTAAATGTGACTAGCTAAATGTTGAGCTAGTTGGTTTGGCATAAGCTCGAAACTCCCTTTCTCAACTTGTATTGATTACTGTAATCCACTTAAAAGTTGTGCGATAAATGAAAATCAAATAAGAAATGACAACATGTTACACTTAACTGATATAAAGTTGTGTTTAATCATTAATAATTTGAATTTAGTATAAATGTATGTAACAGGCAGAACGAAACCTCTCCGACCCCATAAGATATATATAATCTTGATCAGTATCAACAGACGAGTGGATAAAGGTTCAGGTTTGTGAATAAAAAAAAAAGTGCTGCATTCATGTTTTTTTTTTAATGTTTTTTCATAGTAATCATAATTATTAAAAAGCTAGTAGTTAATTGAAAATATCTTAAAGATTCAAAAACATAAATGGCAAACCAATAGTTTTGAAACAACGACTTATGATTAATTTAAAACAAAGTTTATCTTGCTACATTTACAATTCATTTTATTCGGTTATCAATTTATTAAGGGTTTCGAAAAATGTAAAATGTGATCTTTGAATACTCTCAATTATTTTGAGTATTCTATGAGTTATAATAAATATAAGTTTCAACATGCCATTTTCATGTTTTTCACAATTATTCATTCCTTTAAGAGTTTGTAGTCGCTTTGTACCATATATATAAAATGAAGTAGGATGTTAGTTAGAAGTACAAAGACAAGCTGAAGATTAATGCTTAGACCGCCAAGGGTACGGAGATTCATCTTATCCACTGTTAGTTGCAAAGAAAACCATTCGTTCTGAAAAAGAGTAAAAATGAGTAATTTAAAACTTATTCATCCTATTGCACTTACACTTCGTTCCAGTTGATCCTCATTCGGGTAAGGGTATCGCACAATGTTTAGTGTACTCTCCTTAAGTTTAGCAACGGCTTCACCGATACAGACGAATGCATAGAATTCCACTGCATCAAAAAGGCAGAAGGTTGGCTCCAAATACATTGAGTATTTGCCAAATACTTTAATCCTATTTCCAAACAATGTGTGAACCGTGATGAATCCTTTTACAAACATGTTATAAATTAGTTGCAAAATGAAAGTAGCCAGTGGATATTTGAAGATATGGTTTATTTCATTAATCATACGTATGAGTTGGTAAAACATCTTGTGCAATTTTCGCATTCTCTTCAAACGATTTGATCCATGCATTTTATAACGAAGTAAATGTTTTAAAGCAAGTTGCATTTTTATGAAGTTGTAGCAAATAAGCCAGATAAGGCAAAATATAAGCATATTTAAAGTTTTTTCTATTTTTGCAAACTGATAAACAATGGCGATACGTTTTATCAATATTCCGTCGCTCATACATATTCGTACCCAATGCAATATAGTTTTAGATACTTCTACCAATAATCTGATCCACAAAATCCGACGTAAGCTTAGAAGCTCTGATGATGTGTTGCAGTAGATATATGGGATTTTGTTCTGCTCAATATTCCTCAAATTCTCATATATTCGAATTATTCTGTGCTGCCAGCGTTGTGCACAGAAGATACAACTTCCGACTGAAAGTGACATGGCTACGGGATATGTGACGATAAAGAAAGCCATAAATTTATATTGTGTTATATTCATCGGGAACGTCATACAATACGTATATATTATATATGAAATAGCAACCAACAAGAGGAGGATGTAAATTCGACAATAATAGCACAGCAAACGTGATTTTATTAGTTTTCCGGAGCGAGGGTCAATATATAATCCAATGATTCCAGACAACGCCAACAGGTAAGATATGCAAGCGTGAACAAAATACTTTCCCAAAGACATTTTAAATGTGACTAGTTAAATGTTGAGCTAGTTGGTTTCGCATAAGCTCAAAACTCTCTTTCTCAACCTTAATTGATTACTGTAATCCACTTAAAATTTGTGAGATAACTGAAAAACAAATAAGAAATGACAGCATGTTAGTCGTATTTAATCAATAATTGATCTACACTCAAGCCTTTTGGTAAAGTCAACCTTCCCTCTCTACCTAAATAGGAACTTATCTTCGCATTCCCATATAAGACCCTATAAATTTGATTAAACGCATAAATCGACTGATTCATGATATATATATTTGTATGTATTTGGTTCTTGAGATGCCCTCGTTATCACTGAACGCAGTTCGATAGATTAGGTCATCGTGAATGTTAATTATTTCAAAGACCTTCTAGATGTCAGTTGGAGTAAAAATATTTCTTTACCTGGTAATTCAAATAAAGCAAAACTAATTCAAATATTAATTAACATATCTTTATTTTAAATAGATTAAAATAACAATTCTGTGCTTAAGATTTAAAATGCATTATGTTTTACCAAGTTTAGCTGTAAGTCTTGAATTTTATTTATATCGATATATTCTATTAATTAAGCTGAAAGCTTTACTCTTAAGAGTCTTTGTCTGCTACAACCAAACCATGATTTATAGTAAAAAGTAGTCTGGGTTTCGATGACATTTTTGTTATAAATTTGTTAAAAATCCACTCTTAACGTAATTTTCTCGATGAAAAGGAATTCTTAGCCTTGAAGTTTTAAAAAATTATATTTATTTTTGATTTACAAGACCAATGTTTTTATTAAACTATAACAACAAGTGATTATTTTTTTTATTATTTATTAATTTTTTCACAGTATGAAAAGTATATTTAAAATTGTTTATTATTTCGAAATGTTTTCACAGAAACATAGTTTAATAAATAAATAAATATATTAAAATACGAAAATTATTTTAGAATATTATTTTTAACTGATTATATTCAATCTTTTTAGAATTATATAATGTTCAAAATAGTACTTATTTTTATAATTTTATCTAATTTTTTTTTTTATTAATAATATATACTGAATGGTTCAAATTTTATTACGACAAACAAATACAATTGGCTTGGACAAGTATCTGCAGTTTTATTCATATATTTCCGAGAGACACGCACGAAAGCATCGCAGCTGCCGAACACATCGATCGGTGTTGGATTTGAGCCGTATTTGAGTTGTATTTGAGCTATATTTGAACAGTGTGCTGCCAGTTTCACAGTTTCAGTTAGCTGGCAGCAATCACGAGAAACGGTTGGACTTTAAACTGAATCGGAATTGGATTCAAATTGGATGCGAAAATGTGTGAAAAGTGATTTTAGTGACAGTTGGGGAAAATTACGCAACCTTCAATTTGCCTAATTGATTGAAAATTATCCGGCAGAAATATTAAAAATAATGCAATTTATGAGCACGAATCGAATTTGCCAAGTTTTTTTGTTAAACGGATTTCATGCTTCAGTTAAAGCTGGCCAAAAAACAACAACAAAAAAACAGTTAACGTGACTATCAATGTGCATTTATTTAAAATTGAACAAGGTCGCAACAATGATGACCTCAACATGGCTCTGGATGTGCCTGGGAATTGGGTTATTATGTCCAAGCCAAGCCCACTACATACAAATCGATCATGAGGAGTTTCGCGCGAGTGGGTATCCCCATCCTCCACTGCCACCTGCACCGCTCACACCACTGGAATTGGAGCATCTGCCGCATGTGGTAGCCGCTAAGCAGTTAACCCCGGGCGAAGTTATGGTCGATCTGACCAATGATCTGACACATCGGCTGCTACACTATCACTCCATACTCAATCGCAATAATTTTGCATTTTCGCCAACGGCGCTGGTCAGCGTGCTGGTCGCTCTCTACGAAGGATCCTCGGGAAGGAGTGCAACAGAGCTGAGAAATGTCCTGCAGCTGCCCAACAATCGCGATGTGATACGAGTTGGATATCGCGATATACATCGACGATTGCGGGTGAGTCTGATGAAAAACACCTCATTTGCGTAGTACACTCAAAAAAAAAAAATGTTTCTGATTATAGAAAAGAAAATCTCCATTTGTACAAACTGAGTTTAATTTACTATAAATTACTTATGAAAAAAACTTTGAAAAAATTGAATTTGTAAATGTTGTAAAGTTATATATTCATTTGAAACAAATTTTTTTTTTTAATTGTTCTTTAAGTATACCTAACTAAAATATTTCCCAGATTGTCAGAATGGAGTAAAATATTTAATTTGGATTGTTAATTTAAAAAACATGATTTTTTTTTCTTGGCGGGAAATTGGTTTGTTTGTGTAATTTATAGCTAAACAACTAAAATTTATATGCTTCGTTAAGCACATTTTCGGGTGCTGTAAACCACTTCCCACTCCACTAACGGAAGATTACAGTTGACTGATAAAAAAAAAACAAGTATTATTCATATTGGAGCAAAGCGCTTTGGGTCAAATACAATGATAGCATTTGGAATTGTGCTCCAGGCCAATGCCGACAGATCTATTTATCGATGATCAATTGCTGTCCAATTGTTGCTATCAATAGTTCAATGACCCCATCAATTATTGTTTGTTCCCAAGCCAAACAGTCTGCAATGATTGGCCGAATTTGTTGGACACAAATGGAATTGATAATTGATCGATGTGTATAAAATTTAAAATTGGTAGATGTATGTCTTTTGCATGGAGGTTATATGCTTGGCTAAAAGTATATAATAAAATGGTAAAAGATAAGTTTGTAGTGGGAACAGAAGCAGGTAAACTCGAAAAATAATACACATTAAATACATTTTTTTTTAATTTAATGAATGGAAGACCTCAGCAGAAAATAGAAGAACTTTCCCATTTTCAATTTGTATTTTTTAAAATGATTGTAAAAATGTCCATTAAGGAATTCATATTTGATTTATTATTATTATAATTTCAGACGTATTTCTTCGGCTCTGATAATCCCTTAAAGGGTCTAAGCTTGAGTCGGAGCAATGTGACAGTTCTCAAGGATTTTGAAACTGTGTTGATGTTCTATGGCTACGATTTGAGTATCGATATGACATCATCAACGCCAGCGAATCTTACAACAGATGCAAAGATGGACAATACCACAATGACCAGCAATGCGACCGCTGAGGATATGCTGGAAACCACTACACTAAAAGACGACGAAGCAACAACAACAACAACAGAGTTACCCACAACAACAACTGAAGCTACAACAACAATTGAAACAACAACAGCCACAGAGGAAACAACAACGATAGAGCCAGAGACAACAACAACTGAGGCAACAGAGACAACGTCTGGCGAGGCAGACGAGGCTGAAGCTGAAGATGAGGCCGCCGAGCTGGTCTCTGCTTTTGTGGCCGAAGAGGATGCGGAACCCTTTCTTCGGATTCAAAAGGCACGCGTTTCAAGATTACCCACCAGTAAACTCCAAGCGCCACTCAAACACTCCAACCCCATAACGCCCAAGCCCAATTATTTGCCAAGTGCTCGGATCTCCATTATGCCCATGATGGAGCGCCAGGTGGCAGCGCCACTGCAAAGAAAGATGAAGTCATCGAATAGTGCTCGACAAGTTCTTACTACAACTACGGCAAAACCTCGCAAATCGAGCTCAACCACAGCACGGCACAAGAGACACATTTTAGGCTATAAAGAATTGGATGCAAATCTTTTTGTGGCTCTATTTAATCCACATGCACCACATGGTCCACCCCACGCACTGCCCATACCAACCACTGGTGCCTTTGCGCACATCACCAACGATTTTGAGCCGCATTTTCTTAACGATGCAGCTGAGGCGAAAACCAACTATAATACGGACGTAATTAGCCACGTCTTTTACCTGGGCAATCAACAGGTGGTGCACACCACATTTAAGGTATACAATGCGGTTTTGTACTACAAGTACTTTGAGCACTTGAAGATGAGTGTGCTGGAGTTAGAGTTGGACACACCCGAATATAATCTAATGATATTGCTGCCCGATTATCACATGGATATTGTGGCAGCTGCTGCCTCCTTGAAACTAGGACCAACGCTAAGATTGATGCGCAAACAGTTAAAGCCACGTTGGGTGCAGGCCATCATACCTGATTTTAAGCTGCATGGCACCATGTTTCTCACCAACGATCTACAAAATGTAAGCCTTAAAAGATATTTAATTTATGTATAATACATTGGAAGATGAGCATATGAAAGTCTGTCGATCTGTTCCAAATCTGTGTAAATAAACCAGTTGACTGGCAGATCCCTCCATGCGAAAAAATGTCATAAATTTAATTTTTAGAATTAGCGATAATTTTATTCATACATTTTACTTCCACGTAAATAATCAGCACTATAATTTTTACTTAGTTTTATATTCTGAATAATTTTTGAAAAATATGTTTTTTTGATGTATTCAAATAATTTTCTGGTTTTTTTTGCAGATGGGCATGTAAGCAGTGTGGATTGCTCTATTCATTTTCATATGGTTATCCGTACTTTTACTTTCTGGTTTTCCCTCTCGTTGCAGCTGTGATATATTTGAGCCAAATCGCGCCGACTTTCGACCCATGACTGACGAGAAAGGCGTCTATGTGCGGCACATTGAGCAATCGATTGATGTCAACATTCGAACGCATCCCATCAATCAGCTTAAACGTAAGAAGTAGCTAAGTAGTTTGTAGTTGCAACATTGCAGCACACCTCGACGCATTGAAGCATTAAAACAGATCTCTATCGAGGTGTTGCGGGCCCAGCAGCAACTGCGATAGTGCAACAAATGTGAAATAATGTATTTCCTTTTCTTTTTTTTTATTTGTTGTTGTTATTCAGGTAACTCGGGTGCCCAAACGAAGCCCATACAGATCTCTGTTAATCATCCGTTTCTGTTTTTCATCATTGATCGCGACTTGGACGTGGCGGTTATGTCGGGCCGTATACTCAATCCACTCAACGTGCGCATACAATGAGGGATCCACTGTTGAGGCATAGGCACTGGTGCACAACGAAGGTCAACACGTATTGACAGCAACAGAAAGTGAAGCTGGGGAGCAATGTTCGCTTCCTGGTTTACTGCCATTGCTTAAACATCTCTGCACATTCAAATGTTGTATAATTGTCAAATGTATATAACAACAAAAAAAACGTTGTTTTATAAATGATGCTCACTTTTTTCTAAACAATATTTTATACATGGCGTTAATGAGAATAGTTTAAGTTATGCACAAATGATGGAGACTTATAAAATAGTAGTTAAAGTAATTAACGATTTGTGTTTATTTTATGCGAACATTCCAGAAAAAGTCGAAGTTTGTGAAAAATAGTGAGTGGCAATATAATTTCGATTTCTATGTAATAACGAAATTATAGTTTTTAATGATCTGCATAAAATGACTTATGTGTATAGCTTAAAATATAGTTTATCCAAATTTGGTATGTTTGCTAAATATGCTTTTAAGAACAAAATGGTTAACTAGGCAAAATCTTAACATTTGTCAGATTAATTGTTTTCTTTAAGCTTTCAACAAGTTAACCAAGTAAAAAGCCAAAAATGGTCATATTAAATTCACTTGCAGCTTCGTAATAATGGTGTTCTTATAAGAGAAGTTTAACACGGGATTAGCTAAGTTACACATAAATATTGGTGGTGTTTAGAATATATATGTATATATATATATATATAGTAATAACCGTTGTTCCAGAAATGTGCTTTTATTCAGTGCTGTGTAAACAACAAACCTGTAATAAGATTGATTTATTTACAGGATTAACTTTTGCACTTCACAACATACGCAACCTTAGAGTCATAGTCAGATGTACGCAGTATCCTCTAGTTTAGTACTGATACGTCCCGAATACTGTGCACACGCAAAACAGGCTGGTATTGCTGAACACCTCGGTGACGGATGTGTCACAGTCGCAGTCCCAACAGCAGCGCGATAAATATGTGGATCCCGCTCCTAGCTCCTGGCCAAGCATTACTTGCACGACGTGCTTGTAGCGCTTCACTTTGGGATTCGAGGCTATCTGCTGATTCACATCGTCAACAATCTCACGTGTCCAGTTCTTCGCCACATCCTTGTCATATGTTTTATCTAAAAGTGGTTGCTTAGCAACATTTGTTTGATTGAGTTTGTTCGATTTATACAAACCTTTTAGTTTCTCAGTCATTACACTATTTATTATGCTTTTCACAATAGGAATAGGGAAGGATTCGCCAAATGCTGGTCGCATGCTGTACGCCGCCGGCTGACCAGCCAGTTCCTCCTCTTGCGTTTCCATATCGACCAAGTTCGCTTCTGCAGCGGGTGTTTTGCTTTTGTTCCGCGTTTTTGTTTCGCTCTCTGCCATTGTTGCTGTCTTGACAGACTTCTTGCATTTCCTATCTTCAGGCATTTCTGTTCAATTAGTCACAATAGTGAAATTTCAGTAAAAACAAATGGAACCGAATTCCTTTGTTTTGTTTTCTGCTTCGTAATAGAGATGGACTTTAATGGGCAACTCAGCTTGCACACTTATCAAATTGACTATCACTCACGGAACTTATCGATACTTTGCCAACAGCACGAAACGGTAAAAATGTATCGGCTTAATTCAAATAATGCAATAAAAAGAGTATACTTGTCAATCATATAAAATCTGTACCAAATGTTACAAAATAAATAAAACCGTGTGTTGAATAAAATAATTGTATCCTTTATTCGCAATTCATAAAATCTTTATTCAATTTTTAAATAAATCAAAAAAATTAAATTATTATAAATTCGATAAATATGTTGATAATAGGATATATAAATAATAATTTAAATCATTTTTATTAGTATACAATTAATGTTTGCTTTGCTTTTGCTTTGTTAAATATATATATATATATATATATATATCGTTATATACGCTCGATTTATACATATGTATATAGAAAATATTTGTGTATATATCTTTGTGTTCACTATGATTTTAGTTGGGCAGCAAATAACATGCATGGGTGATGATTGAAAGTACATTATTCATGTAAAAAAAAAGGTACTCATACAAATAATGAAAACGTAATCTAAGAAACAAACAAATACACCATTTACAATTGCTCAAAGGAAGAAACAATTTGCACACTTACACATTATATTCACGATACATAGTTAACTTATTACACAACATAATACAACATTCAAAGATCAGACGGTTCACATTAAATTGTTTTTAAGGCTGCAACAAACTAAGAGACTAAAAAAACTATGATCAAAACTAACTGAACACTAAAATTAAATAGCAAATTTGTTTGTGTTTTGGTTCTATTATTTATACAATAATGTTGCGCGTTTCTCGAAAAAAATATCTGAAGCAATCCAACCTAAGTTTATATCAATTATTTTCATGCTCGTTTATCTTACAGCTCATGCGTTTTATATTATCGTTATTATTATTGTTGTGTTCCGCTGCTTATAGTTTTTTGCATTTATTAATTTTTCACTTTTTTTTCTTTAGTTTTTTGGTACATTTTTCTTAAGTATTTAGGCGTAAAAATCCTTGCCAGACCTCGTGAGCCAATAAACCCCAAGGCATGTTTGTTATTCAAATCTGAAAATGTACAGGATAGTCGATTAATATCAGATGAAAATAGTGTTGTGCTGATTTGAAGACTTGCATTTGATTCTTCCTGTTCGTGCGTTTGGCCGGCTAGTGTAATGCCCGCATCGGTTGATGTTGAAGCAGCGCAAGCTGCAGTTAAATCCACCTGGGAGGCAGTTGGTCGTAATGCCGCCCGCTTAGCCACAATTTCCAGCATCTCATTGAGTATTGCACCCTCCGCAGCTACATCGGCGTAGTTTTTGTCAAGTTCTGCAAATGCAATACAAATTTTTAAGACAAAAGTTTCTTTTTATATTTATAACAAATCACTTACTATTGCAGGACAATCGCAAATTGAGCTCCTCTTTAAGTTGTGCATGCCGATATTCCAATTGTAGTTCCTGTTGCCTTATAGTCAGTTCCTCATCACGTTTTCTGTACAATAAATTGAAATTTGCACAAAAGAACAGAAAACATTGCGCTTATTACTCACTTTAGTGCTGTGATATTTCGCCAAATCTCCAAAAGTTCCTTTAATAGCTTCTCATCATTGTCCTTTGACGTATCCAAGCTTTAAGAAAAGTATTTATTAAGAAATATTGATATTTGTTTTTTGCTTATTTTTTTTGCTTACTTTTCGTAGTTGTGCGCCTCGCCCCTTAGAGCCTTCTCAATGAGAACGCCTCGGGCCTCCAGTTCCTTTAGCTGCACCTCGATCTCCTCCTGTTCGCGCTGTATTTCTTGAGCGATTCGCAATCGCTTGAGCTCAGCCTGTCGTGAAGCCTTCGATATGGCACGTTGCTTCTTATGCTCTCGTGTCTCGTTAGCGTTGCTCTCATCTGCACATATATGCGATGTATACAGATAATACAGATCATGAGTATATATATAAATAAATGTATACATGGTAGGTTATAAAATTAAACAGCAAAACAAATAAAGATTGAGGAAAGTGAGAAACATAAAATGATAAACAACAAACCATCGGATCTTTGATAATTCAGTGGCAAAGGCGGTATGGGTGGCGGAGTCTGGTCGTCCTGGGCATTCGTTCCAACCAGATGATTGGGCTTATGTATATAGAGCTGCGGGCTGGACGATGAGAACGATTCGGTGTTCGTTTGCTTTCGGTAGCGACTGTTGTTCGTTGTGTTGTTTGGGTAATTTTGGGTGTGTTTTGTTGTTTGTGATATTGTTGCTGTTGTTGATGTCGTTGTGCTTGTTGCGTTATTTGTGATCATATCCTTGTCCTAATTTCATTATTCAAATATATTTGATTAAATATCATGTGTGTGTGTGTGTGTGTTTGTGTAATATTGTGTGTATTTGTTATTGTATTTATTTTGTTGTTTGGTTGGCAGCAATAACAAGAAAGAAACATTCAAAAATGAAACAGTTTTCAGTTTTTCAGTTATCAAGCAAAATGTTATAAACAATTAAGCGTGCTTTAATGTCCTGGGGAGCTCAATTGGAGTAGGCACCATAACCAAAAGATCCACACCGAGTTTCCACAAAAATCCCAATTCATGCAACATGAACTTAATTCTAGTTTATTCAAAATATATTTTTAAAAAATTTAAATTTGCTAAAGAAATAATATAAATAAATTGATTTAATTAATCAAAAACTTAATAAAAAAAATAAAATAAAATGATAAAACTATGTCAATCATCTATATGAATACGGCTACTCATAAAGTAACGTGTAAAGCCGATTATACAACCCGATAAATTATATAAGATTATACACAAAAAAGTAATAAAATTAGCAAGTAATAAAAATTAGGGGTATCAGGCAATCTTAAATTTAAGACTTAAATATTTTCAGCTGCAAATTGTGAAAAGAAAATGAAAATAAAATAAATAAAAATTCTTGCAAGCGTGGTAAGAAAATTAAAATTGAATTTAAAATAAATTAAAATTCCACATAAGCGCAACACAATGAGATGAATTTTATGTTTCACTCACATCGAGGAAAATATATTATTTAAAGCATTATTTATAAAGCATAGGTAAAATAAATAAAATATAATTTTTGAAAACATAAAATAAATAAGTGAGAACAAATTTAAAATTGGACAAATAAAATAAATAAAAATTTTGAAAACATAAAATGAATAAGTGAAGAAGAATTTAAAATTGCTGACCGATCTTAAAAAAATTAAATTCTGTTAATCATTTCGGAATGTCATGAATCAAAATTAAATCAATTTTTATGTACTCGATTGTTTTAAAATTTGTTTGGATTTAATTTTGGAATGCTGGAAAGAATGATAAAACTCATGCCAAACATTTATCCAAAGTACAAATAACCAAAATGAATGAAATATTTAAAATCACAATGAACTAGTTTAAAATAGGTAAGTAAATTGTTCTTACACCAACACCGAATGTCCTTAGATCAAAGCAAGACTGTAAAATGTTAGAAAAAGTTGATTGGTTATAAATGAAGCACATATGAACACATTATTACCGCACACCAAATAAATCAGTTAATATCTTAAATAAGCATAGAGCCGTAAAGGTTGAGTATGTTTTTTTTTTGTGTAAGTTGTAAGAGTTGTACAAATACTTAGTGAATTACATGGAAATGCACAAATGCAGATGGACAAGTAAAAGTAAATTTTTAGTAAAAAAAAAACATTTTTACACATTTCAAAATTTACGTTTTCGTTTTATATTGTTAAAAAATAAAATAGCTAATTTTTCTTGAACGATTCGTTAAATTTATATTTAATGAGCAGAAAATTTAGTTATTTTTTTTGTGTTTTACTTTGATTTTGTGAAAGCAGCAAAAATTGTTTTGTTGTGGAAATGGACTACGGAACACATTTAGGTGGCTTTGACAGTGACTTTGGGCAGACGCTTACCTTAGACTTCTCCTTTGATTTGGGTGAGATGCGGAAGCGACTAAAGACGCCTCCGCCACCGCTACCCGCATCGGAGATCGTTGGCGTGCCGCTGCTGCTTGTGCCTGGACGCTCTGCATGCTCAGAGTGGCTGGCAGCTACAGCGACGCCCTGTTCCTTCGGACTGCTGCTGGACGTTGTTGAGGTCGATGTCGTGGAGTTGTTGCCCTTGTGAAAGAAACTGGACAGCGATTGGATGAGGCTTTTACGACGTTCCGGATCCTTTTGACGCCTGCCCGACTTTGTCGATTTGAGTGGTTTATTTTGTGCACCGGCTGCCAGATTGGGATCGGATGTAAAGTCCGCTGCTTTGGCTTCGTTATCCAAACGATTGATGTGCTGCTGCTGCTGCTGTTGAGCATGGCCGACCATGTAGGCCAAATCGTTGACACTCTTCGAGGCGCTCATTTTGCGAGCACGCGCCGTCAAATCAACAGAGATTGCCTCCTGCTGCTTGGCTTTGATGGCGCTATTTTGGTCGTATTGCAGACGCTTGCGGAGCAGCTGCATCTTCTCCTCCGGACTAAGACCCAGCTCGGAATTGGACTTGAGGCGTGCCCTGGCACGCGCCTCGCTGCGCAGATTCTCTGTGGAGGCAGAGATGCTGGCCTCCACTTGTGTCGGATTCCCATTGCGAAGTGGACGCACTGGCGCCAGTGGTGTGGTGAACTCATCCACCTTGCCATAGCTAAACGAGGCAGTTTTGTTCAGTTTGTGTCGCTCGAGCAGATTAAATTGCTCTGCGTCAATATGTTCGCTGAAGGGTCGGGATTTAAAGAGATCCGAACTGCGAACCGCTGGCTGTGCAGTGCGATATGGAGACACATAGCTGGCAGTGGCGGATTTCTGTAGAGGATTGGGTGCCTTAAAGGTTTCAATGGGTGGACTCGACGCCTTCTGTTCGACGACTGCCGTGGAAACATGATAATGTGCCTGGCTGCTGCAGTTGGCATCACTCGAACTGCTGGCGGCGGCCAGCTTTGGCGTTGGACTTAAACTGGCGCCACTGGCATAGCCGCTGGTCAGCAGACTCCTCTGGCGACTGCGATGCAGACGCTTCTCGGCATTGAGCTGTTTCTTGGATTGCAGCTTGTCCATGACCAGATCGTGTATGAGATCTTTTTGCTTGGTGCGCTCCTTGCTAATCTCCTCCAGCTTGCTATTTAGCGTGGGTATCTCAGGTACTTTGCTCGATGAGCTGCTGCTGCGTGGACGCATTGTCACCGCTGATTCTTGTTCCTCCTCCTTTGCTGCTGCTGTTGCTGCTGCCGCTTCTATCACAGTTGACTGCGGCTGATGCTGCAGATTGGGCGTCTCACCCTTGGAACTCTTGCGTCGCTGTGTGCTAATCTCTGAGATGCGCTGTTGCAGCGCACGCACATATTCAAACTGTATCTGCATGTCCTCCTCGGACTCCTTGGTTGTCACTGCTGGTGCGGGTGTCGAGCTGCTGTTGCTACTAATGGTGGTCACTGTGGATTGTGTCGTCTTGGGCTGCTGCTCCGAGCTGCTGGGCGTTGAAATCTCTGCTTTGCCCGTTGCCAGCAATGTGGCAAACTGATCGAGGACTTTCGGCGATGAGGTATCCAGTGGACTTGTGACTACAGTCAAGGCCTCGCTCTCCTCTGTTGTGGTGGGTTGCGTTTGCGAGGTGACCATGCAGCCCAGACTATCGTCATCCAGTTCATTCAATGTGCTCGAGTCTGTCAAAGATTGCGTCATCAGACGTGGCTCTTCATTCACTGGTGTCTTGGCATCATCGTGCATTATGTAAGCACCTTGCTCGATGTAATCAATGCCCAGTTTCTCATCCCGCTTGGTCAACAGTGGCTGCAGCGGTTGCACCTTGGTTTGACCCGCCGCCGTCTTCTGTTCCGCCGCCTGTTTGGGCACACTTTCAATATATTCCATGTAGCCACGATTGTGCAGCAAGGCTGTATTCGTAGCCGAGTAGGCTTCGGCACAGGAGCCCTCAGAGCCGGTGTCCATAAACTCAATGTCATCGATATCGATGGCATGCAGGATGCCACCCATAACGGCAACGGGCGCCTGTTTGGCCAGCTCGTGGAGCACCTCAGTGCTGCTTGGCAGCTTGGCTTTCACCGCTTGTTGGTTGTGGCGACGTCGATGCTCCTTGCGTCGCTTCATTGTGCCCTTGTTGGAGTTGAGCACAAATTCCATATCGACAAAGTTCTCCGAGATGCAATCATCGGCCGTCCAATCGGACAGTTCCGTTTCGGTGAACACCTGGCCGGTCCCAGTGTGTTCTGTCTCCGAATCGGAGCCACGCGAATGGAGATCACCTGTGGGCGTCTTGTCGCTATCATGCTGTGTGGGCGTTGTGGGCGTGTCCGGAGTTTTGGCCGCATTGCTACTTAAATTGAGCGTAATGGGCTTGACCACCTGGCTGTGATCCGGCTCGCGTTCGACGATCAAAGGTAGATTCTTCAAAGTCTCAATTTTGTTTTCGTTTTTGCTATCGAATTTAAGCTTGGGTGGTCCCATCTCTGGCAGTGTTGGGGGCGTTGATACTAACTGGCGTTCCGCTTCGATAACTGTGCATTCGGCTGGCTCTGGAGTAGCTGTCACTGGCTCCACTTCCGCATCGTGATCGTCGTCCAGTTCACTGGTTTTTATTGCAGCCACCGCGGGTGGAACTATGACGCCCGCTGGCATATCCAGAAATTTGACATCCTCCGGATCACCAATATATTTGCCATTCACAATCATCAGGCTGTCCACCTGCATTAGGGCGCCACTGCTATCGTGCACCTCCAAGCGTGGCACATTGTGCTTGCCACCACCTGCGGTCTGTGTATCCGGACTAGTTGTGGACTCCAGGATATAGTGCTGTATGTCCTCGATGCTGGAGCTGCCGGAACTGGAGCAGCTGGTCGCACTGCTGCCAGTCGTAGATATAATCTCCGATTTTGGCTTGGTCCATGGTATGTTGGGCACCTGAATTTGCAGTGAATCCTCCTGCTCCAAATAATTGGCTTTCTCCGGCGAGTCACGTTTCTCCTCGTCGGATTGACAGATCAGCGACTGCTGCTCCTCTTCATCAGCTGCCTTGATATCACCGAGAATATCAGGGATGCACTCCTTGACATCCTTGGACACATCTGGCTTTAGATCATTGATCTTATTGCTGTCGGGCAGCAGGGCAGACACCACAGCCACATTGAGCTCCGGAGTGATGATAGCATCGCTTGTCGTCTTTATTTTTGGTGTCTCCAGCACGGTGAGATCAATGAAGGAAATTGGTTTTTCCGGCGTAATCAGATCAATAACCTCGACGATTGTCTTATTGCTGGTTGGCGTCGTTGGTGACGTCTTCTTGTTCAGCTGATCCAGCAGCGTTGCATTCACAGCATCCGTGTACTCCATGCCCTTGTTCAGCTCGTTCTTACTGTTGACAAAGACGTTCTCCTTCTCATTGTCCGTGGAGTTGCTCGAAGGCGTCTTTTGTATCTTGAGCTCCACGCGAAGATCATTGATCACATTGCTGGTGGCGGAACGCATTAGTTCATTTTGTGTGCTGTCGCCGAGCTTGGTGCGATCAAGGAAACTACGCATTCCTGCACTAATATCGCTGCTGGGATTGAGCAGCTTCTGGCATTCGGAAATGTTCGACTGGAAGCTGCGTATGCGCGAATCCAAAACAGAGGTGGATCCCGATTTTTGTATCTTATTTCCATTGGCCGGTTCGCCAAGCAAATATCGCTTCTTCAGCTCCAGACTCTTCTTGGAGGCAATGCCTTCCGTGCTGGCAGTTTTGTTGAGCAGATAGTCACCGGGACGCGGATTCTGAAGCGGCCCACGTTGGCTGCCAATCAGCAGCGTAGGATCCACCTGAACCAGAGGCTTGAACTGTGGCAAAGGTGGTTGTGGCTGATACTTTTGCAAATAGCTGCCACCCTTCTCCCGCGATGCCAGTTGCTTCTGATGCAGACCGGTGGCACTGGCTGTGATCATGCTGGACTTGACCTGTAAGGGAAGGCATTGCATTAGGACAAGATTATTTTGATATTTCACAAATTTACCTGTACTTTTGTGGGCTTACGCAGATGTGTGTCATCGATAAAGATTTTGGGTGCTTGGCGTATAATCTCATCATTATCGAACTCCGAATCGGTGGATATTTCTGTGGCAGAGTTGAGTTCAACTTCGTCGGGCGATGTGCTTTCAGATTCGGTTTGTACCTGCAATTGTAGCCATTTGGGCAATGCACAATTAATAAAATGCATCATTTTTTTAGCAAAAAAAACAGTGCAAAAAAACGAATAAAAGAAAATATTGAAAAAAAGCATCGACAAAATAGGCAGCGGCGGCGGCATTAGGGATCAGCAAGATCCTAAGCAGTTTTTGGGATTATCGAAACATGCTTAATTAGTGAAGAATTTTTGGAATATTTTTATACATATTTTCTTTGATTATTTTCTTTTGTTAACCAGCTGCTGCAAATGACAATGGCAACGGAAGCGTCAAGATCATCACATGCCTTGTTTTAGGTACGATCCAGAATACAAAACGAACGAAACACACATTTTGGGTTAGATCTTGAGATTTGGGGGTGGTAGATTTTAGGCAGCATTCTGGGTTAGCGAGCTGGACTGGAGACGACACACGAAACATGGCAAACAATTTGTTCTATATGGTTTAGAGACTACAAACTTTTGATATCTGCTCGGGGGTTAGCGCAACATTTCGTGTACAATTTTGATTTTGAATTTACCTTCATAGATCGTACCCAGATGCTTGATTTTTGTATATATATATATATATATATATTATATATTTTAAACGACATGTGGCTAACAAAGGTGTAACTCTCTCTTTCTCTCTCTCTCTCTCTTTCATTCTCTTGCTCAGTATGCTAATTTTGTAGGCGTGGCACTGGCAGGCGGCAGGATTAGCATTTGGGTTTCGGTTGGGTTGAACTGATCGTTCTTATGATCAGCCTAAGAATCTAGGGTATTTTTTTTTTGTTGTTGTTGTTGTTTAGGAGTAAAACTGTTTTTTTTTTTTTGTTTTGGGGGGTTTTATTGGTCAGGTGTTGGTTTCGGGATCTCGCTTGATGGCCTCAGTATAGAAAATAGTTGCGACGTCGCCTAAAGTTTGTTGCAGTTGTTGTTGTTGGTTGTTGTTGTTGGTTGTTGGTTGTCGGTTGATTAAATGTAAAATAGAGAAATAGTTTTTGTGATCAAAGATGTTAGGACTAAGGACAACTAAGAGATAACGCACGACTCTTTGCTGGCGGGCAGTCCATAACTGGACATGTTGGACGATGATGTGGCGGGACTGCGTCGCCTAAACAGATCGCTGAGATGTGAGCTGCTCGAGGAGTTTGTTGTATACGGCACATAACTGGGTGTTGTCATTGTGCTGGCGGAGTAGGGTCTCCGGCTGAGATAGTCGCTGCCCGTGTTGCTGAGGTAATCGTAATTGCGAGCATTTCGTATGGAGCTGGGAAAGCGACTAGTTGCCGTCGTGGCTCCACTTGTCAGTCCGCTTGTGTAGTTGCGTGGCCTGTAGCCGGAAAGCGCCTCCTCCGGCTCGTAGTTGCTGCGTATCACGTCACGCATATAGGGATTCCTCTCCACGACGCGCTCGTTGACAAAGTCACGTTTTCGATTGTGCAAACGCTTGCTGCGATCGAGCAGCGCCTTTGTGCTGGCATCCACCGGATCATCATAGTTGACATAGCTCAGGGGACGTGTGCTTGCCACCGTTGTCGCTGTTGACCGGGTGTCCGTCGTATCCTGGCTGGAAGGTGCCGAGGCAAGGGATTGTAGCGATGCTGAAATGGATCCCCCACTTTTGAGATCACTATAAGATTTGGAGCTCTGGCGAGCGCTCGCCGACAAGGGTTTAAAAGGTTGCGGAGATTGCGAACGTGGCTTGTTATTGAATCTTTTGTGATTGCGTCGCTTGGTGCTCATTAAACCAAGCACATCGTCCGCCTCGAGGGAATCCCTGCGCTGTTGCTGCTCAAAACGGGTCCTTCCGTCTGGCCACTGGCGATTTTGGAAGGCAGCCGAGGGCGGCGAATCGGAGCGTGCATATTCCGGCAGCTGTTGCTTCAGCGTCTGCTCTGCTTGCTCCTCATCATCGCTCTCAGCGTCTTCAACGCTGTTCTGGTTGGGCCAGGCGCGATCTTTGAAGACCTCCGGCACGGGCTCATCTGCCGCACTAACTTCCGGCACATATTTGGCCGGCTCCAACTTGGGCAAGTGCAGCTTCTTGGGCATGGGCACAATCACCGGCTTGTTGTCCTGCAACACAATAAATGCAAACGAGCTGCGACGCGTGGAGTCCGCTGTGGAGTCCACTGTCGAGTTGCTATCATCGCCCAGATCAAGTTTCTTAAACATGGGCGGTGTTCCATCGCGCCTAATCGACTCCCGCCGGCTGCCATTGTTGCTGGCCTGGGTGGCGGCCCTGCGCTGAGTTGGCGTCTGTGGTGGCGTCGGTGGTGGCAGACTACGCTTACCGATGGAGTTCGCGCTGGAGTTGCTGCTGCTCTGCTGGGAGTCACGTCGTCGCTGCTCGGCAGCCGCTGTCTCAAAGCTCTCATCCCGCTTGATCAGCGCCTGGCGACGTTCTCGCTCGAAATCCTTTATAATGCGCTCCTGCGCCGCCGTCGCATCATCCTCCACACTGGGCAGATTATTGAGCAGCTCTATGGAACTTATGGGTTCAGTCGGAAGACCAGCTGCCGCAGCAGGCAAGCGACGACGCAACGGCATTGGACTATTGGGCATCTTTTCCATGTCCCATTCCAGGGAACTTTCCTTGCTGGGCGGGATTAGCGGCTGTTTGCGACGAGGCATGGGACTGTTGGGCAACTTCTCCATATCCCAATCCAGGGAGTTATTAGATTTCGATGGTGCTATTAGCTTACGTGGCTCATTGAGACTGCTATGCGAGGAGTTTGTGCTTTTGATTGAACCATTTTGGCTTTCCGGCTTTGCCAGCTCTGATTGATCGATTTGTATTTCTGGCACAGGAATTTCCTCTCTAATCTTTGGCTGACTGACATCAATTCCATTCTTAGGTGACTCCTTCACAGCATCAACCACATCTTCCTCTGGCTGTAGTCTCGGAAATTTATGTGTCTCCACTACCAGTGCGGATTGAGTTTGCACATCTTCAGGCTGCACATTCTTTGTATGCAGTTGCTGCAGCAAATCCTGCACAGAGGGTGACATATCCACCGGATCCAATTTAGCCAGCTTTTTCTTTAGGCGCTGTGGTGGAACGGGTACATTGGGCTCACTTGATGAGGAGCTGCTCTTTTGTCTTCGCTGTGGCCTGGCGGGGAAGTGGGAGCCATCGACTTCATCCACTCCTTGGTCTTCGGTGTGCTTGAATCGATTGGTCTGATTCATCCGGCTCTCTGGTGCCTCATCGCGCTCGAGTGACTCAAGCTTACCCAGGAAATCGCGTTCAGCGGAACTGTTTGCGGTTAGATCAACCGTAGGGCTAATGATCACCAGATCCTCATTGGAATCAAACTCAACATTTACCAGCATTTTATCGGAGAATTCACCAAGGAGCTTCTCAATGCTGTGGTCCTCGGAGCTGCCGCGCTTAACCACCGTTATGGGTTGGGCACTCGGACTCTTGCTAATTGTGGTGCACAGTGAATCGGCATCTATGTCATCGTCCAAATCAGTGACTGGCACTTGCGACTGGCTGACCGACTCCATGGCCTCTACCATGCTCTGGAACACCTCATCGACATGCTCCACATCGCGTTCCAGTTCGATGCTGCTCAGCGCCTCGAGCGCCTCCAGATTCAGCTTCTCGGTTAGCGAAATATCTGATTGTCGTCGAGAGAGCACCAAGCTAGACTGGGATCCACGACGGGAATTATTTTGCGACTTATCGCAGCCCGTTTTGGGCAGATTCCTGATATCCTCCACAGCAGGGCGCACAGGTGTCTCATCCGTTGCTGCATCTAAATTGAGAATCTCATCAAGCATTTCCTCCACGAGTGGACTCTTTGTCTTGGAACGCTCCAGCTCCTTTGCCTCGGTGGCCTTCTCAATTAAATCCAAAATCTCAAAGTCATCTGGCACCGGCGTTGCCGGTTTCGGTGGAATAATGTCGATTTTAGGCTCAACTTTCTTGGTTTTGGGAACGATTTTGTTTTGTTTCTGCTGCGCTTGCTTTGCCTGCCGTGCGTTGCTAATCTTGGCCAGCTCCTCCAGTGAGTTATTGGCTTTTGTGGGTTTTGGGGACTTTTTCTTTTTAATGGGCGACTTGCGCTTCTCGGGTGATTTACGCGGTGCCAATCCAAAGAACTTGGCCAGCTTGGAGTTCTGATATTGCACGGGTAGCTGAACACCCCGAGCAGGTTGAGGCAGTTGCTCCTGCTGCTGCTCCTGCTGCTTTTGCTGTTCCTCCTTTTCGGCATAGAATTTGTTGCGTTTCTTTTGCAGAAAATTTGTTGCTTCGCTGCGCCACTCATTGCGCAAATAGTCCATGGTGCGCTCCAGATCACTCATCGAGTCGGTGACGGAGGCGAGGGACTCCCTCGATCGATTCAGGCTGCTCAAATTGCTTGTGCTGGATTCCATGCGGCGCAGCTTGAAGGCCGCCTGCTCATCGCTGTTCTGCGATTGAATCGAGCTCATCGATTCAAAACGTTTCAAAATATTCTGCACTCCGCTCAAGCGCTGGTTTGGCTCCAGATCAAAGTCACCTTCACCGAGTGACTTGGTTTTCTGGAGCTTCTTGCTCTGGCGTCGCGGTAAATCCAACTCCAGATCTAGACCCGTTTCCTCGAGAATGCGCTCAATTTTATCCGAGAGATCACTGGGCGATTTGTCATCATTAAAGAGCTTTTGGTACTCGGAGCTGGGTGAACCACCTTCATCCGCTAGAATCTCATCGAATATGCGCTCAGCTTCATCACGTGGCAGCTGCTGCTCCTCCGGTTTGGTTTCCACTGCTGCTGTTGCCGCTGCAGCCGCCGCTGCCTTTTTGGCTTTGGTGCCTTTTGGCACAATTTTCTTTACGATTTTGACTTTTCCCTTGGGATTAGTTGTGGTTTTGGCCATGTTTGTAGTTGTGACCTTCTTTTCGGCTGGTTTCGTTTGGGCAACTAGCTTAACTGGTGCCTTCTTTTTGGCCAAATCCATGGCGCCATCCAGCTGATGCTCGCGCAGACTAAAAGTGTTGAGAGAGGACTGCCTTTTGGGCGCTACCGGTTTGGACTTGGGCTCCGGCTTGGACTGCGCATCCTTGGCATCCTTAGTTTCTTCGACCTTTTCCGGCTGGGGTACAGACGCCTCAGTTTGCGATCTCTTCAATCTTTCCGCCACCGTATCAACGGTGCGTCGCTGTGGCGCCGGGCTGCTTGGAAAGTACTTGGCCAAATCGACATCTTTTAGGGTTTTCTGATTCTTATTTGTATAGCCGGCGCTGCTTTTCTCCGTCTTCTGATTGGGAAAGTATTTGGAGAGATCCACGTTTGCTGTGTGCACCGTGGGAGTTACCATTTGGGATTTAATGTGATCCATGGTACCTGCAAAGTTGCTGACTCCAATTTCCTTGAGTTTACTATTTAATTGCGGATTGCTTTGTGATTCCACATCCTCATCAATGTCCATCTCCTCGTCCTGTTCGCTGCTGTGCTGCCGTTGGAGCTTCTTCAAAGTGCCCAGCAGGTTCTCCATGTGCGACTTGCGTGCACGTGGACTGGACTTGGAGCTGGCATTGCTTTTAATGCTGCTCGAGCGGCTTACATTGGCGCTGCTCTTGCGCTCCGGCTTGGGACTCAGTTGCGTCACTTTCTTAAGACTTTCTGGCTTCTTGAGCAACTCCTTGGGTCGCTCTTCAAAGTTGGGCTTGCGTGGCTTCAGCTCATCGAGATTAAAATCAATGATGGGTTTGGGTTTGGGCTCAACGATAACCGTTTGCGGAGGACTCACAACCTTTTCGTATTTCTCATCAAACTTGGATTTGCTGGGTGTGGCTGCAATTGTGGGTGTGGCTGTCACCTTAATGCCCGCAGCTATGGCTGCATTCTCGGCCAGCCACTTCTCCTTGAGAGTCAGCTTGCGTAATATGTCGCTTTTGACCAAGTTTTCCTTTGCCAGCACTTCGAGATCCTTGTTCATTTTGACCATATTATTTAGATGATATAATTTTTCGCTAATTGCTTCGATTTCGCTGCTAAATTTTCGTGGTGCATTTCGCTCCAGCTGCTCAATTTGAGCACGCGTCGGCGTTGCGGTGGGCGTGGTCGGCTCACTTTTGGCCGACTCAAACGAATTGGCCGACTTAAGCGAGCTGCGTTCCACATTCTCTTTATTCTCAATGTTCAAGTTGAGCTTCTAATTGTATTAAGGATTTTAAAATGAAACCAACACCATGACAAGGACAAAGTTTTGGGTGGATTGTACGTATAGATGATACCATCAGAGTAATCAGAGTATACAACAAAATTAAATACAAAATAATGATAATAATAATAACAAAATTAGTTTCCCATTAACCAAGTGATGGCAATTTGAAGAGACTCACCTCCGTTTCGGTGTCTGTGGGCAAATTGACGGGCAATGGCTGCAGACGCACTTCCTCGCGTCGCCGTTCACGCGCCTTCTTAAACTCCTCGCCCTCCGTGTCGTCCTTGCCATCGTCTGAAATTAATTGATAAATATACAATAAATAATTAAGATATTTAAATATAATTTTATAATGAACTCACCGGCAATACCCTCACTGGAATCGTAGAAATCATCGGAATCATCGCTATCCTCACAGTATTGCTTGCCAATCCAATCGGATGCCAACTGCAGGGTTTGCGCACCAAATGGCGAATCGTCCGCCTCCTCAAACATCTCCGAATCGGACTCCGTGTCTGACTCATCCGAGCTGGACAGCTCCGACTGCGAATCATTGTTCGATTCGGGCAGGAAATTGCGACCAGACCACTCATTCTCATCGATAACATTCGCCTCATCGTCGGACATGTTGTCGGCGGAGGCGGCAGCCCTCGTAGTTTCCAGCAAATCGACTTGGTCCCGGGTGGGCGTAGTGTCCATGGCCTCAACAGCGGTCTCAGCAGCTGCATTTGGCGCTGCTTGCGGTGTGGCAGGTGAGGCAGCTGTGGCAGGCTGTGCTGCAGCGGATCTCTGTGGCAAAACAAAGTGTGAATAAAAGTGGAAAAGCAGGGAAATCTTTGTAAACTGTGCTTACCCTCTTATTGATGCGCTGTGGCATTGGCTTGGGAGGCAGCCGAAAGTGTTGGGTGCAATAGAAGCGACCCTGTGGATCGTCACGATCGAAGGCATAGCCGCCGAGGCGCAGATTTGTGTGGCAGTGATGACACTTAAGGCAATTGCGATGCAGCACCAGACCCTCCACCGTCGTCTTCTCCATCAAATAAACCGTTTGCTTGCAGAAGCGGCACTTCTCGGAGGCGGCCTGCTTCTTGAAAGCCAGCGCCACCTTCGAGCTCTAATTGGGTGAATTGATTAAGCCGATTAGAAATATGCTAATATTGGATTTATGCTGCTAATACAAAAGAAGGCAGCAGTCGGTTATAGCCGACTGAAAAATACTCTGATAAAAGTGTACTAAAAGCTGACAAAAAAGGAGAAAAACCAACATCTTGTGGAAGTTGTTTTTTGTGAGACTTTGAGGAAGATTGGTAAGTTGGGGTTTAAAAAATTGACTTTATCATTAATCTTTCGGATATTTAGACTTTTAAAATTTTAATTTAAATCGTAATTTTATAAGCCACTTTCATTATCAGAGTATACAAAAATAGTTAGCAGTTAAGTTTTGCGTATGTGCGTTAAAATACAGATGAGTGTTAAATGTACATGTGGATGAGATTTGTGATTATGGATGAGAGATCGGCCTAAAACATACATACATATATTTATATATATATATATATATATATATATATAGAAGCAGGCTAACAACAACAAAGAGCAACAGCAAGAGAGCAACAACAATAACAATACGCAGGGCACCTTAGACCAGGACCAGTAAGGACGCAGACTAAGGACTAAGTTAACACAAAAGCTGTAAAGCAACTAAATATACAGGATAAACATAGGAATAATTAAAAAAAAAAAAACACAAAGGAACCCAAAATCGGAAATGATATATAATCAGGTGTTTGGAATACACCCAAAACTACTTACAGATTTTGGTATGACAGTGTTGGTATTGGTTGTGGTGTTGGTGGTTGCATTGCTGCTCGCGTTCTTCTCATCCGAATTGGTTTCGTCCTTTTTGACAAACTGGCCGGCAATGGAGGCGACCTTATTGCGTCCCCGCTCACCCACATCCAGATTGTGACCCTCTTTGAGCTGTTTATCCAGATTCTTAAGCGTCGTATCGATCTCCTTGAACTTTTCCGCCTCGCGCGAATCCTGCCGCTGTGGCTTGGACATTTTGTGCTGTCGCGCTTGAAACTGCTCCTTGCTCCACTTGGGCACCTTTTCGCGACCCTTGGGCCCATGGATCTCCGTCTTCTTGGACAGCTCGATCTTCTTCTCGATCTCGCGCACATTCCAATCGTTCGAATCGATCTTGCCAATGGCACGCATCAAATCTTTGGGTTTCTTATCACTGCCCTGTCCGGGACGTCCCGTCATTCTTTGCTCCATATTCTTGATGCGATCACTGAACTGCTGATCTGCCTCACGCGGCAGTGCCGACGGAATATCGCCACGTTCGCGATCCTGCACGGGGGGTTGGTGGTGGTGGTTGTGGTGGTGTTTGTGGTTGCGGCGCAATTGTTGTCAAGTGTTTAATTTGATTGGTGTCAGATTTCATTAATTGTGGGGCGGGCATTGAAAAGATTCAAAGTTGTGGGCGGGATTGGTGAAGAAATCAAAATTTGTATAAATTGAAATATTTATCGTCGACGTTGGATTAACATAAATAATAAAATCAAAAACACACAACAACAACAAAAATAATAATTAACAATAATTAAATATATTACTAAGATTTTCAGTCTAGTTAGATGTAGGAAACATAGCAGCAAAAATTGCTTTAGTATCTGGCAGCATCAGCAAAAAAAACTAATCAAAATTTCAGAAATTTTAATTGATCGCTTGGAAATTAGAAATCACTTTTTGATATTTAAATTGTACAGAAATTTTGAATTATTACTAAATTATTATGTTTCACAGAGTATGTAGAATTAACAAATTTCAAATATATATATTAATTTATTTTTCTACTGTGAATTTTAGTTAATAATTAATTACTTTCAAATTTTATAGTTTCTAATTAACAAGCGACCACACAAAATGCATTAATTAACAAGTTTTTTAGTAAGGCAACATCAAATTGAGGCTTTTAATTATATTTTGGCCCTTAGCAAAATAGATGAGTTTACCAAAAGTTTCATTTTGGAGTTTTCGAACCAGCGAAACCAGTTGAGTTTTGAAGTTATAAAGACAAACAACATTTGGATTACGGCTTCCGCAAAACATGCTCTAAATTCCATTTCAGTTTAATAACTTTTTTTTTTTTGATTAGTTAGCCAAGGCAACAAGTTTTTTTTTAGGAGCCTGCAGTAGTTCGGTTAGTTAAGGCACAAAGACTGGCCAATGCCAATGACCAGCCAGGACAACAAAACATGAGGAGAGAGCAGAGAGCGGAGAGCAGCGTGCAGCCAACATTGAGAAAACGGGACAGGCAGGCAATCGAAGGACTCGCATCCAGCATTGCTTACGGGAAAGAGCAGTTTGCGCTCCAGTTCCTTAACACGATCGTTGAAGACGGGCGCCTGTTGGCGATATAAAAATATCGAATAGTCCTCAAAGGGTGTGCCGTCCTCGGCCACGCCCTCGGCAACCCCATCGCCACCCTCTCTCAGCAATTTGCCCGCCTGCAAAAGCTGCAAACTTTTGTAGAAATTCTGCGTCTGATGGAAACGCTGCTGGCGTCGACGGCTCATCCTATCCAAGCGATTCTCCTCGATCTCTTGCAAACGCTGCTGGCGCTCCTCCTGCACAGCACAGCAGAGTGGAGAGTGGAGTCAAGATTTGTACACAGTACACAAGATTCGTGTGTGTGTGTGTGTTGTTTAAAGGAGTGTGTGTAAATATAAATATGCGTGTGTGTTGTTGGTTTGTTGAATGAGACATAAAACGTAGACTAGAATCTAAATGAACTACAGGACTAACGACTAGATGGTTATGGGATCTGGTTAGGATCTGGGTTTAGTAGAAAGATGTGACAAAAGTTACATTTACAAATGGTCATTTTTTAGCATGGACTTTGGACACTGAGCGAACTGACCTCGTTGATGGATTCGTATGCATTTATCACGTTACTGATTTCATGAAAGAGAGCTGTTTTCAGTATGAGTTTAACCTTTTTTTTGTTTTGTTTTTTTTTTATGGATTTTCGTTGTTTTTTTGGTATTTTTGTTTTTTTGTTTTTCGTATGACAAGCGATCAACAAGAAATTACAATTAATATTTAATGAATGTATGAAAGAGAGAAAGAAAGAGAAGTTTTGGTTGACACAGTTGAAAAGTGATGGCCTCTCCTCTCCTACACATAACAAAAAGTGAGTTTACTAACTTATAAAACTATATAGATATATTTATATTTATATATAGAAAAACAAATTTTGATTGTTGCCATCACTTTTCAAGCTGCATTCAATGCGCGAGTGAACCATTCCATGATATAGTCGAAACATTTACTCACAATGTTCGCCGTTTTATCAGCCTGGCGACGTTTCTTCGATCGACGTGGAGTATCACTTTGAGCTGAAATATATAGAAAGAAATCTAATTAGATATATAATATATACAATGAGTTATCCAGTTATATGTGTAAAAGTATCTAGTTAATGATTTAAATTATAGCTATACAATCGCACAGAAAGCACTCTTCAAAATTATTACACTTTGGCCTACAAAACTATTAAACTGAGAAATAATGATATTAAAATGCTATTATTATAAATTTAACAATTACTTGTTTGAAGATAAACAAAAGACCGATTTAAACAACGGTTCTAATATTGTGAAATATATAATTTTTAAATTCTCAACTTGAATATATAAAGAGGAATAAGAATATTAAAATGCTATTGTTATAAATTCAATAATTTCTAGTTTGAAGCTGAACAAAAGTTTGATTTTATAGCATCATTTCTAAAAGTTTTAAGTTTTAAACTTGAATAAATATGTTTATATGCTTATATAATTATCTACTTATATAAGTATTAAGCTATACGAGATATGACTGAGCGTTCAGATTGGTTTTAATATCACAGAGATAATTAAAGAATTCAGACTGTCTGCAAAAATGCAAAAATAAATCTATATGAACTACGAGGAAATCTCTATTAATCCCTTATGGATTAGATTTTATACAACTTATTTTTCCTTTTTAATACGTCTTAAAAAATATAATTTTATATTTCGATAAAACAATTTAGATTGATGAACTTGATTTTTTTGCTTTATGCCGTATAATAGTTATCTTCAACACACCCTGTTGCACGTTATTGCTGCTTGCCGCAGCGCTGGTAGCAGCGCCGGTTGAGGAATTAGGTGCCAGATTGCCGCCGCCGCCGCCGCTGTTCAACAGCTGCTCGTGGCGACGCTGACGCTTGGCGCGCTCCTCCTCCAGGACAGAGCGCCGTTGGACCGTAGTTGGCACATCGACGGCATCCTGCATGGGCGACTTGGCCTTGGGCTTGGTCTGCAGCAGCTTGGAGAAGTCCGGCGGTGCGTGCGTATGATTGATGCGATACTTTTGACGCAGATCACTGAAGTCCATCTTGGCATGCTTGATGTGCGGTATCTCGCCACGAAATTGTTCACAGATTTGGTCCAAATAATTGAGCCATACACGCGACTCGACATCGGTCAGATCCATCGATTGCTTGGCGGTCATTATCCGATCAATGAGCAACTCACGCTCCAGCACAGCAAATGCGAGCTCATTGCACTCCAGCGGGCTCATGTCCTTGGTGGCAGCATAATCAATTAGATCCGGCCGATAACTGGCAATAGGTCAAGAATAAGGAATGAGATTTTGATAAAGATCTTTTATGTGTGCCACTTACCGACTGATGAGCGCACACAGGACACGCCCATTGCGGAACACATCCGAGGGCTCCTTGAGTTCAGCGGCAAACTGATGCGTTGCAAGCTGTACGCTGATCCAGCGCAACAATGAGGCAGCCTGCGGCAAGGAATCTGTAAAAGAAAAACATATTGATTAATATCAACAGTTATTTGAAAATCTATCTTTCTTCCAACTCACCTCCGCTGCGTCGCTTGCGTTTGCCCGGCGTCTGCACATTGGGCAACAAGTTCAACGCATGCGAATCCATGAAGGTCTGCTCGAGAATCGCTGGATCATCGGTGTCAATGAGATGCTTCACCTGCCAACTGTTCACCGATTCGCGATTGAGGTTTGGATAACGTGTGGCCGGATCCACCGTATAGGCGCTAATATCACGTTGCAGGGTATCGGGTGTGGTCTGATTGAGCAGGCGATAGATGCTCTCGCGCTGCGCCAGAACGCCAAGTGTGCTGTTCTGGGGATTTGACCAGAGCTTGATGGCGTAGGCAGCATCCATGCTGGAGAGGAAACCACGAGCACAACCCGAACCCGTTGGCCAGAACGGTTCGAGCAGACTGTCGCCGACGAGGCACTGCATCAGACGGCAACCCTTGCGCACCAGGACGCGGCAGGACATCTCGGCGGCAAACATGGAGGTAAAATCAAACATGGCCACATCCGGTTTGCCATAATGATTGACAGCAAACTCCAGATTGGGCATTTGATACTGTGTGGAGAACTCGGCCGCTTCGCGTGCATAATCATGCAGCTTCTGTGTGTCCACATTGGCGGCAGCAAGCAACTCCGCAGGATCAGCCATATCCTCAATGATCACACCCTTATCGATCAGACTGTGCTTCTTGGCTGTCATCACAAAATAATGCGTCTCATCCTTGTAGTAGACAATGTTCTCGAGATCGATGCCCGTGCGACTGTAGAGCTCCTTGAAGAAGGCCTGATTGAAGATGAAGGCAACGCCGCTAATCTCCTCCACTTTGGCCTCCGCCTCGGTTTTCTTATTGATGAAATTCGCTGTGATGGCAATGGCCAGTTTGCCACGAAACTCCTTGCGCCGAAAGTCCAGCATATTCCGCTTGCCATCGGCGCCAATTAGGACATCGAATTCATAGTGTGATACGGGATGATCCGCTGGAGTAACGGCCGCATGCCAACCACTGTGTTCCTCGCTGGGCTCCAGTGCATGTTCGAAGCTGACGCCCTCATGGATCTCAACGCCCAGCAGGAGGGCGACCTTCAGCAGCATGCATTGCAGCTGCCTGATCGAGATGTGATCGATGGCACCAGCACAGAACTTGCCATAGAACTTCTTGGCGCCCAGATTACGCAAATCTGTGATGACAAATGGCCACAAGTGCAGCACATTATTTCTCGTAATCCGATCACGTTTCTCCAGCACCACCACTTTGGCACCAAGCAGTTGAGCCTCAATTGCCGTGCGCAATCCACAAGGACCGGCACCAATCACCAGGACTCTGGTGCCGGTGCAAGCGTTCCCCTTCCCATAGACACGATGTGCGGCACGTGCATCGAACTTCTTCCACAATGCCTGCGCCTTCCACGAGCGCACCTTGGCCTTGAGCTTGGGATAGAACTCATTAAGCGGGGATGGACGCAAGCCAACCGCCTCACACATGGCTCGATGCAGTGCCAAAATCTGTCGCATCGTTGTTGCCACACAGAGCAGATTGAAGAACTCGGCGGCTTCCGCGGCAGCGGCATGTTCAGCCATTAGCAGCGCCTGTTGTTGTTGCTGTTGTGCCGTCAGCAGCTGTTGTTGCTGCTGCTGCTGCTGTTGCTGCTGTTGTTGTTGCTGCTGCAGCTGCTGCTGATGGTGCCGCTGATGCTGGCGGCTCATGCTGCAAATATACAAAGCAGATGTGGTATAAGAATAGATATTTCTACCAATTGCTATTTCAAATTTATTTAGTCTGATTATCATCTATAAGCCTATACAGTTATTACGAATATTTATTTATATACACTCAGCGAAAAGCGAATCACTTATAGGGAATTTATTAGCAATTGAAATTGCTTGTTTATTTTTGGGCGCAGATGATACATTTTACATTTGCATTCGACTAATTGGGATGCTTAATGATTAACCTAATTAAGTAATTTCCGTTAATTATTTATTTATTGCATTCAAACTGAATTCTTAACAAGTTTCGCCACATTAGCTGTCAGTTTTCTTCTGCTTTTGTCTGGCTGTCACAATTAATTATTAAAAAGAAAATTAATTATGTTTACAGTTTACAGTAATTTTCAAGTCAACGAACCAAGTTCGCACGAGTTCAGCAACTCGAAATTGAAATTCAAATTAAAATTTAACTGAGAGTGAGAGTAATTTTGCTTTACTCATTTCTTTGTTATGCCACATTCGACTTTTAAAACAAAGAAATAATATCAAAACTGATATCTGTCAAGGCTTATTTAATACTGAAATTAGTTCAAAAAGAGTAACTAATTTTTGGCACAAAAATTTAAGCTGTTCTTTAGAACTGAAGAAGGAGTCATTCCCACTTTTGTGGTTTGGGGTAACTTCCTTTTAATACTGGAATTAGTTCAAAAAGAGTACTTAATTTTTGGCACTTAAATTTAAACTGTTCTTTAGAACTGAGCAAGGAGTCATTCCCACTTTTTTGGTTTGATTGAATTTCCTTATCGCAGTCACTGTTGTTGACAAGAAAATCAGAAATTTGCTTCCTCATAAAATGCGAGACAACAATCTGTTCTGAGCAAGACATTAAAGTCAATTAATAAAATTAAAAGCAAATATAAATCACAAATTAAAAAGCGCATAAAGCGACGATTAGTCATGCGAATAAGCATTGTCCATTGTGGATTGGAATTGAGTGGACTGAGAGATCGAAATGGATCGCCATAACAAAGGAGTTCAGGGAAAACTGCGAGGCTGTTGACAATGACAACCGGGCAAATAACACAAGTGGGAAATGAGCCAATGAAAAGCTAAAAGAGGCGTGAACCTTTCGCGTGGGCGCTGCTAGACAGGCAACAACCTGACAATGGGTCCAAGGAACAGCAAGCCGAGTTCCGACAACATATATACGAGTATATATATATAGAGCAGTCAGTGGCTTATGAAAATGAACTTCAAAGCAATGTTGGAAGTTTGCAATAAAAATGAAAAGTAAAACACGAGACGGGCACAAAACTTAAGTTGTCCTTTGTTTGCGAGGAATGCGGCATCCCAGAGTAATGTTGAAATTCCCAAAAGCAGGCAGCGGCGCACAAATGTAAAGCTATAAAATAAAAGTGGTCTACAAACATTGCTCGCCCAGGGAATACCCTGAACTTAAAGCTGACTTGCCAAAAAATGGCGCATTCCCAGCCAAAAAGAATTGCTTAATAAATATATTCTATTATTGCTCCCTAATCAAATATTAATATAAATAACTATAAATTAAATATGCTTTATGAGAAAGACCTCTTAATTGTAGCTCTTTCTAGTATTTTGGCTAAAATTGATAAAATGTAGACTTCTCTTTTTGCACAATTTATCATGTCCATTTGCACACCTTTGGTAATGGGTGCACACTCACGAAAACAAAGGATAAGTTGCCGCAGGCAACAGCCACTGGTAGCTAGCTAACTGGTTGCTTAGCCATGTTAACCGGACACCAGTCATTGCCCCAATTTTGTGTGAATGGGAATGAGGTGGAAAATAATCGCATTGTTAACCACTTAGGGTATATATATATGGTACTGCCATGGTTGAGTTTATTGCACTGCACTGCATGTTCACTGCGAGCACTTTTTGCTCTTTCTCGAATTATACAGTTAAAAACACAGATATATCTCTGCCATACAACATACAACAAATTTAACATGCCGCAGTGAATAAATGTTATTATGCTTCCACAGCTGCATCTCCCGGCGGTGTACGCTCCATTAGTTCCCCCGAAATAGGACGGAAATTTAGCAGTATAGGCATCATAGGATGAGATCCATCATCCAATAGCTCCAGTTTGAGCATCAGCTTCGATGGTTTTGGCGTTTCATCAGCTTCCTGGCAGTCCAACGACATCATTTCATTCACATACTGGTCAATATCTTGGCGCAAGTGTTCAATGGTTGTCGCATTGATTGAGTAATGATAATTGCAACATTTGAAGAATCCATGCCGCACACCAGCTGCGAGCACATCTGCAACAACGTTGCGAATGCGTCTACCTTCCACCTTATAAATGTTAGCAATCCGTTGAGATACCTCTCTCAAACTGGCTGGACGACCCAATACTTGCAACACCTCAATTACTAACGCACCCGTCCTTTTACCCAGGTTCGATGGATTCATTGCGAGTGAGGGAATTATTAATATTATTTATTTTTTTCCTACTTTAATTGTTTACAAGAAATTTATGCTTTCCGCTGAGCAACCTTTAAAAAGTTGGTACTCGAAATATGTTTTAAATAAAATTATTTGTTTTTTTGTCGCTCGGTTTAAATCGTATAATAAACTGAATAATAAAAGCAAATGACGTACAAAAATGTTTGACAGCAAAAACAAAAGCAAGAATTCAAAAGAAATTTAAGAGTGAAGCAAAATTTTTCGTTTTGTGATGAGATACAAAGATATTTGAAAGTCAAAGTATATTGTATATATATATATATATATATATACAATATACTTTGAGAGTATATTATATATGTATAAAGACAAGTACACAATGGCTTAAGGATAAACAGGAAATTCCATTCTCAACCAAAAACTTAACCGTTTGACTGAACACAAAGGAAACCATCTATTCAAATTTCTGTTCCATTTGGATAACCACTCCTCAGCTGACAGTGGAATGCCTTTCAACTGTTTTTCAATAATAAACTTAACCTTTTTACAGACAAATTGTGTTCAAGACATCCTCTCCCAGGCTCTTATAATTTATAATCTTTTGCCGGCTCATCGTCTATTGGAGTGAAAAATACGGAAATGCGATTGGCGCCAAGAAAACCATAAAAAACGCACGCACAAAGCTCAAGTTTGAGTCACAGCTCATCAAGGAAAAACAAGCAATTAGTTTTTGTGAATGGCCAGACTGGCACATACCCTGTAGCTATGATATATGAGTTGGAGTATTAATATAAATCGTTTGTGTGAGGTTTTTAAATTTTAAAGGATGGAATTATATTTATAGCACATAGAATATAAATTTATGGAACACATTTTACAAGATTCATCTTTAAATTAATAAGTTAATTATAATATATAAAATAATATATAATAAATAAATTATTAACAAATTAAGGATCTCCCAAAGACATAAAAACAGACGTTGAATGTAACTGAATATTGGAAATCTCTTCACTTTATAAAATATAAAATAGGCATATAAACAACTTATAAATTTTTTTAACTAATAATTAATTTATATTGTTTGACCTTTAACCTAAGCTGACTTGTAACTGTTATTAAGTGTTTGTCAGACTCAAGATACCCTCTTAGCCCTTAACTATATATATATATATACAATATATATCACCACCTACAGGGTTGGGGTTTGGCGACGTTTCGACGCGTTTGTTGTTTTTCCTCTTATTCTTTGTTTGCTTGTTCTCATTTTCTTTCTCTCTGCTTTGCCACAAACTGTTTGTTGAGCTTGCCCCAATAAAGGCGGCATGTGACACATTCGGCCCCCCGACAACAGAGCATATTATGTCACTGGGGAGCTCAACATATATAATTTAACATGGCTAACATGACAAAAGTGGTAATTAAAGTCACAAGTAACTGAAAAATTAAATGCTTATCGATTTTCTGCACATCTGTTTAGAGACGAACTGGCTAATGTTTTGTTTGTTGGGGCAGGAAGAATGAGGCATTGATGGTCGCCAAGGCAAATAATAACTCCTGCTTAGCAAATAAATGGGAAGCTCGTTTTGTAATTTGCATTGTTTGTTCGGATGACTCATCCATTGCGCACAATTCCAAAATTGTTGAGGGTTGTATTTTATCTGGTTCGGACGTCATACAACAAACACAAACTGATGATAAATAGACAGGCTTGCAGATGTAAAATGTTGCACATGGCTGCCGGACAAGATCAAGGTTTTATAATTTACACAAAACATTTCTCTAGGGAGTACACTCAGCGCAAGCTAGGCCATTTTTGTTCTTAAATAATTATTGGGGGAACTTGAATGAACAGAGATATAAATTCTAATTGCAAGAATTGTTTTTGCACATAAAATTTGCAGTTGAAAAGTTATTATTTTCATTTATTTACCACTTGACTTTTCAAACATCTTTATTCTGCGAGTGTAGCAGAGAAAATTATTAATACAACATAGCGCAAAATCAAATTGGCCAATTGCCAACAAATTTCATAATTATTATTAATATACAACAAATATTTGGTTTGAAACATTTGTAATTTTCTGCTTTCTGTATTTGCCCCGATTACCTGTATATATTCGAATATTCGATTTTGTTTTCCTATTTCACATCTGTTTCGTTGACAATTGTCAAATGTTTTTCTGTCACCTGAACACAAAACTTTTCACAATTTATTTATTTTCACAATATTTGTTGTTGAAGTTGCGCAGTCGAAAGGCGTCTGATTATAAATGAAACATCTCCGATGAATATGAGCATTTTTTATGCAATTTTTGAATAATGAAAGAGCGCATTCATATTTTAATAATACAGTGATAAAGATACTCAACTTCCGCAGGTAAACAAAAGCACAAAGTGAAATAATGTCGTAGAAAGCAAAATAAAAATATTATGAACTCTAATTATAGGTATATATATATTGTATCTACGACACAAAAAAAAAAAAAACAACGCGTAATACAAATGTTTCCATAATCAACACACAACAAACTGATAAAGTGATTTATGAAGAGACAGACAGGCGGGCAGAGGGGAATAACAAGGCCGATAAGAAAGTGAAGTAGGAGAACAGATTTCCAGACACTTTCTAACATTGTCCAATATATATATATATATATATACAGATATGTCAGATCGGCTCTGCATTTTGACATGTGTGTCACGTAATGAACATATATTTCTTTGGCTTCATTTGCAAGTGAGATCCAGCAATAGAAATATGCAAGAAATACGTGAAAAGTTTTTTAAACTTATTCAACAAAATGGGAACACATGGGAAAAAAGGGTGTGAAGCAACTGAATCTGATTCTGAAATTAGAAGACATTTAACTGATAAAATGCTATCGATACATATATATTGATAAGATTAATTTGATTTAAAATGCGTTTTTTATTTGCAAAATTGGGAAAACAATACAATTTATTTTTGATTTATTTGATAACATCATTTTTCCAATACTCTTTACTTGAAATGAGCATATTAACTTTATTTTTAACATAAATAAACTTTGCATATGGTATTCGCATGTTGAATTCCGTCGGATTCGAATGATTTTCCGTGGCGAGACGTGTTTGCAATCCCAGAGAGATGGGTAATTCGTAAAACAAACATACAAATCTTAAAGAGGTTCACACGGAAAATGCTTGATTGATTTGTTCGCATGCTGCAACAAGAGTTGTTTGAGCCAAATGTTTTCTAATTTTGGCAGCCAATTGCGCCAATTGGGCGGCAAGCGCGCCTCAAAAATGTTCAAATTGCAAACATATTGATTTATGACAAACAAAACAACAGCAAAATAAAGCAAATAAAACAACAAAAAAAACTGACCACTTTCGGGGCACAATGCGGAAATGCCGCAGTAGCTATATATGTATATCAGTATACATATAGGTATTTTATACGAACACTTACACTTACAAAATATATTGTCTTGACAGTATTTTTTCAGTATGAATTAAAATCACTTGTCAGATGCACTAGATGACACGCAAAAATTGAGGGAAAAAAAATTTGAATTTAAACAAATTTTGATTAGTTAAAACTCGGCGCCTATTTTGGTAGAGAGCCAAAATAATTACCCATTGTTATAAATTTCTTGACAAAACTTATTTGACGGCGACAGACATTTACGTATAAATCAGATATAATTATAAAAAATAAATCAAAATAATTTTTTTGCCTTAAATGGTTTTTATTTTTGTATGAGAAAACAAAAGGCACATCAAACTTTAAGTATAATGAATAAAGAAGTTCGCAAGCAATTTAAACATTTTGTAAAGTCTAAATTCAAGAGGAAACTGTTAAATTGTAATGTTAGGCAATAATAAAACTAAAAAAAAAAAATGTGCTTAAAAAGTTTTATTTGCAGAATCGCTATTTTTAGTTACTAGGAAAATTGGGTCGGCAACGGATGTGGCGGACACATGACAAATATAAAAAAAAGCTGGCAGTCAAACATTTGGCAGCCAGACCATAAAACTATCCAATAAGTGATATCTTTTGAAGTTTGAATACCCTTGCAGATATGTCAAAAATTGCTTAAAAATGCTGTGCTGACTGAGGGATAAGAAAATGTCAATTTTCAATAACATTAAGACAAGATTATGAAAAAATGTAAGTCACAGGCGAAGGAAAATTTAATTCTTTTTTTATACACATGTAAAATTGATTAAATTTTGGACTGGTCCAAAGAGAAAAATGTATATCATATTGGCTAAAAAGCATATTGAAAGTTTCATGAATGAAATTCCAATTTCTTGTAAGAATTATATATTTATATATTTTTTAAGTGCAACGCGTTACACATTTCATAAGAAAAAAAAAGTGCTTAAAAAGAGAAAGAGTATTTGTGAAGCACCTAGTTGGCATCTCTCATTGTATATATATATATATGTTATATCAAATGGGTTTTAATTGATTTTAAGTGTGTTGAGGAAATACTGTGTTGATAACTGGCCACAAAATGACATCAGAAACGCTGCTCAACTCATTCTGCACTCAGCATCCCTTTTTACTACAGAGACAAACTGTGATGATGATTTCCATTTAGAAAATGTCCTTAACAAATTGCTGACATCATCTGCACAGCAGTAAAATGCTGTCACGCTGTGAAAGTCACTCTATACAAAAGTATGTCGTTCCGATTTCCGGTTTAGGGATACGCTCTATTATTATGTGCACCTACATTTAAATAAAATTTATGCTACGCCTGCACAACATGCTTGCACAGCGAGAAAAATTATAGGTACTAAAATTAAATTGGAATGTTTTCGTATTCAGTTTTTTGCAATTTAACAACTTGGAGAAGCAGAATAGAAATGTAAACAAAACGATTGTTCCTATAAATACTATACAATACTGTAATCCGATATCGAAGTTAAGTCAAAAAGTGACTTTATTATATCTTTCACTGTATGAGCTCTGTGCAGTTGTTGTGGGCGCAACCGGCTGTGTTCCATTTACAAATCGGATTGGGGTCATACAAAGTTGATTATTGTTGTTGCTGACTTGCAAATTTAATAACAATTTGCATAAATTTACAGACAAATGCTGCAAAATGGTATTGCATATGGAATATTTGTTGTGTGTGTGTGTGTGTGTGTGTGTGTGTGTGTGGGCCCATAAATCAACTTACTTCACTCAGTCTCGCTCAGTCGAAGGCGTTATCTTGTAGATCTGTCATAAGTACATGCAGCATTAACTGTAAGAAATGAGAAAAACATAAACATTAATTAGCCAAATGTTTAATTATTAAATGCAAAACAAACAATATTTATGGCTTAAAATAGTGCGACACATTTCAATGTTGAGGCCAATTAGAGATTTATGTATGATTTTGAAATTAACCAAAATCAGATGTGCCACACAAAGAAGCAATCAATTTTTAAAGGTCTTTCTGCTTACGGCTATTTCAGCTTTATGGCAGTCGCGTGGGTTGATTGACAATACCCGTATTGCCGAGAAACTATGTACAACAATTATGTACACTCAAAAAAAAAAAAAAACAAATAATATTTTGTAATTATTAACATAAACCTACTTTGTTAGCCAGATTTAAACGCAAAATACTATTGATTCATAGTTATTAAGAATACTTAAAAATGTAAATGGTAAGCTGCATATTGCTTCAATTGAATTTATTATTTATTATTCTTCGAGTGTACATAAAATAATTGTTTTTCAGATGTGTGGGTTTGTTGATTGAGGTGATTTTGAGTTTATGTATTTTGTTTAAGCTACAGCTAATCGCAAAATACCTGAAACCGCATTCCAACAACAACAACAAATGAAAACTTGCAATCCGAAACAATATTGTACAAATACTCAGTTTGTTTCTAGTGAAACTGGCAGGTGTGAATGAGGCATTCACCTGGGCGCGTTTCTTTGAATGGTGGCAGTTGAAATTTTACTTCAAGAGAAAAAAGAAAAAACTTAATACGCATCTTCACCTGCGACAGCTTCCCATAAAATGTAATTACCAAATGATTTTATTGTTGCTCAAGTTATTTTTTTTTTTGTACAATTCACAGACACTGTGCATTCAGCATTAAAGCGCACTGTGCACAAAAAAAAAAAACGAAAATGAAAGAAAAACAACAACAACAAATGCAGCACAAAAAGCTAAACACAATTTTTTTGTACAAGCCGTTGCCGGCACGAAAATGGCATTAAAGTCAGCTAAGACGATGCTCAGACGAAATGCGATGGATAAGGCTATAAGACTAGACAGCAGCCATTGACAGCAGCAACAACAACAACAACAACAACAACAACCGACGTTCAAAAAGGTGTATAATGCAGCAAGTTGGCCAAGTTAAATAGCTGAGCCTAGGCGCAAAATCATGTGGCCAACATCAGCCAGCCAGACAATGAAAACTACCGTAAGTTAAAAAATCTTATTTTAGATGATCGACCAGTAAATTCTCTAAATTCGAAATTGTGTCTTCTGATCAACAGCTTAAAAGAAAACTTTTCGTTTTTCTTTCGAGTTTCTTAATCGAGCTTGACAAAATTACAGTTCATCAATGAACTATTTATATACTCTATTCAGAAGTAATTTAACCAAGATTATGGTTTTTATCATTATGGAAAATCTATTAGTATCAATATGAAAAAGGAAATAAAATAACTTTAATCTGCATATGGTCTACAAGAACATTCTTACCATTTAGTCTCTCGCATTTATAGTCTATATAGTGCGGAAAATCCGACAAATCTATAGAAATTTAGTTTTCATGATTAAATACTGAAATTTTGATGAATCCATCCGTCTTACATCTAGTTATAAAAATAGCTGCAGCATAAAAGAACGTTACAAATTTATTTTTAAAACATTTGTTAAGCCAAAAAGTGAATGGCTTTCTTTGACCAAATATCACAAAATAAGTTAAGTAAATAAATAGTTATACGTTGCAAAAAAACATTGCAGGCCTATTGAGAAAACCATGCGGACTGTTGTGGCAAACGATAGCCAATAATAAAAACAATTGAAATAACTAGCGCGTTTTGTATTTGTTGTTGTTTTGTTTAGCCATTTTTGGCAGTTTTTGGCTGCCGTTGCGAGTGAATGAAATTAAATGTTTTGCCCCTTTTGTGTAGAAAAACGAGCGGCGATGGATACATTACACAGTTAACCCAATGCAAAAAGCCAATGAGTACACTGAGAAAAACTCAATATATTTTATGTTGAAATGTAGAAAATCAATAAATTTCTTAAAATTTAAAATCGTTTACTTCCAAATAATATTTTAAAATCAGAAAGTATTATTGAAAAGTATTAAAAAATGCTAAGGATTCTCGATTAAGTTATGAATTTTTATTGCGAAAATGTTGAATATATAAAAAAAAGAAAAATGATAATTTTTTTTTATGAATGTGTGTTTAGCTTTTGGGCAAGCAACACGAACAACAACAACTCGTTTGTTGCCGCTTGCAGCGGCCAAGTGTGCAATGGCAAGTGTTCAGTTATTTTTATAGCCAACTGCAGCAACAACAAAGCAACTGCAACAATAATAACAACAACAACAACAACAACAGGCACGACAAGTGCAGGAGGGAGTGAAATATGATTGCGCGCCGCCGCCAGCGTTAAGCGGACGCCTTAAGGAAAACTTGAAACTGGCATCCATTGTTGGTCGGGACATTAACGGTCGACGTTGACGTTAACGTCGACTGCGGCCTCGTCGCGACGTCAGCGTAAGCTGCGGCGCTTTCACTTGCGCCAACGACTTTTCCTCTACTAAATAAAAAAAAACTTGTTTGCTTTGCTCTTTGAGCTCGCTATTCGTAAGTTGTTGTAGTTATTGTAGTTGTAGTTGTTATTGTTGGTGTTATTGCTTGCAGCTGTAATTCTCGATGTTGGTGTTCTCTTCTTGTTGTCTTATTATTTTTGGCCTAATAAACAGCAACAAATTGAATTCTATACATTAAACGGCTACGAACCTGAACCACACCCAAGAAAAAAAGAAAAAAAAACAAACAACAGCTCAGATGACAAATATTATTATTGAATATATGTATGCAAAACAATTTATTTTCTTAACGAAATATATGGGAAAGGGAAATAACGTAACTTTTGTATAATAAATATGAGTGGTATGCTAATATTTGTGCAAATAAATTGATGCTGTCAGATGATGATATAATAATGCGTGTAGAGCTCGACACTTATTTATTTATTTCTTTATTGGCGAAAAGGTGTCAAATAATCTAAATTGAAATCTTATAGGGTGCTATTTTTTGCTCATGTACACTCTACAAAAAAATTTTCTAATCTAGCTATAGAATTTACTTACTAACTTTTTTAATAATATCATCCTAACTTCGATATTACAAAAAAAAAACCTTAAACTACAAATGTCGTAATTTACAAGTAGTGAGCAATAATACCGAATGAAGTATATTCAAGTTTGTAATATCTAATAAAAACATTTATTCACCTCATATCTACACATCTATGACAAATTTTACAAGCTTTTATGTCGTGTATTTTACAAGCTTTTGCTAGATTTATACGCTAGCCAAGACTTATTCAAATGCCAGTTGCAAGCCAGCCACATTTTTTAATAGTCATAAAATGGAATTTACGAAATAAACTGCACAGACACGAGCCCAATTTGTACCCACTGTGCCTAAGCCGGCACGAATAATTGAGATAAGAGCACCATCAAGTTGTCGTCTTGTTTATGCGGTGGTTAAGAAAGATATTTAAATGTTAATTTATATTTACATTTATCAATGGAATCGCGCTAAAGAGGCACACATTTTATGTGGAGGCCTCGGTTAATAACCTCAGACCTTAGACGTGGACATGTTGTAGCAAGTGTAACCTTAAACACAATTTAATGTGATACACAAAACCAACGAATGTAGTCAAAACAAAACCAAACCAAGATCATTAATATAATAATAAGTGGAGAACTTCACTTCCTATGATAAACGCGTAAAACGTAAATTCAAATTCAAATTTTGGTATGTGCGAGAGATGCCTTAAAGGTTTTCAAACCCATTACTTTATAATTATGCCATAAAATCAATATTAATAGCTGCGTAATTTAAGACCTAAAAGTCACAGTTTAGTTGGATTTATTTCATAACAAGAAGTCATTTGTTTTTATAGTCCATATTTAATACAACATTATAGTAATCACTCATACTGTGAACTGAGACCTCGTCCCAATTATTTTGTATTACACAAGTTAAAGCTTAGAAAATATTATAAATTATATGGGTCAAAGATTAAGCATGAAATAGTTAGAATGAGTTAGCGGCATAATATAATTAATCGTAAAGATGTAGAAATCGGGAGAAATACTTTTGCAGTATGTAAGCAGAGAAGCTTAAAAATAAAGAACAACGAGATTGCTGGGTCAAATTTAGCAATAAGAGCATTGAAGAATAAAAATTTAATATAGCAATTTTTTTAATCTCCCCTGGTTCTTGGTTCGTCTCTGTTATTTTCAGGAAAGCTATTTTTTCTTAGTCTCAGAGACTAAGGTTCTAAGGGAACCAGTCTCAGTCTGTGTATTGCCGGATAATCTGTCAATATAGTTTTTAAGCCTATTCAATGCCAAAGTAGAGTCTATTTTCCACAATTTGAAAATGAGTTATTTCTCTGTCTGCCTGTAAAAATCATAGTAATGAATGTCACAGCTTTATCCGGGAAGACAAATTCACTAAGAAATCACAAAGAGACAAATCAGATTCTTTTCCTGGCTAGGAATTCAGCAACTTTGCCACTCTGTCCTGCAACCCAGTAGATCGTCAGACTCTTATTTTTTCCTTGATTGTAGCAGTTCTTTTCTTAGAGATAAATTGCGATAATGACTGCCTGCATCAGTAGATTTGCCTTCCTAGACAGCGGTTTTTTTTTTTTTTTTAATCTTGTTCCAAGTTGAACATTTTATTACAATGAAAAGTCAACTGCATAATCGTGTGGGTTGTGCGGGGGGCTGTTAATCAACTCTTATATCATTGCCATTACAATAGCATTGACCTGTGGCGGCTCCTGCTTAATCAGCCGAGTCATCTGTGTATCTACAACTAGCTACACATGTATCTCAGTGTGTGTGTTGGTAATTGTGTGTGCAACGTTTATTATACAATGTGCACTCTGCGCTGTCATAATTAACATCTAAGCAGCGATAAATGCAATTAGCGCTGCCGGCAGCCAGCAGTCATTGACGTTGTTTCCCAGCCCCAGCCCCAGACCCAGACCCAGCCCCAGACCGAGTCCAAAACAAAGACCTATCTGCAGACTACCTCGACTTGATTGCACTTTCAATGTGGGGTTCATGGAGAGATATGAGAATGAATGAATGCAGCCAACGCCCTGCCGCCTCCCATGTCAAAAAGCCAAAGCATCGAGAGTCAACATTTTATTGCAGTTTCAACACACCAAATACTTTATATCTCAAAGATACACAAGCGCAAGTCAAGTCAAGTCAAGTCAAACAAACAAAGCAACAAATGCTCGAAAATAAACAAATGCCTGCATATCAAACGCAAAAGTGCGCTGTGCTGTTTAAAAATACCAAGAAACAAAAAAAAAAGAAGGGAAATGCATGTTTATATAACAAAAAAAAAAAAAAAAAAATGAGGAAATGTTTCTTAAGTTGTATTAATCCAACAAAAAATCTTAGGGGTCAAAATTGTACGGAAATAATACGTGAACAGAGATACATTTCATACGGATTGCAGCAAATTGCATTCCAATTAAATTGAATAAAAATGATCAAAACTTTAGCTGATGAATATAAGAAAGCCATTTTCGATCTGATAATAATTTAATTTGTATATTTTTACGAAGTTAATGTTAATATTAATTTTAGCTCATACTTTTATCGATAATCGATTTTTTAGTTATTATGCAAATGAAATAAACTACAGCAGCAAAAGATGCAAGATCTTCTTGCAAGTCACACAAAATACAATCAGAGTCAACTTAAAATGGATTCAAAATAATCAAATTTTTGTAATAGTAATTATTAACTATAAAATCTTAAATAAGATTTTCTACACAAAATTAGACTTGAGCAGATATTCATCATCAACTTATATATGAAAACAGACTTTAAAAAAAAAATGGGTAAAATTCAATTAAGAAAACGACTTAAGCAGATTTTTCTTAATTGAGTTTTCTTTCGGTGTAATTAATAGAGTTTTGAGAAAGTCGTCGTGCATCGACTGACGATTTACTTGACCGACACCAAAAAGGCGACAAGGCCTTTCGAGGTGTTTAAGTCGACATGTTCACGCAGAGATGTGGTTGTTGCTTTGATGTCTTCTTCTGGCGGGTGTAAAGAGTGTGGCGAAAATTGGACAAACCGACGGCTCAATGACCGTGCGTGAAAAGCGACTATTAAAAGTGTTTGTCTCTTGCTAAAGGCAATGCGCCTATTTTTAGTGCATTGCCTCTTGGCAACTTTGGGACGAGTTGGCCATGAATCCATTCCATATATATATATGCACACAGATGATGTATACACATGCCGTATGTGAACATATCTGCATATGCACTTAGTGTGCAGGTGAAAGTATTTAATAAGATGCCTGCCCGCATGACAAATCTTTTGGTGTTGGTCAGCAATCTTGATGAATGTTGTTATTGTTGCTGTTTGTCTGCCTGCAACGTTTGGTTTGCAACGACTAAAAAAAGCAACCTTGAAAAATGTCACGTTGCATTTGAAAAATGTGCGCCTTAATGAGACACACATCAAAGCGAGTAGCTGCCCGCTCAAAGAAACATAACAAAGCACATTTATACACACAAATAAGGCTAAATGCTACAAAACTCACACACACACACACACACACACTCACACACAAATATGTATAGACCGGAAAGCGAGCGACCAAATTGGTATTGTCGCTTTTCAATGGAAAATGCCGCAAGGCAAACTGCCTCTCCACGTCGCAACGCGAGTTGACTCGATGCCTGCCTTGCAGTGGCATCGATAGCAAAAAACCCAAAACATTATTTATCGAGTTGCAAAAGGGGCACGACAAAAAAAAATTAATATTTACGACGGGTGTTGAATAATTAACACCCTTTCAGTGCACACAGCAGGCTTTCATGTTTATAAGAAGAAACAGAATTAAAATTGTAGATCAAAATTAAAATTGCAACATTTTTTTATTTAAAATATTATGTTAAATCTTTGGTTCTTAATGAAATTTTTATATTTTTATTTATGGGAATATCTTTGGATATGTTTAAGAAACTGGTTTACTAAATTCAAAAGATAAAATTGTTCAACCTTGGAAATCATAATATTCCGAACATGTTCAGGATTTGGGAACGAAATTTTGTTTCCTTTTATTCAAGGTATATAATTTATTCCTCTCTACTTTACAAGTTTGTAGAAGTCTTTTTCAATCTGACAAATTTACAAATACAGATGGCTTGAAAAGAGTGTTTAGACGTAAACAAAAACAATAATGTGACACGCAAATCTCAACAACTGCTGTTTATTTGATATGCCAGGGATTTGACAAATAAACGCAGACAGAGAATATATGTATGTGTCTGGGTGCTTGTAGTTCTCCTCAGTGTAGTGCCACTTAAGTGTGTCGGATGGGGCACAAACTGGTCGTCACCAAGATAAATGGCAAACAAATGTTATTCCTTAAACGCAAATTTCACTTTCAAATGCATTAGCAAAACAGGCAGCAGAATCTTTTACAGCTTGTGCAACGGGGTCTTTTGGTATTTGCGGACTGGTTTTTATGACTTGGCCAAGTGTGTAAATTGTGCGTCTGTGTGTGAGTGTGTGTGTGTGTGTGTGTGTTTGTGTTTGTGTTTGTGTTAGTGTGTGTGCGTAATGAAAGTGAAACGTTGGCTGCATTGAACGCCTCATTTAAGAGTTGCGCACATGCTGCAAATATTTGCCAAAGCAAATCATAATTGTTCTTTAATTGCAGATAGATGCAGACATGCACACACAGATACAAAACACATACACATGCATATATATATATATATATATATATACATTTGGCCAGCTGCTCAGCTTGTTATCGACGTTTATTGCTGCAACTCAAATATCAACTCCAAACGGGTCGTATGAGTAATATTGCCCAGTATCAATGTAAAATTATATAAATTTTTGCCCATTGCATTGCATAGAATTAAGTGATCAAACTATGTGATTCGCACTGCCATGAACCGTAATAAGTTTTTGTAATTTGCGAATTGAAAGTAAATTTAACCAAAACCCGAACCACAACTATATAAAGTGCTCTCGAATGAAAACCAAAAGTATTTTTATTCAATTTCTATTTATACATATTTTTTCTTTATTTTTATTTTCTATTTTTTTTTTTTTTTTTGTTATTTGTTGGCATTTTCATTGCAGAGAGCGCAACGCCGATGGCAATGCTAGGAGGCATATTTTTAAACAATTTGCCCACCCTCCCCTCAAATCTGTGTAATGACAGAAGCAAAGAGCTGCAACAATAATGTTGCTGTTGAAGAAAATGTTTGTACTTTTGTGTGTAAGACATTTTCATTTGCAGTTAGTTTGTGGCAAATATTTACACAATCCTCGGCCCACTGGCAACAGGCAGAAAAGAGTTTCTGCTGCTGTTTTTTTTTTTTTTAATTTTTTCTATTTTGTGTTTTCGGTTTCGGTCCTCTGGGCGCTAATTGAGTGAGCACACGCCAGTCAGTCAGTCAGCCACTCAGTCAGTCAGTCATATAGTCTGTCAGCCGCCAGAGGAGAAATGAAAAACGCGACGAGGCCAGCAAAATGCTTTACAATAGATATCTAATGATATATGCACCCCGTACATCTATGTGGGGCGTCAGACAGACAGAGAGACTGACTGGCTGACAAACTACACCAAACATGTGTGTGTAATTTCAGTTTGGTTGGCGGCTTTGGATATGCCTGATGCAGTTGTGCCATGCAACAGCATACAACATGCAACACACGCCATAAACTTCAAGGAAGTGCCACAGTTAACATTAAAACAACATACAACAATATAAAAAGGAATGTGCAAAATCGATAGAAATGTGCTGTACTTGCAAATACCCTGTATAAATCATTTTCTAAAAAATTTCTTTCCTATATTTTTAATAGAAAAATTTCATGTTGAATTTATAAAGTTTTCGTCAACTGATTTTATTATTCAAAATAAATATGAAAATTATCGATATTTCTAAAAATTGTTGCATTATAAATATAAATAGCTACCTAATCAAAATATTGTTTTTATAAATTATTACAAAAATACTAACTCAAGTAGATAACAAGTGATATCAACAAAGACTTAGATAAAAAGATAAAAATATGCCAAATACCTCAACATAGATAATTTACACATAAAATAATTATTTAAAATAATACATCACATTTTTTAGGTCAAATTTTTAAAACGTAATTTAATTTTATGGTAAAGTTTGGGACGCATATATGGAGACTTTTCCAAAATCAGAATATATATTTATATAAGCGTTACTAACCGAGGTAATATAGTCGTATCATGTTGCGGCATACAGATAATCATAGTGTTATGTTGCAATTTGCATATAATTTACTTAGAAGCATAAAAACATAGTTCATTTATTAATTTAGATGCAGATAGGCTATCTCCAGTCTAAAAGGTTATATTACCTTTGATATACCTAAGATTCCATTCCTTGTTATTTGAATATTTTTTCCAACTTTTAAAAACACGTTTTTATATTGCAAATGCAACCTCGTGTTGAGCATGACCAGCGTCAGTAGAACCCACTCAGTTGCCGGAAAGTATATCATTTTGATAGTGCTACTGCCACAGCCAATAATTTAATGACTCGACGCGGCAGTTATTGCTTTCAATTGTGCTTCAGTTGCAGAACGCTTTGACCTGCATATAAATGTATCTTCTATTTTCAGTTTGCTTCAGCGCGTAAATTGTAAGCGATAAATGTTATTTCATTTAGCGCTGACCGCTGTCAGCTGACAAGTACTCAACTTGATTATTTTTATCGCTCGCATTATTGTTATTATTATTATTGTAGTTGTCAGACAGTCAGACAGTCGGACAGTTGACAGAATATATATATATATATCAATCACATAGCCATCGCTCTGAAGCGCACATAAAATATTATTTTCCAACAAATTTTTTGCGTTTTTTGGGTCAAATATTCGAAGCGCGTTCAGTGAACTTTCTTGGTACATGCATGGTTGCCACAGTGCGTTATGGAGTGATTGACTGATTGACGTTGCCACAAAATTGTTCAATTGCCTGCGCATGAAATTATCAATTTATCCCAGCTATACAATTTACTGAATTAAAGATAAATGCAGATAAAGCTACATAAGTTAAAAAGTAAACAAGCTTCTTTTTTTTTCTTTTTGTTTTTTGCTTGTTATCGCTATCGATAATTTGCATTGCTATCTCTTTCGATTGATTTCTCACTCGATCGCTCTTTAGATTTGGTTCATTGCTGTTGTCGCCTTGTGCTTCTTCTTCTTTTCTTGTTCAAGTGATTGACACAATTGCTGTACTTTTGCCATTTGCAATTTACGCAACAATTGCCGCTGCTCACTTCACAGTTTTGTTTTGTTTTTTTTAGAACAGACACGCATATTACTCATTCGCCATGTTGCACCAGATTTGAGGATTAAATAAAAGTTAATTTAATTTTTTCCATATTTTAAGATTATTTATATGCTATTTATCATTATCTGAAACGGACTTATTTTCTTAACTCATAATTTCATTAGCTTTTTTACATTAATCGTATTAAAAATCGAGTTTAAGAAAGATTTTAAATGACACTAAAAAATTCGCAAACCAATTTATATGTTTCATAAAGTTTGATAATCTACACTTTTTTTGATGGCTCGTGCATCGTCTGAAGTAGCTTAATTCCATTCGCCAGGCCACTTGCAAGCAATTTGATAATTGTTCATTTTTTTCAAGTATCTAAAGAGAAGTTTTTTTGTTGATATGTTGACTATAAAATTGTCAGCTACTTGGCCATAAAAGGCATTGAACCAGTTGCGTGGGCGTGGCACCACAGCAAACGCCCACCACTCACAAAATAAACACACACTCACGCACACACTCACATGTGACCGAATGAATATATTCGATATATTTGGGGATCGCGTGTGCAGATTTTTTTTTTATTTTAGTTGCGTTGGCGTGTGTTGCCCCATTTCTGGAGCTGGCTCACTGATTCATTGGCCAGATTCCATTTCGGCACTGCACAATGTTATTATTGTTGCTCGTTGCTGTTGTTGTTGTTGTTGTAATTATTGTGTGCGCTTACGTTTGCAACCATTAGGCGCACGAGTTGGCCATGAACCAGTGACGGCTATTTATCTCCACTCCCCAAAGCCACTCATCACCCCCTCACTTCAACAATGTAAATAATACTTTTGCTTAGCCACACAAAAAATATGTATTTGTATTTGTGTTCACTGTAAATTGGCTTATGTATTAAGTAAAAGTGTTTCTTGTCGACTGCAAGTTGCAACTATGGAAGGCTATATCAGAAATCTTCTTTGAAAATTATCAGCTCTAAAAGTATCTCAAGATCAATAAGATTTTACAATCTTTATAGCTGTTTAAATAAACACAAGTTAAAGATAAAAAAAACTGCTTAATATACACTTTGTAAGCTTCTTACATATTATTTATTGCATTAATTGCAGCTTAGGCAAGCGGCTTTAATCAAAGAGACTGCTTAATGGTTAAATTCAATTTAATTGCGCAGGTTTTTAACTAGTATTTTTTCCACCAATTATTGCAACTGGTGACGTCACGTAATGTGTCTTAGATGACTGCACAGCCAATAAGTCGCCTTTTGCAGTAATTTGGAAGCTCCACTGGGTGCATTGGGGCTGCCACTTGAGTTGCATTCAATGCCGCTGCTACTGCTGCCGTCAATATCCGCTGGCGATGCATTCAAGCGGTAACAACAACAAAAACTTACCATTAAGGGCACAACTGTCAGAATAAACGGCACAATACGGCAAGTGCACAGAGCGAAAATAAGTGTGTATTACGAAATGAAAAACTAAAATCTAATTTATTATAAGTATTTGCTCAGTACAAAACGTACCTTGAGATTAAATGATTTGTTTTGAATTCAGTTGAACTATATTTTTTGCCTATTCGTTTTTCTCTGTGTAAAGTTTTTCCATACAATTGGATAGTTCTCGCTTGAGTGCACGTCCTGATGCCCTCGCCCCCTCCAACTATCCAACTTCCGTCGTAATGCGAAAGCTCACCAAAATGATAACTGTGCCAACGGTGTGTGTTGCTTGGGGTTAAGTGCAAACGTCATACAAATCGGACAGCAGCAGCAGAGAGTCAAAGACAGAATCGTCGCTCCAATTCTCTCTCTCTTTCAACACTCACCTCCCTATCATCAGTCTATCTATGCGATGTTGAGCTCCCTTTGCTTTGCCCTTTAACTGTACATGGCTGTGTGTACATAGTTTAGGTACCTTTCAAAAGCAAACACACACAGCAAAACAAAACAAAAAGCGATTCATGCGCAACCAGCAACAACAACAACAACAACAATTTGAAAGAACAGTTATATGTATATATAGTGGTGCCAAATAGTGAATACCCTTGAAAACATCAAAAGCTTGTTTGACTATGAATGAGCTCAATTTACGACCGGATATATCAAAAATATTATTAGAATATATTTGCAAACCTTAACACAATGTTATAGAAGTCAGTTCTCCAAAATCAATATACCTCGTTATATATACTCTGCAAGGGTATAGTAATTTTTTTTAACAACCCAGCACAAATCCAAACGAATTTCCAGTTTACAGTTTGCAGATGATGAGTGTGGACCTTGTGGCGTATAGCCATTGGTCAAGCTCTGTGCGAGGAGCTTCTAAAATGCTTTTCCAATTATGTACAGAAATCATGCCCAAAGCCACGCCCCATTTATTGAGGCTGTTGCGGTTGCCTCGCCGACTTTCCAATTGATAATCGACCAAGTTCGCCAGCAATTTGGCGTTTGGTGAATGTTGTTATCGTTGTTGTTGTATGGTCAAAAAGTAGGAAAGCCTTTTATAACTGAGAACTGAACACTGGCCTGATTGTTTACCGTATATGGATCGTCGCTTGATCGCACAGCTGATTCAACAGTTTTAGCCTCCAATTTAGTTGGTCAAGGTTTGCGGGCCAAACGTGCTTATCGCGGCGCCCCTTTCCAACTGATAACATTTATGTTGATTTTTTTTTTTTTTGTTTTACCCCTTGAAATATTATTTTGATTATAGTTATCAACGTTTTGTGCAAAGGTTTGCAAATACATAGCAAGAGTCAGATGGCAGAGCATTTCATATACAATAAATATTTGACATAGCGACATAAAACTAGAATTACAACTAAAGCGATAAGTTCGAGGAATTGATTAATCAGAGCGATTGGATTGAAACGTGTTTATAATAATTGTAAGCACAATTCAATTGATAATATTTACATAAGTATCTGTAAACTAAATGTTTAAACAATTTGATTTAAGCTGAATATTGCAATAGGTTTAAGAAATTTGTATTGAATTGTATGCTTGACGTAAACAATGAAACTGTTAAATTTGATGATTCCAAAACTGTAAGATACCGATTTATCGATTTATAGATATATCGATTTATAAATATTTATCGATTTGCAGTACTAGATGTTATTGATTTCTACCTGCGGTATCCGAGTTTAAAAAAGTTAAATCCTATCTAATTTTAAAGCACTGTTTGAAACTATTTATTTATTATTGTATGAAATTATATATTGACTTTGACAAAAAAATTCAAACAAATCATTATTTTTGTAGATTTCTAGATAATTGCGCAGGTGGGTAATAACTCAGTGAATAATGTACAAGCATTACTCATACCTTTTTTTATTGCAATTAAATGAGTAAGAAAATCGAGTCATTTATAAGTAAAATCAAAGTATATACATATCATACACATCAGATTGCTACTTAAAACTTGTTTATCCACAGCTTATTTTGACTTGCAATTCATATAAATCAATTCTCAGAATATATACCATGGCTGCGAGCCACAAGCTGTCTGATTGGTTCAATTAAAGAGGCGTTAAGTATACAGAGAAAAACACCCAAACATGCAACATGCCCGCAAAACATGCAGGCGGACGATGTAAGCCATATCATAACATTTATAAATATGTTAGCTATGTGCCTATTAATTTGTAGACACATAAATTTTGGCAAAACTGTTTACTTTACGCATTTTGTAGTTGGGGTTTGTCAATAGCAGGTGGACTTGGCTAAATTAAATAGGTGTATGTTGCTAATCTGGAATATTTACATCTATTTATATATCGATAAAGTCGATTTAGCAACCTCTCTGTCTTTTACACACTTTTGCACAAATTTAGCCATTTATAATTACGTATAATCAAACTGATAAACATAAATAACTGACAATAAATAACTACTGTAATGTTAGACCATTATATAATTGCCTTCAGCAGAGCAAAGCGTAATTATTAGAACATTTTTTTATTTGCCATTCAAACTAAATGTCTGCGATGGGTTAACCAAAAATAGTTCAGATGCGAAATATAGCGAGGAAAATTTTACAATTAATTGTGAATAAAAAGAAAAAAAAAAAAAAAAAAAAACCCCAGGAAATGCTAGAAAGCAAAACAGACACCGCAACAATAAAATAAACATACATAATTATAAACTACATTTTATGCATACATACATATATACATACATACATATATACATATATACATATATACATATATACATATATACATATATACATATATACATATATACATATATACATATATACATACATACATATATACATACATACATATATACATACATACATATATACATACATACATATATACATACATATAAAACATTGCAAATATTTCTTGCCTTTCATTGACGTTAGCAGCGGCGCCAGAGTATAATGATAGAAAAAGACCAACCATCAACAGAACCACAATTCAGACCCAACACAGACCCAGTCATAGACTCCCCCAAAATAGAGAGGGGCCCCATTCGCAGACACATGCAATCGCAAACAGCGCCGCTTTTCACGCTAATATTAGCAGCTAACAATTGTGATAACTGCTAAGAAGCAAAAAACCGAAACAGATGCCACAACTAACAGATAACCTGTAAGCCAAATTATTGATTTTTAGATTTAACAACTGGGAAATAAATAAGATTATATACATTTCCAAAAATTGTAATATAATTTAAAAAACTTTTCGAATTTTTCTCTAAAAGCTATGGTAGTCTAATATTGTAACATAAAAACAGACACAGCTGCTGAGTTTAATAGGAAAAGTTTTCTTTTACAAAAACTCATCTTTCAACCGTTTGCTCCTTTATAAAATATGTGTAAAACCGATGTACTGCTTGTAGTAAAAATGTAAGTATAGCAATAAAGTCTTAACTAGATACCTAGAATTCAACGTATTGTTAAGAAAAACCTCTTACATAATCTACTACATTTGAATGAGAGTTATGTGCAAAAACTAAATATTAAATTAATCGGATCCGTATCAAAGAAACAATGTTTATTAATCTTTAATAAATGAGCTTCGCCCAAGACTGTTTTGTAATCATTAAGTGTCTTGAGCTAATTGAAATTAATTCGACATTATTTCTCAAATGCATAATATACACTCTCTTAGAATCTCCGCACATGCTGGGTATATTTAAAGAAAAGGAACTCACTCAGCACATTGCAAATTTTCACTTGATGAAAGTTTTTATTCGATTTCAAATGCCATTTACATTTGTTTATTGTATCGTGTTGCGAGGCATAAATAAATACGTTTTTCATTTGTGCTTTCATTCGCAACCAAGAAATGGCCAACACTGAAAAAGCAGCAACAACGTTTGCTGTTCGCTTCAAATGTCATTAGATTATTTGAAAATTGTTAATTCAAATTGTCAATTGCTGTGCCTAATTAAAAATAGTATTTTGTAATTCATTCGATTCGATTTGGCCAGTTTCGATTTCGTTGCGTTAATTATATATTTGTATTCTAGGTTCGACGTATTATTGGCCCAATAAACTTTGCACCTCGCACATTTTGGCAACGAACCAACAGCAACAAAGACAATTCTAATTAAAGCGCAACAAGAGAAAAAGGGAGTAGAGAATCAATTCAAACATAGATTGATAACGGCGACTGTCAACAACAGAAAGAGCAGGTGTCAACACACTATTCATTAGTCAACTGCAACAGTTGTAGGTCAATCGATGGATGAAATCGACACCCAACTGTGAGCAACATTTAGTCAGACGTCATTGAAAAAGCAATGAACCATCAACAATTGACCTTGGTTAACGATTGGTTTGTTAAACCGAGCAACTGACAAATGGGTTATTTAATATATTTTTAAAAAATGCAATGATGCTTGAAAAGAAATTAAACTCAAAGCTTAACCCATGTGACATGCACTTAAAGTATGTCAACACAGATTCGAGTGCGTTACATTCCTCCTCTAATAATTAATACAAAGTTAAAGAAAATTTCAGTATATATATTATGGGTTGATTTCAGACCATTATTTTGCAATCAAGTTATTTTATTTAATCTTATAACGTTAAATTCTAATGGGCTATAAAGTGAATAGCCTGTTGCCTGTATAAAGCAGCTTTTACAATATATTTACCGTGCTATATATTGCATTAATAATGTATTTTTTTAAATAAAATTTATTTCCGTTATATTTATTTGTTTTCCAACTTTCAGTTTGCCATCGAAATAAAATTAGTTTGTATAATCTCATAATCGGTAATGGTTTACTTGGAACCCAGTGAAGTGAAAATCTTTTGTATGTTATTTCAATATTTAAGCAACCAGAAAATTTTGGAATATTTTGTGCTGGATAAATAAATAATGATTTATATGTATACTTTTAAAAATATATGTTAATTTACATTTTGCTCAGTCTGACTAATTAGCAAAAAAAAAAAAAAAAAAAAACTAACTCGTTTGTGGATGTTTATCAAGATTATACTTTATATATATCCATAGGAACGCCAAATTTTTATACCTGAATAATACATATAGTATTCAGCCAAAAATAATTAAATTTTTTTTTTTTTTAATAGATAATCTTATGACACTTAAGATATAAATAAGCTTAACAAAATAAGTCACAAACGCAACTGCGAAAAAATTCACAAATTTTGGTTACTCTCAACAACTTGCCTTGAAGTAGCTGCTATATTCTCATCGAGAGTAAATTGTTATTCAAATTTTTCGATAATTATCAATAATCATTTTTTGGAGTCAAAATTAATAAAAGTTTTTTTGGTAGACTCTATGTTATGCATGTATATAGTTTTTTTGAAAAATTACCAGAAACGATCTAGCAATTTTCATCTACCTTTTTATTAATTTTTTCTTTTGTTGTACATACACTTGCCAATTTCAGACAACAATTATCAAGAATCTTCTACGACATAAATGTATAACTTTGAAGTGAAGACAAGTTGTTTATTTTCACGCCATATCGATTGTATTAGAAATGCACCAGTTGGTAAAGGAAGTGGAATCCTATCATAGCGAAGATATAAGCCATCAACAATTAGTCCATCCTAAAAGAGATACAGAGCTAAAATCCGAATATTGTGTAATAATTTTTGAATTACCTTAAAGGGACAGGAATGGTTGAAATTTGTAAATTCTTTTGACGCTTTGTAAAGCAATATAGCAATTGGATTATAAGCCTTCCTGAGAAATCGACAGACATCAACACTAAACTTATAAAGATATGGCTTGTAACCATTAGCTCTCTTAAAGAACTGAATTTCAACGACAACTTCATTGATTGGATGTAGCAATGTGGCATTAAAGTTGAAAGTCGTCTTGTAGCGATTGATAGCTCGCAGTCGGCAAGTGTTGAGCACAAACCAGGATTGATTGTGAGCCGTACAAATCACATTTGTGAACTTAATTTCTGCTGCTTCCTTTTCAAGTGATATATAAAATAGACCTGAAGACATATGTGTGAAATATGTTTCAACACGTAGTACTTACAACAAAGTACAATGTTGAAATCAGGCAAACTAAAAGCACGATTAATATAACATGGGAGTTGTGCATAGCGACACATTGGATTGACTGAATTGAAGCACCACGTTTTAACTTTATTTAGATTAAAAAAATCCATGCACTCTATTGGATTACATATTGCAGAAACTAAATTTAAACTTAATGGCAAAATAATATCCGAACAACAATTAATTCAAATACAAAATAACATCATTTGTACGTTTAATCAAATCGATAGCAATTTGATTCACCGAACAGAGCTAAAATAAACAGTATATTTACAGTATAATAAACCAAATTAACTCATTTAAATTGCAAAAATTTGATTTGATAACGTGTTATTTTGGTTATGCCTCGCTTCCTAGAAAATAACAGAAAAAAATTAATTACGAAAAAATGATAGTGAAATGCTGTCAAACTTAAGGAGATCTACAAATAGAACAGAATTAAATAAAACTGCATTAAAATATATAGCGAAGAGGGGCTTTGGCATGTTAGAACTCATTCTCTTACAACATGGCAATCAACAGGCTGACAACAACTCGGCAGATACCATTCCAACTAGAAACCCTAGCCTAGAAACCATATATTATGCCAATAAATCGCAAAAAGATTTGTCAATAATTTTAAAGTATTCAATTGCAAAGTGCATGGGATATTGTACAGTTAAATACGAAATTCAATATACAAGATATTTGCCTAGCCAATTCTCCAAATTCAATCGAGCTGTGTTTTTTTTTAAAGAAAATTTAAGTCTGAAAACTGATGACTTTCACTAAATTTATTCTCTGTCCATTGACGATTTAAGCTGAACTGCCATGGCTTAATCCAAACTTTTCATCCCTAGTGTTGCAAGAAGTTTAGGGGTGGTAAATCGCAAGATTTTGGTGGCCAAGTGTAAGGGCCACTCCTGGCGATAATAGAAGCGTTGAAATTGCTACGCAATTGAACGGAACGTAGAACGAGCTCTGTGGCAAGTTGGTCTTCGGTTCTTATGGCCAATACAAAAGTTCAAAATGTGCAACATGCCAATAAACTAACCACCTCCAAAGGAGGTAGTAGCAATGACAAAAAAAACATATTTTCTATAAATATTTGACAAATTAAGACTGTACAGAATGTTGAACATATCTGGAGACACAAAAGATTTTCGAAGCATAAAATTCGCAATGATTAAATTGCAAATTCTTCTGAACACAATGGATGAAATACAATAAAGGTCGATAGCAAAATCTGGCCACAGTATAATGCTAAATATCTAACATTCCCAGTGTTACATTTATAACTAGAATTAATAACTGAGAGGCTCTGCACATATCCGTCTGATTCCATGATAACTACTCATACTCACTCTCAAATAACTAAATAATATGATAGCAAATAACAAAAATAATTCTTTGTTTTCTCATTTTTGTAGTTACAATTTGATACTTTTTCCATAAATCTTCTATGACATAAATGTATAACTTTCGAGGCGAGAGAGTAATTGTTATTCAAATTTTTCGAGAATTATCGATAATTATTTTTTTGGGTCAAAATTTAGAAAAGCTCTTTTGGTAGACTCTGTGTTTTTAATGTATATACTTACTTTGAAGAAGCATCCGAAAAGATATAGCAATTTCCATTTACCTCTTTAATCATTTTTTCTTTTGTTGTACATACAATTGCCAATATCATACAAAATTTATCAAGAATCTTCTACGACATAAACGTATAACTTTGCAGTCAAGAAAATTTGATTATTTTCACGCCATATCGATTGTATTAGAAATTTACCAGTTGGTACAGAAAGTGGAATCTTCTCATAGCGAAGATATAAGCCATCAATAATTTGTTCATCCTAGAAGAGATACAGAGCTAAAATCTGAATATTGTGTAATAATTTTTGAATTACCTTAAAGGGACACGAATGGTTAAAATTTGTAAATTCTTTTGACGCTTTGTAAAGCAATATAGCAATTGGATTATAAGCCTTCCTGAAAAATCGACAGACATCAACACTGATATTATAAAGCCATGGCTTGTAACCATTAACGTTCTTAAAGATCTGAATATCAGCGACAAGATTATTGACTGGATGTAGAAATGTGGCATTAAAGTTGTAAGTTGTCTTGTGGCGATTGACAGCTCGCAGTCGGCAAGTGTTGATCACAAACCAGGATTGATTGTGAGACGTACAAATCACATTTGTGAACTTAATTTCGCCTGCTTCCTTTTCACGTGATATATAAAATATACATGAAGACACATGTGTGAAATATGTTTCATTCCGTAGTACTTACAGCAAAGTACAGTGTTGAAATTAGGCAAACTGGAAGCACGATTAATATAATATGGGAGTTGTGCATAGCGACACATTGGATTGACTGAATTGAAGCACCACGTTTTAACTTTATTTAGATTAAAAAAATCCATGCACTCTATTGGATTACATATTGCAGAAACTAAATTTAAACTTAATGGCAAAATAATATCCGAACAACAATTAATTCAAATACAAAATAACATCATTTGTACGTTTAATCAAATCGATAGCAATTTGATTCACCGAACAGAGCTAAAATAAACAGTATATTTACAGTATAATAAACCAAATTAACTCATTTAAATTGCAAAATTGCCAAAAATCTGATTTGAAAATTTGAAAATTAATTATAAAAGTGATAGTGAAATGCTGTCAATCTTAAACAGACCTACAAATAGAACAGAATTCAATAAAACTGCATTAAAATATATAGGGGGGCTTTGGCATGTTAGAACTCAAAATTCAATCGAGCTGTGTTTTTTTTTAAAGAGAATTGAATTCTAAAAACTGATGATTTTTACTTAATTTATTCTCTGTCCATTGACGATTTTAACTGAACTGCCATGGCTTAATCCAAACTTTTCATCCCTAGTGTTGCAAGAAGTTTAGGGGTGGTAAATCGCAAGATTTTGGTGGCCAAGTGTAAGGGCCACTCCTGGGGATAATAGAATCGTTGAAATTGCTACGCAATTGAACAGAACGTAGAACGAGCTCTGTGGCAATTTGGTCTTCCGTTCTTATGGCCAATACAAAAGTTCAAAATGTGCAACATGCCAATAAACTAACCACCTCCAAAGGAGGTAGTAGCAATGACAAAAAAAACATATTTTCTATAAATATTTGACAAATTAAGACTGATCAGAATGTTGAACATATCTGGAGACACAAAAGGTTTTCGAAGCATAAAATTCGCAATGATTAAATTGCACATTCTTCTGTACACAATGGATAAATGGATAAATATATATATATATATAATCTCACTATCGGTAATGGTTTACTGGGAACCCAGTGAATTGAAAATCTTTTGTATGCTATTTCAATATTGAAGCAAACAGAATATTTTGGGATATTTTGTACTGGACAGTTCAAAGACAAGCTATGCGGATATTATTCATTGGGGGTCTTGTGCACTGCGACCTAATAGATCTATTGTGCCCCCTTCTGAGCTTATAGCTTCTCCATCAACCCCAGTTCCTTAACGAATGTGAGGATCTTTGATGGGTCGAGGGCTACTATGTCATTGACATTCATAACATGCATCCCTAGGATGCTGCATCTTTTTCTGACAAGGGCGATGCATTCAGTTAGGATGTGAGTTGAAGACTCCTCCTCGACTTCACAAAACCTACATTGCCTGTTGCTACAGATACCCGTTTTGGACTGATGGCTTTTTAGTCTACAATGTTCTGTCAGTAGACCGACAAGTATCCTTAGCCTATTCCTGGCAATGGATATTACTTGCTTAAATCGTTTATGACTATAGCCGCCAATAAGACATTTGGCCTGTCGGAGTCCCGGTGCTTCCTCCCAACTCCGCAGTCTCCTTTGTCTTCCTTCCTTCCTGAGTTGCAGTCGTATTGTGTGTTTACCTATGCCACAAAACGGTTCGGGCCATATAAGGGGCCTCTCTGCACCCATTCTCGCCTGCTCATCCGCTGCATCGTTCCCTGCTATTTCCCTGTGCCCGGTGACCCATCCTAGGGTGAGTCTGTTGTGAGCCCCGAGTTGGTCAAGCTTGGATCGTACCCCTTGGACTAATTTTGAAGTTACCTTCGTCCCGTTTATAGCATTAATTGCTGCTAAACTATTGGATGGGATAGATATATCCGCGTTCCGATACTTGCGTTTTAGATTAAATTCCGAACACCTCCATATGGCACACACCTCAGCTTGAAATATGCTGGTGTACATCCTCAGGGATTCATGGTATAATATCCGAGGACCCACCAATCCCAGACCTGTTCCCTGATTGGTGAGAGATCCATCGGTATACCATTTTATGGTGTGCGGTTTCATAGGATGGATTTTATCTAATGATGTCCATTTCTTTTTGCAACTCGTTTGAACTTTAACATTCCGCTCGAATATATATTCTGGCTTCATTTTATCCCTAGGTTGTAACAGTAGGGGAAGTTCATCTGAAAGAAGTTGGGCATCCTTATGACTCAATATGTGTCTGCTCCCAACTCCTTCTGCTGACATCCTTAAGAGTGTAGCTTTCTGTTGGAGCCTTATTGTGTGGTGGAGTGGCGTGAGCTCCATTAGGGCTTCCAGGGCCATTGTAGGGCAGGTGCGCATTGCCCCTGTCATGCATACACATGCAATTTTTGCAATTGCTTATTTACGGTGGCTAACCGTGCTATATCGCCCCATGCTATCACTCCGTTAGTCAGCATGGGCCTTACAACCATTAGGTATAACCATCTGATTATCTTTGGTGACGTACCCCATGATTTTCGAGCTATGCTACGACATGTGTAAAGCGCTCAAGAGCACTTTATTGTCGTGTTTCGCACATGGGTGCCAAAGTTTAACCTGCTGTCAAATGTGACGCCGAGGTATTTTACATCCTTGCTAATCTCTAATAAAAGCCGTATTTGTTTCATCCTCTGTAGCTTATACCGTCTAGTAAAGGGACAATGACTGTTTTAGTAAGGTTCAGGTTGAGTCCAAGCTCCCTACACTAGTCACTCGTTATCTTCAACCCTAACTGGACCATGTCACAGAGTGCTTCTTCATATTTGCCTCTTGCTATTATTACAATGTCGTCGGCGCAGCCTTGACATTGAATGCCTCTGTCATGCGGATAAATAAATAATGATTTATATGTATACTTTTAAAAATATAGGTTAATTTACGTATTGCTCAGTCTGACTAATTAGCAAAAAAAAAAAAGACTAACTCGTTTGTGGATGCTTATCAAGATTATACTTTATATATATCCATAGGAACGCCAAATTTTTTTACCTAAACAATACAAATAGTATTCAGCCAAAAAATTTTACCAGCATTTTTATTTAAAAGATAATCTTACGACACTCAAGATATCAATAAGCTTAACAAAATTAGTCAAGTATCCGTGGACACAAACGGTACAACTGCGAAATATTCACAAATTTTGGTTTCTCTCAACAACTTGCCTTAGAGTAGCTGCTATATTCTCATGTTATGGATGTATATAGTTATTTTGAAAAATTACCCGAAACGATCTAGCAATTTCCATCTACCTTTTTATTAATTTTTTATTTTGTTGTACATACACTTGCCAATTTCAGACAACATTTATCAAGAATCTTCTACGACATAAAAGTATATCTTTTCAGTCAAGAAAATTTGATTATTTACACGCCATATCGATTGTATTAGAAATTTACCAGTTGGTAAAGGAAGTGGAATCTTCTCATAGCGAAGATATAAGCCATCAATAATTATTTCATCCTAGAAGAGATACAGAGCTAAAATCTGAATATTGTGTAATAATTTTTGAATTACCTTAAAGGGACACGAATGGTTGAAATTTGTAAATTCTTTTACCGTTTTGAAAGCCAATATAGCAATCGGATTATAAGCCTTCCTGAGAAATCGACAGACATCAACACTGATCTTATAAAGCCATGGCTTGTAACCATTAACGTTCTCAAATATCTGAATATCACCGACAAAATTATTGAGTGGATGTAGCAATGTGGCATTAAAGTTGAAAGTCGTCTTGTGGCGATTGACAGCTCGCAGTCGGCAAGTGTTGACCACAAACCAGGATTGATTGTGAGACGTACAAATGACATTTGTAAACTTAATTTCTGCTGCTTCCTTTTCACGTGATATAGAATATATGTAGACACTTTTGTGAAATATGTTTTTATTACGTAGTACTTACAATAAAGCACAATGTTGAAATCAGGCAAACTGGCAGCACGATAAATATATTGTTGAAGTTGTTCATTGCTTTACATTAGAATGACTGCCTAGCACAAAATATTACAACAAGTTTTTCACTTCTCTGGGTTTCAAAAAAGCCATTATTTATAAATTAAACATAATAAGTCAATTTCGATGCCAAGGCTGGGAAAACAAATAATTAGTGCAATTTTGAGCACACAAATTGATCAAAAGCCAAATACAAATTTTACAATTAAAACTTCTCTTTTTATACTTTGGCATTCTCATTTATTCCAATCCAAGCATAAAACTATTTGTGGTAGTTAAAAAAAAAACAGATTTCCTATCTTCGTTTCCAATAAAAAATGAAAACTATGTGATAGTATAGTTGATGAAGTCTATTTTGAGAGAGAGAGAGAGACTTTAAGAACTAGAACGACTTTAAAAAAATTAAAATACATTTTCTCGTATATCATAAAAATGTCAGCTTAATCGATAACTGCTCAATATATTATGGGAGCTTCACAGTGCATAGACATAATCTGTACATTACATTATCATTACATTACCGATAAGGACCGAATTTACATTTTAAAATTTCTTTTGAAACATTCTAACTAAATTCTAATAATTTTTAAAAATCTTCTAAGGTGTAATAGTTTAAGTTTCCTTAAAAGAAATTAAATATTGGAATACGCAAGTGTACAAATCACTTTTGTGAATTTGACGTGTGTTGCGTTTTATTTAAGTGACATATATGCAGACACATTTTATTACGTAATACTTACAATAAAAACTTGAAGCACGATTTATGTACTGTGTAATGTAGTTTGTAATGCACACATTCATTACCAACTCAGTAAATATAAATAAAAATGTATACAATTTAAAATTCATTTTAAGTTGGTTGAGGTAGATAATAACATACTGCCATTTAATCGGGTCAGTTTTTATTTCTTATTTGAACTCTTTAAAAAAAATTTCATACAATTAATTCAAAACTGTTACACCTATTGTCGGATCAATTTGAAGACTACTGTCATTTTCATTTAGAGGCTATTGTGAACAGTTCAAGCTCTACAAAAAAAAAGGTTACTACATAAATTCTGTACAGGATTTAAATTTGGTGACCGTGCCGAGCACTCTGAGGCAAATTTCAAGCAAGACAAATTTATAACGGAAGTTTATCACAGCTTCACAGTGATGGTAAAATAGTAGTCGAAATACAATTAATAAAATAAAAAAAATAATTACATAGCTCAGCCAAATCGATCATTTTAAATTTTACATATTAAAATTTTCTTTAGAAAATTTTGATAGACCCAATTTTTACAATGATTATTTAATAGTTAGACTAGCACTTATGTAATTAAACAAATATATATTTTTTTCCTTATTTATTGTTTAAATGTATTGTGTACACTAGGCTGATCATTTTCGAAAATCTTCTACTATGTAAAAGTATAACTTTGCAGACATCCAAATTTTTGTATTCACTTTATATTTCGTCTGTAGTAGATATTCACCAGCTGGGAAATTAATTGGTAGCTTGTCGTATCGAAGAGAAAGGCCATCTATAATTAGAGCGCCCTAAAAAAATATTTAAAGATGAAATACGCAAACTGTTTAAGGATTTTTAAATTACCTTATAAGGACACGAATGGTTGACATTTGAAAATTCTCTGAAGAGTTTAAAAATCATTATAGCAATCGGATTATAAGCCTTCCTGAGAAATCGACAGACTTCAATACTAAACTTATAAAGCCATGGCTTGTAACCATTAGCTCTCTTAAAGAATTGAATTTCCACGACAACATCATTCATTGACTCTAGCAATGTGGCATTGAAGTTGTAAGTTGTCTTATGGCGACTGAGGGCTCGCAGTCGGCATTTGTTGATAACAACGAGCGATTCGTTGTGACTTGTACAAACCATATTTGTGAATTTAACTTCTCCTGCTTCCTTTTTAATGTGATATAGAATAAATGTAGACATATATGTGATACATTTTCCATCACGCAGTACTTACATTAAAGCACGATATTGAAACCAGGTAAACTAGAATCACAATATTATGGGAGTTGTGCATAGCTTCACATTGGATATACTTTCTAGCACTAAATATTTAGTTTATATTATATTAAGCACTAAATATTAAATTTATATTACACACCTCATTCAATTAACAATTACTAACCGTTCGAGTAAATTACTGCGATTTGATGACAAAGTAATAGTTCGAAAACATCAGTTTATCTTTAAACCAATATATATTTATAAACTTGTACAATTAAAAATTAATTTTAAAATGGTTTGAGGTAGATAATGACATACCAACGCCAGATCGGGCCAGTTTACATTTCTAATTTTAGATCTTTGGAACATTTTTTATCAGTTTAATTTTTATTCCTACAATCATTTTAAATTATGTTGGATCGGCCAATTTGTACGGCGTTATATTATGTATAAAAAACAAGTAAGAATAGTATAGTAGTGTGAACTCCACTATGATATCCCCTGAACTCAGCTATTACATTTTATTTAAGGTTTGATTTCTTTCAGAAGCTATTAAATATTAAAATTAAGCAAACTTAAAGCACAAGAAATATTCACAGATTCAAAGTACATAGACAAAAGCTGTACACTTCATTAGGTTGCCAACTAAGCATAACTGATAAAAATATTTAATAATCTAAACAAAAAAAACATCTAATTGATCTAATTAAGTTTTGATGGTAAAATAATATTCGAAAAAACAATTAATATAAATACAAAAAAAAATAATTACATAGCTCAACGAAATCGTCCATTTTTAATTTTACATATTAAAATTCGCTTTGGAAAATTTAGCTAGAATTAATTTTTGCAATGATTTTAAAACAGCTAGAAAAACCAATAACTTAATTTTTAATCGTTTCGTGTACATCAATCAAGCTGATCATTTTCAAAAATCTTCTACTACGTAAAAGTAAACCTTCCCAGTCATTACAATTGTTGTATCCACTTTCCATTTCGTTTGTAGTAGAGATTCACCAGCTGGAAAATTAATTGGTAGCTTCTCATAGCGAAGAAAAAAACCGTCAATAATTAGATCGCCCTAAAAAACTTTTAAAGCTGGAATACGCCAATTGTTTAAGTATTTTTAAATTACCATATAAGGACACGAATGGTTGACTTTTGAAAAATCTTTAAAGTTTTCAAATCATTATAGCAATCGGATTATAAGCCTTTCTGAGATATTGACAGGCCTTAAGAGTGAATTTATAAAGCCAAGGCTTATAACCATTAGCTCTCTTAAAGAACTGAATTTCCAAGACAACTTCATTGACTGGCTGTGTTGACCACAACGCGCGATTCATTCTGACTAGTACAAATCGCATTTGTGAAGTTCATTTCTGCTCATTCCATTTAAATGTAATACAAAATACAAAATAAGATATATTTAATTTATTAAAAGGATGTAAAATTCGTAATATAGGATATCTACCAGTTTCACAAATTGGCATAAAAAATTCTTATATATTTATATACCTGATGATATTATTCATCAGTCAAGGTCTCGAACTAGTTGAAATACGTCATCTCCGAGCAGTATTTACGTCCACCTCATCTGGGACCGCTAAGTATAATTCGTGTACGTGATTCATATGCCCAAAAGCAACTACAAAGATTCATTCTAAACATAATGATTTTGAGAAGATTCCGGGCTACATTTAAGTAGGCGGCGGAAATTGTACAGCTGTGCAATTCAAACTGACAGGTACTCAAATATGTATATCTATATTAATATATGTATATATCTATATTTATATATATATATATCTAGATATAAATTTTTATATATCCTATATATATATATACATTTTTATTATCCTATATATATATATTTATATAAAGGTCTGTGTGACGTGGCATTTTTCCGGCCTGTCAACACCAAATTGTAGAAATGTTTTCGTATTTGTTTTGATTGGCCTTCGTTTCTTGCCAGAATTGGCATTGCACATTTGACAACAAACAATGCAGTTACATTTACAACAAACCCGACAGGCGCCCCTCTAATTGTTTGTACTGTCTACATAGACAGATATCTATTATACAAATATACAAATCGCAAAAAGTTTTGTCAATAACAATAAAGTTTGTAATTGAGAAAATGCTTAATTTCTTGTTGTAGATTCGTGTAGATTCACTTGACAATTTCATAAAATAAAATTAATTTTAAATATCTTCCACAACATAAAAGTATAACTTTAAAATCACCATAAGTTTTTTATTCAAAGTCACTTTCACTTGTACTAAAAATTCACCAGATGGCCAAGGAACTGGAATCTTCTCATAGCGAAGATATAAGCCATCGATAATTATTTCATTCTAGAAGAGATACATTGCTAAAATCGGAATATAATGTAGGAATTTTTAAATTACCTTATAGGGACACGAATGATTGAAATTTGTAAACTCTTTTATCAGTTTGTAAATCATTATAGCAATTGGATTATAAGCCTTTCTGAAAAATCGGCAGATATCAACACTGAACTTATAAAGCCATGGCTTGTAACCATTAACGTTCTCAAAGAACTGAAAATCAGCGACAACTTCATTGAGTGGATGTAGCAATGTGGCATTAAAGTTGAAAGTCGTCTTGTGGCGATTGAGAGCTCGCAGTCGGCAAGTGTTGATCACAAACCAGGATTGATTGTGAGCCGTACAAATCGCATTTGTGAATTTAACGTGTGCTGCGTCCTATTCATGTGTCATAGAATATATGTAGACTCATGTGTGAAATATGTTTTATTACGTAGTACTTACAACAAAGTAAAATGTAGAAATCATGAAAACTTGAAGCACGATTAATATAATATGGGAGTTGTGCATAGCGGCACATTGAATTAACTGTCAAGCACGACGTTTTAACTTTATGTAGAATACAAAAATCCATTTACTCTATTGGATAGTGTATTACAGCAAAATAAATTAAACTTAATGGCAAAATAATATCCGAACAACAATTATTAATTTCATACCGCAGACAAGGCGTGCCTGTTAATGAAATCAAATTTTATATTATAAATGAAATTCACAACTCTTGTCTAAATTTTCTTAGTGAAATATTTAACGAATACAATTTAAATAATTCTGCTTACACTGAATGCAGTTATTTCTAATAGCTAATCCCACTCTTGAGTAAGTCACATTTAAAAAACCGGAACGAATCCAACCTGTTTTCCACAGTACCTTTGTGAGCGCTTTGGCAACAGCACTCTCATTCAGTAAACCGGCATTCCCTCTGCTCCAAATCCCCTATCCCCCTGCCATTCAGCTTTTCTCTATCCTGCTGCTCAGACAAACTGAACCCAGCCGAGCCCAGAAGCTGTCGAAGCATAAAAAACTTAATCATATTTGCGGCGGAGCAAGTGAAACAAGCTAAATTACTCAATGAGTAACTTAGAATGAGTGAGTGTGTGTGTTTGTGTGTGTGTGTGTGTACGCCTGAGTGATTTGCATGCTTTACCCAATAAATTCTCATCACACAACTAACAAAAAAAAAGTTAAAGGCTAGCTAAAAATATATTTATTATTTTTGACATGACTAAGGAGAAGCGACAAAACTCAAATTTTGCAATGGGAAATTTGTGAAAATTTCCACACTGTAAAACAATAACAACAAAGAGCCCAGTCATAGCCACAAGCCACAGGTCCCAGGTCATGGTCATTACTATTAGCCAGGGGACATGAGTTTTTCTTCATTTTTTATGTATTTTTAATTAATATTGCGACTCCCTGTGCTCCGCCCCATTTCCCATACGGGGAGGAGGTGTGTCCAAGCGCATTAAATATGACATGGAAAATTATAATTTGGCTGATGTAAGCCCATAGTTGATAAAGCTGTGTGAAAGTGTTTGACGAACTCGCAACGAACTGACGAAAGACGACAGCCAATTGACGCCTTCACTTGTCCAATGTTAAAGCGATAAAAATGTGATTAATAATGAATGAAAAATCACGTGAAAGGCATTGGGGAAAAGAAATTGAATGGGCATCGGAAGGCCAACAGAAAATATATGAATTGCATACAGATGCTTTTCAAAGAAATTATTAAATTTCTTTGGTCTTTTATACTAAATTTTTAAACACTTATCGAAAATATGTGAAATGGTTATAATTTGATTATAATCAATTCATGTCAAGTACAAATATTTACTTTAATATGTTAAGTAGGCAAAAGAAAGCACGTCTGACGCCATTAAGTATATATATTCTTGATATTGATCATCAGGAACCTAATCGATTTAGTCAAGACCGTCCGTCTGTCCAAGTGACAGGTATCAGAGACTATAAGAGGTAAATACTTTAAGATCAGATAAGAAACAATTTTGTCAAGCAAAATAAACTACTATCAAGAAACCTATAATTCATTTTGTTTGTTAAAATATATCGACTATAGTATTCTAAGTTGTTCTTTGTTTAGATTATTGCTGAAATGGTTTAGCAAATTAAATTTATTTATTTCGAATACAATTTTGTATTCTGAATAACTTAAATAATATAGAATACAACTTGTAATATATGAATTTTTGCCCTTAATGCTTTTCCAATAACTTTAAAAGAGAAACAGAGAAGTAAAACAGAAAGATACAATTCGTATTGATTATCACTGTAATAAAACCTACCACTAAGGGCAAAGACCAAATTTATACCATAAAAATACATTTTTTGTATAAAAAAAAAAAAAGATTAAAAAACCTCTTAAATGATGCCCTTTGCTACACCCTGCCCCCTGCACATGAAGCACTTGAAAATTTGAGTGGCTTTCGTTAGTATAACTGAAATTTGAGGAGCTCTCCAAATTACCCCAGAGACGAAAGCTTGGCGCCGCAATTGTGTAATTAATACCGACAAAGAATTATAATTCTTCTGTTGCCAACTTATCGAATTGTCTACTGACTCGTTTGAACTTGACTTATCTTTTAAATTCAATAATCTTTTATACATATGTATATTGTGATGAAGAAAAGGAACCGAGTAAAATGCTTATCGCTCAGTGCAGGCGGAATCATCACATGCACTGAAATAAATATCTTGTAATGGACATGTATATTTAATGTATAAATATATGTATTATTTTTTTTTTTTTTTTGGTTACACAACCTTAGCGCAACTAACGACTACTAATCGTATCATATAGTGATCTATGTTAGTATAAAACCAGTTCGACAACATGTGGTAAGATTCCACAATTAGCCAACTTATTAGTGCCTTAGGCTCAAAGGAAACTCAAAGTTAAAAGTCGTTAATTACAATTTGGTCAAAAGTTATTCTCAAGCTGGATTTGCATTTGGCTCGAATGTAAATTGTGAACACTTTCAATTATCTTATCACAGTTCAAAGCATTTCAGTTACCCACAAAATAAGCCAAGTAAAACGCCAATTTCGACAAAGAAATTTCAACTGTAAAACGTAGTTGAATTGTGGAATTATTTAGTGTCCTCGTCGACTCGTCTTGAGTGGCAAGTGGCAAGGAAGGCTACTTTGCTCTGTCAGACTGACTGTCTAGCTGTCAGTCTGACTGTCAGTAGCAACTGCAACAACAACAACAACAGTCGACAGAGTTCAAGCAACTGCCGCTGCGTCGTTTAAATGCAAAATACTAAAACGAAGCGTGAGATACGATGAATGTACTATGTGTATATGTAGTAAGGAGTACGAGGGCAGACAGACTCTTTCTTAAATTCAATACAGCCTTGATGGAATATCTATATGTAGATCTCTGTTGGAAATTATTTGCCATTAAAATAATTTGATATATTCAATGATATCTATTAATTAATCGATTTTTATATTTATCGCTGTTATCAAATAGCCAGTCCCCCGAGAAGCGTAGCATTATCGAGCAATATGTTGTTGGTCTACAAAGCTCTCTCTTAGCCAATAAAAATCTTCAAGTTTGCACAATTTAGGAACAGCCGTCGCATATATAAAGTAGTAAAATTTAAGTTGCACTCTCGTACTTAGTTATTGTTATCAGACGTGACTCTGAGCTGAGGTTATTGTTGTTGTTGTTGGCCTGAACCCACAGCATACATAGTGCAGTTGTCTGTCGTTTGTTATTCGTCACTTGTTGTCATTTAGCTGGCTGAGTTTTACAAAGCAGCACAACAAGTTCAACAACCGAAGCATCAGCTGGTCAATAATATGTATATGTATATATGTATATGTGAGTTGTATATATATTTACATATTTATAATCACCGCTATTATTAACTAAAATATCTGATTGAGCATTAACTCTACGCTCAGAGCAAAAGATTATTTAATTTTAAAAATTTTTAAAGAAAAAATCGTTTAATATCTGAAGTTTGGTAGTTATAACTTGAAATTGTATTTCATTTGTTTCACAGCTTACTAAAATAATTATTGCTCATACTTCTTAACAATTAGGAGCAATCATAAATTATTATTCAAGAAAATTATCTGCTTTGCATTTCGTTTTTAAAAAAGAGTTATAAGTTCCAGAATTTAATATATTTCAATAATAGACGATGATGTCATATTGTGTATTATATCATAATATATGTATATGTATAAATATATATATATATATATGTATATATATTAATATTGCTCCAGTTTAAGTTGCCAGTTATGTGCTAGTTGTTTGGCATCTTTTGTCTTTTGCCTTTGACTCGGCTGTGCCGATTATTGCCAAAACTCATTCCTCATTTCTGTTCACACTTCCGACTTGAGTTGATTTTTAGTTCAGTTGCATTTGTTTCTAGTTTCTAGGCGCATTTGACTGCACTTTGCTCAGGGCTTTTACTCTCTCCTTTTTTAGTTCTTTTCTGTTTGTTGTTCTTGCCCTGGTTTTACATTCGTCGCTCTGCTCTGTTTTGCTGCTTTGCTTCTTTGCTGCTCTTATGCGCTAATGGCAGCCGTGAATGACATTTATTCCTATGGTCTAGTTTTTCCATTCTGCAGCACTATTCACGGTGAAACATTAATGACACATAAGGCAGCCCAAATGCATATATATATATATATATATATATATAAAATATATATGTGAACAGCCGACCTCAGTGACTATCTGAAGCAAGTGACTTTAAGTATGGAATATAGAATTTACATTATCTATAACTATCCTCGATTCACACCAAGACAAAGTCGAATTCCGATATTAATATGACACGAATATACAACTATAAAAATGTCCTTATCATTGATTACCGATTATTATTGATTATTACTGATTAACTTCTTCATTACTAGTTCGACCAACTATCAATTACTATACAGAATTGCTCAACCCGAAAAAAGGTATAAGAACAGAAATTTTAAAAATAAGTTTGTTTGTAGTTGAAACAGCCTTCGCACATTAACTTCTATTAGCAACAACAAATATTTACATAATCGATTGTTTGAATTTAAATCTGAAACCACTGAATGACATTAGCACAGCTAATTGTTGATTAAGAAAGGACAGTGGACCTGTTTTGAAATAAGAATATCTAGTTTTTTACCCTACGCTGATTATGTTTTTGTTAATTAAAAGGATATCTAACTTAACTATTTTCTATGTGATAAGGCATTCATTCATTCATTTTTGGCTTTCAGTGCTAACTTTTTAATGCCATACTTAAATGAAAAAACATGATTTTAAAATTTTTGATGAGAGTTAAACAGGTTTTAGCGAATAACATTCTAATTATCAATCATTCTCAAATTCAAATTTGAATTGCGAAATACCACATTCATAAATATCGTTAATTAATTATACAATAATTTATAAATAGTATAACAAAAAAATTAAAATATATTTGTAGTTAACTCACCTTTAAATAAATGTTGAATTATTTGCAAATTTCTGGTTTTTAATTAAAAAAAGACGATATAATATGAGAATCGAATCGAAACAGCAAAAATTTTAATAATAATAATAATAACAAAAAGAAGAAAAAGCAAGTACAATGGAAGTAATGTTTACGAAAAACAACATAAATAAACCGGTTGCAGTTTTTTTCTTTAAATTTTGTTTAAGCCGCGCGACGAAAGAACAGTTAAACGAGGAGAAGGAAAATAAGTTTGGCGAATCACAGACAACAGACAAACAGCGAAAACCGAAAGAAAAAGAAAACAAAACAAACAAAAACCAATGGAAATGGAAAGCAGGCGATTTTTTCTTAATGGGGAGAGGATAGGGCGAAGGAGGCTGCCATGTTTTATTCTTTTTCGGTCTTTTCTGGTTGCTGCAGCCGGCTGAAGATGCAGTACAAACGAGGCGGGCGGAGGGGAGACGAAAGAGCGCAAACGACGCGAATTCGGTTAATTTAACAAACAGTCAAAAGAGAGAATAACTGTAAGTCTATGTATATAGGTGTGTGTACGTGTAAGCAGGATGCTAACAGCTGAGCGGCAGAGCGTATTAAAAAAAATGAATCATCTGATTTGCCGAAAGATATGAAAAGAGATAAAAATGTGCTTGCAACACACATACACACGCACACATACACGACTTAATGTATTTATATATTGGTTATTTTGAATTCCAGGCACGCGGTAAAAAATGAAATATTTATATATATAAATATTCTTTATGCAAGGGGGAGAACATTGTTGAAGTTCGCTCGGCGGCAGCGAAAAATTCTGCTTTGCGGGCGGCACCAGCAGCAGCACGCGTTGGTCGTTTTTCCCGTTTGCTGGTCAGCAGCTAGTATTTGTTTCACTGTTCTTTCACACACACACAAACACACATACAAATACACTAACACAGAAACAGACAAACAGACTGTAAATAATACACACAGACGCGAACGCGGCACTCTATTTTTTTTAGGCATTCACACATTATATAAGAACTGTGCATGTGCATTTTATGTGGATCTTCACTTGTGCTTCGGGCCTCACTTACACTTGTGTTTTGGTTTAAAATGGATCGACGTTGAAAATCGCGTCCGTTGCATTCAATAGTTTTTTTTCGACTGCAGCAGTGTTGTGTGCAGTGTGACAAGGTGCGACCAATGTAAAAATCCACAGTTTATTAAATACTGGTCATTAAATTATCGATAATTCGATACCTACAGTAGAATGCCGGCATGTCATGTAATATTAAAATTATTAATATAGTATAGTAATGTCGCTCAACTTTATTGCTTAACAATTTCAATTGATGTTAGTTTAATTAATATTGTTAGTGAGTAATATTCAATTTGTTCAGCACGCTGTCTGTTTGAACAACTGCACTGACAGTTAAATTTATCGTTTGTCGTATTCGATTCAATAAAATATCGCTGATAATCACGAAGTATTTACAATATTGTTGTACGCTATTGTTTATATAAATTAAGAGCCACGACAATCGTTTGTTTTTATATTTTATTTTTATACAAGCATATATCTATTCTGCTTAATTGAGCACTTTGGCGGCTGTCTTTAATACTGACGATTGTTTTCAACGGACAAAAACATATGGTTTTGTTTAGAGCTAGTTCAGTGTTCAGCCAACCGCTCGCTCCTTGACCACAATTGAGCGACAACTCTGTACACTTACTTTGTCAAAATATATTTAAGCATTTATATTGAGAATGGTAAATATTGAAAATATAATGTTCGGATTGCAAATAATATTATTCTGTTCGTTGCAGTTCTCGCTGATACACAAAGAGGAGAATGCACACGACAATGCTCTCTGGGCATGCGCCTGGGGACGCGACCCGCAAACGGCTACCGGCAACGAAGACACCGCTGGAAAAGACGAGGCGGAAAAGGAGCCAGAAAATCCATTTGATTTTGACAAAAAGGAGAAGAAACCGAATGATTTCATTGTCACCGGTGGACTGGATGATCTAGTCAAGGTGTGGGATCTGCGCGAAGATAACACACTGAAATTGCGCCACAAGCTGAAAGGACATGCCCTGGGAGTTGTCTCCGTCGCTGTCAGCTCAGATGGACAAAGTAATCAAGAGAACAACATACACAACCATAAAAGATTAATAATGAAAGTCATCATTCCCCAGCGATTGCCAGCAGTTCGCTGGACTCGAGCATGTGCCTGTGGAATGCACGCAGCGGCGAGAAAAAGCACAAATTAACATTAGGCCCGGTGGATTTGTGGACAGTGGCTTTCTCGCCATGCAATAAATATGTGATTTCTGGCCTGAATGAGGGCAAGATCTCTATGTACAGCGTAGAAACGGGCAAAGCTGAACAGGTGCTCGACGCCCAGAATGGCAAATACACGCTGAGCATTGCCTATGTGAGAGAAAGTTGAATTTTATCTAAATATCGGTTAAAAATAATTTCATTTATAGAGTCCGGATGGAAAGTATATAGCCAATGGTGCAATCGATGGCATTATAACCATCTTTGATGTGGCCGCTGGTAAGGTGGCACAGACGCTGGAGGGACACGCGATGCCCGTGCGCAGCCTTTGCTTCTCGCCCAACTCACAAATGCTGCTCACCGGCTCCGACGATGGCCACATGAAGCTCTACGATGTGTAAGTTAAATCTGTGAGGTGTATGTATAGCTGATGCTAAAGTTCACACACTTTTTTAATTACAGTGCACACTCGGATGTGGTTGGTACTCTCTCCGGCCATGCGTCGTGGGTGATGTGCGTCTCCTTCTCGGAGGATGGCAAACATTTTGCCAGCTCGTCGAGTGATCGCAGCGTCAAAGTCTGGGATACGGCGGAACGAAAATGTCTGCACACGTTCACCGAACACACAGATCAGGTTTGGGGCGTACGCTATAGTCCCGGCAACGATAAGGTTATATCCGCCTCGGAGGATAAGTCGCTCAACATTTACTATTGTCCACCCAATGCGATCGTTTGATCAGTAATTTGTTTAAAACAAATAAAACATAGGCGTAAATTAAAATAACAATCACTTTTTAACTATGAGCACTCTGCGATATAATAATTGTTTCTAACTATGTTCGACTACTGCCATTGTCCACTGTACTCTCCACCTTGTCGGGTATCAGTTTGGCCTTCGATTGCGTCAACATTTTATCCTTGTACTTCTCATCGGGTATATAGACACTGAAGGTCTTGAAGTAGTGCAATATATTATCTGAAAGTAAATATTGTGTTAATATTCAGCTGAATTTAAGACAAGTACAGTGAATACTCGCTATTCGCTTCGAATTTTAATCAAACTTACTAAAACTGGCAATACAAAACATATTTGTATATTAAAAAGATTTTGAACATTATTTAAAGTGGGTCTTAAGAGTCGCAAAAAACATTCCCTACCCGAACCTAAAACTGCAAACTAAACTTTTTATAACATTCCATATTTTATTCCAATTGTAGTAATTTAATGAAATTTATTCAAACAGTTAATTAAATTTTGAAAAATATTTTATTGTCAGTTAAGAATGTGGCTTGAAAGAAAAATGTTGTTGAGCCTCATACGCAATATTTCATTATTAAATCAGGTTTGAACATTATTTACTTTTTTGGTAAACGTAATTCTAGAAGACTGCAGCAAATCAAACCACTACTTCAAAATAAAATTTATAAAAACAAGAAAAAATCTGAATCTCTTAACTTTTGTATTTTAGTGCTTAGTAATATTATTTCCTTCTCAAAAAATAATTAAACAATTTAACAAAATCTATTTCATTTAAGAATTTTTGTATTTTCATTTTTCTTACCCACGTGAGCCTCCTTCAGTTTGTACTGATCGGCAATTTTTTTGGCTGTCCACTCCTCCGGATCTAGCTGATGATCGTTGATGAACTGAAGTGCCTGGCGGAGAGTGCATCGACCAATTGCAACACGAGTGGGTTCCAGATAACCATATTCAAAGTCATCGGGCGTGGTGCGCTCCAGGGGCAACTTGCGCAGCACTTTGCCATCGACTTCATCTCTTGCCGCCTGGCGTTCCAGTACGCGTTGAATCTATGGAGATGAGATTAAATGAGAATCTTTCATTTAAAATCAGTCTTAATTTAACCCACAAACTTATCCTTTGATGTTACATAAACATCTTTTAGTCGTGTGTCCAAGCTGGCGTCCTTTCTGTTCAGCTTATCCACAAATGTGGGATCCACTACAAATAAGCAAGCATATATCAAACTGAGCTATATATATATAGACATTATCTCCTACATTCAAGGGTTCTTTCCATATCCCGCAGATTAGATTCGTATTTAGGTGCCGGCGTTGGTTTCTCGCGTTCCAGCACACGATGGGCTCGATTCTCCACATTGAAACGATTAGCCTTGCGTGCCACCATTGACATGGCTTTACCCATTTCGTGGCTGCTGCAATTTTAATTAATAATTTTAATTAAAAATATTGTTTTTCGCTCTACACAATTTGACAAGCTACAAAACGTTAGCATTTGTAAACATAACCAATAAGCTAAGTGTTGGTAAGCGAAAGAAAAAAATCTGATAAAAACATATGGAACTGAGCCTGTGATTGAAAAAGAGAACAATCTGTTGCGTATACGTCACGACGTCTGGTTATAGAAAGTGGTTTGCTTAGTAATATAAATATATAATAAATTTTACTGCCTGAGGTTATTCATATCACTTACTATATATTCACTTTTTGGAGGATAAAAGCAAATCTTACGATCTGGTTTGACTTCACAAAAACACAGCTGATTTTGCATAACATGTAATCTTTTTTTTTCGGTCCATGTACTTGTAAATATAATAAAGACAGTGTTGGAAAATTAACGCAAATGTGCTGTTAGTAACATAAAGTGCTATAAACAAAAACAAGCCGTTGCCAACAGGCGGACATAATTTAACAGTTTATTTATTTCAACTGAATTACTAAGAAATGATTAAATCCTTGCGTTGCAGTTTAAGGTTGTGCAGCGCGCGAGGCATCCACAGCGCAAGTAGCTGCTATCAGAGCACCAAATCCAAACGGGTCACTCAAGCCGAGCATGTTGCACGCTATAGCGTTGAATTTCCCGACAAGTTGCTGCACAAAAAGCAAAAGCTTGTAACACACATGTATGTGGCAAACACTCAAATAGCAGATGAAATCAACGCACATCTACAGCCTCACCTGCAGAACACCAAATGTGACACAGTGCTGGAAATCAATCCTGGACCAGGGCATTTCACACGTCATTTATTGGACCGCGAGTCGCAATTTCGCCGGCTCATTTTAATTGAGCAAATGGATCATTTTATGCCGCGTCTGCAGGAGCTGCACGCCTTGTATCCCGATCGGGTGAAGGTGCGCCAAGGCGATTTTATCGGTATTTGGAAGCTGGCCTACATGGACAAAATGGACAGTGGCACCAGATTGACCGAGCTACTCAGCGATGCTCCGCAGCGGGAATTTAATGAGGGTAATCTCCAATAATCGAATCTAGAGGAATATAAAATTGAAAATTCTTTTAATTGTACCCGCAGATGTCAACATGCTAATCTTTGGCGCTGTGGGTTCCTATCCATTCTTTAAGCATCTTATCAACTCGCTAATCTTTCAGACGAGCATCTTTAATTTGGGACGCTGTGAAATGATTTTAGCTTTGCCGCCGCCAATATTCACTGTGTGTATTAACAAAGAATACTTTATGCTTTTATTTGGCTTATCATTTAATTTTTGCAGCATTTGACCTGCTCAAATGAGATTGGTTACCTGATCTATCGCTCCGCCTCCGTGCTCTTTCAAATACTCTTCGAGCATCAGTTTATTGCACTTGTTCCGCGCGAGAGTTTTCTGCCGACTCAAGCCAATCACAAAGTGAGCAAAAGCAGCAAATTGGGCAAGGTTAAATCGATCAATCCGGAATATTTGTATTTGGTTAAATTTGTGCCGCGTCGCAATCTGCATGAGATTTGCCCGATTCAGGATTTGCCCGCTTTGTGGTTCTTCATAAAGCAGAACTTTGTGAGCCGACGCAATCGAATAATACCCAATTTGGAGTGGGTAACAATATTCATTGATATAGTAGCAGTATAATCTGATCAATCTCCAATATGTTACAGAAAATGGGTGCCCGGCTGTGGACCTCGCCTTATCATCAATCAAAGTGCCTCTGAGCTTGTCTCTCCGCTGTTTCCCAATGAATCTGCTGAGAAATTACCGCCATACACCACAAGGAGCACCACAATGCACTCGCGGGATTTCTATCCAGGCATTAATATATATACACAGTTTGGTGATCTTTCGCCTAGTCAGGTGTTGTCGCTCTTTATGGAGTTCCGTCAGTGGTCGGAATATGGCGAGAGTTCATTTCTGGCCTCGCTGGATAATACGCTGCTCAAGCTGGAAACGTCGAACGATGAGCAGAGCTTAGATGATAGTGTCAATCTCGTCGAGGAGGATGACATAAGCAGTGAAAGCGTCGATGAGCTGCTCATCGAGGCCACAGATGAGCCCCAGGCAAAGCCCGCCAAGAGTCGCCGGAATGCAAAGCAAACACTTTAAAATCAACTCAATTTACGTGTATATAAGAATAGTTTGTTATGGTTATTGTTGCTTTAAGCTAATAAGTTTAAAATCGTTTTTTAATTTATACACTCAGAAAAATAAAATATAGAGTATTTTGTACTCTTATAAAGTGAAAGCGCTGAACGAACATCTTAATTTAAGTGGTGTTTTCGTGTTTAACTTGATATTTCTCATTTATGTTAAGTATAATTTTTGTCATTTTAAAACATTTTCATTCTAGAAACATATTTAAAATAATTTTAATGACTCAAGTAGTTTCTTCAGTTTGTATATTATATAATCAAATTGAAACAACTTGAATCAAGAATTTTAAATAAAAATAAGAACCTAATTCAAAATTGCTGATAATTATGCTCAATATGGATTTCAAGCATGATTAGAGCTTCATAGTGAATATTGAAAGTGTATTTTTTTTTCTGAGTGTACTGAACTTATCTCGTCCCCTTTAAGTTTCTGGTGTTTTCGTGCAGTTCCCCTGAGCATCCAGACGACTTCCACGCAGACACTTCTCGGCCAATTCAATGTGATAGTCAGCCGGTGCAGTCTCCTCCACAGAGATGCGTGTCGCCAGTTGCGTCGAGAGCTGGACACAGTCGACCATTAGGGTGCGCGGATTAACGCCCAGAACGTAGGTGTATTCCTTGTTGGGGCACGGATTGCTGCTGTGATTGCTGTTGCCAAACTCAAAGCATTTGTCGCGTATGAGGAAATGGCCATCCGCCTGGCAGGGATTTGTCACGCATTCCGGCACAACCTTCTCCTTGTAGAGCACCAACATCTCGCCGCTTTTGCACGGTCCCTGTTTATACGCTGGATAGCAGTTATCGGTTTCCGGATGATAAAGCGACGCTATACAATCATATATTTTAATAATCAAAAATCAAAATAATGTGGGAAAATCCGCAATAATTCTTAGTGATGACCTAATATTTTTTTAACACAGAATTAATTACTATTTTTATTATAATGCTTACGCCGTATTTAATAGATTTTAATTTTGTTTTTGCAATCGAATTTTTTAAGCTATTATAGATATTTTTCTGTACTTGCTTGTTTTTATACCCTGTTACCGAAGATATCCAGAGTATATTGGTTTAGAGTTTTGGTGAGAACAGACGCGAACAAACTAAATATTTTTTAAGCACGGCTTCTTGGAATTTAAATAGCAAAAACTTGGGAACTAGATTACTGATTAACATAATCTAATAATTTTTTTGTTAAGTTAGTTTAGAAGCGACACTTTGAAAATCGATAACTAGGAAGCTTTCTTTAAATAAATTGGTATATCTTGGAACTGTTTTCAGCAGAGTATTTGATATTTGGTTACGCCCAAAAGAAATGTTCTCACTTAATAATATATTTCTTATGTCATCGTGTAAGTCGACGTCTTACCTGGCGCGCAATCGCATATCCAATCATTAGGCTGGTCGCCTGGGTAAAGCAGTTGATAGCGGGCGCAGCGGGCGGGCGAGAAAAGCGGTTTTCGGCCCTGCAACAAGGCAGAGAGAGAAAGACAGAGTAAGTAAGTAAGTTGTGCGAGCGTAAATTCCAAGGATTTTGCGTTAGTTGTCTTATCAGTTTCTAAGAGGTCGCATTGGATTCTTCTTCTTTTTTTTTGCTGCTTACATCCAGGTTCTGTTTTGTCTTATCGATGTCCCATTCCTCCTCATAGGCAATCTGTGCTCGGATTACAAAGAACAATGCACAGCATATCATAAAATGCAATTTAAACATTTTTTTGCATATATTTTTTTCTTGTATGCTAATTATAAAACGTTGTTAAATGCAGTTTTCTTTTCGCGCGAATCTGTTTTCCAGTGGTCCCCTCGCTATTTATACGTCTAATCACTACAGCGTCTAAATTCAAACTGTGCTTGCTGAGCGAGAGTTGAGAAAGAGCAGCTTCAAGTTCGCAACACACAAATATTTAAACGGATGTGTTGCCAGTGTTGGCACTTAAGCTAAATAAAAGCTACTTTCTACTTTTTAGCGTTTCAAAACAAGACGTTTTTTGTAGTCAGTAGTGTAGCTATTAAATAATTCAGTTACAAACATTGAGATTATCTTAGTATTTATAGTTTGCCTTTTTTAGCTTGCAAATTCAGTCAGCAATGATTTTAAAGATATGTTAAAGATAATGTTAAAGGGTTAGTGTACATGGCACCAAATGTTAAGACACAGCATAGAGTTACCAACCAGATGTGAGCAAAATCTACGCAGCAGTAGACGCATAATATTTATAAATGTATTTGGAAACTTAATCACTTAATCACTACAATGTATATTAAAAATAATTACGATAAGATTTCAAATTTATATATTGCAAGTAACAAGTAATAAACGGTGTTAGACAAATTGTAAGTCGGATGAAGCTGACAACTCTAGTACAAAACCTTCAGCTGTGGCTTTGTATACATATTAATAACACAGAAAAAACTCACAAATTTGTAGTTTGTCGAAAGCGAAGAACAACATAAAAAGTAACCAAAACGAAACAAAATTGACCAGAAAATGGATGAAGGAGAGCCCGCAGGTGAGTGTCAATTAAAATGCAACTGTAAATAAATTAAAATAAATTTGTGAAATGTGCACAGAAATCGATGAGTCAAACTCTGCAAATCCAAATGCAGCAGCTGTAGTTACAACTGAAATGCAGGTGGTGGCGGAGGCAGCAAGTCCCGAGGAGGAACAGCAACAGCAGCAGCTGGACGAACAGCCACAAACTGGTAGCAGCGATGCAGATGCAGATGGTGATGGCGATCGAGTGAGTGCAATAACAGCCCTTGCGACGAGAGTGCGATTAGAGAATATGCTCGAAGTGGTGGAAAACATGTTTGACGAGGTCAGTGAGCTGATGGTCGATGTCACCGAACTGATGCAATGTGCCAGCGATCTGACGGGCACGACCACTCCAACGCCAACCGCACCGGAAAATCAAGCGGAAAATGTGTCAGAGATTGAGCCAGCGGAACCAGCAACGCCACCAGAAATTTCCGAGCTACTTGAGGAAGCGATCGCTGCGAATCCGCTGGGACATCACGTGCCCAATCCAGACGATGCGGGGAGCTTCAGTTCCAGGCACAGTGGTAGTGATATGTCACTGGACAGTCCAGGCAGTGAAGGTACACAACGAAGGAGATGAAATGCCCTGATTTTTTTGTAAAATTAAATACACAAATCTGTAACTTTCCACAGATGATTCGGATGCGGAGGCCGTGCCACGTTGGATGATACCCGAAAATCGAATCCGTTCGGCAGTCGATATGCTAGTATCCCAGGCACGCAATCAGGATGGTGGCATTGCCACACTGTTGCGTCCTGAAAACTTTTTGCAGCGCGTGCGCAGCATGGTCTTCAGCCAGGATCGGTTGCGTGGACGCGAAAGCGATGACGCCAACCCAGATGCAAGCAATGTTATCGACGAGGAACTGTCGCCAGAATTGTCGCCAGAATTGTCGCCAGGAACGCTGGACGTTGACATGGAGGAGGGTGTACGTTTCGATACAAATCTCCCCGCGGAGCATTCATATTTTGGGCCGAATTTAAATCGTGTGCCTGGCGTGGATTATCTGGAAGTGGGAAGCACACATCGCATGCTAATATTCTTGCATCAGCACATCTTGTTTCCCGGTGAGGTGTTGCCCTTCATGATCGATAACAGCATAATCGATGAGGAGATTCACGACTCTGGGCGCGACGGTGTCATATTTGGTGTTGGTTTCCCATTGATGAAGCCAACGGATGATAATCCCCATAAGCTTTACGGCGTCACTTGCCAGATCTATGAGAAGGGCGAAAGTGGACGTCAAATGATATTCTATAAATCCCGCGCCCTTCAACGCATCGTCATCAATTGCGATGACATTCAAGGGTGAGTTGATCCCATTCCATTCAAGTTAACGTCAGCCACTATGCTAATCTTGGTAATCCTTTCAGTCCGCCACAGTATATAGCGCGCAATCCGACCATGAAGTGTTACAGCAAGGTGAAAGTTTTGCCGGAATACTTTCTGCCCGAACCGCTCAAATGCCTCGATATGGGCTCGTTGAATCGTTTTCGTGATATACCCTCGATGCAGAACAAGTTTCGAAGGTATCAACTGACCAGCACCCCCTGGCCGTTGGAGGCTTGCGAGGAATACTCCTTTGAGCATATTGTGGAGATGGCGCGCAAGAAGCTTGAAGTGCACAAAATCGATACAATGCCAAAGTGTCCGATTCAATTGTCATATTGGCTGGTGCGCAATTTGCATCTCACTGAGAAAATGATGCGTCTAACGTTTCTTACGGACTCGGCTAATACCAGACTGCAGATCATTGGCTCCACATTAAAGCAGGAGTCGCTCTTCTATTGTCGATATTGCAACAGCAGCTTGGCCTATTGCTCCGATCTGTTTGCCATGTCCAAGCATGGAGTGCAAGCCAAATATTGCAATCCAGGTGAGTTTAAAATTAGACAAATCACACAAATATTACAATTTTTATATACCTTAATCTTAATCTATGCAGACGGCTATATACACGAGACGAATACGGTTTATCGCATAATTGCACATGCCGTCGACTACTGCGGTGAGCCATCCACAGAGTTTAGTTGGTTTCCCGGCTATCAGTGGCACATTATTAACTGCAAGTTTTGCGCTCATAATGTTGGCTGGGAATTCAAAGCGGTCGATTCAAATCTGGCGCCGAAAGTATTCTTTGGCCTGGATGGGTCCAGTGTACGCATTGGTACAACCAGCGAACGGACTCCCACGCAGGGCAATCCATATGTGGTACGCAATCTGTTGCATCTTGTTTTCCGCGAAATTGAATGAGCTTGGCGAGTGGTGAAACGTGTTTGCAACTTCTGCTTCTGCTCTTGTCGACGAACTGCGGCAGCTGCCTAATTTACCAGCTTAAACTGTAGAGCATTTTTAATTCGTTTCGCTCTCTTTTCGTCTAGAATATTTGCAAAAAGAAAACACAAACAAAACATCACATTTAAAATGCAACTCTCGGTTGCCGTCAGAAGAACATAAAGATTGATTTACCAAGTTATATAAAAACTAATAGAAAATAAGATAACACTATGTGAATTCATTTTCTTTTAACCAACGTTATGATATTATAAATAAATACATATATAAAAATATGGTAAACAAAACCAAAATTCCAAAACATTATTTAAAATATAAAATGTGAAACTACTGAAAAATTTAAATATGTCTTTTGTGCTAATATTATAAAATATTAAAAAGTTTTAATTCAATTTTAATTGTGTCTATTCAAGTTTTTACAAACATTCTTGTTGAATTTAACTTGATTTAATCTCAGTTCTTCAGCAACGCTGCAAAGCTTGTGGAAAGTTTCTGGAAGGGAAAAAAATCAATCAGCGAGCTATCAAAAATATTTTGAACTTATATACTTACAGCCTTGCAGAAAGGGCACAACCCGAATGAGACATCCAGAAAGGTTTTTCCATCGATGAGCGTGTCAAACCACTCCTTCAGGCAGGCGGCATGGCATTTAAGAACGCAGCGCGGATTATCACACGAGACAATGGGCACCTCGCCGCTATCCAGCCGGAAGACGTAACAAATATTGCAAAGCTGTTCGTCCTCCTCCTTCTGCGGTAGACCAGGCTCGGCGGGCATTGGAAAATAACACAAATCGAAAGTGTGTAAAAGATTCCCATGAATATCCTGTTCAATATCCCAGCTGGCCAGACCATCGCTGAGCACATGCCGTAGTTTGGCCACCTCCTCGGTAGGTCCTAAAATCTGCACAGCCATTGATGACGAGCTGGCAAAGGGATCAGCAATGCTCAGCTTGAGATAGACGCGATCTCTTAAGGGAAAGACGCGAGTGTTATCTTTGGTGGTTATTGGAAAGGGCTGCAGCACATCGCACAGCTCATCGATGTTAGTGAAGCATTCATAGAAGGGACGCAGTTCCTCTAGCAGCTTTAGATAGAGTTGCAATATATCCTTCAGTGAGCGGTCGCAGTTTGCCAATATATCCGCCAGTTGAATACAGTCGGGCAGACTGTGCTCCAGCAGTCGCAACGTGGGCAGCTCCAGCTCCACATAATGCGACTCAAAGTCGGCAAACGAACAGAAACGAATTCTGCTGAAACGTTCATTCAGCTGCAGGCGATATTCATGCGGCTTGTGCAGTGCCAGAATTTCTGCATAGATATTATGGCATGGTTTGGTTAAGCCGACTTCTGGCCTGACTGCTGGCGGCAGAAGTTGGGCCAAGTGCGTCAGCAAGTCCACTAACCGCCAATTTTCTTGAGTCGGTACATTGTCGCTGGTATATCTTTTATATTCCAAGTGCTGTTGCACATATAGTTGAAAGTCGCGCAGCTCTGGAAAATGCGGTAAATAGAGTTTTAAGCGAATCCAATTGTTATTAATGAAAACTACACCACTGATCAAGTGGCCGCTTTTTTTCGTTCGCTCAATACATAAGCCAGGAAATTTGGTTGCTAAACCACTTTTTAAATTTAATTCCATTCGAAAAGCGCTGTAAACAAAAATCTAGCATCAATAAGTATGACCAGCTAAAGGCGCCAAGCCATTCGAGAGCAACGATAACTTAGGGCGGTTAAGCGATAGACAGTTCGATTGGGAGAGAATATACTGATTTCAGTTAATTTAAAATTTCAGTGTTACTTATTATATTGAACGCCTTAACAATTGTAATTACGATTAGCTCAAATGGAGCAGACACATTTATTAAAATACAAAGGTCTTGAATCACTTGCTACAATTTGTAAGCAAATTGTAAAAAGTACAAAAAATACCAATAAATTGTGGTGGTTAATCGATAGATTGATGGGCTTGCAGCGTACAAAATTTTAAATCAATTTAAAAACAAAATAATATGATAATGAATCACTCATTTTTGCTTGAAAACTATTCGGTTTACATATCACTTATATATAATCTCAACAACTATGGTGACTACTACGAGAACAGGTGTGTTAAGTTTGGTGTTTTTAATACTTATCAGTTAAATTTAAAGTTATTGACGGACACAGTGAGGCGTACACCTGCATGCCTCTACGGTATGTATTATCATTAATATGTATTTTTCTTTTTGTAACACCTGCACATTGTGCGGCTATCGATAGCAATCTGCGTCGCGTCTGATAAACCCCAAACAACTTGGTCAACAAACTCCAAAATTTGCTATTTAACGTGGCTGCCATAAGACAATAGTTTCATTCACTGTATTAGACTGGTAACAATTTGTGCAGAAATTTACGCTTTAAAATGTTTCGTGTTGGTTTTTTAACGTTGGCCTATTTGTGCATTGCTTGCAGCGCTACTCAATTTAAAGAATGTAAGTTATTTAAAAATATTGCAAACATTTGAGCAATTTTGATTTCGATTTCATAATATAAATACAGAATTCTAAGTGCTACATTGTTTAAATTGTAAGCAACAATAAATGCTTGAACATACTAAAACTAAATATTTAAAGTGCACTTTGTCTGTGTTCCGACATAATTTATTAATAAATAATGAATTTCAAAAACAACTGCTTAACTTTCATAATAAGCATAACTTATTTTGAATACAGATAATATTAGTTTCGTAAACAATTGTAATAAGACTTTATTGTTCCGAAAAGTAACAGAAAATAGTATAAGCCAGTTTAAAGTCGAATAATGCTAAGTACTCCTGTACTCAATCGCCTTGAGTAATTTTTAGTTGATAATAAGGCATTAATCATAAATAAAAGCGTTTCAAATCTCAAAGTAGTATATATTTGTATATACATAGAGATTGACAAATAGAAAAATTCATATCCATACAGCTATAGGCGATAAGGCCTATCGATAAGCTACCTAATCAAGGAATGCCAACAATTTTCAAAAAATGCTGCATACTTTTAAGAGCAATATATAAAGTTTTTTTTTTCTGGAATTTTAGGTAAAAATAAACCACCGCCATTAAATGTTAATGTGCACGGTTGCGATGAGCCACCATGTGTGTTTTATAAGGGTCAAACTGCTCTAATGGATGTACAGTTTTTGGGTGGTAAGTAAAAATGATTTTTAACTATCTTTGATCAAGTTTAACCCAATTGCGCTTTATCCAATTGACAGATAAGAACAACATTTCTAAGATAAAAACAGTTCTGACGGCTAAAGTTTTTGGAATGACCTTGCCATATGATTTGCCCGAAGAGGATTCGAATGTGTGTGCAAATCTGTTGTATGGCGCTATTTGCCCCGTTGATAAGGACGAGGATGTTACCTACAGATTGAACTTTTACGTCGAACCAGTATTTCCCGAAGTTACCGCGGATGTAACGGTTACACTGAACGACGGACAGGGTAAAACGATTTCCTGTTTTATAGTCACCTGTAAACTTCGCAAAGGACCCACATCAAAGATCGAGAATTTACTTTTGGATGCTGTCGATATCGAGGCATAATTTAAATTTATACAGCGGTCTACCCGTCGCGACACTTGTTAGCTGACTGATTTAAAATTTGTCACCTGTTCAATAAACCAATTCGAATTCTCAATAATAACTGTAGTTTGTTTATTCATGTGACGTCGTCGTTTTAGGTATTATCTGCAGCCTTCCAGTGTACCGGCTAATCAGCTTTTTTCAAAAATGATTAGATTTGTGACGTTGCCAATTTGCACTCGAAATTATAAATTAATTTTATTAGCTTGGCCGATCCTCATTATTTATAAAATCAGTTATGATTATCATTTATTGACCGCTTAGCAGTCTTCATTATTTGGCCATATGGTCAACAGTTTTCGATTACAGTTGATAGGGCTTAGATTTTGTTCAGGTGCAAAACAGCACTGAAAGAAAACCTAAACGATTCTAAATTAAAAGTAGAGCATTCAAAAGATAATTAAAAGTTTTATGAGATGATAATAGATCAAGTTCATTTGGCTCTGAAAAAATTGTTTTTGAATTGGAGATGGGTTTTTTTTAACAACAAAATCACATTGTTATAAATTAGTACATATAATTATTTCAACGAATATTCGAAATAGAATTACTTTTAATAAAAATATGAGGCATCAGATAAAACATATTTTTTGTTTTAATGTAGAAAAATATTATAATTGAATTGAGAAAAATGTTCTACTTGTATATTAAATATTAACTTTAAAGCTACAAAATGAAAAGCTATTAAAATTTTTAAAATGTTATATAAACAAAGGAAGCCAGTTTTTTATCCAATATACAATTTTAGTTATTCTTTATACATTTATTTTTTTATGGTGTATCTCAAAACAGAATAATCTTGAAATGCATTCTACTTTGTAGTTTTCAATAATTATTAGCTTCAGTACATTTTCGACCTTGCTTATCGGGTGAATGAGAATTCCGATGGTGAACAGGTGTGCCAAGCGCTTAAGAACGAGTGAAGCACCTGGAAACTTATCAATATCAAGGGGCTGCCGAGTGGGAAGCATTTAACCTAAATAATCAATTGCAATCTAACATAGGATTAAATTAAATCTTAATTGACAGCTTTTATGAGGAAACGCTAAGTTGTTCATAAATATGATTATATAAATGCTTGAGAAAAACCAATTTACTTTTTTAGATGTTTATTTTAGGAGTTTATATTTATCACAGTATAGTATGTAAATATATGTATAAAGTGGGATTACTCTAGATAGTTCAGTTCATAGATCTTTGAACCTGATCCCTTCTTAACTTTAATATCACACACAAAACATGTCGCCGTCTCATTATCCTGATCCACCAAATAGATCTCAATTTTGACACCAATTTCTGGATATTCACCAATGGGAAATTTAAACAAATAGGTAACATCCTCCGTGGGGTATAGGGGACAATAGGCGCCATACATTAGATTCGGACATACAGCCGCAACATCCTCAGGTAGTTCATATGGTACCGTTATAATGCCCATCGTTGTGGCCTTAACACGAGTTTCTAGTTTTGTAATAAATTTATCTACTGCGAAATCAATTTCAAAGATTTGAACGCTTCCTTTCACAATATCGCAGGGCGGAATCACACATCCATGTACTCGCACCTCCAGCGGAAATGGCTTATTATTGGAACCTTTTAGCATGAAAAGAAACCGTTATTTTATATATTGTTATTAAGTATATTTTCTTATATATTCTTAACTCACAGCGTTTAACTTGTGTGGCCGGTTCAGCCTGGACCCCATTTAAAAGAACGAAAGCCAGCAGCAATAAGCTGGAGCAGACCAGATTATTAAGTTTCATTTTGTTTTAACACTATTTCTCTGAGCACTTACAAAATATATTACCAAAATTAGTTCAACGAGCTCGCTTATATAGCCCATACTTAAACTAGATTGCTGAGTAAATCGTGTGCCGAAGCGTTGAATTGCTTATCTTATCGATCGGGGAAGGTGTTTTTGATTTGTCTAGAAGAAATTGCTCTCAAAAAGCTATTGAGTTCTTTTTTGTTTGTTGAAAGGAGCACCAATCATTGTTAAACCGTATGCTCTGAGTGCACATTTATATATATATATATATCTTCATATAATTGCATTTAAAGTAAAAAAAATTACTTTTGGGTTTTGTTCTGCAACAAATTATATTTGTTATTCATTATGACGAGTCAGAAAATTCGTAAAACCTTACTTTATTAAACACTTGCCCTCGAAGCGAGTGTTCCATTAGAATATGTACTTATAAATGCTATGCGAATAACTCCCCCAACTACAAAGCCATTGCAAAATAAATCCTTGAACATAAGAAAATCAGACGACCAATCTGAGTGATAAAAGCGGAAGTGAAATCTTGAAAAAAATCCCCAGAAGCAGGCATTTGTGCGTCAGCCAAAAGCCATTGTCAGTAAAACTTCAAAAAAGGAGAAAAAATTACCAGAAACCAACTAAAGTAAGATGAAAATTTTTTTATCATTTGGCAACACATTGAAAATGTCTGCCAAAAGGTAAATGTGCGAGAGGTATTCGAAAAGTTTGTCAGAAAATATTTTCAAGTCAAGTGCGAAATATTTATTTAAATTATATCGTTTTCATACTTAATTGAAAATTTTAAAAAATTCGGATTATACTGGTCATATTGTTTTCAAGGTGAATTTGTGATGAAATTGATTTTATTTATTTCAAAAATGTTTTTACTCGACTTGAGTATAATTTATACATGATATGTGAATATGATTTAATAATAAATAATATTAATATCTGCCAACCCTCGTTAAAAAAAATTCCTGCAATGCTCCGAGTGGTGGGTGGTTATGGGTGGTTTCGTCATGTGGCCAGCGCAGCATGAGATTTCTGTATATACGCTTTAGGAAATCTTCCAGTCTACCCCAGGTCTTTGTACTGTCTCAACTGCTGTGCTGCTGCTCCTGTGGACAGCGGGGATGTGGGCGTGATGTGAGCCTTCACCTGGCCGAGTCTTGTGTGAGATTTCGATGTCAACGCAGTCGTTTGTCACATGCTGCACAGTTGTAATTGTTGTGGCATTATTTAATATGTCAAAGCATTGGCAAAATCCCATACAAAATGTAGTCCAACTGTCCTTGCCACACACACACACATATAAATCTTTCATGAGTGTGTGTGAGTTTTTTTTAGCGTCAAAGCTTTTAGCTTCTTATTTTGGCAATGTGAACCGCAATATTTGATTAGCATCATTCGACTGGCATTGATTTTTGCCATAGATACATAAGTACACACATACATACATACATACATACATATATATGTACATGTATGTATCCGTAATATTGTATTTTCAGTTGCGTCTAATGCAATTATCTGAGCCCAAAAATCTGAGCACTGAGCAGGAGTCGGCATACTTTCACAGTCGAATTACATTTACCCCATTTCCTATTTCCCATTTCCGTTTGCACTTTAGGGCGACTGAGTTTACTTATTTTGATGTCTTTTGCCATTTTTGCATATTCCCCAAAGTATTACTTGGTTTTTTTTTTTTGCCGCATTCAGATTTTTGGGAGCTTATTTTCCGTCGTGTCCTTTGAAATCAATATTTGGAAGCTGGCGAGAGTTATCAGCACGTCTTTTTATCAGCTAGTTGCTTCTTTTTTTTGGATTACGAATAAAAGTACATTTTCCATATAATAATCCTTGAGGAGTTCATATTTATCGGTTGGTAATATTATCAAAAATACTATTAAGAATTTGGGAAACGAAAGTGAAAAATGAAATCAAATAATGCAATCCTTGTTAATACTGTAGATTGATTTAGTAAAGAGATGTTAATTAGAAGAATATTTAAATTTCTAAAAGAAAATTATATCCGTGGCTCTTAATGAAATTTTTACAGATGGTTTTAAAGTAGAAAGAATCGGAGGAAGAGCAAACTTATGTTTTATATTCGGAGTATCTGACCTCAAAGTACTATTTATCTGCGCCCTTATGCAGATGCTAATCAACAGATTAATCCATATTCAAGTCTTATAAATCTAAATTTCAATGGTTACTCAAATGTGAGTACGATCAAAAAAAAATCAAACTTAACACTAAATGTTATTCGCTTACAAATAAAAATACCCTTTGAATAAAATACTTTAATCACAAAAAAATCCAAACAAGCAATATGAAAAATTCCGATCAATCCAAAATTATAATTAATATCGTCCATAAATATATTGTTAGCACACGCAATGAGAATGCATTGCATTTATGCATAAATAATTAATAAATCGAAAATGTATTTTTATTTGTCTTTTGTGGCATTGAAAATAAATAAAGTCGTTCAGCAAGACAAACCCAATTAAATTGTCAAATCTAAATCCTTGCATCAAATGCCAGCGTCAAAGCCCAGCGATTTGTCACGCCAAGCCCAAAACTGGAAGTTCTGGCTTAGACCCACACCGACACCCCTCCCCCCCGAAAGAAAAGGCACCCTGCAGCACTGTCTGGCGTCAGTCAATCAGAGAGGCAATCGGTGTTGTGTCCAAGACTTTTGTTTACACGTAATTTAATAGCCGCTGTCATTTTTGGTTGGCATTGTGTCTCAATTAGGCGACAATTTCATTTCTCGTGCTGTTAATTTTTCATTAAACTTTACAAGCATATCTGATGACCAGGTCGTGTGCACTCAATTAATATAGGAATTTTGTCAAATGTGTGTGTGTGTCGTGTGTCGTGTGTGTGTGTGTCAAGCCTAATTGTCAGCAATATGCAGCTTGGTCACCCTGTCAACAGGTGTGCTGAATGACAAGATAATTGAACAATGAACAACCCTTCTTGGTAAACTTTTAGGTGGTAGATTTATGTGTGTTTTTCACACTCAGCAAAACGTAGAGAAACAAATCAAAAAAATTATAATAGAACAAATTTAAGTTAATTTTATTGATAAAGTAAATATTTCATTAGAAGCTAGAGTTGTAACACAAATAAATAATACAAGTATTACATCTAAAAAAAAATAAGAAATAAAATATATGAAAATCAAAATGTTTTAGTTATTTGGCACTGTTGAAATGTTGCTGAAATCGTTAAAGATAAAAATGCTTCTAGCTAAAAGAATTATAATTCTATTTAATAAGTTAAGCTCAGCTGAGTGTTAATAGTTTATTCAGTTTGGAGTGCATTCAACTGTTTGTATTTTAACAATGGTTTCATCAATACTTCCATTGTATGATTTTCTTTCTTTCTGGTCAGTTGACCAACTGCCCTTGACAAGTTTTTCACTTGCAATTTTCACCTGACCCGCCTCCCATTTCGTGCGTAGTTTTACGCCCCATCGCTCCCTTTGATATTGTATATTTGCTGAGCAATTTGCATATGCTGTCATGCAAAAATTATTACATTTTTTTTTGCCCTGGCCCGGCCTGACGAGAGCTCTAATTAATTTGTCAGCAACTGCGCTAGTGCTTTGGGGGCGCTGTAATTAAATGAATGCAAAATTCATGTTTCCCGAAATCAAAAGAACATGCGTTTCGACAAGTTAGATGTCGAGCAATTTATAAAGCTCACGTGTTGGTATTTAATATACACAGCCCCCTACCCCTCCTATTCTTACCGATTCGTCCTTTGTCCTGGCAACGTCTGCATTTAGCTGGCCTGAAATGTTCAGAACACTTTTTGAGAAACATTTACATAAATATGTGGAAAACTCGATGTGCATTTAAAGTGCACACATACATAATTAAAATTATACTCTCTTCGTTTGCTTTTACCATAATTGCAGCTTATTTCTAGTTTGAAATATTTCTTTGGAATACACACAACTAATTTGTGCTTCGATGTAAAGAGTTATTTGTGTGCAAAAATATAAATATTAGATGCAAGTTGGCTAATTGTACTGTTCATAAAAAACTAAAGAGTAAACGTAGAAATATACTAAAAACTTTACATTAAATTCAAAAAAAAAAAAAATATGTTTTGATATTATTTATAATTAATAATTAAAATGTATAAAATATAATTAAAATAAGAGAACTTTTAGATACAAAAAAGATTTTCGACTTACAAAGTAACGTGGTATTTTTTATAATCAAACTAACAATTTAAAAAAGAGACAATTTCTAAAATTAATCTTTAAATTAAATTTAATTTTAATTGTATATTTTATAAAATAAGATATTGCATTTTTTTTAAGTTATCGCGAAAGCCAATCGAAATTTCATACAATTTCCATGAACGCATAAACTAATTAAGAATAGGCAAATTAAAATAATTATCCATTCACTTGAATGCTCAACAATCCACTTGTGAATGTCAAGTCAGGCCAATTATTTAAGCATTTTAATAATTTAGAATTTAGCATTTAAAAATCAATTTTCCAAAACAACAAAATCAACTTACTCGCAATCTGTTTAGAAAAATCGCTTAGCTAATTTGCATATAAAACAGTTGAAATTTATGAAAAATATGAGAATATTGATGAAATTTGGGCACAAGTGGCTGACGAGAGAAGTTCACCCCTTGACATCCATTGAGTCCTTGCTGCTGCTGCTGCTGCTGGTGGTGCAGCTCCTGGTTGCTGCTTGTAAAGTCAAGTGGGTGTAAGAAATTGTGTAAAACTTGTTTCAAATTGCCTATGCATATAAATTGACGTTAATGTGGCAGCGACAGGCATAAATAAATATTCTATACAAAACATAGCTGAGCAGGGAGAACACAGCATGTCCGCTTGTCAAGGGTAAAATGCTTGCCGCACAGCCCAAAAATATGCAACAAATATATTTGTTTAAAAATCATTGACAATAATATTATCACAATTATGGATTGATAAGCGTAAATAGCGCGTTCACTTGCACTAAGAAATGGGTGTATTTTGGTAACAGGTGTTTTGGGTTCTTCATAACAATCGCAACGAGGCCAAAAATAAGATTATTACCTTTTTTTTTTTAAGTTCAGCTGCACTCGTCGTATCTTTGCCACTTGGTGGAATACTCAATAACAAGCAAACGATGAACTTTATCAATCTGTAAGTGCGTTAAATAATGTGTGAATTTCTTAAGTAAAATTTAAATACTTCAAGTAGTGCTCATGCCTGCTCATACTTGATTTATACGTATACTTTCCCAAATAAATCAACATATTATATTTCTTCTTGATTAACCAATGGAAAAAAAAATCAAAATATTGCGTCTTTAAAGTAAGTTCTATAAATAACACTTGGACACACATTTTTTAAAACAATTTACTGTCTTTATTATTATAAGAAAGTAATATTTTTTTGGTAAAACTATATTACAGACAGCTCCATTGTAAATGCCTCCAATTGGTAAAGTTGCTTCGTTATTAATATAAAATCAATAAGAAAAGATTTCAAAACTAATTTCATAATAAAAATGTATGTTTTCCTTATACCATAAAATGTAAATAGCTTGAAATAAGCTTAGATGCAAATATAACAAAATAAATACAGTATATAAACTATAAATAGATATATTTAAATAGTTTAAAAGTCAATTTCAGTGCATGACTATCAAAATTCAAAGTTGAACTCGAAAACTTTCGCTTTTCGCAAATAAATGATCATAAATTGGCTGACAAATAATAAAATATATATTTCGCATCAGATAAACAAACCTATAATGATAAATACAAATGTTTAAATGTTCCGTTAACGACAGCGATTAGATTAAGATTTTTAAGTGCAAGCGAACTGTGGAACCTACTTTGGATTCAACTTATGATCAAATGATATAAAAGGCTTCGACTACTGTGAATTATTATTATAACTCAATCAGCTTTCGAGCAGAAAAGTTCTAATACCAAAAAAGTGACTAAACATACCAAGTAAAAACTAAAAATGTTTACTAAAATACATATTGTTTGTTTGTGCCTCATCTTTCCACTGATCTGGACAACTGCTAGTGCTAGTACACCCATTCGGCATTGTGAGTAATATTCTTGAAAAACTAATTTATTCAACTCAGTGAACAAAGCCATTATAAATTAAAATATAATCGGAAATGGATATTTGGTTTTCTTATATGTACTAATAATAATCTTGATTTTAACATCGATGTGTATCATTGATAGGATGAAAAATGCTTTAATCGAGTAAATAATTATTTCTCATAATTTATTTTGTACTTAAAAACAGTTTTGAGCTTTCCTAACTTATAAGTTTAAGTTCTTGATTTCAAAAAATTTTTCTCTGATTTTTAAAAATAACAAATAACTTTCAAATAGAAAATATTATTATTTAAATGAAAATTAAAAATTTCTTAAATTTTTTAAATTACTAATTTATTAACTTTATTTGTTTATAGGCGCTGATGCAAGCATACCCCTACCCCTGTTGGTGCAAATAGATGATTGCAATGCGCTGCCCTGTGATTTGTGGAAGGGTGTCGATGCCAACATTGCCATTTGGTTTGTAGCAAGTAAGTCAAAAAATTATAACTGCTCATTTCATATATGATAACTAATTAGTTCAATTTATTTAGCGCGCAATTCTATGCATAAACTGACTGCTAAAGTGAATTTTACCTCTTTGGGCGTGACAATACCCTATGAATTGGATTCGGAGCGTAGCAATGTTTGTGACAATCTACTCCATGGCGCCTATTGTCCGCTCGATGCTGGCGAGGATGTCACCTATCGTCTGATGCTGCCGATCGCGAGCAATCAACTCGAGGTGCCCACACGTCTTCAGGTGACTCTGCACGATGCCGAGAATGATGACGAGTTGATTGCCTGTTTCCTGACCGATACTCGCATACGCAGGCCATGAACATCGATTGGGTTAAGTGTACCAATATTTCTATTTATCGTACATTGTATCAATGTGTCAATTATTAGCAACTAAGCTTCTAACCTCTAAGCTGCACCAAAAACACTATTAGACATTATGAATAAATAATTAAGGGAAAACATTATGAATAATTGACATGAACATGTGAGTTAATTACCAAAGAGAGCGAAGCACACAAAACACACAAACATATGAAAAGCGTAGACTAAGCTGTTTAAGTCCAAAAGCCCATCCTGGCCACCCATCCACCCATCCACCAGCCCAATCGGCCCAATCGGCTTAATTAAATGACGCAGAAAATTACGCAACACCTGCCACACAACTGTTGGAGGAGCTGTTTGATTGGTTGACTGACAGAATGACTGACTGACTGACTGACTGACTGACTGACTGACTGACTGACTGACTGGTTGACTGGTTGACACTCATCATCATTGGCTCTCCCTCTGACTTATTTGGAGGTGTTGACGCTGCGTGCGGTTTTTCATAAATTTTAAACTTTTCATACCATTTACACGCATTTACAAATCCACCCACGATGCAGTTACTCATGGCTGATGGCTGCTGGCTGCTGGCTGTGGTTATGGCTTCCTTCCTGTCATTTGGCAAAAGCAAACGCTAATTGGCTTTTCAACACTTTGCTGCTTCCTGCCTGACTGGCAGCTTCATACTATATATATATGGATTTCTATATGCCACACTGAGAAATAAAAAATAAATTAAACGTGTGTTAAAAATCGATTGCTCTAAATATATTGTTAATTAAGTGAAATTTAAAATTATGTTCGTTTTATTTTTAATTTCCTTACCTATTTAAATCATAAAAAATATTTATTGAATTGAGACTTTATATAAATAAAAGAAATAAGAAGACTGCAAATTATTTTTTAAGAAGTCACAAATAAATAAGCTTTGTTTGATCAAGAATCCAATTTAAATAAATAAATAAAAAATAAATAAAATATTAAATGAACATTTTTGATTATTTTAATGTATTTTGCGGCCTATTTCGATTTTTTTTTGTTAGATATATTTAAATACAGTTAATGGATTTTTTGACTCTTAGTAATAAATTCAAGCAAAGCAACCTTTTTTCTCTGTGTACTTGTTTATGGCACCCACTATTTTGTTCCATGTTTCGTTTAATGAATGAGCCCTGATTGTGCATATATCCGACGGTTAGCTAATTGAGTCGTCGACTAGGTGGTGACATATTACAGTAGTTTACAAATTGGCCATAAACTAAAAACTAAAACATATTATACAAAATGAAGCACTATAATAAACATCTAACAAGAACTTAATTGATTTAAAATTGTTACACAAATTATTTAAGTTATATATCCAAACTAAAAATAAAAAATATATCTGTGCTTAATTTAATTCACATTTAGTAGCTAAATTAATGACAATCAGTATTTAATATATTAATAACATCTGTTAATCTAAATTTCCCCAATGTGCTACTATATTTTTCGACTATGATATCATTTTAAAATGAAGCAGATTGTTATAGTGCTGTGGCTCTGTGCGCTTTTTAATATTTTGAAATCTGAGGATTGGTCTACAAGTGTTAAGGATACCAAAGTAAGGATATTCCTTTTACTTTATCACATATTGTTATAATGACATTTTATTACAGAAATCGATCCGAATTGAACGCATAAAGGTTTTTGGCGAGCGACATTTTATGAAGGTTTATACCCAGATATCTGAGAATCGAAAATACTTTGATATATTTGTTTCGCTCTATCGAGAGTTCGGAAGTAACTATTTGATAATGAATTTTAATCTGCGCATTAAGCCCGAGGGTGCCTCGGATTTTCAGAAGATAATCGACATGAAACGAGTAGATTTTTGTCAATTTCTAATTAATTCGTTTTTGCTGAAAATGTATAAAGCCGATGTACTTCAATGTCCAGTAAAAGTTGGAAATTATTCTATAATGATATTAGGCTCGAACAGATTTATCAGTCCAGATGGTTTTGGCAGAGGCACCTACAAGTTCTTCGCTGAGATTGTGGAGGCCAACAGTGAGATACCCAAGTTGTTTGCCATACAGGTGACATCGCAAATAACTTGAATAAAAAATATTCATTATTATGAGAATAAAAAATTTAATTTTCTGAATATTGAATATTGTCGTAACATTCATTTTAAATACTTGTCTCCGCTCTCGATATGTGAGTATGGACACATGTGCAGCATTGAACAAAGGATACATAATTACAGCAAGAACACTGCTGTGCAACGTCTGCTCGAGGTCACTCGTCACCCATCACCCGTCACACACCAAAACACCAAGCCACCACCCACCACACACCGCTCAGAGTTGGCCCATTCTATAAGCGGATTGCTGCCTGCTACCTTCAATATGTGTGTGTGTTTTTTTTTTTTCTTTCTGTTCTGCTGAATTTTCCACATTGTGCGTCATACGTGAAACGTGGAACACGTTTTCCCTTGACACAGCGTGGCAAACATATTGAAAATCGCTTAAAGCAGCCGAGTGCAGCGTCCGATTATTGTGATTATCTCCGACTATCGCGTGTTTTTCCTAGCTTTTTCCTCATTTCCCGCGGGACATTTTGCGGTTGTTCCGCCGCATAGAGAGATAAGTAGTTAGTTGGAAGCCATATGTGCGCATTGTTCCTGCAATTTTCTTATGTAATTTGTGATATAATTAATAGAAAAACAATATGCTCAATGGCCACAGCAAGGGGAAAGAAGCCAAATATAAATGTGAACAAGCTTAGAAACTATTTAATATAGTTTTCTTTAATTATTTCCCCCATGAATTCAAATTACTTTACGTTTTTGAGTAACTTTTTTATTAATAACAAATAGCTTCTATAAATGTTGTTATTTATAGCATATCAACAACGTTCACTGACCCATTTTATAAGCCACTTAAACCTTTCCAACCCATTTACCATGTTACCAAAATAAAAAAAAAAAAATCTTTTGTAGTTTTATGTAATTTGATATTTTAATGGACATCTAACCATTTTACGAGTTAATTAAAATCCCTAATGCGGTTTACCTTGGCCTTTTTATATACCTGCATATATATATATCCAAAAAAAAGGGGTGGCAACAAGGGTCGCACCCTGATTTGATGGCTTTTGTAATGCACAATAAAATCATTTTGCAAATTCAATTTGCCAAAAAATAATGTGAATATAAACAGCAAATGGAAACTCAAATGGAAAACTCAAGATTGAAGCACATTCCAACAAGTATTTGTCCAAGCATTTTGAGTCCGTCGTCAAGTGGAAATGCCTGCTATCAAGTGTCACACTTATGTGACCTTATGACCTTTGCAAATTCAATTTGTCGCCTTTTTATCTATAAACATTTTTCTATTAGTCTCGAGATTAGGGGGATTTTTGGTCTCTGACCCAAATTTTGAAAAGTGTAAAGTGAAATTTGGCTAATAACGGGTCGATTTACAGATTTTTAAGAGTGACCAAAAACTTTGTAGAACTTCTCAAACTTCTCAAATCGGTGGCTTACTAATTTTTTATACTAAGGCATTTACTTTATTTGATAAACAAAACTATTGTTGAAATTTTAAAAATTTCACTTATATTTAAAAAAAATGAAAAAACATTTTAAAACCAAAAATACTTAATTTCAAAGATTGACCATAAAATAAGTAATAATTTTACAACTTCATAAAATTGAACTATGCTAAAACTAAGTATAGGGTATATGGTAACCAATATCTAGGTCTACAGTCCCAAAGACTCTTGAATAATATGTGTGTGTAAAATGCTATCACACACGCAACCAAATTGAATCAATCAAAATCGATTTTGCTTGCGACAAAGTCGGCACCAAATTCAATTTGTGCAGCATAAAAATGAAATTCGAATGGAAATTGTTAGCCAAGTTGAGACTGCCTGGCTGGCGTCACTTGGCAAGAAAATTTCCTTTCTTTTGTTCTACCTGGTAGAAGTAGCCTGGTAATTATAAAAGGCGTTGAGTTGGGCAATTAAACACACGAACTTTGCCCACGACGCTGAAAGTAATTCACTAAAATAACGCAATGTTGCGTAATTCTGTTTCACAGTTTTGTAATTAAACGCATTTGCATAAGAACTGCAGACTGCCTCAGGCATACTTCCATGCAACTCTAATTAAAACTAGCCCCTGAAAAAAACGAAATAAAAAAAAATTAACTATGACCTCGCTGGTACCCACAATTTTTCATTAAAGGTCATCAAACGTGGTCAAAAATGCCATCGACATGACTTGTGACAATATCGTTTTGTACTCTGTGTGGCCCACAGGAAGTTCTTAATCTCCGGAAGAACATTCGACGACTAAATTATACCAGAAAGCCAAGTGTGGCCAAGAAATTGCTATGAAGATGTTCAAAACTGATAAGCAACCAATTTTTGGGGTTTTCAAATTGAATAACTTAGTCAATAAAGCGATTTTTAGCAGAGATTTTTACTGCTTTTTTTTTATAGATTTTTAGCTGAGATTTTAAAGGTTTTAAATATATTTTTTATCAACTTTGAACTTTGTTACTCAGTTTAATAAACTTAATACTTTAATAAAATTAATAATTTAATGGCAAAAACCATCGCACATTTATTTTTGTTTTAAGTACAAAAATTTATATATCAAAATATAACCGACCAATTTTAAATTGTGTTACATTATGCGTAATTATTTTATTTTATTCTAGTCGGATTCGTTTATTGGTTATATGTTTGCCAATGAAATTTAATCGATTGTTTATGAAACAATTAGTTGATGTATTTTGATTTAGTTTCGATTAACAAATATTATCTAATTATGATAAAAAAAACTACCATTTTCTAATCAGACGAAATTGTTCTCGAGAATAATAAAATTATGGTTAAAAAATCATATTTCCACTTACAAAAAAAAATTATCTCTATTTCTAATAAAAATGAGTTACAAAACCTGATCAAAAAAGGATTGCTTTATTTTCACAACAAAATGAGAAACTAAACATTCGCTGAAAAATCAAAATTCTGAAATCAATTTTTAATTCGATTACTTTGCGCTTGCCAAAAAGTTCTCAGCATTTAATATCAATATCAAATCGTAATTTTGGATGCTTCAGTTACTCCAATCTAATCTAATCGAATCCAATTCGCAATCCAATGAAGCGAATATCGAAAGTTTATCTAGATCTAAACATGTGTAATATGCTCAGCGCACTTGCCTCATTGCACGTGTTTTCGCATGTTTAGCTAATCTTTGGATCTCTGATCCGATGCGGCAAATAAACATATCGTAAATGGAATTCCCAAAAATCATATATGAGCCTAATTAAGAGCCCATTACCCAAACCCCTCTGTGTAAACAGATACGATTATGTTGCCAAAAAAGGGAAAAAAAACCAAAACCGCAATCAACCCTTAGAGAGTAAGGGCGACATACAACATGTTGCATAGGTTTTAGAGCTGCGAGGAGGGGTGGGAATGGTAGTTTTGTTGTAATGTGTGGTTTGTGTAATTTGACACTTGAGCCAGGCGCAACCTGTGCCTCAATTAGCCTTCGGAAACTCATCGTCATCATTGACGCTGCTGGCATGCAAACGAGTGTAAAATGTTTTTGCCAGGACTAATTACAGTGCATCCAAAAGTGTCAGCAACAGGCATCGATAGCGTCTCACAAAAGCCGCAGATTTTTTAATGAGACGCTTCTCAACGGATTTTCCCCCGTCTTGGCTGAACCGACAATTAGCCGGTGCTAAAGGTAACCACTAAACGTAACTTGTTGTTGTTGACCTGGTCCAAAAGAAAAATGAATAAATAAAGAAATTGTAAAAAATCAAAGCGAAGTTTAAAAAAAAGTTGAAAACTTAATGGCCAACTTACTAGCTGTATTTATATATCCTGTTTTTTTTTAATGGAAAATTAGGTGTTTTCAACTTGAGTGAACATTAAGATAATTATTAATTTCAAGACTTTGATCGATTTAAGATCTCAGTAAAAAACTATGCGCACTAAATTATAAAACTTTTAAATTTTAATTTAAATTAGATAATTTTTTTGTGTTTTTTATCAGGATATTAAATCAGCTTTGGAATCAAATAGGAAATTTATTGTAACCAATACATAAAATTCGTATTGGCTTTTTTCAGAATTTTCTAAGAATGGAAAAAAATTTGTATTGAATTTTAACAATATTTGATTGCTGATTTTCTAATGCAAACTGAAACTTAAAAACTCTTTTTGTATAATTTTGAAAATGAGTCTGAGTGTAGTCAATCAGGACAAATATAGAAATTATTGATTAAATTATTTAAAGAAATTTGTACAGGGTATGTAAGTGTCTAGAGAACTCTACACTTTACCATTCTTGACTATTTATCTGGATTTTTTTTTCCATAAAAAAGTGACCTCTTAATTTGGTTATGAGCTGGCACAAAAAGTTCTTAATTACATTCCTTTTGATTAGGCGTCCTTGTCTCGAAGGATGCTGCTGCCGCTGCCGTTGCAGTCGGCGTTGACAGCGAACATTTCCAGATCCTTTCGCACGCGTCGCGTAATTAATTAAGTTTTTGCGAGAGTCGAGTTTAAAGGACACACAAATTTAAAGGACACTTGGCGCCATTTTGGAAATTGCATTGCCCACATGCGCAGGAAAAAGGACATTAAAATTTTATGAAGAATACAACAGAAAAAAATAACCACAAAAAAAAAAAATAATCCTTTTGGTTCTTAAAATGTCTACACAATGTTGGGCAGACGGCAGCAGATGGAGGCAGCTAAGGAGCAACAACAACAGCAATAGACAACAAAAGGCACATCCTGTTGCTGCTCCCCCTTTTTTTTTTCATATTTTATTCTTTTTTTTTTTGGGGCGTCTCTGCGCGGAAACGGCTGAAAACTCCAATGCATTGCATTGAAATTCTTCATTTGCAATTCAATGACATTCCATTCATGCTGTGTGGCAGTTTTTCTCTGTGTGTGTGTGTGTGTGTGTGTCTGTGTGTGTGTGTGTGTGTGCCAAAAATCCTTTGGCTGAAAATGGGGCGTGGCATTTGTCACACAATATTTCATCCAATCAGCGCTTGTGGCGCAACAGTTGCCAGCCACTGCTGGCGCCCTCTGGCGACCGACAAAAGCAAAAAACGTGCATTTCTTTCAAGCTTTTTGCATAGCTGTAGGGCGTGCCAGCGCATGCGCCACACATGAGGCAAGTGAAGGCGGTGGTGGGGGCGGTAAGTGGGCGGTTTTCGGTGTTAACAGTGTCCCGCTATTCGGTGGCGAGCGAATCCAAAGCTGCCTGGCGAGGATTCCACAGTACAGTGTGCGAAAGAGAGTGCCTCGCAGTCGTAGGTTGATGCCACATGCCAATGTCTCATGTCACCGGCTGGGTTGAGTTGAGGGTGGCTGGCTCTCGCTCTCTCTCAAATGCAACATGCCACATGCCCCATCAGTCGCAGCCAGTCGGTGGGTGGTGGTTTGAGTGGATTCGGGTGGCTCGGTTTGCCTGGCTTTCATTGGCTTCGCATTCAAACCCAATTTAATGCTGGCATCGCATTGCGACAGGTTACCCAAACTATCCGGGTCTCAAGTCCTCGCTGGCCGAACTTCAGTTCAGTTCTGCTCGACGCGGGTAACGTGAAAGTTGCGTGTAACGGTAAATGTGAAAATCCAGTTACGCATTTCTCAAGTGACAACTTTTTCCAGTGCATTTGCACTGAACGCAAAACGGTTATCAGCCAAAGTAATTGAATTTAAGTATAAAGAATTACATTTTATAACTAATAAAAAAATAAAATACAATTTTTAAGTAAGTGAAAAAAATAACACTTTGCGCAACATACTTATAAACTGTATATTTTATAATACACTTAAATATTTTTTTCAAACTAAAAAAAAAAGTTATTTTATTCGAGTTTCACTTAATTTAGTTTCTTAAGTGTTTCACACAATTTTTAAATAAATTAAAGAAAATAATAAATTGCAAATCAGTGCCGAACTAATATTTAAATATTTACAAACTGTATATTTTATAACACACTTAAATATTTGAATCGAACTAACAAATAAGTGATTTATTCGAAAAGTTTTATAATGATAATAAAAAACTTAACAATGTGAAAAAATATCTGAATTATCAACAACACATAAAAAAAAAGGTTAACTTGTTAACATTTTTAACAACGCAACTATTGTGAAAATTGTTTTTGTTATTGACATAAAACTCGATTACATTTTCAAAAATCGTTCCCTATATCAAAATCTGAAAATAATTCGCGATCTTCAATTTGATTTGACACAATTTGAGAATATTTTTCTGTATAATTTTCTAAGGAAAAAAAAAAACACAAGTATTTAATTGGTCTTACATTATTATAATATTTATTTGTATTAAATGCTAATAAAAATATGTTTAGATATTTAAACATATCATTATAAAAAAAGGACATATCGGAAAATGCTGATCGAATCAGTATCAGAAAACTGACCTTAAATTTGTATAGAAGTTTAGTTTTTCAGTTAAAGGAAACAATTTGAGAACAAATTTCAATAATGCGCTGCAAATATTTCTGTGAAAAAAACGTAAATATTTATTAAAAAATTCAAGTTTAATTCAATAAAAAAAAAAATTCCCATCTTTATAATTTACTCTTTGAACTGATTCAAAATAAATAATAAAAATAATAATTAAATAATAACTAAATTTTTATTTTACTTAAATTTGCAGTAAAATAAAGAACACATTTTTTGAATAGCTTCAAGAAAGATATTAACGAAAAATAAAGGTCTTTTGTGGCCGTAAATATGTTGAATATGAACCACCAACTGAATTTGGGTCCCGTACAGCCACACCCCCAAATGCATTACGGCGAGTGCCGCCCATTACCAGCAATCAACGAGACATTTGCTCAATTTAGCCAGCAACGTTCGGCAATTTCGCTGCTTTCGCCGCTGGATCTGTCCTTGCGGGCGGCAACGAATATTGTGGTGCCAATAACGCCACCATCGACGCCCTCGCCACCGCGGAAACGTCAAAGATTAATGTCCGAGGAGAATTATTTGTGGCGGCCGCACATGCCGCTGCCAACGCTGGTGATGCAACCACCACCGGGTGTGGCTGCCACAAACTACTTTCCTCATCAGCCACATCAGCCACATCAACAACATCAACAGGCTCAACTGGGGGGCAACTGTTACGGCTTACGGGACTTTGATGGTGGGGCGAGTGGCTTTGATAAAAGCAATTTTCACAGCGTAAAAAGTAACTTGCCACAAATTCCGGCAAGTCAATCGAGCGGCATCTATGTGGAGGATGAGACAATTGTGTTGACCGAGGACGAGGATGAAACAGTTGTCAGTTCCCATGACTACAATGAGTATGCGACGGACACAGACAACGAGGAGGACAGCACAATACAAGTCAACGATGATGATGAAGAGCAATCGCCCGAGCATCCTGATGAGCCCCAGCACCTGGAGGATGATGAGGAGGAGGTCTTTGTGGACATCCTTGGCAACGACGATGATGAGCAGCAGTTGCAAGAAGCGCCACACCAGTTGCTGGACGTTAAGGCGCTCAAGCGCAACGAACTGATCTACGAGGATGAGGAACTGCATCATCAGGCGGTCGATGGTCTGGCAAAGCTCTTCGAACGTGACTTTGCCCACTCGTCAAAGGAGGCGCTCGAACTTGAGGCAGAGGCACAAGCAGCCGCCGACGAACAAGCTCACACGGAGAAGGTTTATACGGACTTAAGCAGCCCCACACCCAACACCCTAGCAACTGCCGACGCACTTCCCGGACACTTACCATTCCAGCGAAAACCGAAGACGGACAGGCGACGGACCAAGTTGCGCAAACACGCGGCCATCGATGAGGAGACAATTAGTCCCGTCTCTGGCACCATAATCCGCAAACTGCGAGACGATGAGGAACTGGTGGTTCGCAAAGGTGACATTGATCCGGCTTTCAATGTGGTCGAAATCACCGAGGAGGCCAAGGCCATCTTGGCCAGCATCGACAACAAGATTGGCGCCTATCTGTGTCAGCTGTGTCGCACCGTCTACGACGACGCCTTCATGCTCGCCCAGCATCGCTGTCCACGCATCGTTCACATCGAATACAAATGCTCCGAGTGTGAAAAGGTAACACCAACTGCCAACATTAAACTTGGCCAACAATGATATGACCTCAAAAATTAAATAACGAATTATTTTTAGTGAAATATTAAATCAAAAATATTAGACAAATTTTCTTAATTAGTTGGGATAATTTTAAAAATGCGCTTTTAGATTGAGTCTAAATTTGAATTATTTTCGAATACTGCATAATATTATAGATTAATTTTACAAGCTTTTGAGTTTACCTTCGAATTAATATCGAACAGTGTTTAAAATAATTTTGATAAAGTTTTTTTTTAATACATTTCAGTTGAACTTTAAATATCTTTAGAGCCTAAATTTATTTTGTTAAAGATTATTTAAAAAACTTTCAAATTGAATTTAGAATTTATTTAGAGTAAAGCTTAATATTTTTATGTTAAATATTATTTTAAAAACATTCGTTTTGAATTTCGAATTTATTTGAAGTACAGCTTAATTTAATCTAATAAAGATTATTGTTAAAAACATTCGAGATGAATTTCAAATTTTCTTGAGTACTGCTTAATATTAATCTGTTAAATTTATTTTAAGCGTGAGAGGAATCTGTATATTATATTTATTAATATATTATATATTAATTTTTTATTTTTTATATTTATATATTTATTTTTTACACAATGAGCTAAAATTTTAATTCAAATTTTATGTCTTTGTCTGATTTATATAATTTATAATTTAAAAGCTCATTTATCAGAACAATATTTGATAGAGTGAAGACCAAATACACATTTTATAAATAGCTGATAAACCACTCATTTTTTAGTTGTAATCATTTTTTTATTTTGCTGGATATATTTAATAAATAATAGTTTTAAGTTTACTTATGTTAAGCTAGGTTATATCAGCTAGTGTCATAAAAAATAATTTCAATAGGTTCCACATTTCTCTATAAAAACACTCTACGCTGTTATTAGCATTAAATTAATAAAAACCTAAACAAAAAATTGTAATTATATTAATACAAAAATATTTCATGCTAAAAGTCGAACAACTTTTAAAAGACACAGGTTTTTTTTAAATGTATTTTCATATTTTCCACTTGGGTGTACAAGAAGTTGCTCCCCTTTTACCAAGCCAGTAAATAAAAATTTGTAGATTTAAATTGCAATTTAATTTAAATTTTTAAAGTACCCTTTTTCCATATTTATGTGTTGCTGTAACAAGAATGTTTTGAAAATATATCCAACTGTTTTTCTGTGCTTAATTCGTGTTGGTAATCTTGCTACATAAATCGGATAAATTTAGCACTCAAATAAATTTCACTTCAGTTAATTCCAAAACATTTATATTTGCAGGTCTTCAATTGTCCGGCAAATTTGGCCTCACATCGTCGCTGGCACAAACCCAAGTCGGAGATGCAGTCCAGCAAGAAGCGGCAGAGCAGCAGCTCCAGTGAAACCACCGGCGGCACCAGCACGGACAGGGAGAGCAGCAGCAAGGCAGCTGGGGAAGATGCCAACGATGGCATCTATGCCTGCCAGCAATGCGGCAAATCCTTTCGACGGTAAGCAGAATCACTAAAAATAATTATAAATATAAACTTTTAATTTTTTTTAATTTAATTAGAATTAATTCAAATTTTGTTTGGCATTTCTTTTTGCCATTAAAATATTAAATTAATTGAAATTCTTTTACAGCTACGCCTACCTTAAGAAGCATCAGGCTTCCCATCAAATGCTGGAGAATCTCAAAAACATGGACTTTTTCAATCCGCAACAGGCGCAACATCCGCAACACCAACAACAGCCACATAATCAGCCGCAGCTGCAGCAGCAGCAACAGTCGCAGGAGTCGACACTGCCGGCTGCAACAGGGGGAGCCTATGTGCTGCCACGCCCACCGCCATATTGCAACCTGTATCCAACGGGAATGCCCAAGAATTATGTGGCACCTCAGCGCTTTGCCGGCTTTCCCTTTCAGCACTTCGATCAGCGTCGCTTTTACTCCTTGGGCGAATTATATTTATCCCAGCAACTGGAACGTTCCTCGGCCTTTCAATATGTCCATGCGAATCATTTGAGGCAACTGTCGAATGTGGCACACAATATGTTGCCACCGTTGCCGGTTAAATGACCCAGCACGAATGTGCTGCGTCCAGTGCCGCGTATTGCATCCACAGCCACATCCTCAACAGCCCCAACGGCATCCTTAACGGTGACCGGGCAACAGGACTTGCAGCAAACAGTTGCCACAGCTCCAAATTTCAACTGGATGCTGCCGCTGTCAACTGTGGCAACTACCACCGAGACTGCGGAGTCGAGCAGCGGAGGCAGCATTGTTGTTTAATTGCAATTCACATTTAATAGTAATCAACAAAATAAATTGTAATAGTTCAAGTTTCAAATAATCATTAAAATATTATAAACAATTTCTGGCTGGTATTATTTGACTTAAAGAATTTTATTATATTTGTGCAGCTTGCAACGTGTTGAAATTGATAACTCTAATTTCACAAATTTATTATTTACTTGACTAGCGGAGTCGATATATCCATAAATGTTCCTATGCAAACTATTATAAATAAATTTTTTTTAAACCAAAATATTTATACAGAAGTGAAAAAAATTATTGAGATCTTATTACTATATAATATAGTAACAATCGATCGAGAAATCAACGTTTCAAACTCATTAATTATGCGTTTTATTCTTCCCATAACATTTTGGCAAAAATATCACAATAAGTAGAATATTTTAAATAGATTTCAAAATAAAATTGTTGGGCTTTTTTTAAATTTTTACTGCATTTTCTCAGGTTATCGGCGTGACTTATTTTTTTTTTTTTGTTTTTAAAATAAGTTAATTAAATGACGTAAATCAAAATAATTTATTAGCAATTCGTAAAAACAAATAAATCTTATTTTCATATAAAAAAAAAACTTAAAAAAAACTATGGATATTTTAATCATTTCTACTTTGTATTTGCAAAGTTAAAATGTATTGATAAATATTAGCTTATAATTTGCAGTTATTTAATGTGTATTTCTTACTTATTTCACAATATTTTTTATAGCAGCTATGAAAAATCTGAGCTAAGAAAAAATGAGAAAATGTTTTATATATATTTTTTTTTATAGTAAAATTGAGAATTAAGATATGAAAATAAATTCTAAATATTTCATAATTTGTCTTAACTTAAATCTTAAAAATAGAAAAACTACATTTTAAAGTTAGAGCTGCCTGTGAAATACATCCATTCCCAGGGCATAGGAAAGAGCATGAGCCAAGTAGGTTTCATTATGTACGCTATAAAATAGTGAGGATTTGGGTCCTACACACAAAAAAAAAATATATATATATTATATAATATATATATAAATATAAATATATTAATTCCTTCACTCACCCGTCGCAAAGAGTAGACTTTCCGATGGCATCTTTTGCATTCTGCGCTGCAATTGAAATCCTTCCTCATCGAAAGTCTCCTGCAAAGTGCTAACAATTCCCGTTTCAGCGCTGAGCTCCAGATTGGAGCTGAGATAGTTGCCATTGGTTATGAGCACCAAGGTCAACGTATCCTGCTGCCCGAGCAGATTGGCCAGCGTTGCATTGAGCAACTGCAGCTCCTTTTGCTGCTTGACATAGTGCTCCACAATCAGCAGATGACCCACATCTGGTCGACGGAGCACCTGCAACGTTTTATTCAGCATTAAGTGCAGTGAGGGTGCCTGGCTATTCCCACTCAGATCTCCATTGGCCAAAACGCCCAGCAAGTAATCCAAGCTGCTGCCATTTATCATGCTCAACTGCTGTTCCCGCTGCACTAGCTCAAAACGCTTGCCCGGCTTCAGAGTCAGTTTTTGTTGCTCCCAGTCGCGCAGCAAATTGCGTCCACTTCTGGCGCGGCACAGCAGCTCATCGATGGGATCATAAGGAAATTTGGGCACTTTGGCACTCAGCAGCTGCCTGCCACCACCTAGAAGCACATTGAGATTTTGACCAGTCTCGCCAGAGATCATTTGCTGGGCCACATCTTGGCAGCCGGACTCATTGGCAGCCACAGGCAGGAGTCCATCGCACTCCCAGCTGGAGCTGGCCACATTCGCATAGAGCGCAGCTGCTGTGGCGCCAGTTATCCTTTGGTTTGTCACAAATCCAGTGCGTCTGCCCGCCAGCTGCGCCAGACGCAGCACACTCAGCAGCTGTCCAGATTGGGATGCATTGCGTCCACAAATGCTGCTCAGCTTGGCTGCTGCCTGAAGTGGCACACCTGTCCAGAAGGCCTGAAAATTTATCAGTTAAATTTTAATTTTTATTTTATTATAATTAAATATATTTTTTTTTAAAACAGAAACCTTAAAAACACTTGCGGCATCGCAGGGAGAATTGTAGCTGCAACTATTCTTAATCCTCGCCATATGCGGAAAACGATCCCAGACAAAGTTGGAATTAGCTGAGCCGGAGAAGCGTGCTCTGGCCAAAGCTGGAGCATCGATGCCATTGATGAGCAGCAACTGGATATTTCTAGGCTGACTTTGTGAGGATTCCAACGCCATTGCATGTTGCAGCTCCTCAATGCCCATGTTATACCAGGGTTTTTGTTGCGCCGAAACTGCATCCTTCCAATAGTTGACATCGTCCAGATTGGCCACCTCATTGCTCACCTCATAGCGGATCATGAATCCAATGCAAACCACAGTTATTACCAGTGATAACAGCAACGAACCAGCAAATAGAAATAATTGTGTAGATTTTAAGCGAAGCTGAAAACAAAATTGTTTTCTCCACTGCGATTCGGCCATGTCTAAATCAAGTTGGGTTTGAGAACTAATGACAACTATCCCATAGATACTTTATCTATCTATCTGTCTGCCACAGATAGGCACTTGTGTCTGAAACTGTTTGAAGTTGTTATTGCCACAATTGTGGGTTTTACTGCGATTTCATTAAGTGTTGTAATTAGAATTGTCATGAATTATTCACACATTAATTGTCATATAAACAAATACACAATACACTCGCAGAAATTGCTTATAGTGAAAAGATGTGACGAATTTTTGACAGTGCTCGACTTTGAAATACCCTTGAAAAAGTAAGATATTTCAAATTTTGCAGTTGATTAATATTCTGTTTAGGGAAAAATGTATTTAAATTTTTATCAGAAAGCGATTTTATCGATACTCAGGAAACGCATAAATTTATCGATAACATTATATGAATTGAAACTGAGAGAACTACCTCAAGAAATGTTGATGCTGATCAATAATATGTTTACTAACCAAAATACCCTTTATTATTAAACAAATAAAAAAGAAGCCAAATATTTAGCCAGATCTGTAAGAAATTTTAGTCTGATAATACAATTTTCTGGCCATTGTTGAAATGACTAAAACTGACAGCGTAAAAATAAACCAATTATTGCTGCCAATAAAAATTATCTCAGCTCAACAAAAAAAGTGTTTTTATAATAAAATTCCAACAATTTAATCATCAATTTTCTAGTATATATTTTAAGTATTCACATAGCAATTTGTCACAGTGTGCGTTGAACTTGTTTTAATTGCAGTTGTACACAATTTTATGTGAGTTGGGGTCAAAAACGTCTCTGTTTTGGTAATTAAATATTGCACACATTTTGTGCGATAATTTTGTGAGAGGTCGCAACTGTTTAATTGTGTGGGCGTGGTTAAAAACACTCACAGGCACTGTCACAAATATCCCACACCAGTCACACACATACACACACACACACACACACAAACATTGAAATTGTCATTTGAATACGACGGCAAACCACAAAACAAACTATTCAAATATGAATTTTCAATTAAATGCATCGATTCAAGTTTTCTTTCATTTGTAGTTATGCGAAATTGTTATGGCAATTACTAGTTGTTAACCTGCTGTCACGCCCCTATCTTCCTCTTCCTCTCTCACATACACAGTGAGAAAACTCGTATTAAATTCAGTTCTATTCACTCAAAATATGTTTGATATAAGAAAAATTTAATCTAAAGAATCATAAAAAAAGGAAATAAAGTTCAAAACAAAAACCTAAAATTGCAATTGTAAGCAAACAAAAAAACACTAAATATATATAATAAAAAAAATGTATAATAATTAAATAAAAAAATCATATGTAAATGCATAAATCAATACTCTTAGATTAAGATTATCAATTTTATTTAATTTGATTCGATTTAAATAAATATTGCATGCAAATTCTCTCAGTGTATTTGCTAGCCATCATTTCGACGCTTTGAAGTCAGTTTGCATTGACATGTGGTCAGTTTTCCCTGAGCAAAGCTGTCACAATTTCCATTGAATCGCCGGTTCACGTTTTGATTATCAATTTGCCCAGTTTGCTATTTATGCGTTTGTCCATTTATCAGCTCCTGACATTGACAGTTTTCTGTCCAAACAAGCCGGTAAAACGGCAACAACGGAAATTACCTTGCCAATTTTTCAATCATGCTGTGAATTTTGCTCCTTACGCATTTTGCGGGTGTCCATTCGAAAAAGCTTAAGAAATGGGAAAAATTGGTCATGCGTAACGTAAGCTGCAATGCCCTTAAAAATGGTTGGTGCATTGACTAAATGCATGCAGCAGCTTTTTGTGGCGCCATCTATCGGCGTTAGATTGCATGAGCATTCAACAGGCGACGTGACTCAATTAAAATCTTGTGTCGGCTTGTATCTATGATTCTATATACATATATTTACTATGTACAATGCATCCGTGCCTGCAGCTTATATGCTGGCACATATTTACACATTTTTGCCTTGAGAATAAGAGAGAGAGGGAGACAGGGATATAGCGCAATTTAGTGGAATGCAAATCAATTTCATACAACTAACAATTTTTAAAGGTCGCCACAAAACTGATCAGATATGATTTTTAAAAAAAAGAAGAATTTTAACAGAAAACTAGCGATAAGATAATGTGAAACGTGAAATGTAGATACTGAAACGCATATTGCCGCTCTGGCAACAGTCGTCTCAATCCGTCCATGCCCAGCTGCTGACACGGCCAATTGGCCGCATCATCGCCGCAATCGTAACCCTCGACCCGCTGGCGGCACAACTTGCTTTGGCAACGTGGCAAAGTCTAGGCCTGATCCGTCACCGAGTGGGGTGATCCTCGTAGCCGGCATGGTTATACAGTGTGACAAATGGAGCACCATTTGCTTCATGCTTCATGTGCCATCCTCGAAGCGTTCGTGGAATATGGAGCGCAAATCTGGTCGATTTAAGATAATATAATTTTTATACTTCAGATTTCAGGATTTTAAAACAACTCGATACGGTTTATGGTACAGTTTTTGGCAATATATATATATGTATATATATATATATATCTGATAGATACATGAAAAGAGCAAATGTGAGGCTGGCATTCAATTAGTGTCGAAATGTTTGTTGCAGTTGCTTTCAAATATGAAGAGCTATTTGACCGCTGACCGACCCCTAACTAATTGAAGGACCAGCCAGCTGGAGCAGCAGGTCCTTGCTGGTCCTTGCAGCGCGTCGCTGCTCCTTCTGCAGCTTGCAACAGCTGGCGACGCCCACGCAACGTGCAACGATGTGAAATGCCAAAGCGTAGGCGGCCTTGCGAAGACACGTGTCCGCTTCCCAACAGAGCGAGATAGCCAAAAAAGAGAGCGAGACAGAGAGAGTGAAACCCACTGAGAGAAAGAGAGGGAGAGAGAGAGAGAGACAGTGCGTTTGGAGAGCTTAGAGTATGTGCCCAATGCAATATTGGGCGGCTCCCAATTCGGTTCTCTTTCAGCCTTGTCCTGGCCTTGTCCTCTAAAGCAAACTGGCTGCAAATTTTCCATCATCGTCAGATTTTTGCATTTCCCCATTTTTATTTCCTCATCTTTTTTACATTTTTCCATATGGCTCCTGATATTATTATTATTTATTTTTTTTTTTTCTGCTTCATCATTGTGCATTGTTTGGTCACAATAAATATAAAATTGTTTTTTAGTTTAAAACTGATTTGCGATTGAAATGCGACTCAGTTTTTTTTTCCTGTTTTACTTATTTTCAGTGCGTGGGTTTAATTCTGATAAATCTCAAGTTAGGAAAAATTACTTTTTCATTATATACTTTTTGCAAAGTTGTACTTATAATAAATAAATATATATTTTCTTACAATTAAATTTATCATGTAATATTTGTATTCCATGGGTTCCCGTATAATACCAAATTATTTAAGATCTAGAGTTATGAAAAATCACTTTAAACTTAATAATAACTTCTTTTAATGTGATTGTCTATTTATATATATAATATATATTGAATAATTGCCATTCTATTAATTTTTGTTGAAATTTTTTTATATTATATGTTTATATATATAAAATCTTTATATAAACCAAATCCAGTCAAAGAAAAGAGGATCTAAATTTACCCTTCGTCTGCACGCAATTTGCAAAAATATAAGCAATACAAATATGCGCTTATTAAAAATTAAATTCAAAGTATTTCAAAAAATGGAAACCCCCCCCCCCCCCCTTTAACAATCATTATTGTATTGCGTTACGTACTTGACTGATTCAAATTGTTATAGCTTTTATCTGTCGCCGATTACGAATATATCGTCATAAATGCAAAAAAAAAAATGCATGTTAATAAAAGGAAATAAAATATAACAATAATAATGACGATTTAATCATTTTAATAAATCTTTAACACACACACACACGCACACACATACTGTCATACTTGTACATATAAGTTTGACAGCGACTGTAATTCGCGTGGCTGATTGCATATGAGGGCAGCTCCATATGGGAAATTCATGACGTGAAAAATTAAATGCGATAATCGCATTCAAATTCAGACATGTTTCATATATTTAAGCGAGCGATTAATTAAGTTAACATTTAAAAAAGATTAGATAATCTGTGCATGCACCTCGGAGAACAGCAACTATTTGCACATAACGCAACATGAATTTCCCACTGAGTTGTAATCATTAGCGGGTGTTCACTGTATAACAGACAGTTTCGCACGTGCTACAAAATATTTGAAAGATCAAAACAGAAGGAACAAAATACATTATTTTTATGTAGTGCCAAAGAAGCGGAAAGTTATTGATTATAGTTGCATCTGTATTAGTATAATTTAAGCATGAGTATGTGTGTATGTGTGTGTGTGTGTGTGAGTGCATAATTGCACAAGCATATAGTGTAAGAAATAGTTTGCTCATCTATGTATCTATGTATTGTCATTTGGGCGTCTTTATGGCAAAGCAAACAGTCGGCAACCGACGACAGCAGCTCAGCAATAAATGCCCCTACGCTTGTGTGTCTTCTTCTTCTTATACTAATGCATTTTGATGTTGGCCTTGAACGTAAGTTGCATTTGTGCGCAAAACAAAAATGTTTTGAGAGAGCATCTGGGCAGCAACGTGCGAGCGAGAGAAAGAGCGTTAGGCATCGAAAGATATTTTTGCCATAACGAAAAGCTTCTAGAACATTCAAACACATACAAACACAACATGCAGGGCTGCAGCTTGATTTGCTTGCATTGCACACTCTCTCTCTATATCTCTCTCTATCTCTTTCTCTATCGCCATCTCTATCTCTCTCTATATGTCGCTGGCTCTCTCCGACAACCGCCCGTTGGTTTGTCCAACTAAAATTTCAAAGCAGTCTCAAGGTTACCACACACACACACACACATAATATCTGCCTGCGCACAATGAGCAAAGTAAACTTTTTTTTAGAATAACAACGATTTTCCCCGATTTCCAATTTAGTTTCACTAGTCAAAAGTTTGGAATCAACCGCCCGATGGGTGTGTTATATGCATATGTATATAGGCAAATATTATATACTTGCATACAAAAGTACATATTTTCATCGCTGTTTCCCTCTATTTGCTATGCACTCTCCATTAGCAATTTCGTTTTTTTTTTACAGCTTAAAAAGCTTTAAAACTTTCCAATTGCATTACCTAGCGATCTGTGCTGCTGTAATAACGGCATTTGTGTGCTTCTATGTATGTGCATATATTTTGAGTGTGTGTTTTTGTACCTTTTTCGTGCACTTTTTTACTCTATTTCAGTAATGTTGAAATATATATGCACGGATTCAATTTTTATTGCTGCTTTGCTTACGTTTGCATCATTATTTGTATGCATTATGGGCACGTAATCGCTGTGGTGCTTTAAGACCAGATTAATATACTATAAAGCTGAGCGCATTTATAACCATTTTATTACTTTTCGCTTGTGTTTGTGTGTGGTTCTGTATGTATGCTGGAATTTTAATACCTTTCCATCGCCAGTGCGTGTTTTTGTTTTGAAGTCTCAAATTATATTTATTTTAAGAACTTTATCTGTGTGCTTGTCTTTTTATTTATTTATAATTTTTTGTATTTCGAAAGATTTGAACGTGCTGATAATAATTACTATAATAAAAACAAAAATTAGAATAAATACTAATAAATTAAATGCAAGTCAGCTTCAGTCTAAGCTAAACTTGCAGCACAAATTGCTCCTTTGCTGACGTTGCCACTGACGCAAGTGGCAAAAATAACGGCAACTGCAGTATGCTGGGTAATTAAGCTAGTGGTGGGCGGTGTTATTGTTTTGGGCATACACACAAGCCCACACACACACATTCACGAAATGGCAAAGTTGATTTGAGAGTGCATCACACCAAAATTTGGCCAACAGTAACTGAAATCGAAATGAATATATATATATTTTTTTTTTTTTTCTTTTCCAGAGCGAAGCATCATGCACATCCACACACATACATAAGTAAATATGTGTACAGAAGCAATATGTTTGCCGTTGCATAAAAAGCGAGCCCCAATAACAGCATACCACCCACCCACTCCCTGCACTCGGCACTCGCAAACATGAAAGCGAAATTTCTGGCACATATTTCAAATGTCAACTGCAGACAACAAGTCGCTCTGGCGAAAACGAGAACCCGATGATTCATCAACAGCGAGAGAGCAAGCGGAAGAGAGAGCAAAAGTCGAAGAGAGAGCGGCAAGTTTGATAGTCATATAAGGCACAAATACAAGCACAGCAAACCCAACTGAACGCCCACAGTTGCAGCTGCAGTGCTGTATGTGTATTTGTCTGCTCTCTCACTCTCACTCTCTGGAGCGCTGCTCTCAGCACTTTTCGTTCGTCGTTGTTTCATTTCCCTCAAAAAATACATGCTGCCTTTGCCTGCACACAGTCCTTGTAGCAGTGTTTTTTTTTCTCTTTTTTTTTTTCTTTTTTGTTTTTTTTTTATTCAAGTTCACTGTCAAGGTCACCTACTCTTGACATGCGCTGCCACCACCAAAGGCAAATGCAAAGAGCAACCGGCAGCAGGGCGAATTTGCAGCAGCTCTTTGCCACAGTGCTCGTGAATTGTATGCAGCCCCTCGATCTCCTCAAAACCCCAAACCCTTTGCGCCATGGTCTGTATTTCATCCCGTTCCCTTCTATTTCAATGCTCCCAGCGAATACACAACTCATATTTTCTCGATATAAAACTGTATATATAAATGTTCTCTTTCATATTCTTTGCTGAGCCAAGTTTTTTTTAGCTTTGCTTCTGCTTCTTCCAAACAAATGCAAAATTATATTTACCAATTTAGTTTTGTAAACAAATATTTTTGGCTAACTTTTGCACACCTATTAGGTGAACATTTGTGTGCTTACACGTAATAATACCTTCTTACATATATATCATTTGAAATGACTATAAACATTACTTCAATATCAACAGAATTGTTTCTGATAGAAACTCATCAATTTACAGCTTATCTGTGGTTTCTGTGGCTCACAGTGACTCAAAGAAAACAACGCATACGTGTCACGTGTGCCGCAAACGTAGCCAATGCAATTAGCTGTTACTGTACTATTTACAGCATGGGCGTATACATAATTTTTCAGTTACCCTACAAGCTCTGGGCAGTTTATAAGATATAAAATATATAAAATGAGAACATATTCTATGTGTATAAATATATATACATATATTTGTATTTTAATATTATATACAATTATAATTATATTTGAGATAAGTTTTGGTTTTTAAAGATTTTTACTATGTTAAATAATATGAAAAAGTACTGCATACAAAACTCATATGTCTTATTAGGAAACTAAAAGTAGGTGTATGATACCCAGTAGGAAATGCGAGACTAGAAAATTTCATTTAATCTAATTTGCATATTTTTATAGAAAGTTTAAATATCTAAATATCTAAAGTTATGGTTAAAGGTACGAAAAACAAATGTTTTAGCAGCGAAACAGGAAGGAAGGAAGCCGTAAAAGTTAAGTTCACAATTTTCGGCAAATAAAAGTACATAGCAGTAACACTACTGACAAAGTATAAAGCTTTAGTATAAATATATAAATATCCGGCACGCTTTAATTTGTGTAAGGATTGCAGACTGAGATGAATTTGTTAGATTTGTTGTATTGCAGATAATTGTCTTACTGGTTGCCGCTAGATGTGCCTAAAACATGCAATTGAGTCGCAACTGGGATGCTCAAGTGAACATCTGCTGCTGTTGTTGCTGTTGTGGCTCTGTTAAGCAGTAGCTCTATATATGGACTACATGCACTAGCATGCATGTGGGTGTGTTTGTGTGTTTGCAGGTATCTACATACTTACATATATAGGTATGTGTAGTTATACCCTTTGTCCGACTGCGGTGCGCATGACATAAGAAAATGGCTGGCGAACTTATGAAAGCGAAGGCATTCAATATCATCTGTTGCATGGCAGCAAAGGCACAGGCACTGACACACACACACACACAGGTGGCACAGGCATCTATAGATACACACACACACACCCACACAGATACAGATGCAGTTTCAGTTTCTCGATGCAAACGTGGTAGCATTTAATTAAATTAAACAATTAAACAAACAAGCCAGCACAAACGTAAAGCACTCAAAAATAAAAAGACAGCCATACACACACATATATATATACAAATGTTGTTTACATATATATGACACACATATACAGACATACGCTAACGACCACAAACAAATTCAATTAAGATATTTAAAAGGAGGCAAAGGGCAAAGCAACTAGCTAAAATTGCAACACACGCACATTTATCACTGGAAATCACACACACCAAACTAACTGAATTAACACACTATTTACATAAAAAAAAATATTTATACAGTGATTTGGCAAACAGAACGCTTTTGTTTTATTTTTTATACAAGAGATTTCTATTTCTTATTTAAAATAATTACTAAAAATAATAATACATAATTAATTCAACCTGAAAATATTTAGCTTTAATACAAAACTTAAAATAAAATTTAAAAATAGTTTTCAAACTTCAAATATGAAAATTGATTATTTTAACAATAATAAGGGTATTGAAGAAAATTAAATTCCAGTAGGCGAAGAAGTTCAGTTTGCTAGCGAACACTGTATTGATAAAAGGCATATGCAATAAAATGTTGTTCTTTCCGTTGCTGCAGTTAGCGCTGTAAGGTCGCTAATTATATACAATTTGCAACCCAGCAACCCGGTTAGCCCAGGCCCAGACCCAGTTCGGAGGAGAACAGGCCCAGGCACAGGGAACACAAAGCACAGAACATGAACATCAATCCACAGAAAAGTATATTGTAGGTAGAAAGTACATATACTTATTAAATAGACTGTACATATGTGTGTATGTTTGTGTAGTGGCAGTAACTAAGGCGCGGTCAGGGTAGACTGCACAAGCTAAACGTATGAGAGAGGGTGAGACAGCAAGAGTGAGAGAGAGCAGTGGGCGAGAGATCGGGACGCCCTTGGGCATTGGTGTGAGGAGCAGCTTCCTTTTATATATATGCACACATGCATTCGCTTAGATATGTATACGTTATGTATGTACAAGCGTGCTACATCTCGCCCTCTCTCTCTATATGTCTGTCTGTCCCACTCTTCAGCTTGTTTCACTCTTGCATACATGCGCTTTATTGCATAACATCCTTGAACTTGAACCGAAATGTGCCGAGCTGAGCTTTGGGTCGCTTCGCTGCTTGCCTGGTTTCCATTTGGCACTGACTCAGCGACACACACACACACACGCATGCATGCATGCGTGCATACATGCATACATGCAAGTGAGTGGCTGCCATGCTCCTCCACAGCTGCACTCTAAATTCGCCTCATCGCCGTTCGGCTCAGCAGCGACGAAAATTACGACGACGAATTCGACGATGACGATGGCGACGGCGATGGCCTGTGTCTCTGACATTTTCCGTTGTGCTTGGCATTGAAAGCGCGGCAGGCAAGCAGCTAACAACGTTCCATTCCTAAGCAAAAAGACAGCACTGAACAGTTAAACACCAATACCAGTGTTCACTAGGACTTAAAAAAAAATATTAAAAACTACAATAGCTTAATTGCTATTTTTATATGATGGTAATACAATTTAAACACTTAAATGACAGCAATGACAGCATCGAATCAGAATAACAATAAAAAAAAAATTACAAATTAATTGTGCAACAACAAAAATAAACGTATCACAATAAAAATGATTTGAATAGTGCTCGACAAATGCGCAAAAAAAACAAAGCCAGCAATAATGAATAATGAATTGTACTTCATCTATACATGTACGTATTTATATATGCATATGTGTTAGTAAGTGCAATTCTGTGAGCTAAAATTGTGTAATTCTAAAAAAAAATTTAAAATTAATTATTGTGTTAAAAAAAATATATATTCGTATGTATTTTTTAATCAACCTTTGGATAATTGCGGGACAAAATGTTTGATTTGGCTTTTCGTATATGTCAAATGGTACTAATACCTGGGAACAAAGAAATGTATCTGTGCCAATGAATAAAATCAAATCGAATTATTGAAAAACATTGCATCACCACAGAAGGGAGAAAAACCTAGGGAAAACTTGCAAGGAAACGATTGACGCCATATGGATGATGTTATTACATACTAGGTACGTGATACAAAAAAAAAAAATTATATGATATAAAATTTTATATGCATTTTCTTATGTGGTTTTCTCTATTCTTGTGGTTTTTGTAAGTGCAACAAGCGACCATAATATTATCCCAAGACATATTAAGCTAAATTTAATCTCTAAAAAATTAAAGCTTAATTAAGCTTAAGTCTTGTAAATGTGGCTACTTGTCATTTATACAATTTGAAATCAATTTACTAAGCAATTTTTGTATCGAGAATATAAATTAGTTTTATATACAATTTTTTAATTACCAAATCTGATGAAGCTTATAAGCATAAGTATTTGTTGTAACTTTTATTTTACCAAACCAAACTCAGCTAATAAAGCTTTTCCAAGTTTTGAGTGATAATTTTATCAGGACACCTTATTTGCATTTATCGTGCGTTTTTCGCTTCTACGGTGAAAGCACGACACGAGCACATCACTAGGCTGCATCTGGATCTCATTATTCCTTGCACTTATGAATGTGTGTATGCATGTTTGTATGTGTGTGTGCTTAAGCGCTCTGTGTTAGTCAGTGCTTTAGGCTGGCTTAGAAGGAGCAGAATATAAAAGAAAAGAGAAAACCGATACTTACAACAAAGTTTTAATTCGCCTTAAATGAAAATTGTGGAGCGAGTTTTTTATGTAAGTTAGGTTGATTAATTGAATTCTGAAAATTAACCATTTCCAAACATGCGGAAGAGAAAATTATTTATATTTGTATATATTTTCGGGATAATGAGCAGCAGAAGAATTTAAGCCACATTTGCGAGAATGACGACAGCCATCGGAAAAGCTTTCAATTCCCAATGAAATGCAGAAAAGGGAAACGCAACAGCAACAGAAACAACAAAAATTAGTGTGGCGGTGACCAAAAAAAAGCAAAAGTAAAGCTCACACAGAACTCGCTGGCAAACAGGCGTAGATGAAATTTGCGCAGCATGGGAAAGCCAAAACTACAAAAAAAAAGAATTATTTTCTAGCAACGAGACGCAAAAAGCACAGCCAAACACTATACACAGGCAAAGCGCACACGCACACGGATAAAAAAAAAATATTACTCATACTATAGCAAAATGAGCAAAGAACGTCACAACTAGCAGCGAACGGGTAAGAGACAAGTAGAATATATGAATGAAAGAATGACAACGGCTGACAGAGAGCGAGAGGGATAGAGAACAGAGCATAAACTAACAAGCGAGAGAAAACAGAGCGGAATTACGGCTGAAGGCCACGAAGAGTCGTCGTCAACAGCAGCAGCAGCAACAGCAGTAGCAGCAGTGTGTTATGTGTGAAGGCAGTATCGGTGTGTGGGGCAGTAGGGCACAGCACTCGGTGGTGTCGCAGAACAACAGGAACAGGAAGAAACAAAAAAAATATAATACTTGACGAAACTTAAACACTGAGCAATGTGTGAGCAGCGTGAGCGCGCCAGCGAGAGCGAATACTAGAAGATAGAAGCTTTGCTCTGCTCTGTCGACGTCGACGTCGAATTCGACAACGACAAACTTTCCTTCTTGGCCAGTCAACGACGACATTGAGCAGCAGCACCTTCAACCGATCGCAGCGCTGCACAGTCCTCCAGTTCGTGTCCGCGTGTGTTGTCAAAATTCGCAGTTCGCCGCATGCGGAAACAAAACGCATATTAAATTCGGAATATACGTATACGTATGTATGTAAATATATGCATAATACATATGCATATTGCGTTGTTGTTGTTTAGTCCTTTCGTCGTCGAAAGCAACCCCCGTTTAAGCCAAGCGAAGGCAAGCACAATGAAAGTAAAGCAAATCTGTCTGCCGTATGTGTAGAAGAGAGAAGAGCAGATGTAGAATGTGTGACCAAAGAGTGTGAGTAAATCAAATTGCGTCGTAGTTACGATTTTTGTGTTCATTGTTTTTGTTTTTTATTTTTCCATTTAGTTGGCGATAACTGTTATTGTTGTTAGAGGGGGATAGCAATTGTTTAAAGAAAAGTTTGCAAACATTTCATGTAATGCCACACACACCAGTACACTTACACCAACACACACGCACACACATATGCAATTTTTGCTTTTCCAATAAGAAAAATTTGTTTTTCGTGGCATTTGCTGAAAAATATAAATTTATTTATAACATAAACAAAATATGCAAAACAAAAAATGAAAGACAAAAAAAATGTGAAAACCCCAAACTGAAAACAAAAGTTCGCAAAAAGTTGATAGTTTCTATGCATGTGTCTGTGTGTGTGAGCTGTGCAGTATAAAGAAGGAAGAAAGCAGCAAAAAGAAGGAAAAACCAAATACATTTCTTGGAAACTTAGGAGTATCTATGTGTCTAAAGTGTGCGTGTATATGTGTCTGCCTCGGTTTCCGTTCAACTTGCAGTTACTTTATCGAATTGCACATTTAATTGGCCAGCTAAGTGTTTAAACAATCAAGCATTAAAAAAAGTCACAGACTGACGTTCTTGTAGAACTTAGAAATTTATATTATAAAAATTAAGTAATTTTAAGTAAAACTTATAATTATTGGGATTTGCTTATAAACTTCAGCTATTATAAGCAGAATTTAAAAATTAAATTTTTTGCAGGCCAGAATCAAACTACGTCTAACTTTCTCGTTCTAAATTTAGAATTGTTTTAGTGGTCTGATCCGGCTGTAATATTTCATATAAATAATTTGTCAAGAGAAACTGAGGAAGTAGATGTACAATCAATCAGCACGTCTATATATATATATATATATATATATATTATATTATATACATGATCTAGTCGGAAATGTCTCCCGCACCTCCAAGCGCTTGGTTTTAAATGAACCGTTATTTTGAAGAAAATGAAAATACTGACCAAAATCTTAGTGTTTTTTCAAACTTTGAGAATATTAAATACTACAAATATACGCTAAGCTCCATTTATTTCAAATATATTAATATTTAATATTATTATATATTATAAAAGCTGCATTGAGATTTTTAATATTATATTTTTTTTCAAATGTAACTAATGCTTTTAGCACGTACAAATCGTATTTTAAATACGCCAAAACTTAAATACTTTTAAAAATGTTTATAAAATTCGCATTCTCAATTGTTTGTTTAACAATAAACACAATTTGCAAATAATTACATAACTTCAACTTAATTGCTTTTTTTGATCACGCGACTTAGTCGGCAGAATGAAACAGTCTCTTAAAAGTTTGCAATCGTTTTTATTTTTCCATACTTAAGAGGGGGTATTATGAAAATGTGCAGAAGTATGTAACATGCAGAGAAGGAAGCTTCATCGACCTTACACATAACATTACAATAATCTATTCGATAAAGCTATTTGACTTTTTTAATACAAATAGATCGACTGAGAAACGCGAATTGACATGTATAAATAATATATGAATGTATGTATCTATGTATGTATATTTGTATATATGTAAGTTAATAGGGGGCTAGGTATCTCATAGTCTAAGGCTTTCTTACTTGTTCTAAACTGTTATATAAATCTGACATCGACAGCTATTGCAAACAATTCTGTGAAATTCTAAACCGCAATAATAATAATATCCATGTACGTATAAAATGCATACATATATGTACTCATGTATGTATGTGTGTATGTATGTACTGGGAATACAATGCAATGTAATATTTTGATGTACTCGCTGCTGACTGCTGCCCACTCATCTATATATGTATGTGCGTGTGTATGTAGGTTCCCGCAATCAAGATCTGAGCCGAGCCCCCCCCACCCCCTTTCTCTATCTCTTTTTCTTAAAGTTAACTTACCTGCTGACAGACCGCAAAACAACATGTGCCGCATTCGCTTTGTATATATATATGTGTGTGTATGTACGTATTTGTATGTGTACTTGCAAATATTTGTATGTGTTTTATATCTATGCCTTTGAGTCAAGTTTGCTTGCGTGTTGTTTTTGTTTGACCGCACAATGAAGATTTGGAAAACGTTTTACGTAACACAGTTGTCGGCATGCGAATTAAGATCAACAGGAGAATGAGAAGGTGTGGGGTGGATTCAATAGGCGTGAAGGGCGGTGACAGGAGTGGTGTGGCTGTGTCAGAGAGAGGTGTGCAATGGGACAGTCATCTTTACGCTTTTACGATAATTGCAAAAGTGGCGTCATCTTTTGGCCTTACAAAATAAGTACAGTGGTTGCTGCAAAACAGAAATGAACCAAAGTAGGAAATGAAAACCCTATGAAGCAACCAGTAGAAATCAATCAACTAAAAATGTAAATTAAATTCTGTATTGAGTCTAAATTAAACTTTGTTTTGATTTGGTTTTCAAATACGTTTAAATATAAAGTTGTCAACTACCCTAAAAACTTTATAAATAGTTTAAAAATATGTAACTAAATTTAAATCTGGTGGATTATCATATTATTTCCAACGCATTAAATCCCTTCTAGAATCGAATCTCACTCTGTCTCTCTATCTCTCTGTTTCCTAAAAGAGGTGAAGTTAACAAACATCCAACGAAATAAAACCGGTAAAACCCATCGATTATTGAAAAGCTATTATTAATATTGCTCAAATATTTATAAATACCTATTAATAAATTCAACAGCAAGAAAAGCATTCCAATTTCATGAGTGGGGCGTAATTTATTTTTGCCAATTCATAAAGCGAATCGATAGCGCAGTTAATAAGTCAAAGGTGCCGAAGTTAAGTAGAAAATGTGTAAAAAGCTCAAAAATAAAAAAGAAAAACAAAAATTTAACACACACACGCACACTTAATACGTAAGCGCTCATACATAACACATGGCACACGAGTGAAAAGAAGAACGCAGCAAAAATAAAATGCCAAAACCGCTGTTTGTCAGAGATGGCGTCGGCAGCGTCGCTGCTGGCATCAGTTTCGTTTGCCTTCCATTTCTCATTTCGTTCCTCTGCTGTTGCTGTAGTTGTTGTTGTCGTTCAGTGTGTCGAGGTGGCGGTGGCGGGTTGTTTTGTATGTGTTTCAAGTTCAAGGTTAAGATACTAGTTGTGCATACATCCGCGCGAGTGCAAGCGAATAGGCAACAGTTTGCAATACACACACACTCAGTGCTTCTCTTTTAACTCTCTATATAAGTATATACATATACATGTACGTATTTCTGTGCTGTTGTGTGGAAATGTGTGATAAACCCGTTTGGCACGTTTCGCTGCGCAAGCGAGAAACGAGACAGCAGGTCAAGCGAGAGCGCAATATATAGAGACAGCGAGAATGGCGTCAAACAAAGAGGAAGAGGAAGCCAACGAAAAGCAAAAAGCAAAAGCAATGCGCGTCAAACACACACAAATTGAACGAAACTTTATTAAAAAAATGCAAAAAAAAAAACATGTATATTAATAACGATAAACACGCTTGAATAACTAATACAGTTACGTTGTTCTCTATCCTATCTAGCTACCGGCCCCCTTTATCGTCTCTTTGTTAAAAAAAAGCACGAAATAATAACAGCTTTAAAATTACGGACGACGTTGACTTTTTTAAAACGCTTTTTTGCGGTAATTTGTATTCTGTTTTTTTTTTCTTTTATTTTCTTTTTGTACATTTCTATTATCGGCGAGCTTTGCATTCATGTCTTGTTCGGACGTAGCTTTAATTGAATTGATGTTGACGGTTATTTTTTTTTTTGCACGCATGCAATCGTAATCGCCTCGTCCACTTCTCCTTCCCCTTTCCTTCCACTCCCAACAAGATTTGTTGGCTGTTCATTTAATTAAATTCCAACGTGCCAATGGCGTTGGCTTAATGGATTTTTAGCTTACAACAACCACATGGTGAAACAAAAATCGATTGGCGATTTTCATATAAAAATGCACTGCTCAAAAATCGTTCAAGGTCGCGCAATGCACCATTAACCAACCAACCAAATATTGTATAGATGGGATTTATGAGTTTTTGTATTTTTGTGTGTGTTTTTTGCCATAATAAATTCCTCACATAGTTTCACATGAATTTGTTGTTAGTTAATTTCCGAGTTCGTTGCACTAAGCGAACTTTAAGCAGCCGCGAAAAACCGTGAAAAAACATGTGTGTATAATTTTGATGTGTTACAAAGACCCATAAAAAATGCATAAACCTATAAGTATTTATGTATTTCATAGATTTTCAAAATCATTTGAAAAATTATTGATAACCAAAACTTTTAAATTATTAAGAGTAAGTAGTTTAATGCGAAATATTTGCATCTATATTTAGATATTTTTAATGCTTATATGAAAAAGAAAATTCCTTGCTAAGTCAATTTTATATTTTTAGTACTTTATTTTGATGCACATATATATGTATATTTGACTATGGGTGTGTGGGTGTTTGTATATATATTGATAGGAATGCCAAGTAAGTAGTAAATCGCACGTGTGTCTCGACACAAATAACATGCAAATTGTTGTGCGAAATACATAAATGTCTTTTGAACCCATAAACAAATAATAAATAACGGTAAGATTGTTCAAGTGTATTTCAAGAACCAAAAATAGAAGAATTTTATGCATGTGTTCTGAAATGTATGAGCTTTTATAAAACACTCACCTGACTGTCGAAAAATGCAAAAAAAAAAATAAGTTCAAATATTTCTTGCAACTACCCGTTTCGCTCACACACACGCACAACTATATTGTCGATATTATTTGTTTTCTTGTTGATTCTCAATGCATTTTTTGTTAGGATAATATTTACCTATGGAGGAATTTCAAACATTTAAAATTTTCCTTTTGTATATTTATTTGTAGTGTGGGGGGCAGCGCAGCACCAGCAGCAACGTCAGCATGGAAATATAATTAGCAACATTCAAGTAAATTGAACCCAGATACAAAACAGCAATGAAGTCCCGCACAAACACAATCTCGCCTACACTTTAAAAGGGCCTGCCAATGAAAGTAAACACAAAGAGTAAAAAAATATTAATAAATCATGCGAACGATTGCGATAAGAGGAAGAGATGATAAAATGTGTCCACAGTTTTCGCATGACGACAGCAAAAAGCAGCAACAGCAGCAAACAGTACAACAAAAACAAGAATAAAAGTGCACTGCTGCTGCATCGCATGTGCGAGCGAGAGAACGAGCGGACAAACAAAAATGGCGCATGACATGCGCAATAAGCAGCAGCACTTGAACTTGAAAATTTTTTATTTTTTTTGTTGCTGCTTGCTCTGCTCATCAGCCGTATATGTTCCATATAACTTGACGCGACAGCGAAGTCAACGACGACAGCAGAGCAGAGCACCATAACGAGCCGGCGAAACCAAAGTGCTGAGCGCAGAGACCAGCGAGAGAGAGAGAGTTCTGGTAGGCTAAGCTTTGCTTGCTGCTGCTACTGGCAGCGCAGGTACGTATATGTGCATGAGTGTGAGAAGTAAATAAGTAAATATAGGGACAAACGAAAAACAAAAACAAACAGGCATGGCATGTGAGAGAGTGTGAGGCGAAAGCTTTTTGCAATAGCTTTTGCGTGGGCGACTTAAGGCCAGGCAGCGCTGCTGACGTCTGCCAACTGTTTGCTTTTGTTGTACTCTCGAGGAGTGCTTTTAATACTGCCAGCTGCCCCGAAACTTTCTCTTTCATGTATGCCTCTGTGTGTATGTGTGCGTGTGTGTAAATAATGCTGTTGCATATTTACTGGGAATCGATGACGCGCACCTGTGTGAACCACAGCTGCAGCGTTGATAGGATGCTGCTGCTGAGAATTGCTTGCTGTCAGCCTGGCGCAAACTTATTCAGTGTTGAGAGCTCTCCAGGCGAGGTCAGGCCTCAGTCTCACTCTATTCGTGTGTGTGCGTGTAGGAAAATTTGCCATATGAGTGCGTTAATTGTGTGTCGAAAATATTGCAAAAATAACATAATCTGGTGAAAATTTATGAAGAGCCTAAAATAAAAGTGAGTGAGAATCTCCCTGTGTGTAAATTTGTATAACATATGGGAAATCGAAACTACTTATATTTAATGTTGGGCGCAAACACACACAGACACAAGATACACAATGACGCCTTGACATATGCAACACATTTTTTGGTTTGTTTATATTTAAGCTTTTGACCTTTTCACACACACAAACGCAGAGCATTAAAGCAGCCCCAAACGCGATGCGTAAGCAGTAGTTGATTTCTACATATATATAATATATATATGAACATCGAAATGTGTGTGCTATTTGTGTGTGAATGTGTGTGCTATTTGCGTATTTATATATACAAATATAGGTATTTATATTTTTAGTTAAGGGACAGCTGGCAAACTGTGTTTTTTACAAAGTGTTTTTTACATAAAATATGGCAACATTTCGAATTAATCAATCAATTATCTCAAATCGAAAATGGAAATAGAAATAAGTTTCTGTAGCTTAAAAATAGGGAATATAAACTTATAAGTTTATAATAATGATACTAATTGCTTTCCGATAGAAATAAAATAAATAATGCTAAACAAGTAGTTTTTCTATTAATTTCAAATATATCCTTATTGATTGATTATTGATCGATTGTTAAAAATATTAAAACCAGATTTGACATACAGATTTGGTTAATCAAAGCGTGTCACAAACAGGTGTTTTTTTTTTGTCCCGCGATTGCTGGACTATTTATGTATATACTATCCGAGCTCCCTCGACTAGAGAAAAAATCAAACTCAAAACAATTGGCAATAAAATAAATTGAAAAAAACCAAACATGAATATAAAAATTACCAAAATCATTTTTAAACCCTAAATTGTCACATTTTGATTTGTTCCATAAATTAACAGAAAACTATCTCGATTTAAAATTTAAACCATTAATCTATAATGCAAATATTGCTATATTTTATAAAATTCAACTTTGTAATTTTTAAAACCATTAAATAAAAATGTTTTTTAATGTTTAAAATTGTGAAATAGAAAAAGAAAAAAAATTTACAAGTGAAATGTGCAATGGGAAACAAGTGCAAGAAACATGCAGCAGCAGATATGGTTTGTGTCTATGCTAAGCTTTTGTTCAAAAAGCTTTTCGCTGTGCAATTGCCACTGGGATATTGCCCTGTGCTCGCTTTGAATATTGTGTAAGCAAGTGAACACAGCTGGTGGTATCCAGTGGCCGTTTGGCACCCATGCAACCACTACAACAACCAAAATAAAAGCAGCAACAACAACAACCACCACAACAACAACAACAATTAGAGTGATTGCAAGTGCCAGGACAGGGTGAGTCAAGTTTACAAATTTGATAATTAAATTTTACGGTTTGCAAGTCCAAAGATTTTTTATCTTGTTTTCATTAATTTAAAGTTTTTGATTTAACTTTTATTGATTGTATTTTATTTCATCATACTGAATGTTTCTTAGTCATAAGCTTTTTTTTTCAATAAATTTTCATTTATCTACCCAAAACAAAACAAACAAATGAAATTGTTGGCAACATTTTTGCTACAAACGTAAATTCAATCATGGCGAAAATTCGACAAAAATAATTTTAAGTTAGCAACAAAATCGTGGAATAAAAAAAATTCTCGAAATCGAAAAAGTACAAAAATTGCATATAAATTCTATATTCAGCATTTACTTGTTATTACACATTTCTATTATATTATAATAATTTATCAATTTTAATTTGAATTTAATTGCCCCAATAATTATAGCCCTATACAAACAATATCATTACGCACTCATTTCCAACAAGGGTCGATGTATTGGTTGAGTAGGGGGGGTGGGGGTAGTGGTTTGGGAAATGGGAATGATGAAAATGCGCTTGAATGCGCCCACATCGAATGAACGAGAAGCAACGCTCTGAAAAGTTTTCATGAAAATTTAATGCAGCAGTCAACAGTCCGTATTAATAATGTGAGTGAAATTTTTTTCTTTATTTATCTGTTTTATTTTTTTTGTAATTTGAAGTTGAACGCATTTGGCCAAAACAATTAAAGCAGTGATTTTCATGCGGCTGCCAATTCGAATTGGCTTAAAAGAAAATCGCGTGCAGTTTGCACATTTTCTATTTTCGTTTCGCTTTTTCGGCTTTTTGGCTCATTGACAGCTTGTGTGGCAGTGTTGTGGTAATGGATGCAGGGGCGAAAGATGAGGGAGAAGCCATTTCTAATTTGTATCTAAGGCGAGAAATGCAAGTTGACATTATTTCGACATTTATTTGCATTTCGCTGCAACGTCTGCTTTGCAGTTTTTGTCACTTTTGCATTTCAAATGACCCTCAATTATCCTTTGTTGACTGACTTTTCCCCACTTTCTGTGTGTGCGTGTGTGTGTGTGTGTGCTGGTGTGTTTGTGTGATGGTCTGCATTGGTGTGTGCAGAGGGCCCCTTGTTGAGGTCAAGGAAAGCGAAATTGATTTTCTCTACTCTTGGTTATTTCTTGTATACACATATATATTTATATATCTATAGTCTGACGCTTATGTAATCATTTGTATTACACATCACATGATTTTCTTTTGTGCAAGCAATTTTTTTTTTTTTTACTTACTTTTTATATATATATATTTGTATAATTATCAGCATATACAATGTGTATCTACTGCTGGTTTTGTCAAAGTTTAAGCCCAACATATGACCTCATATCAGGTTTATGTGATGAAATTAAGCTTTGACTTGAAATGATAATTAAACCAAAGCAAAAACAAAAAGATAAGAATTTTCAGCCAAGTAATTAACTATTTGCAACCGTGTGCTGTGTGTCAAGCTATATTGATGAGATTTGACTGATGATCAATACTATTTCAGAAGAGAAATTGTATTCATTATTTTAAATAATATATATATATATATATACATATTTATTCTTCTGCCTGTTAAATACCGATTTTTAATGACTTGTTTATAGTGCAGTTAAATCAGCTATAAAACTGAGTGACGCCATTTTGTTTCGAGATTTTGTTGCGAAGTGAATGCAATAAATCAGCCGATAATTAAATATGCTCAACATACAACAAGTTTCCATCAAAGATAGCATTTGTGCGCATTGCGGAAGCTTTGATCTCGTAACTGTTAATTTCGAATACATAAAGCACGTGATGCAACAGCAACAGCACCCATAAGAAAAGCTTTCGAAATATTGATTCTGCTTTATTGTGGACTTCCGCAAACGTTGCACTAAGCACTCAGAGATTAGCCATGATGTTAATAATACAAGTAGAGAGCATATAAAAGCTATATATTAGAAAAAAGAAATATGTTGCTGGTATGTTTTTAAACTGTTTTACAACTGCAGCAGTAAAACAAAATGCCAAATATTTATACTACCTGTACAATATGAGTGCCAGACCAAATCGAAAAGATTACCAGTCAACTTGGATTAGATAAAAATGTGATGTTGATATTTATGGCTGTCCCATATGGAAAATGGGCTTTATTTACTCTAAACTATATATGTATATGAATCGTATTCTCTCAACTCGAATGAATAATGACACAAAATGTATTTAGTCATGCGCAACGAGATGAACTAACGATTACCAGCTGGCAGTGCATGTCCGACCTCACATATAAAACTTAATTTTCAATTTAAGTTGACCTTAGAACACAAAAATTTGATCGATAATTTCGCATAATTGCGCACACACATTAAAAAAGCGGGAGAATCGTTCAAAAAGTGTGACACATGGCAAGTCGCCTCCTCACACACCCATACACACAGGTAACTCACCTTGAACATTAACGCCCCAATGCAATATGCAACTGACATGAGAAATTTTGTTGTGTGAGTGAGATAGCATTCTATATTTGAGGGCGAGCCTTAACTCAACTCAAACGTGAGAGACAGCTTGTTATACATTGTACACTAGTTCTGTGTGTGTGTGGGGCCCCCTTTTTTTTTACTACATTTGCGTCATGCGAAGCTACAAAATAAAAATAATAGTTAAAGCAAAAACAACAACATCAACTGCAGCGACAACTAAAGCTTCAGCTGTGCGCTACTTCCTACTGTTGTTTTTCTTTTCTTTTCGTTTTTGTATAAGTTTCAAAAAAGCTTTGCTCTTTTGCTGCTCTCTTGCGAGCTCTCGCTCTCTCTGTGTGTGTGATTATGTTAGCTTTTTTGAACGAGCTAAGCAGCTGACAGTTGCGCTTCAGCATTAGAGCAGCGTAGTTTGCAGTTGACTTTTTGCGCCGAAACGAAATCAAAAGTTGCACGGGTTTCTTCTCGTCGTTCGCCCAGTGTGTGCCAGTGTCTGCCTGTGTGTGTGTGTGTATGTGTATTAGTTGTTGTTTTGGCACCTTGCAGCTATGTTGCAGACCGTACAAAAATAAAAATGCCACAAAATTGCAAGCAGCGTGTGTAGTTGGTGGCCCAGCGCTGCTGCTTAGTATATTTCACCTTTGAGCGTCTTTGGGCCACCAGCACAAATACAAGCACACACATGGGCACACACAAACACACTCGCACACATTTACAGTTGGATAAGCAGCAGCAGAGCGCTGCAAGTTTCATTCACGCCGCGTGGCCATCGAAATTGTCGTCGTCAACGCTCGTTGTTGGTTCGCGTCGCGTCGCTTCGCCTTCACAAAGAAATTGGCCTAAAATTGTAACAGTTTTCTTTTAACAACAACAGCAGCAGCAGCAGCAGCAGCAGCAGCAGTAGCAGCAACAACAATCGTATTGCAATCGCAGCTGCAGTTGACGTCGGCAGCGCTGTTTCTGTTGCGTTGGCTGGCAGCTGCGGCTGCTGCTACTGCTGGCTGCTTGCTGCTAGCTGCTTGGGCTGCCTTCAGCTGCAACAGCCAACGGCCAACGTCAGTCGTCAGTTTTAATTTCCACATCGAGTTAACAACACACGAGAGGCGGCAGCAGTCAGCAGAGTCAGCAGTCGTCGTCAGTTTTTGGACTTTGTGGAATTTGGATTAGAGACAAAACAGCTGTTTTTTTTTTATACACTTCTAACTATTCTGCCTACAAATGTGTGATCATTGCATAAACTGTGTGTCGACACGTAATCAGCAGCTAAGCACCCAAGCACCATATACCCCGTCTCAGCGAACGTTTTATTTTCAATTAGTTTTCAAGTTTTTAATCACACTTGCATATTATGCAATAATCATGCAAATGAAACAATGCCATGTGAAATATTTTTACACAATGTAGTTTGCTTCACATTTAAAGTCGAGCTTTTAAAGCTTAGCTCATTTCATCGTTTGTGTGTTTATTTTTGTTGTGCGTGTGGGTTGAAAACAATCAACGGCTTGCGGCTCGCGATTCGTCTCATCCACATCTGCTTCCGCTACAACAGCAAAATTCACGCTCCCACACAAATTCCCATACACACTCATTCGCTCACATACTCTCCCTCTCTCTCTCTCCCACCCTCTTTCTATCTCTCTGTCGCATTGCATTTGGCAAACTCTTGCGTTCTGTTTAAATTTAGATTAGCCTGCAGTTTTTGCTTTTTTCGTAATTGCAACCTATGTTTTCCTTCTTTTTTTTTTTTTTTTTTTTTGCATTTTTTAGTGCTCATCAACTATATTTGATATTGCATAAGGCTTTGTTACCAGCCAGATTTTTTCACAATGTCCTCGTTATACTCATTTTAGTTGTTTCTTTTCTTTTTAATTGGATTTGCGAGTTAGAGCTAGAGAAATCGCAATTAAAGCGTTGCTTTATTTAAAAAAATAAGCGGCCAACTTAAATGCAAAATTCGTGCGCTGGCAATTAAAATCAAGAGTATCTAACAGTGCTAGCCAAATAATTAGATACACCTAAACAAAAAAATACATTAGAAACAGTCCAAGCTATTGGCTTTCATTTGCTGTGCTCAATTATATGGTCAGCACTGTATGTGCACTCTAAACACACACACACACACACACACACACGGAGACTCACTGTATAACGTAACCACTTGACCTTGCACACATGCAGCTTGTATTACACACACACACACACACACACACACATACTGTGACTATTTTTATTGGCTTATATAGTTTGTAAATACATGTGCACACGCACACACACACACACGCACATACGTTCACCGATGTTTTTTTTTTTTCAAATTTTGCAATATTGTTGTGAGTAAAAATAACAAACGGCATATGGTGTAGACATTGGGTGTGCGTGTGTGTGTGGGTGTGTGTGGGCGTTGCAAGGCTCGTTATGAGGTCGATTTTGTTTGTGTAGCACTCTTTGTTTTTTTTTTCATAGCAAATGTGTGTGTTTGTGTGTGTTTGCAAAAAGATGACTGAAAAATGCATTTGACACAGAAAACAGCTCAAAATACAAAAACGAAAAAATAAAGAAACAAGAAACAAGAAAAATAGGCAGCAACAACAAGAAACGATTGTTTTCAGTTGGGGCTTTCCAACATAAGATTTAAATTTGAAATGGTTTTTTTTTTTCATTTTAAAGCTCTGCTCAAGGCAAATACTTGCAAAATTCCCTCATCGCCATGAGTCACTAACTAACTCTGAGGGCCACACACAAAAGCAAAAAAAAAAAAAAAAAAAACAGTCAACTTATATCATCTGATACTTGTAAGACAAACCGATTATTCGCTCAATTAGCGCACAGAAAATACAAAAAAAAAAAAAAAAAACAGTGTTGCAAAAGCTCAGTTTTTAAAAACCGGTTTGACAGTTTTTGTTAGAGTTTTTTTTTTGTTTTTGTTTTCTTAAATAACTTAAGCAATTAATCATGAACTTTGAAAGACGACAATCACATAAAATGAAAATAACTCGTAGCTCGCAGCAAATATAAATACCAAGTTCAGCTTAATTTGCGCATATTTTTTTGATTTTATTCACACCAAATTGATAAAGTATAAATTTAGCTGGAATATTATGCAAATATTAAGAGTAGCTAAATTTATAAAAAAATTTTACAGTACATAATCGCTTAAGAAAATAAATGATGCAATATGCCATATTAATTTCAATGAATTTAAATACCCAAATTAAATGAGTTGTCAAACAAAGGCCAAATTCAATAAAGAATTTAAATTTCATTATTTTTTTATTCTAAAATCTAAAGTAAATAAGTAGAGATAAATTGCATAAATTTTTCTTATTAATATTCTGAATATTGCTTGTTTTTAATTTTGTTTGCAGAGCAGCAAAAAACACGTTATTGAATTTCTACAATATTTTGATTAGGCGTTTTTATTTTGTTGCTGTTTGCACAGCTTTTGGAATTTGAACTGATGAACAACTGTTTTCTCATATCAGCAACAGACGCGTCAACAACCTAAACATACTAATTTGTCTAGCTATCATCTATCTGTCTGTCTATGTCTACAGATCTCTGTCTGTCTGACTGTCTGTCTGTCTGTCTTTAGTCTACACATATAGCTAAAAAAAAAAAAAAACTTTGCGTAGCTGGACAAACCAATATAAATAGCTTCAATGACATCATAAAGCGTCTGTTTCTCATTAATTTGTCAGCTGCAGCGTTAAAAATGTTTTTTAAATTTGCTTGATAAATTCATAAAACTACTTTTAGTAGACATAAACTGATAAGCAACTTCAAGAAAATTGATGGAATTTTGCAAGTTTTTTTTTAGAGCAAAAACTGTTTTATTTAATTTTTCCTTCTTTGAAAATCTTCTTTACTTGAAGTAAAATTTTGGTTCTACCTTTAAGCTCTTTTCGCAAATCAATTCTGTTGACAGCTTTTAATTTAATTAAACTGATTTATATACGAAATTATTTTTCTTAGATAAGCAAAGTTTTTTGTTGTGTTTTTTGTTTGATAAGCAAAGTTGTTTGTTGTATTTTTTGTTGGGAAACAGTAGCGTTCTAAATTCCAAATCTTTAACTGAAGTACGATTTTTTTGTGCCATTTTTGCTTAGATAAACAACTTTTTAAGTAAAGAAGTCGTTTTTTCTTGTGCTTAATCAGGCAACATTAAGCAAAACATTTAGGGAATGTTTTACTTTACAGTAGGAATTTAGAACAGTGTTCATTTTTCGCTGAGTGTAGTCTGGTTAGCGCTTAGCGTATGAATCACCAATTTGCCAGATAAGCGCACAAAATGCTTTGAAATTTGACTAAAAAAAAACAACAGCGAAATACATTTTCTTGTCGCTTACTATAAAGTTGAGTATATATATAAATTGGATATATGTGTGCGACCTTCAGCGCTGGTGGCAAGGTCACCAGAATTGGTGCCCAGTTGCAGCTCTACAGTTTTCCGCAGTCAGCTTCCCAATGCAGTTTTTAACAGCGGCCAATAGCAAATTGGGTCAGTGTTATGACCCAGTTTCTCTAGGACCAAAGCCTACACTATAAAAAAAATAAATGCAGTAACAACAATTTATAGCAGCTGCTTAACTTTGACAACTATTACGAAATTGCCGCAAGGGTTTTCATTTTCTTCTATCGATTTCTATAGAGTATATCAGGCAACCTACATAACGGCATGCCATATATATATATATATATATAATATATATATATATATATATATTTGTATCTATATCTGCATATCTTGTATCTACAACTGCAGTTTTGTTTTGCCGCAAGGCTGAACACGCTGTGAGCTTAGCCAAAGTAGCCAAAAATAAAAATTCTCTTTGGCTCAGTGCCAAAATGCACTCGGGCCACCAATACCAATAACAAATAAAATACACACACACAAAAGGAAAGGGTGGGGCCTGCACCTATATAAATATATATATTTTTTATATGCATATATATATATATATATATATATCTCAATTTATATGTGCATGCTGAAAGCGAAATGTTGGCCCAAAAATTCAAAAAAGAAAAAAAGAAATGTTTGTCTCAAAGCGTCTCGCTATAAATACGGCTAAATGCAAATTGACAATGAGAAACGAGCACCACGAGCAGAACTGCAATGTGCATAAATTTATAGACACAAACACACACACATACACACTAACACACACACACCCCACCTCCTGTCGTGCAAAATCAATGTGCAGTTTTGTGTCATTTCGCTTTTCACTTATTACATCACACAACGAAAACGACAACATTAAACTGCAAACGCTATAAATCGAGGCCCAGCTGCAAATTTGGGTCAGCTGCAATTTTGCCCAACCAGCCAAGAATCGTATCTATAGCCAATTATATGCTAGATATATGGCCGTATCGCAGTCCTACTTATTCTTACCTCCTACATGCCTAACTCGCGTTCACTTTTGGTGTCCTTACTTGCCAACTCAGGCAACACACTCCTCAACTGTGTCGTGTGTCCTTTTACACTATCGGCTAAATAATGGTTATGGTACTCACTCAAATTAGCATATTTATATATATATATATTTAGTGGAATAGTTTCTTAGTTAACTTCAACCTACTTTTCTTTAAATGTGGTTAAAATTTTCTCTGAGACAACATTTTCTATGCTCAATCGTTGCTTCATAAAAAGTATTTTCCATCACAGTGAAACGTTTTAATACTATTTATTAATATTTTTGTATATATTACGATTTGCACTGCTTATTTAAAATCATTTCTCTTTTTTTTATAACTGAAGTATTTTACTTTAAAGCAGCTGCATTTTGTTGGTCAATTGCACTTTAAACACTTTACTAATCAGTTTATTTATTTATTTAGATCTTCTTCAACTAATTTGCTCTCTTAGAAAAAAATTTGATTTTGCTTCGCACAAATATTTTTAAAATTTTATTGCTATTGTTTATTTTAAACAAAATATATAAATGTGATTTTTGTTTTTTCTTTGCTGTGTTTCTTTATGAATTTCTACAGAATTACTCATGTATTTTTCTCAAGTATTTCTTTCTTTTTAGAAAATGCGCTTATAAATTTGACATTATAATTGAAATATGCTTTTCAACTCTTTCCGCTATTGCTTTCTTTTTGTTTCCCTTCGCTTAATTTTTCACGCCTATCAACGCATAATCGCAAATTTTGCTTTGCTTTCGTCTTTCTGCACGCACAACTCTTCGAGCCTATCACGCATTTGACGCATGACTCAGTTGAGAAATTTATTAAAAAAAAAACAACAATATGAACAAAAATATGAACAGAATTTCGCGTGATTTTTTATAAAATTAGGTAAAGAAAAAAAAACAGAAAGAGACAAAGCTAAAGCATGAAATGAATATGAGTTTTTTTTTTGTTGTTTTAAAAACACGTGAAAATTTCTAACTGCTGTTTGCCCAGCCACGAAATAGAAGAAAACATGCGAAAATGACTACGATATACCCTGCATTTGTGTAGTGTCTTTTTGTAGGTTGTTTTTTACTATTAAAAATCTGATGAGTTTAGTCAAAAGCTGTAAAAGATATAGGCTGGTTATAGGCTGATCCAACTTTAAAATTGTTTGAGGAACATGTGACTTTATCGATTTACGCCTATCGATGCCTCCGTCGGAACTCCACTTTGAATACTTCCTGAAGTGGATACAGTCAATAAATGCCCGTTTTTAAAGTATTTTGCTTGAGGTTGTCGAATAGACAAACAGCTGCATAAAACGAATATACTCTTCTACTTCCGATGACAGAGTACAAAAATATTGTTGCCAAGCGCATTTCACAATCAAATTCCTCTTTACACAAATCCTACAAGCGCTTTACGCATAAAGTAAACACTCGATAAGCACAACTAAAACATAAGCTTGCAATGTGTATTGAGTATCAAAAATTCAACTCTTTGTTCAGTCTAATATTTCGAATTGATTTCATATAAGCTGTGCACTTTATCTGGCACCTACTGTACTGGGCAAGTGTTATTTTGTGTGATTTGTGTTAAGTGGCTGACATTTGGGCCACGAAGTTGGTTGTTGGCCTATTCGAAACAGTAAATGAATTTAAGTAGCTTGCTTCTTTAGAGCTTTTTACGCAGCAGTACTTGCAACTCTTTTGGCCAACTTCCGCCGACAGCAAGAAATAATACTAGAAACAGAAAAAACTGGAAACACTTCGACTCCAAACGGTTTTACGACAGTTTGGCAGGGCAGGTTTTGTATGTCGGCATTTATGACCTAGATAAAAAACTAAGCGTGTTGGTCAACAACAACACACAGCACACACACACACACACACACACACACACACATACGCACATGGTTACAGCGAAGAACTGTTAATGAAAAGCGCTCAGCATTTTTGCCTAATGAAATTATAACTGACTTACTAAGTGCCCCCAAAATGAAAAAAAAATGGGGAACAGGCAGGTTTTTTCTTTTCTAGGCGTTAGTTCTAGGGGTGTGTGTGTGTGTGGGGAGGAGGGGGAGCTAGTGGGTTGTAACAACTGTTTTTTGTTTTTTTTTTTGTAAATTTATTCGTCTAATTCATTTAACGCACATCATAAATTTATTTCGTTTTTGGTTCCCCCTTTTCCAACTTAGTTTTTTGTTACGCTTTATAAGCTTGAGCACACACATGCACACACACACACACACACATGCATACACTGACACAAATAAGCCTTAATTTATTTAATTGCCCACGCCGCATATGTTTTTCTTCTCTTTTTTTTTATCAATCTACTGTGCAAACTGTTGTTAATTCTCCTCTCTCTTTCTCGCCTCTGCATTTATTTATAATAAATAATTTTTGTTTTTCTCTTGTTTGCTAGAAATTAGAGCGAACACGCGATTAAAATGTTTTTCTTTATTTTTTTTTTTTTTGTTACACTGGAAAATTAGTAGAGCAACTGTTTTTTAATTGTGCCGCGCATGCGGCGTATACGCAATTAATTATTTCTCCTTTGCGTAACGTTTTTGTTGTTGTTGTTTTTTGTTTTTATTGTTTTTACGATTTAACAGAGTTTTACAGTCTGTACTAAAAAAAATCGCTTTTTAAACTTTTCCAATTTGTTGTCATTTATCTGTTTTTAGTCGCCACACCTTCGGCGCAAATGCTCCAAATGAAGGCCAATTGAGTTTTACACAATGCCAACATATGTTGAAAATTTAAAAATCTGCGCCCAACTACAAATTGTGCCACGCACCCATTCATTTGTTGTAAACAACTGAAAATAAATCGAATTCACAAATCGCATTCCACTGAAAATTCGTCAAAAATAATAGGATAAAATACAGCTGTGCAGAACTATTTCAGAGGCTATAGAAAACATGTTTGATCCCATAAACCTTATATATGCTTTATGTAGATTTAGTCACTTTTTCTAACTGTGCTTACTTTTGAGATTTTAAGCGCAATAGACAAAAAATTTGCAACAAAAGTTCTCATTTCTCGATAGCAATAAAAGACATAATCGTACAGATCTTGGTTTTCAATAGTTTTATTTAATCGATTAACGGAAATTACCTGTAAATAAGAATCGATTAATTATTTGGAAAAATCAAAAGCATTTATTATATTTTCCATAATTAGAAATTAGCTAGACTTGCATATGATTTAAGGTATCTCAATGGGATTTTTTACTTCAAATTACACAATAGAGAACAGACTTAATTTAGGGTATTTCCAAGTCAACCATTGCCGTCTCTAGCACGTTGCCTAGTCGGACTTTGGCATTAACAAATTTCTAATCGTTTTTTTTTATATATATTTTTTTTTTTGGTACGCACATTTGTATCTTATCTCATGTTTGTTTCCGCCGCCGTCTTAGTTTTCTAATTCGTTTGATTCAATTTGTTTAATTTTGCCCCTGCACCCTCTTGGCTGATATGTCCTAAATCTGTCAAGAAGTTATTATTTCTTTCTGTTTCTATTAAAATTATAAACAATTTTAATAAAAGTCGATAAATTTTTATATTTTTGATAGTAGTAGTTTAAACTAGCACTTTTTATAGTCAACTTTCAAAAAAATGGTTAAGTTTGATGTTTATTTACGATCAAAAGACTATATTTATTTTACACCTGAGATATATATCATTTGAGTTGATTTTGTGTAGGGCATTTCATATTCGTAATTTCAAACGTTTTAAACTTCTCTTTCGACTAATGCAATTGTGATTGATGATTGTCATGCTTACATTTCAATTGAGAATCGTAGGGCATTTGCCAGGCAACAGTTGTGACACACAATGATTTTTCTATAAGCAATTTTAGGCCCATCCACACATTGACCCAAATACGACACCCCCCCCCCCCCCCACGATAGTGCTTATCACATTTGTTAAGTTGAAAATCTAAAGATAACATTGCTGCCTCCCACCACCCCTCTCTTGCCACCTCTGAGTGTGCGCTGCATGTGAAATTGTTTAGTTTTTTTGTTTTGGATTAATTTTTTTTTTGTATGCTATTGTGTTTAGTTTCTTGGTTTGTTTCTTTGGTTTTTCATGACATGAATAACAATTAAATACCAAAACTAAAAAAAAAAAAAAAAAATAATAACGAGAATTTTGTAACGAGGCGCAACTGAATATAACTTATAACTGGTTCTTGATGTGCGCCGTTGGGAGTCTGCCACGCCCACACTGACACGACGCCGCCGCCTCCTCGTTGTTGTTGTTGTGTGTGTGTGTTGCCGCCGTTCAGTTAAACAAATATACATATCTACATAGATATAGACGAAATCTAGCATATCCTTGAGACAGTTTTGGGCTGCGTGTCAGGAGTGCATTTGCACTGAAACATTCTGAAAGCTTGTAAATGCACTATCTGGTACGACATTCCAGAACGTACAATCTTCCCGAATGCAAGAAATAAATGCTGAATAAACAAAAATGAAACAAAAAAATTAAAAAAATATATCATATAAAAATATGCAATTTTTGTGTGAATAGTGTGATTTTCAATTATTTATAAAGAGTATTTTAATTAATTTACATACTAATCTTAAGCGTATATAATTCTTTTGAAAATAAATAAATGAAATGTTAATAAAAATGTATTTTATGAAAAGTATATATAAATCTGTGGTTTTACTTCTAAGATCTAAGAAACAAAGCGTAAAAGCCAGCAACAAAGGCATTTTGTTACCAAGATTCTGAATATTGTTTCAATTCTGTTTGGTTTATTTCCATTCTGGAAACTCCTAATTAAAGTATTTAAAAATGAAACTGAGATCGGCAATCTGAAATCAACAATGTCATCCTAAAAATGTTAACAAAATTTAGTTGATCATATTTTATCCGAGAATAAAAAGTTGTTAAATCTTGGTCTAAGATTTAATATGCTCCGTTCACTTTTAAAGCTTATGTAATATTTTTCTATGTGTATTCCGGTTAAATGAAAGAAAATCCCTCGAGCCGTGAGTTCGACTCGCTTGCAATGACCTTGAAAATGCAGAAAATAAATTGGTTTGCCCCGCCCCTAACCATTATAAAACTTTCAGTCATAAACTTTTAAAAAGTGTGCGTTAAATAAGTTTCGATTATTATAATATAATATGTTTAAGTCATAACCAAACTGGCGACCTTCAGCCATTATTGGTTGGCTTAACTCCCCTTTTACTGCTCCCACAGCAACAACTATTCCTCGCTGGAACACCCACTTGCCAAGGCTAACATTTAAAAAAAATATATATTATATTGCATATTTTACAGTGCTGCGTTTGAAGCCCCCTCAAAGCTTTCGATGTGCTCACAAACACACGCAGCCCCAACACACACGCACACAAAGAGCGCCACCATACGCAACGTAGCATAAATCGTAGCATAAGTGAATGTGAATCGCAAAGAGACGCAAGATGGCGCCAAGTGTTATTCGCCGTGCGGGAAAGCTCAACGCTGCTATTGCCACCGAGCAGCCGCGGGAGGGCGCCCGTTTTAATGGGGATTTCCATTTTTCATATTTAAAGTTTTAGTTAAAAACATAATCCCAAAAAAAAAAAAAAAATAAAAAAAAACCAACTTCCACTGAATTGGCTATGCGCTTTGGCAGTGTGGTTAGCTGGTTGTGTGGCCAACTGACAAATCACAGCCACTATCTTCACTGCCGCCGCGACAAGCTATGACACCAATAAATAAATAATCTATAAACAAAACAAAACAGAAATAACTATATCAAAAATAATGTACACCTTAAGCATTTTATAAAAAAATCATATAAATGGTAAGTCAAAAAATTGTTCATCAAATAAAATTTAATCACAACTGAAATGAATTTTACTCGGGCTAAAACCGGTCAATTGATACATATCCGGGAACAATAAACTTCTCACAGGTGATGCACATTTATGACATATGATGATTAGTTTATTTAATTAGATCATAAAAAGAGAAATTATGAATTTAGGCAGTTGGCAAGGCTGCAACCTGAATTTGTGCAAACCGATTCGGCAGTGGAGTTCGAGAATTCCTAGAAAGGTATTAAAATTTGAAAGGTACCACGGCAAAATTGTCTTATATAGTTCACAATATACATTTTTGAAAGTAGACATACAAAAATATATATAGTTTCATATAATATTCCCCAGAAATGTGGTTTAAATAAAAAGAGTAAGTAAAATAAATTCGCATTTCTTTTTTATGTTTTGTTGTTTTTATATGTATAAATTTTAAATTAATAAAATTTACTTGCTATATTTCTATATAAGTTCATCTTCATATAAATAATAATTTTAAATCGCACATTTTTTGCATTTTTTTTTATATTTCTTGTTTTTTATTTGAATTACACAACATTACTATTATTTATCGTTATCGTTTTTGTTTTCTTTCTTTTTATACGTATGTTAAAAGATTTTTTTCTTATATATTATTGACATTGTTCTTCAAATAAATGAGAAGATCTGTTTTGTATTTATATTAAATTTGTTTCTTATGGTTGTTTTGTTGTTATTCTTGTTGCTTTCTTGTTCTTATGTATGTGGTTTAGCAGTTGCTGTTTTTTTTTTTTTGATTTTTATTTTTCTTTTGTATTTTTTATTATTAGTTTTACATTTAAATATCATTAAGTTTATTTTTTTGTTTGCTTTCTTTTATGATTTTTTTCGTTTTTATTTGTTGGTTTTTTGTTTTGTTTATCTAGTTTAAATTATGTAAGGGCTCGATTATGTGTTCAATTAATTTGTTTTGTATTGCCAGTTGATTGTTTGTTAATGTTGTTTTAATGTTTATCGCTGCATATGGTTTGTTGCCGTGTTTGCATTGTAATAATTTAAGAGTATTGAATAGGGGACTAATAAATTAGTTATACGCATGGTGGGTATTGGCAAAGTTGAATATAATTTTATGATTTCAACAAAAAATTTAATGAATTATATAATTGTTTACCCTCCCGCCCAGCCAAATTCTTGCGTAGATGTGTGAGCGAGCGCATGTGTTGTGTTTGTGTTTGTGTGTGTGGTGTGTGTGTGTGTGTTTGATAAATAATGGTAATAAATACAACGTTATACAAATAAGAGAGGGTTTCCATCTGATCGAACTTAAGCGACATAAAACAAAATGCAACAAGTTCTAAACGATAAAATGGGAAATAGTTCGCGATTGCTATTATTTATAAAAAAAATTTGTTAGCCCTATTTAATTTTATTTCGCTCATTTATGCGCAACTAAAAGATAATAATACAAAAAAAATATGTTTCATTACAAAAAATAATATAACTGTTGCACTTTTTTTTTTTTTTTTTTTTTTAGTTCAGTTTCACGCACGAATTATACACAAAACTAGACAAACTAAATTAATGCTAATTTACAAAGAATATGCATATGTATACAAAAAAAGAGCAATTTCATTGATTTCTTTCACTATAATTTTATGCATACGCGTAATGTAAAACTAGAAACTTTTCAAGTTGGCGAATTAATTAGCTTTTAAAGCACATTTTCGGCAAATTGTTTTCATTATTTTTTTTCTTTTCATTTTTGTTTTGTATAGCAATTTATGTGTATATTTTATTTTGTAGAATAACTAAATAAAAAACTATTCTAAATTGCTGCCTGCGTTAAAGTTTAAGTTAAGATAATTAAATTTTGTTGTAATTGAATTTTAGGTTTTTGCTTTTTATACACATAATTTATAATTTCATGTTTGTTATTTAAGGTTTTATTGAGTTGCAATTAAAAATGATAAGTCTAGGCATTGATTTTTTGTTGCATCTTTTTGTGTATAATTCGAGCTGTCTGTGTGTTTGTATGGGTGGGTGTATATATGTGTGTGTGTGTGTATGTGTGTGTGTGTGTATGTGTGTGTGTGTGTGGAGTGTTAGTATGTATGTGCTTATTTATAGTTAGTACATTCTTCATGTAGGGTATATTATTATATGATTTTGTTTTCGTTCCTCACAAATAGTTTCTCTCAAACATTCATTCTTTTATTTAGGCCTACTCTACACGTTGTTCCTGTTCCTGTTCTGTTGTTGTTTCTGTTCCTGTTGCTGTTGCTGCTGATGTTGTGTTTGTTATGTTTCGTTATGTTGTTGTTTGTGAGCTGTGAGTGTTTTGTTGTGTTTGTTTGTTTGTTTGCTAACTTTAAAATTTATTTAACTGCCTGCTACACAACATGTATGTTTAACGAACGATTTGCAATTTGTGTGTGTGTGTTGTTGTGGTTCTTGTTGTTGTTTGCTGCTTGCTGTTTCCGTTATGTTGCTGACGTGCTGATTTTGTTGCTGCTGTGCTGATGTTGTTGCTGCTGTCATTTAGGACGTACCATTGACCAGACCCTCCTTCTTGATGGCATCCGTTGCGGCGACCACCTGTTCCGTATGATTGTTGCGATTCTTAGCGTAGCGCCTGGGTTTGGGCTGCTGTTGCTGCTGTGCCGCCTGCGGCTGCTGTTGTTGTTGCTGTTGCGCCTGCTGCTGTTGCTGCGGTGCTTGCTGTTGCTGTTGCTGCTGTTGTTGTGTGCCCGCCGCCTGCTGTTGCTGCTGCTGCTGCTGCTTCTCACTGTTGTTCCTCGGCGCATCCTTCGATTTGGCTGCAACCGAGTTCGCATTGCCGCTGCTCTGTTTGCTGTTCTCCTGTTGTGCATTCAGTGGCGCCGATTTGTTCGCTTGTCCCGCCGCCAACGGTTGCTGCTGTTGCTGTTGTGCCCCCGACGCTGCCTGTTGCTGCTGCTGCTGTGTTGTTTTGTTGTTGTTATTGGCCACCGAACCGTTTGCTACACAAACCACAGCAACGCAACAGAAATAAAAACGAGTGCAAACAAAAATGTGTTGGTGAATTTCAATTAAGAGAATATTATTCATCACATCATACTCACTGTTGCTAGGCGCATTGTTGTTCTTTTGCCTTCTGCGTCTTCTGGTGCTGCCCTCGTACGATGAGTTGCTGTCTGCTGGAGAGATGAGCAAAATGTATAACAATTGAAAACAAGTCGGAAAAATGATGGATTTACATAGATTTGTAATAAATGCATTTTCAGCGCCTCATTTGTTTCCATTGGTTTCGTAAGTGGCGAACGTTTCCCCCCACCTACCGCACACACCCATCCACCCACACTCACACACACACACACACCCGCAATGGAAAACTGCATTGTTCTTCTGCTTCTTTATAGTCAACTCACCACGCTCCACGCTGCTCACTTCGCGCGTCTCTCGCATCTCGTCGGTGTTGTGATTGTGGTAATGATAATCCCTGCCGCCATTTTGTTCATTGCGTGGCGGCCGGCGATTGATGCCACGACGATCATTGCCGCTGCGATAGTTATTGCCACTTCCACCACCACCAGTACCACTACCAACACCGCCAACGCTGCTGCGATCGTTGTAGCGCTGTTCGCGCTGATGATCACCGCGGGAATTGTAACCTTCGTCGTCGCGCCGATTGCTGTTGTAGCGCTGATTCATATTGTTGCCACCGCCGCCACGACCACGACCGCGTCCCCGCTGACCGCCGCCGCCACGTATCGAGCGCACCGATTCAATATCGCTGCTGTAGCCACGCTCGGAGCGCCGCGACACGGCAAAGTTCTGTGTCGAGCCCATCGAGGACTCCTGTATGGCGCGTAACTGTTGATCGATTTCCTGCTTCTCCTGGCGCAGCTTCTCCACTTCCTGTAAAGCATATGGATTAATCTCTTCTATATATATATTAATTTATATCGAACTCACCTTGAGATGCGACAGATGATATTCGAGCAGCACTTTGGCATTCGCAATGCTCTCCGTGGTGCCAATGAACACAAAGGGTACGTGTGCCGGTTCGCGAGGTATATTCTGATCCTGTTCATCATCGCCAGCGATCTATATATTTTGGTTTGTGTGTGTGTGTTGGTTGATCGAGATTTAGACCAATGTCCAGTTGTGGTGTACAATACTCACAGCACTCACCTTGATTCGAAACACTCCGCTTTTGTCGACAATCTCCTGTATGATGCGACCATTCTTGCCAATCACTTTGCCAACGAGCTCTCTTGGCACCTGAAAGAACTCCTCGGAATATTCGAGCATGGAGCGTGCCCGCTGCACAGACTCCTCGGTCTCTCCACTTATCTTGAATGTGCACGATTTCTCCTCCAGCTCAATATTCGTGACGCCGACCAGCGTGCGTGCCGCCTGTATATTGGAGCCATGCGAGCCAATTGCTAGGCCCATGAGATCTTCGCGCACACGAAATTCCTCGACAAAGTTACTATAAAAATAAAAATAATATTGAAACGTTTATTAAATATTACAAAGGCTAAAACATTTATATAAAACAACTTTTTAAATTTAATGAAAATCGAAATCAACCCATTTTTCCTATTGAGGGTGGATTTTTAACATGGACTGCAGCGAATGCAAACCCACCCTTAAAGTTTCTATTCTTAACTTTCACTCATAGGGGTAATTTTTTTAAACTAGTAAATCACATCACTATTAGTATTTTTACTATGTAGTCGACATAAAATTTCTTAAAATTGTAGCTTGACTTTTAAAATACTCAGAAACTCAGAAAATTGGTTTATATATCACTAAATTGTTATTAAAATTTATAGTCACATTAACTAGAAACTTAGAAGCATTTATTACAAAATTTTAAATCTAATTTCCATCAGAAGCATTTAATACAAAGTTTTAAATCTAATTTCCATCAGTGGATATTGTAATATTGGTTATAAATTTTAGGTTTAGTTTTTAAAACCATGTGAAGAACTTAGATTATTTTGTTAAGATCCATTATAAAAAACTTCAATAGATACACTTATAGTCTTAATAAATTTTTAATTGTTATATGAAAATTATTTTGATGACTTCGATTAAATGAAATAAAACTAATGCCCATGTTATTGATGCTATTCTAGAATATATATATACTCTATAGTTTCCCTTTGTCTGTTAAATACTTTATACGACTTCATTCCTATACTATATATGTTCCGGGTATATACAGAGATATATATAAAGAAGCTTTAACTTACCCTCGACTCATCAGCTTAGTCGTTTCGAGCTGACGCACAGCTTCTTCAGTCCTTTTCAAGAGCATAACCTGTTCGGTGAAGTCAACAATTTAAATTATGTTTTCACAATCGGAAAAGAAGATGTGTGGGATGGATGGATGGTAAGTGATAATGGTTTTATTACCTTTTGTGAGAGATTACGAAAATGCATATCCTTGAGCATACCGGCGCGCTTCTGAGTGTGTTCCCATTTGGAGATGACAATTAATGCATCGATATCGCGATTGTAGTTGCAAACGCCCGCATCAATGGTGCGCTGAAAATCCTTGTGTATGCCATCCTTTTGAGCTCTGCAAACCAAGCGTATTTGGTAATTAAAAAAGCTAATATAAATTTAATTATAAATATCAAATGATGCATACTCTTCGCGGAGCTCCTCGGGCACGGGCAGCGTGAACTGAAAGAAGGATTTAGGCGTAGTTGGCGGATTTGGATTTTTGGCGCGCAATCGGCCGAGTTCACAGATTTCCGTATAGGGCGTCTCGAAGCCAGTATATGCCACCGCACAGATATCCGCTTTGAGCATTTTGATGACAGCCACCCACCAACCGCATGTCTCGCGCTCATTTGTGCGCGTAAACACCTCCACCTCCATACCCTCCTCAAAGATGGGCGTCGTTACAACGGCCTCATCGGGCGGCAGGCGAACATTGACGAATGCGTATTTCAGCACCTCGGGCACGCTGCAAAAAAGAGAAAACCAAAATAACAAAACAATGAAAGGAGTAAAACAAAAGGGTTTAAAATACACAAAGCAAACAACAACAGCAACAACAAAATCAGCATTTATATTCGATAGTTTAGCATATAATGAGCAAGACACAATGTTCATTTAAATGCCTCGCCAATGCTAGCCAAATATTTTATTTGTACATTTGTATTTTTTGTGCATATTTCGGCAGACAAGTGTTTGCTAACGCCGACGCTGACGTCGCAGCGAATGTCGGCGTTGGCGTCGGCGTCTGTTGCAGCTGTTGGCAGTGCGCCAAGCGAGCTCAACACACAATTGCGGGGGTGTCCCTATATTTGTTCATAGATTGTCATCTAGACACAGATCGGAAATGACAGGACAAAAAATAAAAATAAACATTTAAATACACATTTATTATATACATTCAAGTCTCGCTAATTAGATAATTTTAATTGATAATTAATTAAAGTATTTTTTACTTGATGTTTATATATAATTTTCCTTCCATTTTATTAAATTAACTAATCTTTAAGTAGAAAAATATAAAAAATTTTATACAAATTTCCGATTATAATTTGTGTAAATTAAAAATGTCGAGTAATAACATATAATAAATGGCTAAACTTTTTTCTGGTAATTCCCATTAGCGAAGGTCTACTGATATGCTGTCTAAGGCACAGCCGCCACAGAGGCAGCTGAGCCAAAACAAAAATACAAATATAAATCCAATTAAATAGCGAAGAAAAAAATAGTAAAAAATATTTTTAAATAAATAAAAGACAAAAATTTTGTTCCAAAAATGTCACTAAAAATGCAACACAAACGATAAAATAAAGAAAAAGATAAATAAAGAAGAAAATTCGAAGCAAACGAAAGAAATGTGACAAGAAAAATGGTTTCTTTCCGTGGTTAAAAATAGCGAAGAGCGCGCAGCAAAAGCAGCGACGCTGGCTGCAAGATCTTCGCTGCGACTGCGACTGCTGCTGCTTAGTGGCATTTGCTGTTGACGCTTGACAGCTCGGACTGTGCTCACACACACACACACACACACACACTAGACAGATTGCCTTTGAAAAGCTGGCACTTGGGCGGACAGTGCGTCGATGAAAGAAAGACGCAGCAACAACACAGCATTTAACAATTTGGCAAAAACGGTGGCGTCACAAGCAAGGAGGCTGTCACAGGCAGGGGGAAGGAAGCGGGAAGAGTGCGTTGCGCGGCGGGCAGTCAGTCAGTCTGCATAAATGATGCCAGGAAAGCAAAGTGCAGCACTCTACTTGTGCATCATTCATTGTTGCAAATTGATTATAAATATATGCTATATTTTCATATATGCAAATTGATTATTAACTATATTTGTGGTAATTTGCGGAGCGTTATTAGTATTAAAATTATTTTTGTTATTGTTGCTGTGGTTTGAAATAATTGTCGCAACTTACCCGTCCACATCCACAAAGATGCCATCATCACCGACAGCTGTCACCTGGCCCTGTTGTTATTGTTGTTGTTGCGTTGACGTAAAAAGCAGCAACAGCAACGGACATCGTCGGCAGCAGCAGAGAGAAAAAGACACGAGAAAAAGAAAAATGTATGTCATTAATGTGGTTGTTATTGTTTCTGTTGATGTAGTTGGCTGTTTAATGATATTTCCTAGTGCTATATATACAAATATTTCTTTCAATTATAACTGTATTTATGATTGTTTGAAATGCCAATGGAAAGCAAGAAACATCATGCATAATGCCGCTGAAAACGTGCCACTCGAGCGTGGCATGTTTTCTTTTGATAAGACATTTGCAGCGAATCGGGCTTATCACAGAAACCCTAGTAAATACAAAGTCTATAAAATGCGCTGCATATGCAAAAATTTGTTCAAAGAATAATTTCTTAAATCAAATTTGTAAGGCCTCCGATTTTCATCAAATATTTAAAATACATTTTTAGTTTATAAGAAGTCATCCTTCATACGCAAATTCCAAAAAATCAAGAAGTATTTATCCTTTACTAGGTGTAAATTCTTAACAAGTGATAAGAAAAATATTCAAAAGCAGATTTCAACCTCAGAGCATAGCTTCAGAGATAAAACTGGATAGTAATTAAAAAAAAGATATATAAAAAACAACTCAAAACAAATTGTAATCCATTTTGAAATAATCTATAACTGTCTCTTTTTGTCGCAACTATTTCATATCGGAATGTAAGCTCTCATTCCCCACATACCCCTTCCATTATCAGAACGCATTTCATACATTATGTATGCAAATCTGGTAAGCCGTAGAAAGGGAAATCACAAAGCAGTAACATTTTCGCTGCGAACGTCAACAGTGCCGAAAGAATAACTTCTGGCTCACACATACAAACGCATGCGGGAATATGCAGTCGACGCTCGCACACACATAGACACATACACCCACATGGGCAGCGGCAGAGTGCGCCCTGTATGAATGCGCTTGTGTGCGTGTGCGTACGTGTATGCGTGTGTGTGTGTGCGTATTCCGATGCGAGACTCCACTGAACAAAATGATGCAGAGTATTTATAGAAATAAAGCTAAAATTTACGAAATTAGAAACTGAGACCGCTGCTGCTGCTGCAGTCGCCGTCAGCGGTGACTTCAGTTCTGAATTCGCCAAAACTCCCATTCCGCTTACCTTGTAGTAGGCACCGTTATCGAGTTGTACTTCGACCATAAGATCGTCCATTTTGTTGCTGCTATTGTTGGTGGTTACTCTCTGTTCGCCGGTTATTGTTGATGTTGTTGTTGTAATTGATGTACTAGAGTTGTCGCTGTCAGTTGACGCCTCCGCAGAATTCAGTCCTTTTGGTTTTTCTCTTTTTTCTGTGTTTAGCCATTGAAAGAGAGTGTGAGAGAGAGAAATTTAATTAATGGATAGAGTGTAATAAAAATTGAAGAAAAACTGTTGCACCTACAACAACAATGTTTTTTTTGCGTTGTTTCTCCGATAAAAAATTCCCTTTATATTTCCCTGCTTCGTTATCAGTCTTTTTGCGTTTTGTTACTGTTGTAGCTATTATTGTTGTTATTGCTGCTTCACCCACACACACATACGTACTTTCGACTCTCACAGCTCCTGAAAATATAAACAAGAGGACGAGATGAGATGAAAGGCAGAGAATGACAATAACAACAATAAATAAATACAGCATCAAGAGGGGAAATAAAATTATTGACAATGAAGTTAATGGCAAAGGCAGCGCCTGCTGGCCAATCAGAATAGTGATGACAACCAAAGGAAATAAGAAAAGCGGCGGTAGCGTGCTGGTAATCAGAAGTTTTAGAGTTATTTTAGGCCCAGCATAGGAAATTAAACGGTAACAACAACAATAACAAATGCATTGACAAACGTCAACGCGCTTTTGCCGGGGCAGCGCTGTTGCTGCGCTGTTTGTCTTCTTCTTTATTTTATAGCCAGCGCCGCTGCGCCGTCGTCTTTCTTTTGTGTCTTCACATCACTTCTCAGCTCTCACACAGCCACACACCAAACTCACGCACACAAACAACTGTCAGCAGCAGCAGCCGCCGCCGCCGAAATGCTGAGCACGCTTTTCCAATAAGAATTTCAGGCACACACACACACACACACATATATGCTCATCGCACATGCCGATTTTTCATACACACATACAGAAATACATAGCAAATTTAGCTATAATTTTGTGAAACTTCTATCAATTTTGTGCATGTGTAATTATTTCACTAAATTGGTAGATGGATTCTATTCCAAAAACGCCGTGCGCCTTTTTTGTCGAATTTTTCATCTTTTCAGCTCCCTTTTGCTGCACAAATTCGCCGCAGTCGCGGCTGATGCCGCTGCTTCTGCCTCTGCTGCCGCATTTGCCGCTGTGCAAAAAATTTTTCGCTTCTTGCTAAACTCTTGGGATGAGCAACGCGGGTGTGTAATAACGTTGGATATTTGAAATGTTTATGCACTTACGGCTGCCCGGCGCGTTGATCCGCTAGTTTGCGTAAATAATTAGCTTGAACCCTTTTGCAAATAAAAAATATATCGCGTGTAGTGCGCTGCTTAACTGCTTCCAAAAAATTTTTTTCGGCTGCGCTGCGTTCTCTTCGCTTTGCTTTTGCACACTGTTTCGCAGCTCAGCATTTGGCGAGGGCTGCCAACTCGTTTCACTTACCTCGCGTTCGTAACAATCTTTCTCAAAATTTGTTTTGTTCACTTGGCTCTTTAAACGAGCAGAAAAGAAAAAATTCAAGAATACTATTTTGATAAATACTTTTTGTATAATAATTTGTTGTTTGCTTAAAGGCACACTAAATAATCATATGTGACATGAAGCGCACGATGGGGCAACGCTTTAAACTGACAGACAACTAGGCGTTGCCAACTGTTTGATTTTTATGTTTCACTCAATTTCTGACCAGGGATGCCAAGTAGTTCAGCGTTGCATTCTGACACGAACGCGCAGTGAATTTTAAATTTAAATTTTCTTACCTAACGAAAATGTTGTGTTTGAAACCTCAATCAATTTAAATCAATTGAAATTGGCTTGATTTCAATTTGCTAAATTTATTAGATGCCGACCAAGTCTCACTTTTATGTATGACTCGGCATTTTACACTCGACTTGATTCTACGATCCCTATCGATAATGTAGTTTGAATAGTTTATTGGGGTCATTTTCTATTTATGCTCAGCTCGAGTTCAGAGAGTTCGCGTGACACCATCGGTTGATCAGTGAACTGTTGCTAACTTGCTATTTTACCCTATTTGTTTTTATTTTGAGGTGCATTCCAAACACTCACCCTCTTACACACACACATACACACACACAAATTGAAATAAATCTGAGCTCATTTATTTTGCCGTACTTAATTCCTGTTTACAAAGGATATCAATTATTCAAGGACTCATTGACCACATGTAATTTTGCAAACTACCAAAGCCGAGCTAATTATATTTACAGATGTTTACGACATTGTGAATGCCCTAACTACATGGCCAACATTTAGTTATACCTTTGTGTATTTAAATTAATAATAATAATATTGTTTATAATGATATTAATAATACTATAACAATGATAGTAACGAATAGAATATTATAATTTTTCTTCTTGGTTTCGAACTTAATGTTTATAAGTGTTAGAGGCACACATCTATATAATAATAATATATCATATATTTAAAAATTAAGCCTGAATAAACGTACTGTAGAATATCTGTGGATTGAAGAACATACACAAATCTCAAATCAATCTTCTCTTTCTGCATAGGGTATCAAGATATAATTCGATATCAAACAAATTGCTGTCAAACGTTGACGGCAATTTGTGGCGGAAATGCATTTAGATTTATACTCGAGCACACAAGGGTGGGAGAAAAAGCGAGGGAGAGAGAAAGAGAAAATCGAGAGCAAGAGCGAGAGATACATGCGCCATTAGGCTGTCGGCAGTGCTGAAAACAAACAGCAGCAATTTGACATTGACTTTTGTTATGCATTAACTGCAATTTAACGACGTCGACGGCGACGGCGACGTCGACAGTGACCAACCGAATACGTACACAGTAAAAAATAAGGAATCGTAAATATTTAACGTGTAAAATAAGTTAACAACTCTCATCGCTTGAGATGAGTAACTTAAATCTAGCAGGGTCGATTTTTTTTCTCTCTGTGCATGTCTACATGCACACACGTAATTCACATATACAGGCACGCCAGTAAATATGCAGAGACCGGCGTCTAGGAATTTGTCTATTCAATTAGTGTTGCATGCCTCATATAATTTGGGTGCAACAACAAATGGTAAAGAGCGATCAGCGTGCCCCTTAACCCCACACTTACTTATTAAGAAATTTTAATTAACAAATCGCTTCCAATATAATTTCATTGTTCATTTTGATCCTCAACGCTATATTATCAATTTAGCTATTTTTCAAACTCTTTAATTGCCAAAATGTATGCACAGTGGAAGCTCGATAATTGGGAAAAATAAATAGTCGTAAATATTTACCAATTTTATAAAAGGATTTGCGTAAAACATTTTTGTGTTCAATATACATTATTTATTATAATTAAGTCTCATTCATCAAAAAGAAAAAAAAAATCGATCATCTGCTGCACCTGAAAAATTCCCAACAACAACGTCACTTCCGGCGTTACAGTTGCAGTCGCAGTCACATTCACAGTCGCTGCTTTGCATAAAGAATGCGCCATTTTTGCACTTACTCTCTCGCTGATCTCTTTCTCAGTTACCGCTCTCCAGCTTCTTACTACGTATAATTATCCGCTCATTTGGCGTTTTCGTTCCTGCTTATCAGTTCATCGGCTGCGCCGTCAGCTTCGACGCAGTGCCGCGGCAGTGACGCTAACGGCGACGTCGAAGTTGACGCAAAAGCTCGGCGCAATGCAATTCAATCGGCTCACTTCGGCTGCTGTCAAATGTTGTTGTTCTTTGCAGTTGCTTAATCAGCTCCATTTTGTTCTGCGAGAGAGAGAGAGAGAGAGAGTGTGAGTATAAGAACCCCGAAAAAAATAACCTGTGCCATAATTCAATTTTTACCGTCTCTCTGCATTTGCTAGCGTATGTGTATATGTGCATGTGTGTCAATGTGTGTGTGCGCACTTATTTGCTCGATGCTCGTGCGGCATTCAGTAATCATTCTGTGCTGTGGGCTGCGAGTTCTGTTCTTCGTATCGGGCTTGTCTCGGTTTTCGGTTATAAAAGACGTCGGTTCTGTTTCACTTTTATGGAGTTGTCATTGAGCTGACACTGGTTCCGAGTCCTTAGTAATAGCCGGTTTCAAATTAAAACAAGTGAAAGTGCACGAGGAAAACATTTTCAAATTTATATTTAACATTGGAAAAACAACAAATTAACTAAGAGATGCATTTCTCAGCCGTAGTACTATTAGGTAAATTGAAAAACCCGACTTTTTAACTTAATATTCAACTAAGCCCACTGATTCACTAGTTTTTACTTTAACTGAATGATGATCGTACAGCCAAACTTCTCTAACTGAAACCAAATAAAAAATTGTACAAAATTTAACAAACTCTTTTTTATTGTTTAGTTTGTTTTACACATTTTCATTTATTTACTCACAATACAATTATTCATTTAATATTAATTTGAAATTTTATTTGAATTTAAAGTTAAAAGCATTTGGAATTTTGCCTCGAGCTCGATTTAGAGAAGTGCAAGTGTAGTTGCCAAAATTGTTGTTACTAAATTTCTCACATGCGCCTATATACATATAAGACAAATACATTCTTATGGCGATTTTCATCGTCGTAAAATGCGAGTAGTCACGTTTGGGTATTTGGTAGCCTGCTTGCAAGGCCCTTTGTTGCCCTGTTGTTGTGGACTTGGCAATATTTTGATAGATCCCACGCTGGTAATTTGCAATCAACAACAAACATTTCTGATACTTATAATTACATGCGATCTTGACAATTGATATGAGGGTAGAGGAAATGTTATTATGATCAATGGGATTGTGAAAGCGGACCTTTAAATATAAATTTGAAATTATTCACCTGCGTTTCCATTGCGAATCATAGAAATACGCAATGAAAATAAATTTCTTAAAGTGTTGGATTAAAACTGATTCAATTTTAATTTTAATGAATTCTTAATCTATTTTTAAACTAGATAAGAAAATTGGTGCTCACTATGATTGGGGACTTTTTAAACTTGTACTCATCTGTATATAGTATCGCATGGCTAATTTAAAAAAATAAGCACATATCAAAAAGAGAAACAAAAAGCGTTGAAAATAAATAAATCAGAACAATGTGCTGACTCATTTAACATCGGGAGTACTTGAAATTGAATACAGACCAATGTCGAGTCACTCGGCACTCTTAGAGCCGAAAGAAATAGGTAAACAACTATCCTAGGGTTCTTAGCAATGAAATTTATCAGTGCAAATCGTGTAAATACACAGAGCGAAAAACGTGCATATCAAATAACAAATTTCAAAACTCTTGTATTTTATTATAAATTCAGAGTTTGTTTGCATTTAAAGTACGGCTTACAACGTCAAATAATTTCTTTCTCACAGTGTATGCCCGATAATGCGGACCATTGACTCAATGACACTATTCAAATTCGAGTAGTTTGAACTCACAGGTCGTAAATATTGTTCTGGAAATCGAAATGAGTTATAGGGCACTTCGACTATCAAAGATTGATTTCATTAATCGGTGATTACCACTTTAAAAAAACAACGTTTTCTAAGTGGTTGATAAGCGCCGCTAGCCGATAATAAGTACATATTAAACAATTATTTGGGAATTATACACATATAAATTTTAACAAACGTTCGCCTGCTTGATTTGTGATTCGATTTTGAAACAATAAATAACTTTATATCAAGGCAAACAGCTCGAAATGATAACGCTGTATACAGCTACTGGGCTTCCATTTTGGTTTTAAAGATTAGCCGAGATTTCTGCTAAAGATATATATATATATATATATATATATATATATATATTATATGTACCCGTCACTGATGTAATTACTGATTGTATAAGCACGCGGTGATAGCTTCACATTTTGCGTCAATTGTTTGTCCATTGATAACATTAATAAACGCTTTTGTCAAGTGATAGCTCAATTTTGATAGCTTTATTGATTACAATAAATAGTTTAAACAAAATTGCGAATCTTAATAAAATCAATTTACATTGTTACTATCAATCAATTAGATTTATTGTAAGCATTATATCACCAACTTGAACATAATTATCATTGACTTTAAATTGAATGATTTTTAAAGCTTTGACGAATTTGTAGCCTGTAAATTAAATCATATAACATACATACATAAATTATAAATAACACAAATGAACTCTGAACCACATCTGAATATGATTTATTGTTAGGGCTATCAGTAGATTTGAATTTAATAGCGTGCAGACGGACATTCCTCTATCAGTTGCAATAAATGAACTACATATTTATGTAGTCTGTGCTGATTTGTTATTATCAGTTTTGTGTACTTGTTTATAACGCATAATTCTACGCAAAGGCGCAAAGTCAGCAGACGCAATTCAACACAATTAAAGACCAACCCAGTTCCTTCGTTGCTGATGGAAAAATTTGTTCAATTTACCATCGATCACCCACAATTGCATTCATAAAATCTAACAAATCAATTAATACATTTTTGGCAAACAATTCATAACAGCCAAAAGAAAGTAAATTTCACATCAATTTGTTGACTTAATTGGCATTTTGGCAACGTTAAATTATCATGAATCACTATGCTGACAGATATTGTTTGTTATCTAAATAAATGCACTTTTATCTATAATAATAATAAGACTAAGTTTTTTAAGTATATACATTTTCTTCATTTTTATATATAATAAATAAATGTAACTACTTTTTCAATATAAATATTTTTGAACTGAATTGAAAAAAACATAGTTCGTAAAGGTCATTGTCCACAAATGACTTCTTAATATAAAAAGTTTGTAGTTTTTCATGCTTTTTCTTTCCATAATATTAATCACATTATGTTACCAGGCCTATTTATGCTCAGTACTTTATAATAATAAATTTCTATTGAGTATGTATATAATATATGCAAGTCTTAAATGTATATAGGATAAATGTATATTGGCGTTATCAACGCCGAGTTTGAGTGATAATCTCGTAAAACAAAACGCACTCCCGAAGTCGTTTATCAGGGCACAAGTTTGATTATAATGCATAATAAAATGTAAATAATAATTCACAGATGGAAAATCACCAAAACAAAAATTGACTCACAAAATGGATTTAGTGGATGTCTGTGAGTCGACAGAAAACAGAGCCTATCAAAAAGTTGATGGCATTATCGCAATGAATGCAAAAGTGTTACAATTATTTCCAGCTGACATGGCCAAAAAAAAAAAAACGCCGCGGCCATAAACCGTCAATCAGAAGAATGTCGAGAAGACGCCACTTGACAACGTTCGCAAAAACTGTTCTTTGTTCTGAGAAATTGAACATGCCGCATTTTTCTGTTTAGTGGAGCAATTTTTTTTGCTATTTTTTTTTTTTAGTTATATTTGTTTCTACCATCAGTGACATGTGCATCACTCTGACAGCTGAGACAGTATAAACGACTATCCGCACAAAAATAAAATGTGGCTCTAGAATTCCTACACAGAAAAAAAATTTACTAAACTTAGTGCAAGTGAGATGTGTGCCACAAACCTAAAGTCAAAACTTCTTACTTCGTATAATTTATCGTGTAATTTATAGAATTAAAAATTCGGTATATTTTTTTGGAGTGCATTTCAGCTTAGCAGTTTAGTGCCAAGTTCGAAGCACTTAAATACCAAAATGAATCAAATCAGTTAAATTCGCTTTGCATTTTCTCTCTAACATGTTTTGTGCAATTTTTTTCACATTGTCTAGCCGTCCACAGAGCAATTAACATTTTGTTTGTCAGTTTTGTTCAACACTCTGATAATTGTTAAATTCCCCGATTCTACTTGCAGTCCCCTTTCAACAGATCGCTCAAAATTGTAATTGTCTTTCGTTGCATGCGAATTCGAATTACTACCTGGCCAATGTTGCATGCACCTATGGCTGCTGCTGCTGTCATTCACTGCATTTATCAGCTATCACACAAACGTTTATCTGATCTCGTTAAAAAAAAAAAAAAAAATAATTATGTTGAATTGATTTTTCGAAAAGTGATATGCACTACAATTAAAAGCAAAACTTTTTACCCTCGAAATTGTCGTTATATTATTTTATCTGGGAATGTAGTCAACAATATAATAATGTGTACATGTGTTTACTAATTGAGTTGTAAATTTAATTTATGATAATAGCTCAGATTTCTTAGTTTATTTTCTTTTCAATCAGTGTATTGCACTTTTGAAAGTAATAATTGGATTTATCATTAACAGCAACAGAAATAACAAATTAAAAAATTTGTTCTATTCTAACATAAGTAATTCTAAGCATTTCAAGCATTTATGTTAGGAGCTATTAATAGATCTTAGAGCAAAAAATATATGTGAAATAAAATTATTATCATCATTTTTATTTCAAAAACATTTTTAAAAGGCGCAGAGACAATGGTATTTAAAAGCTGTCTCCCGAATGTCAATAACAATAAAAATATGAATTTATCTGCTCAAATGAAAACGAATCGTAAAAAAAACGTACTACACATGTGAACAGAAATTCTAATTGAAATATTTATAATCAGCTGAATATCATGCTCTTTAAACATTTTTTATTACAAAAAAAAAAAATTGCATACATTTTTGAAAAGTCGTAAATCTTAAACATATATCAGCGCTGCTGTCGTCACATTGCTAAAAGGAAACTAAACTAAAATAAATATTCTTTTCTCTTGTTTGCAAAAGCATATACTTTTGAAAGATTTGACATAATGCGTAAACAGTAAATAGGAAGAATTCTTTTCTTGCCAGCTATTCGCAAATTTGTTAAACCACTAAAGAACTTTTTTCTTATTTTACAAGGCTTTTATTAACCCATTAATGACTAGAACTACTTAGAGACTATGAGTTTTGCTGAATTATTATGCGTTTTGAAAATAGAAAATATTATGAAAAAAAGAAAGATTTTCACACATAAATTTTGTATATATTTTATTAAAAATATTCGCCAACGTTTGAAGTTTTTTATGTTGTTATGCTAACCTTTGCATTACAATTAAAATAATTATTTTTATTATGCTGATTCTGTGTCTGTGTCTTCGTCTTGGTCGACATAATAAATAATGTGTCTTATTTTTAGCCAAGTCAACTGCAAGGGTGCTTCTGAGACTGTTGACGTATTGCCAAACAGCTGACGCCAATTTTAACATTATGTAGTTTTCTTTTTTTTGGCATTCAGTTTTTATGTGTTTGTTCAACTGCACATTTCGTGCACTTTTCATGGTCAGGAAACGCGGCTATAAAGCTAATTTTCATGTCGGTCAAGTTGAAGTCTATCAGAGGCACATATTACAAATTATTGCCTTAATGTGTGCATGACAATGGGTGCATTCAACCTATAATAGAGCAACGATAAATAAATAAATAAAATAGGTCAAAACAAATTCCACTCTTGCCCAAACAACAATTAAGCAAATGTTTTTTTTTTGCTTTAACATTTCTTTATAGCTTGCAACATTTTGTCGTTGAGCGCTGCCAATGATTGGGGCTATCCAGACCTCGACATCAATCAGGATGAGCGTAAGTAGTGCCAATAAAAACCATATAAATTCAATGTTATTGCTCCACTAGCTAAAGTCCGTTTACTAAAATTAGTTAATCAACGCCGATTGTCGTCCGTTTTACATAAGTGTGTATATGTACTAAACTAGCACTCATCCGTGAGTCGTGAGTGGGTCAGCTGATCATTGTCAAGTGTACTCATTCCAATTCCCAAATAGAACCATATAGAATACGAGTGTCCAGTGTTTTGATAGCTAAATAAGTTGACCGCTTATTTAAATTGTGCCAAATTGCCGTGAATTCAAATTTGACTCGTCAACTAGAAAGACTGACAATAAGGCTTAGCTATCATTTGTGGGCCGAAGAATAAATACCCTAGCAGATATATGACATAATTTAATTATTTATCTTAGGTTTTTAGAAAACGGTGTCAAATTTCTGTGCAGATAAATTTTATTTGTCAATTATTCAGACTAACAAATATGCATGGCTATCTTTCGTGGCAAAGACGGTGAAATATCCTAGACATATGTATTGCATCGTTATTGACTAAAGATTTTACTAAAATATGTAAATATAAACATTATTCTAATAAAGATGTTAGTTGGGGGAAATCATAAAGAGTATTAAATCAATTAATTGTCAACGCTTTTTTTTTTAGAATATTCTTTTTGTGTTCAACGATTAATGTCTTACATCTTGACCTTTTTACGTTCATTGTACTTTAATTATGGAAAACGAAGTTTTATTGTGATATGCTTTTCAAGCTCTTTGTGTTTGTGGTTTTATATAATTCTCTTTGATATTTATAGCATTTCCAAAGTGGGGCGGCATTTGTGACAATGGCAGAAGGCAAAGTCCGATTAATTTGCATGTGAAAGGCTCCCTGAAGGGTGAGTTCGATGCCCTGAAATTTGAAAACTACGATGAGCATCAGAAATCACTGCAAATGGTCAACAATGGACACTCAAGTAAGTCAAAAAAGAAAAACAAAAAATTTAGAAAATACTTATTAATCTATTTACAGTTCAGCTGTTTGGATTTGCACATGACTTGACCCTCAGTGGGGGCGGACTTATGAGTGATTATGTTGTGGAGCAAATACATATGCATTGGTGGTCTGAGCACACCATCAATGACATACGCTATCCTCTGGAGGTGCACATTGTGCATCGCAATAAGATATACCCCAACATCACAATGGCGGCCAACTTTAAAGATGGCATAACGGTCCTAGGTGTTCTATATCATGTCTCCAATACGCCCAATGAGGCCATCGGTAGCATTATCAAGAGTTTGGACAGTGTTAAGACTTATGACCAGATAAATGTGCCTGTGGATGTGGAGGATAGTCTTGCAGTGGACGATTTGGTGCCCAGTGTTAACACATATTTCAATTATGAGGGCTCCCTGACTACGCCCACCTGCGCCGAGGCGGTCACCTGGATTGTCCTAACTGATACTTTCCCCGTGACACTCGATCAGGTGAATCAGTTCAAGGAGATTGAGTACAACAAAGACAAACAGCTGCACAACAACTATCGCGAGCTGCAGGCCGAAAATAATCGTGCTGTTGTCCTTGTTCAGCAGAGATCTGGTGCAGCAGGACTCATGTCCTTCAGTTTGATGCTACTCCTGCTGGGCGTGTCGGCACAGAAGGTTCTATTGTAATGAAGACAATTAACAGCCATAGAGCCATCAACCAAAGAAGACTGCACGAAATTCCTAGTGCGGATTACCAACAATAAGAAATCGCCGGAGAGAGAAAGAGAGAAATTCGAGAGAGCAACTATTTACCAGACATTTTTATATACTCATTATTTGAAATCAGCTGTTTGAAATTCAAATAAAACAACAAATGCAACTAGTCAGTTTGTGTGACATTCAACAAATAAGCATGTGCCTTAAACACTAACATTTTATTACTCAAACGCAAACATGATTAATAAATAAAAAGTTTTATAAGCTAACTTTAAAAAATAATTTTTCGGCAGCGTCTTTTATTTTGTGACTGTAAGAAATTTATCTCAAATATTTTGGGTCGCATATTTAAAAAAAACTTTTATTAAACGCGATGGTGAACTTAAAAGGTTGCCGCTTGACTAAAGTTCAATTGTATTGACTCTATATAGTTCATAACTCTGGTATTGATCAATAAAATATTTTTTTAAAATTAACTGCTGAGCAATTCTAAATTATTTTTATTATCGCATTGACCACTTTGATTCCGAGTATTGTCATACACATTGATCAAGTTTCTATCCCATATCAGCTATAAACGTACTACACGTTGGTCAAGTTTATAACGCATATTAAAATATACCACATATTAGTAGTTTGGCTAAATATACTACGAAGAATCAGCGATAAGCTTAACGACTGCTGACCAAGCAAAACTCAACGATAAATTTAATGAGAAGTTTTTAGATGAGTAAAAATAACTGCACTTAAAATAACTGCAGTGTAATTTGATTTGTTTATAACGTTTGATTTCATTTCTGATTCTTAATCAGTATTTAATGGCCTGATGAAATTAAATTTCTATCAATTTGCAAAGTCTTTTACAAATTAATTAAAAAATACATACATTAAAATTAAATTCTTCTTTATGACAAAGTTAATAGTCAATTAAATTCAGAGTAAATCGTAAATTGTTAGTGTTCAACATTTGGATAAGCTTTTCAGTGACAATAAAAAGAAATTATGTTTGGTTCTATAAAAATAATAATAATTACATGTTTTATGACTAAGTCGAAAGAATTGTGAAATTCGTTCTTGAGAAAACAACTAGGTTGAATATTCAACGAAAGGTGGCGCCACAAAACTATTCAGCCTAAGATTAGGCTACATATAATTAACTCTAATTTTGTTTGAAACTAAATCGAATTTCTCTTCAACTTAATTCATATGCTTAAAACTTATAAATTTTTTAAAGCTACAACAAAATGTATTACACAGATCCCTTTTAAACAAACGAAATACATTTAAAAATTATAACTATATTTGCATGTAATTATTTCGATATGTAAGAGTAAACTTTTGCACGCCCAAGATTAATGTTTTTATGTCATTATCCAATTGAGACTTGGTATAAAAAATATATATTTTTGATCACCATCAGAAGTGAAGGAATATAGCTATGTATGTCTATCTCTTTGAATGAACAATGTGACTTGAGAAATTTTAAGAGCCGATAGCCCCAAAGAAATGTACTTTTGATAGATGAACCCTTTTCAAGTAAGTAAGTAATGTGCATGTAAACCATGAAAAATCTATGTAAATTTCAGTAAGCTTGGATAACATATACAGATTTTATGGTATAAAAACATAAGCCGATATACATTTTTTCCCAGTATTTGTATCAGCCATAAAAAAAGTGCGCTTGCATAATCGCCACATAAACCAATTTTAAACAGAATATGTTATGCATTTGCCTAAAAAAAACTTGGCTATTATTAACAATTTAAACACTATAATTTGATAATGACTCAATCAAATGTGAAAGGCCATGGATTAATGCGACATCTTTAAAATCAACTTGAACTCATTCATCAATTTTAACTATGCCGACTTAAGATCAAATAAGCTTGTCTTGTTGTCTTGGCTCGCTTTTGGCTTAAATACTTTTGTATATATCATAAAAAAATGTTTAAGGTGGCCTTTAGGCGTTATGTGTAATTTGTTAATCTTAAATATACTCTATTATTAATGTTGAATGAATTTTAGGCATATAATTAAATAAGCATCAGTCAATCGAGCACTTTATTAAATGTCTCTTCTCTCGAGACTCTAGTTTTACATAGTAATAATATTATGCAGACTCGGTGTATATTCCACATTCATATTACCAAAGCAAACAAAGGCACAATGTCAAAATCTGATGGTGTGAAACGTCAGCCACACAATAAATTAATAAATTAAAACAAATTTTGTTTCGAAAATCCACAAAACTTATGTATTCACCTTCACTTTTTATCTATGTAATCTAAGCATTTGTTGTGATGTGAACTAAATTTGTTTAATAAAATATTTTTAGTATAAACTTATAAATCAACATTTTATTTATTATATGTAAAATACATGCTTTTTTTTATTATAATTAAATTATCCCCTCGGTTTAGTTTCACTTTACGAGCGGAAGTTGATCTGAGATTATCTGTGGAATGTGCACACTGAGAGAAACAATGATGTATTTTATACTAAGATTGAGGTGGTTATGGTCGAGAATTTTTAGTTGTCCCAAATTAATTTAATAGCACTATTAAAAGCATTAAAATTTATTAAAAATTATTTATGGTTTTTTCATTCATATCTTAAATATTATTAAAATTGCGAATACCTTAACTTTAAATTTAATTTACTTTATAGAGATAAGACCAATCCAAGTATTTTACAGTTTTTTTATTTTAGCGTATTTAATAAAAAACAGAGAAAACGAGATGTTGAAGTTGAATTCCATTCCCTACTACGCAAATATTTTTTTTTTTTGGTCACGCCTCACGTCATTGGCGTGAGAAAGTGTGGAACCTGTTTTTTTTTTTGATAAGTAGCTCCGGCTCAGAGTAGGGCACTAGTCCGCGTGGTTGATGGTTAAATCTAAAAGAGTTTGTGTGCATGCTCCATTTAATGAGATGCACTCTGACCTGGAACTAACTGTATTAGATACCTGCATCTATTTGGCCTATTTAATGGCTGGCCTACTACTGAATCAACATTTCTAAAATACTCAGCGTTGCGTATTTAATATTACAAAAAGTTTTTGTTTATTGATTTTATTGTTAAAACTGGATCACAGATAAATTAGGTGTATGCTCAACTTTTGTTGTAAACGTAAAATTTTTAACATGCATTTTGACAGTCAATCCAATTAGTTTAGGTATTAAACTGAAAGTGCTCATTAAGCCAAGTGATTTCCGTTGCCAAAGATTGCTTTCTAACTAGCGCAAGATGTCAACCTTAGCCAAATTCGATAATCGAAAGTTATTTACATTCACTATTTTCTAGACTTGACAAAATAAATAACATAAACAGATGCACAGAGAGAAAAGTGACATACATTGAATGACTTCGAATCAGGTTACTATATATATATGCTCAAAGTAATCACAACAAAATTTCGACTATGATATACATTTTTTAAAAAAATATTAATAATTAAGAAAGTAACGGAAGAATTTATTTAGGATCTAGCTGTAGAATCTGACATTCGCTTGTGTTTTTCTAAAATGAATTTGTAGAACAAAATAATTTTTTAATAATAAAGCAATGGTCAAAATTAAAATATAAAAATTAACAGATCAAGAATAAATGTCTTATATTTAAAAAAATCAAAAAATTATTATACAATTTATATTAATTGATGTCAACAAATTGTTTGATTATCAAAAATTGGATCAATTGGGATTAATTAAATTATTTTCTATCTGTGTAAACACAACACAGGCCTAGACCTTGGCTTCCTCTTTTTAGAGTAGCAAATACGGAGGCTGCCCATTTTTTCCATATTCATTTCCATATTGTATTAGCTTTTTATAGTTGGAGTTGCGTTGACAATAAAGCACAATGGCCGGGGAAAAGACAAAAGTGCATAGAAAACGGTTGTAATCGATTGTAATCGATTGTAACCTCGAATTCAAAGATTTGCATGTCAATAGGGCGAGTCATTCAACTTGACAGTAAATATTGAGACCATCCTCTAAACATATTGCGAAGTTAGTTTTTAACAAATAATTTTTATGCTTTTCTTGACACTTTTTATTTGCAAATGCTTTTTGAGTGTGTTTTTTGTTATATCTAAAGCTAGTTTTTATTGTTAACTAGCAACAATATACGAATTTAATATTCAGCAAAGTTGAGCTATTTTATGTATTATAGATTAACTTTTAATCATTTGATTTGCGTAAACTAAAATAATTTAATGCGAAGTTAAAATTAAAAATACTCTATATGTAAATAAATGAGTATAGTATGGTATTATTTTAGATAATTTAAATCTGTAAAAATTGTTAAAGCTAAAAAATTATACGCTGTTTTATCTATTATAGAAATTTTTCTTATTAACTTTAAATCTATGAATATGTATTAAAAATCAACAACTCTACTAATTTAATTGGATTAAGCTTCGCTAAGAGTATAAAATGCAAACAAAACAAATCACTTATTTTCATGGCTGTTAACTCAGCTTGTCGCTCAATTGGATTTGTTGTCCAAACAATGGACGGTTTTTTGGGGCGTAACACAAAAAGACCCACTTTGACTTGCCACCCAGTCAAATGTTGCTACTCCTCTCTATGCATATAAAATGTGAACTGTTGCAACAAATTTTTATATTTTTAGCTGGCGTAGCAGCTGTTTCATTATTAGCTACCGATTGTATAGCTTGCGGCGATCACACATAAAACTCTGGGAAGGGCTAGTTAGTATAAAAGGCATTAGTAACGATTGACCCATCATCACAATCACTTGACACACAGACCGAGCAGCATCAGAGTTCGTTCGTAGCTAACTAAAACTAAGTTTCCAGCCTAAGCAGCAGCATGAAGATATTTTTGGTGCGTTTTGTGGATTAATCAGCAAAATGGATTATAACTAATGTTTGTTCATATTTTTCTAGACGATACTTGTGGCCACATTGGCGCTGGCTCGTGCCGACATTAGTTTAACGCAACAAGGCTACAATTATCGTACGCAGCAGCAACCCACAGTTGTGGCACATCTGCTCAACCAGCAGTTGCAACAACAGAAGCAGCAGCAGCAGTCGCATACCTCACATCCGGTGTTGCCACCATTGGCATTGCCATTGCCCTATCTGCCACCTGCAACTCAATACCAGCCACAGCCACAGCCACAGCAGCACCAGCAGCAGCAGCACCAGCAGCAGCAGCAGCCGCAGCAGCATCAACCACGCAACTCTGCCGCATTTCCTATGCCCGCCAATTTTCCGATCAACTTCCAGACTGCGCCACTGCAACAGCAGCGTCGCGCTCGTCCACGTGTCCGCATTCCCAAGAAGCCAATTGTCACAAAGAACTTCTTTATCCACTCGGCTCCCGAAGAGTCCGACGATGAGATTCAGGATGAGCTGCAGCAGCTGTCACAGCAGCCACGCAATCACTACAATGTACTCTTTGTGAAGACGCCAGCTCAGACGAATCGCGCAGCTGCTCTAAATCTGGCCAAGTCGCTGAAGCAAGAGAAGACGGTGGTCTATGTGCTGGCCAAGAAGACAAGTGCGTCTGATTTGCAGGAAGCCATAGCCGATGCGCCACAGCACATTAACAAGCCCGAGGTGTTCTTCATCAAGTACCGCACGCCGGAAGAAGCTTTGAATGCCCAGCGACAGATTCAGTCGCAGTATGATGCTCTGGGCGGCAGTTCCACCATTACCGATGAGGGTCTCGCGCCAATCACATCTGTTGTCGGCTCACTGGAAGCACCCGAGGAGGAGGAAGAGGAGCTACCACAGCAGAATATTGAGGGCAATGCTGCAAACCTCAATGGCAACGGGCCCATTAGCAATCAATATTTGCCCGCCAATCAGTTCTAAAGTATCTTCATTGCTCACATAAAACTGAATCTTAGTTAGTTACTAGTTGCATTTCCGTTCAACTCGCATTTCTTGTTGTCTAAGTTAATAAGTGAATTTATAGATGTGTATGCCAATTTGAGTCAAGCCTGTATTAATAAAATGATTCAAAATTGTTTTCAAAACATTACTTGATTTATTTATCAAACGATTTTTACAAACAATTGACTTTTGATAATTTTAAAATCATTAGATCAATACTGCCTTCAAAATTGGACTCTAACCTGGTTTGACTCTAATCTAAATTATTATTCCCTCAAAAACTCCATTCGTCTCCCTGTAAAAATTAATGTACTTCTTAGATGGAATCAAAACTTCCAAAAACCATAAGGTAAACAATGCTGTATGTATACAATCATTAACAATACACGCCACCTGTGATTTATTTTCTTCAAAAAAAAACCGCTTAAAAGTATGCTATAAAAATTTAGCTTCTGCACACCAAATCTACGGAAATCGTAATTATTATGATTTTGAATAATAAAATATATTTGAAAACAAGGTTTCGGTTTTTTTTTTTTCTCCCAAAGAAATGATTAGCCGATTCCTATTAAGTTTATTTATATTAGTTTTTGTTTGAAAATGCTAGATTTCAGTTTAGGAAATCAATTTCTAAATGATTTTGCTTGATATATAAATAAATAATGTTTACATTATTAATTCATTGAATTAAATTTTTAAATTTTATTGAATTATTAAAAATTCTGCGTTGTGTTGTTTTTATATATAAAACATATTGATGCAACAAATTTGTTCTAATTTTGTTTAAATATAAATTCTTGCTTTGAGACAGATTGTAGATTCTAAAATCGAAATTTCTATTTAGTTAAAATTGAAATGTTTTGAAATCCTGCCTGTCGATGTTTAAGAATCGTCGGGTCAGTGACAATGAGACTTACTTTTCCATGCTTTTCGCTCCTGAGTTGTAGGATCAGCAGCTTCTCCTTCTGCCTCCGAGTTTTCCAGTGCAAGATGTGTGCGGATGAAATCATGATAGTAGGCAATGCCCGCATGGGCATCGGGCTTCCCCTTGGCGCAGGGCATGCCCCAATTGACCAAGGCAACGAGCTTACCCTTGTGCACCAGCGGGCCGCCAGAGTCACCGTGACAAGCACCCCTCCCCTTATCGTTGTAGGTGCACACATGTCCGATGTCCACGTGACTGCTGTTTCCATGCGCCTCGCGGCACTCCTGGTGAGGCACATATTCCACCTCGAGTCGCTGCAGCTTGGCGGGCACCTCGCCACCCAGCGACAGAGTGCCCCAGCCGGTGAGAAGCAGTCGATCGCCCAGTGCCAGTGGCTCGTGATCCAGTTCCACACACTTCGTTGCATTGTCGAAAACAATCGATTCGTTCAGATGAAGGAGCGCAATATCGTTGCGATACATGCGTGGCTCATAGTTACAGTGCTCGACTATTCTGTCCGGATAGTAGTACTTGGACACGTTCTGCTGCAAATCCTGTGTGCCGGTGAGCACACGGAACGCCTCCGGTGTCTTTTTGTGTATGCAGTGGGCAGCAGTGATTATCCAGCGCTCATCAATAATCGCACCGCCGCAGGAATGTTGTCCACTCTTCGCACCCTGTAGCGAGATTTGATAGGGTGCCATGCCCTCGGTTGCATCCTCGCCACCCACAATGCGCTGCGTTGTATACTGAGGTGGGTAGAGCACCTGACCAAGACATCCGCCAACTAGGACAGTAGACACCAATAGTAGCAACATAATGGTTTGGTTCCAATTCAAGTCTGCACCGAGTTTCTGGTTCTTTTATGGGTTTTTGGATTACAGGTTTAAAAATGCATGTCACGTTGCTTCAACACTCTACAAATGAAAATACTTAAATCAAGTAGAAATCAAAAACTGTCCAATGTTGAAGTTGGCCAAGACAAGGCTCTTAAAATTACGTCAGCCTAAATCCAGAATTTTAGTTTTTAAACGTAATTCACATATTTTAAATACTTAAATATATTTTAACTTGATTTAAGAATGTTTTCATCATAATTGGTTGATTTTAAAATCCAAACTGAGTATGAAATTAGGTGTTGCCATTTCGAACAACGATTTTCTCTATGTGTAGGTTTATTTAGAGCTCGTTGAACAACAGTTAACAATGGGTTTATTTAGCAGTCAGACCTATGTAACTATGTAGAGTAGTGCTGCTCTGATAAGGCATGTGCTCCAGCTGAGCCCGAAGGGTAAATTGAATATACAAATGGTCTACAGTTGATAGCGTTACTTTTAATCTATGTCTATAAGCCTAAGGTATTTAATTTAAATGGGGAACCTTGATTGAGGGAATCTTAATTAGACTGAGTCAGTGCGGCAATGAATCATCATTATTCCGGGTTAGATTATCAGAAAGTGGTGTTTTTGGAAGTATCTTTAATTCCATTTTAGCGGTAACTATTTATTGGTCAGATTTCGAGCATGTCCTGGAATTTAGATACAATGCCAAAGTTACTTAAGTTTCGAAAATTGGATGATTAACATTTTTTGTATCAGCATTAGCAAATTTATTCGGGTTTTGTTAAATGTTAATCAGAAATAATTATCGATTAATAAGTTTTAAGTACTATAAGTTTTGACTAGAGCTACTCAGCTTTTTCTTGGATATGATAAAGTTAGTTATTTAACAAAAAGCACATTTCTATATAGGAAAATGACTGAAAGGCTTATCAGTTGATAATGTCCATTCAAAAGTGCTAACCTGCAAACTTGGCTAATAGTAGACAACAAATTGAGTCAGAAAATTAAATTTTGTTCAAATGATGAATTTATTTTATTGAGAATGTGGCTTCACTCTCAGATAACCGACTGAATAGAAATTCTTGAAGATCTTAAAAGTTTGGAAAACATTCCACTGTGATTTTGGCCGTCTTTGAAGATTAATCGAAATATTTTATGGATCACCTGATATACCTTAATTTACCACTCCTTATCTAAACAAGCTTCTATTTTCTCTTCAGAACAAACAAATTAGGTAATAAAACATTTATGGTTTTTTTTTTTCATTTATACGTAATTAGTTTATATATTTGCGATATACAGTTGTGTGATAAAATTTATAGGTTTATTACCTAATATGGTCTATATAAAAAATTTGTTCAGTGTGGCTTTTTATTCGCAACGCTTTTGTTTTACTTTGTTCTCTGGTTTGGTTCTGTTTCAAATCCTTAACAGGCTGTGCGCTCCTCTGTCATCATGTCTTCGATCCAATCACGATAGTATTGCACTGAGGCATACACATCCGGGAAGCCGAGGGCACATGCTTCTCCCCAATTGACGACTCCGACGAGGACGTGATTGGCATCGATCAGGGGACCACCGGAGTCACCGGTGCAAGATCCCTCACCCGCCTTTGTTAGGCTGCACAGGTGTCCCTCGCCCAGCCAATTGGCATTGCGCACCTGCCCCTTGCAAGTCGAGTGATCCAGGTAGGCCAAGTCAATTGTTTGAAGCTGAGTGGGATATCTTCCCCAGGTTCGGGTGCTGCCCCAGCCGGTTAGTGTTAGTTTGTCACCCGTTTTCAAGGTATTTGCTTTGCTAGCCATTTGAATGGGCTGAGTTCGTTCATTATAGACAATGGGCGTGGCTGTGTGTATTAGCGCAATATCATTGTGATACATGGGCTTGTCGTGTTGGCAATGTTTCTTCGCTGAATCCACCACATATTCCGCACCAGGTTTCGTGTAATCATTGGTGCCGGTGACAATCCTCAGAAACTTTATGGGCCAGTCCAGGCAATGGGCGGCTGTTAAAATCCAGTGTTCGTCGATGATGCTACCTCCACAAACATGCTCGCCAAAGGTGTTCATTATGGACACCTGATACGGTGCCCAGGCCTGGGGTGCTTCACTTCCACCCACAATTCTGGACTCCGGAAATGCAATATCACTGTCTAGCTGACGGCTCACTGATTTTCTTACACCTACTTCGCGTGCAACACTCTGTCCCACAATTAGGGCGGTAATTAAAACAGTTAACTTCATCCTTGCCGCTGAGGTTCTTTCGGCATTCGTTTTCAAATTGTGAAATTTGCAGGTAGCGATTTCTTTATATAGTCGGCTACCTGTTTGCCAGCTTATCTCGTTCGAGTGCGCAAATTCTCAAGATAAGAAATGAAACACTATTCTAGGGAAGTTCCGAAAGAAAACATTACCATAGGCAATATACGCCGATAATAATATAATTCACATAAAACGAAGTACCGCCAGCTATTCAATTCATAATCAATTGACAACCGTAAAAACATATTAGTCACACGCTATGTGGACGAACTTTGATCGAGTTTTTGTATAATCTGACAGGTCTGCCAGACAGTTGATAATGTCGTAATCGGAAGCACTGGGAAGTGCCAGTCACTTCACGTAATCGGTGTAAATTGATCAACCGCTGAGCGGCTCAATGACTCTCAATTTTTGGTAATTAATTCTAATCATCATTAAATGCCCATATTTCGACTATATTCCAACAAATGTCGGCTTGGATCTAGATTGTTAGCCAAGTTCTAAGTTAATATAGAAATATGTATTTCGGGTTTGAAAAATCTTTGCTTTGTACATTGATATTGTTGCAGTCCAAAGTATAATATTAGTGCAGCAGTTGGCATTGCAGGTGATATACAACGATATCTTCTATGTCTTGCAGTACGTCTGTCAATCTCTCAGAGATCTAGATTGCAAGCATGTTATGTCTATTTCAAAGTATGCAGACACTGCCATTAATTGTGGCCATGAATACCAATACGTAGTAGAAGCTGAAACGTGCAAACAGTCATCTGGTGAGAAACCTCTGACCAGCATGGCACACCCCATATTGCTTGATCGCCATAACGCAGGCTGTAGGCCCTTGGTCTATCCGATCCAATGGTCCACCGGTGAATCAGCCATGTGCAGGCTCCCTCACTCAACCTGTGCACCACAGCGGACAGATGTACCGATGTCCAAATCTTTGGTATACTTATATGTTGAGTTGCATTTAGCATTCGATACATAGGTCAGCTCTATCTGCTTGAGATCGAAAGTAAATTCGCCACCCTCCGAAGTTCTACCCCAACCCGTCATTTTGAGCTTATCATCCTCGACGAGATCATCAAGGGCGGCTATTGTTATATTCTGTGTGACCTCGTCGTAGGCCACCTTCGTCATCAACTTGACCAGTGCAATATCGTTATGGTATAGGGGCTTATCAGCATTAAAATGTGTTATTATCTCCTTAGGATAAAACTCCCAGGCCTCACCGGTCCAATCGTTGGTGCTCATCAGCGATTTGAGGTTATTCTTGTGATCGTGTGATAGTGATCTGTTTATTTCCTCATTCCTCAGCGGCAGTACCAGTCTCTGGCTTTACCAAAAAGCAAAAGGTGCATATCCTTGCATAGGCCACAAAAGTCATTATATAAAGTTTCGTCCGTCAATGTTTTGACTCTATAGATGAATTCTTCAACCCTCAAGCTATCTTCAGATCCATTAAAGTTTAAGATCCATTTCTGCATGGTATCCGCTACTCGACTGTGGTGCACAGACGGACAGCTGGGAGAAGAAACGGCTATAGAAATTTCTTCTGGCAGAACCGGGCTAGTCGGCGGGCTACCATGTAACGATGATTAAATTCTTGTCACCGTTTGTTCAATCATGGATTGAATTACATTATAATCGATGGCTGTGTTATGACGATTATTATTTATCTCGGGTTAGACGACCTCGCCTCGAGCGTGTCCCTCTCAGCGTAGCAGTTGTACTTAAGGGATTCGATGTATTGCTTCCATCACACCCCGTTGTAGGTCGGGCGCTTGCTTCTAATTCGACGGCTGGGTCCATGGTTCTTGCTAGCTTTTTAGTGACAGAATAATAAGCAGCCCAGCTGGTGTCATTTCTTGACTCAGTCTGCGACTGATTGATAAAGATGCGATTTACAGGCATTATCATAAAAAAAAATTTTCTACTATATGGCCAAAATAATTAACTTAAGTGAACAACTAATACAAACCAACAAATTTTAACCAACGAAGTAGAGGGACATTTTTTTGGTCTATTACAATTACACAGTGAACAGACAGCATACAGAGCGAGTGATTCTCCGCCAAGCTTAATAGCTCATGTATAGATACGCACTCACAGCGTCCTCTATATTCACAAAGCTAAACGAACTTCGCGCAGAATTTATCTCCTCTGTCTGTTCAATTGGTATGACTTCGATTCCGATAAAAAAGTTTCAAAAAAATAGGATGCAGTGGCTTTCCGGCAGGGCATTCGACTGGGCCAAATGCGCAAGATTCACAGAAGTATAAAACAATATTTAAAAATCCTTATACCAAACTCAAAATAAAACAACTTGTCCGTTCCAATTGTATGGAACATATTTTATTTCAATTCTGAAAATATAACTCCCAAAAAATAGGATGTAGTGACTTTCCGGCAGGGCATTCGACTGGGCCAAATGCGCAAGATTCTCAGAAGTTTACAACAATATGTTAGAATCATCAAACCAAATCTCTTTTTTTTTGAGTCTAACTCGGAAACAAGCAATTTCTGGTTATCAATTACATAACTCCACACTCAGTTGCTAGTGCATAACCTGTTATGAAGATGCGAAAAGCGCGACAGCTTCGTTGGCGTCGGTTTATGGCATTGGGGTGCTAGATGTTGTTTACCCCGATAAAGCGCTCCTTACCCACCCATCCAATTGGACTTCCTGCGCTGCATGGTGAATTCTGAAAGTCCCCAAAAACAAACTCGATGCTTAAGATGCACGCAATTTTTCACCGGCGATGTGTACTTTGACTTAGACGTGCATCATGACCCGGGCGAATAGAAAAGGTCTTTTCAGAGCAGATCTGGGCTTATATACGTTCATTGGGGTACGCTTTTGCCTTCAGGAAGTATTCAGCAACTATCCGCAGCAAAGCTTCCACTTTGAGCAGGGCTTGCTTCCCACGACGTTTTGTTAGCTGCTTAAAGTATGCAACGTATGCCAGAATTAGAAAAAAAAAATATCTTTGCCTACCATAGATCTACTTTTACATCGCACCCAAAATTATGCGATGCATCATAAAATCTTCCGAGCACCGACCATTACAACTGTTCACACTTTGCATTTATTTATTGATTCGAGAAATGAACAAGCTGTTTCATTTCAAAATAAAATACATTTTATTTACCCGTATTTATTCTGGAGTGACACCTGATAGGGTGCCGCTCCCAAGGAAGCGACTTCACCTCCGACGATGCGAGAATTAAACTTCATCTTTGACGCGGGCATTGATATCAAATTTCGACGCAAATCCGCTTGCGAGCAGGATACCAGCAAAATAACCAGAAGACACTCTCCGATTTGATGCAACATATTGCCAACTCCGTTAAAAGTGGACTGATCTGAAGGTATTTCGATACCAAGCAGTTGGGCAATGCTCGGATATAAATGACCAGTCATATAAGATAAATCGTGTAGTATCAGAATGAGAATATAGAATTTTGGGTACCATAAAGTCTGATATCATTTAATGCAATAAATGCTGATAATGCTAGTATAAATGTTATTTACACAGAGAAAATAATAAGTAAACAGGTAAATTACATACGTTGTCAAAATCACCTTAAAACCCAAAATCCGAAACTAGAAATCCATAATTTGACTACTTAAATAGATGTTTAGCTCTTATTTCAAGTATCCAACTTGGTACCCAATAAGGTTCGCAATCTTAGCAACCACTGAATTTAACTCAATCTTCTTAGTTAAATGCAACATTGCAATATCGTTGTGAAAGGGGGGCTTATCAAAATTGCAATGGATATGAATCTGATCCGCATAGTAACCCGGAGCGGATATATTCCACGTGGATACGGTGCCAGCGACTAAACGTCGTCGATGATGACCCCACTGCAAAAAGAATATTTCCACTGATTCTGTATGGAGACAATCCAAGGAAAAACTCCCTCCTTGACCAGCTGTCCACCCGCAATGCCCAGGATTGACCTCGAGTGAGGACGATTTCCCTTGGCCAACTTGCCGGGCAGCTGCTCACTTCGCTGGCGTATTCCATGAGAGGATTGGGTCTACATCAGCATAAAAAAGCTAAGGCATAAACTGATTGGCAGAGTTTGTTGTTGATCCCAGTGTATTAAGTCCACAATAGCAACTAAAATTATTCAATGATTTGCAGTTGAAATAAACAGCGGACGAGGCTTATCTGATAGACTAAAGCTTTACGAATGATCAAATCGGGTATTATTTGATTGAATGGCGATATTGCAATATCAACTTTTGGGCAGCTTATGAGGCCTCCGATTAAGACGCAATTGTAATTTGCGTTTTATTCTCAGCATCGTAATTATATGCATTTTATATGGGCTCATATTTAAGTCATGTTTATAAAGAGTGCTCAAGTCAATGCTGATCGACTTGAAAATGCCCTGTACATTTCATTGTTAACTAAGTAATATAAAATATAATAGGAATAAAGTTTTTCTTAACTTACAAAAATATAAATATCTTAGAATTTTTCAAAGATGATAGTTGATAAGGATCTTTATCTATATTGGGGCAGTGAGTTATCTAAGAAATAAAAATTAAATGGCTCTGCAACTTTAACCATTTAAATACAGTAAAATTAACTCGATTTGATTTGCAATGGAAAATACTTTGATGGTTGACAGATACTTCCTTCTCTCTAGTTATTAATGAGTACAGGGTAGTCCGGCGCTATCCGATGTCCAAGGCTTTCCACATGCCATAAATAAATACAAAAGTTTACAATTTATTTTTACTTTACTTGATCTACTTTAAAACAGGCATTTAATCTGTAATTAGTTAATAACCTCTCTTTTCACACACTAAATTGTAATCATAAAGCTTTCAAATTATTTTATGATTTAGATGTAGATTTCAAAGTAAGATTCCAATTTATCATAGCTCCTTGACTCAAAAGATTGGTATAAAAGCCAAATCTCATTCAGCTGGTGAGTTTATTGCACGAATATATTTTGAAACGTTGAAATGTTAAATTGTTGTTTAATATTTGGCCTGCTCCTCGCTGGGAGCAATCTGGTTAATTGCAAAAGGTTAGCAAGGTCAGTTAATGGCTCTGACACTCGTGGCTTTAATGGTACCGATGCCACGGAGGGTCTAGCGCCTTACCAAATCTCACTGCAGTCCTTTGACGGAATACACATATGTGGAGGAGCAATCTTGGGTGAACGTCACATTCTGACAGCTGCCCATTGTGTTCATGACTTAGATCCTGCCGATCTAAAAGTCGTTACGGGAACAATTCATTGGAAAAAGCCGGGTGCCAAGTATGATGTGGAGGAGTATTGGGTGCATTCTAATTAAAATTCACCAGAATATCATAATGATATCGCAGTGATACGTGTGAAAGAACCGATTATTTTTAATGAGTATACACAGCCGGTGACTCTACCCGATGTTCCACTGGCGAATGGATCGAAAGTGTTGTTAACGGGCTGGGGCGAGTGTGACGATATTCCAGATGTTCTTCAGAAAGTGACCCTGACCTATATAGACTGTCCCTCATGCCAGAAAGGCATGGGCGGCGATGATGACCACGGAATGGGTCACATTTGCACACTTACGGATAAGGAAAAGGGAGCTACTCATGGCGACGATGGCGGTCCGTTAGCGATCGATGGCGTTTTGATTGGCTTGCTCAACAGGGGAACGCCATGTGGAATTGGCTATCCAGATAGCTATGCTTCAGTTCATTTTTATCGGGACTGGATCAGACACACCATAGATGAAGCAGATCGCAAGTCCTGTGAGTGCTTTGTGCATGACAATTATAATTATGATATGGTGCGTGGCTATCCACAAAGAACTCTAGAAGCGGAGGTAAGAAACGAAATAAAATAAGTAAACAACGTTCTTAAAACTTGATATATTGATATATATTATATTTTTATAGAAACCTTCTCACGTTTACTTTGATGTACTGCCCGTGTACGTCAATCATATTGCAGATATTGATCACCTTAGGGTAGGCGACAGCTTTACCTTTAGCGGCATATTTCCGAAGAATTCTAAGGAGTAAGTTAATCGAGAGTTAGATCCATATCCTTCTAATAAGAAATACCAAATTATTTACAGCTTCGCGATCAACTTTTTGTATGAAAACTATGAAAATGATGTCGTTTTTCACATGAACTTACGTTTTGATGCAAACAGCTTTATTCGCAACTCAAGAATTATTAAAGTTTGGGGTCCTGAGGAACTGAGCACTTCGCCGTATAGCCCAGGAGAGAGATTTGCAATTCAAGTACTCGTGACAGACTCGAAATACCTTATTGCCATAGATGGCCGACACTTCACAGAATATTCGCATCGGTTGCCTTACAATTCGGTTGTCAAATTAGAAGTCAAAGGCCATGTGCATGAAGTGAAAATTCACCGTTCAACAGTTCGGGGCTATCCCTACCAAACCTTGAAAAGGCAAATCTCTTAAAGCTATAAGTGAGCAGATAACACAAACTATATGTCTGTGGAATATTGATAAATAAAAATATAAAGAATTATATTAAAGCAAGTTTTAACTAACATTTTCTGATTGTGTTAAATTTATTTTTTTTATTTTTTATTTTTTTTGACTGAGGAGCAAAAAGAGGAAGAACATTTTCTAATTGTGGAAAATTAAAATTTTTTTTGATGTGTGTTCACAAAGGAAACTTGAGAGCAACTGACAACTTCAGAGATTAGATTCATAAATTAAGTAAGTAAAATAATTTAGTAGCATCAACTGAGGAACAAAGGCAGAAAGAGGCATGGCAGCAGGTCTCCAACAAGCCATAAACTGTTTCTTTGTTTATAATTGTATTCATCATGAAATGCACATATTTCTACTATATTCCATATGGGCTATCTAGATTGTTAACAATTAATCAATAAAGAAAATGTATTTCGGGTTGAACAATTCTTTGTTTTGTGCATTTTTGTGGGTCCAAAGTATAATATTAGTCAGAGTTATTAGGTGATAACAACGATATCGTAGGCCAGACGTCTGGCAACTTTAGAGATTAGATTCTTTATTTATTTATTTCATTGTACATCCATTAATTGTGGCCTGAATCCAATCGTAGTAGAAACTGACACGTGCAAACACATCGGGAAAACCTCTACCACATGGCACACCCCAATTGTTGATGCCAACCAGGCGACCCTTGCTATCCACCAATGGTCCACCGGTGTCACCATTGCAGGCTCCCTCACCCACCTTGCCCACAGCGCACAGATGGCCGATGTCCAAATCTTTGGTAAACTTATATGTTGAGTTGCATTTAGCATTCGATACATAGGTCAGCTCTATCTGCTTGAGATCGAAAGTAAATTCGCCACCCTCCGAGGTTCTACCCCAACCCGTCATTTTGAGCTTATCATCCTCGACGAGATCATCAAGGGCGGCTATTGTTATATTCTGTGTGACCTCGTCGTAGGCCACCTTCGTCGTCATCTTGACCAGTGCAATATCGTTATGGTATAGCGGCTTATCGGCATTACAGTGTGGTATTATCTCCTCAGTATAATACTCCCAGGCCTCACCGGCCCAATCGTTGGTGCTCATCACCGTTTTGAGGTTATTCTTGTTAATTCCAGCCACACAACTAGCCGCAGTTAGAATATACTGATCGGCAACTATGACACCACCACACATGTGATTGCTGCAAGATGTGTAAAAGAATTTGAAATTTGTTAATATTAAATTTATTTTTACTTCCATTAACTCTCTAAGATAGTTCGCCTAAAGGAACCATTGTAATTCTCAGAATACTACTCTGTTGAATTCCTCATAAAATAAATCTATTTTCTATACATTTATTTCTGAAAAAAAATGAGTTTGATTTACTGAACAATTTATATGCCATATATTTTACAAATAAACATTAACTTCATTATACAAATAAATCTGAAATCCCTGCCATATCTACATTAATGTGCACTTTTAACACTTTGGATTCATTTATCGATTCGAGAAACGAACAAGTTATTTCACTTTAATTACCCGTATATATTCTGGAGTGACACCTGATAGGGAGCCGCCCCCAAGGGAGCGACTTCACCTCCGATGATGCGAGAATTAAACTTCATCTTTGACGCGGGCATTGATATCAAATTTCGACGCAAATCCGCTTGCGAGCAGGATACCAGCAGGATAACCAGAAGACACGCTCCCATTTGGTGCAACATATTGCCAACTCCGTTAAAAGTGGACTGATCTGAAGGTACTTCGATACCAAGCAGTTGGGCAATGCTCGGATATAAATGACCAGTCATATAAGATAAATCGTGTAGTATCAGAATGAGAATATAGAATTTTAGGTACCATAAAGTCTGATAGCATATAAGCAATAAATGCTGATAATGATAGTATGAATGTTATTTACACAGAGAAAATAGTAAATACACAAATAAATTACAAACGTTGTCGAAATCACCTTAAGACTCAAAATCCGAATCTAGTCAATGTATGAGTTCCTTAATAGATTTTTCTGAAACGCATAGTTTTTGTACTTAAATAAATGCTTAGCTCTTATTTCAAGTACCCAAATTGGTAAGTCCAGCATATGTCACGAATTTGGGCATTTTATTGGAGAACAAAATTGGCTTTCACATATCAAATTTGTAGGACAAAAATTGTGAATGTATGTTTTCTATTTTTAATAGATTTTTTATTATTTTTTTATGTAAAATTAACAATATATTTTAAAAGCAGGAATAATTTTTATTTAATTTCGTCGTAGCGTTTTCAGAGCAAAGAAAACAGTGGGTGATTTTCGCTCTGTGTATATATTTGTGTGGCCATGATTCAGGCAATTCCACAGCCATCAATGGTGCTGCGGATCCAATCGTTGTAGAAGGCCACCCGACTGTAGACATCGGGAAAACCAAGGCCGCAGGGAACTCCCCAGTTGCCGATGCCCACCAGTTGCTGTCGATCGTTGATTAATGGTCCTCCGGTGTCACCGTAACAGACACCCTTGCCGGCCTTCATTCGCACACAAACATGACCCAGATCGACATCTTCAGTGTCGCCCAGCATCTTGCGACAGTCATCCACATTAAGGTAGCTGCCATCCGATTGCTGCAAGAACTGTGAGATGTAGCCTCCTGTTGAGTCCGTGCCCCAGCCAGCAAAGATCAAAGGTTCGTTCTGTTGTAGCTCATCGATTTCCGCCAGCGCAATCTTAGCAACCACTGAATTGAACTCAATCTTCTTAGTTAAATGCAACATTGCAATATCGTTGTGAAAGGGGGGCTTATCAAAATTACAATGGATATGAATCTGATCCGCATAGTAACCCGGAGCGGATATATTCCACGTGGATACGGTGCCAGCGACTATTACCAAATTACGAGCACGCAAGCCCGAAACACAACTGGCGGCAGTCAGAATCCAAACGTCGTCAATGATGACACCACTGCAAAAGGGATATTCGTACTGATTCTGTATGGAGACAATCCAAGGCCAAGCTCCCTCCTTGACCAGCTGTCCACCCGCAATGCGGCCCTGGATTAACCTTGAGTCAGGATTAACCCCTCGCTGGCGCATTCCTTGAGAGGATTGGGTCTGCAGCAGCAGCATACACAAGCTAAGGCTTAGCCTGATTAACAGAGATTTCGTTGTTGATCCCATTGTTTTAAATCCACAATTGCAACTAAAATTTTCAGTGGAAATAATCAGCGAACGAAGCTTATCTGAAAAGCTTTAATAAGTTTTACACATGGCCAAATCGGGCATTTCTTGATTGAATGGCGATATTGCAATATATTCTTTGGGCAGTTTATGAGTCCTCCAATTAGGACGCAATTACCGTTTGCATTTTATTCTCAGCATCGTAAAGATATGCATTTTATATGGACTCATATTTGAGCCATGTTCATAAAGATTTGACCATTGGCAAAATCATTATGAGTATTCAAGTCAATGCTGATCGTCTTGAAGATGCCACGCACATTTCATTGTTAACTATGTAATATCAAGTGTAATAAAAATAAAGTCTTATGTTAACTTACAAAAAAATATAAATATATTTCAGAATATTGCCATGTTGAAACTGATGTTTATCACAGCAGTGAGTTATCTGAAAAATACAAATAAAATTGCTCTGCAGTTTTAAGCAATCAAAAACAGTTAAATTAAATCGACTCTTTTTACAATATTTTTATGGTTGACAGATACTTCCGTCCTCTCTAGTTTTCAACGATTACAGGGTAGTCCACCGATAGGCCATGTCCAAAGCTTCCCGCATGCGATAAATACCTCATTTGTGAAACCATATAAAAGTTTAGAATTGGTAAAAACATTGTTTTTCATTGCTGGTCATTAATTGCAGTGCAAAAACTGATCGGAGCCGTAAACATACATGTGCAACAAAAATGTGTAAATTGTTCGGGACATGTTTTGGGTCACTCTTGTGCCTCTGTATACTGCTGGGAAGTTCCATTGACGTCACACGGGCAAAGCGAATTCATCAAGGATATCCACAGTCCGATAGTCGGATTGTGGGCGGCCAGGAGGCAGCGGAGGGTGCGGCACCGTATCAGGTCTCGATACAATTGCCTTGGAGAACAAATATCTGCGGTGGTGCCATCATCGATGAGCAATGGATCCTCACTGCTGGACACTGTGCACTGGATTTTGCCATTGAGGACCTGCGCATTATTGTGGGCACGAATGATAGATTGAAACCCGGGCGGATCCATTTTGTCGATAAGGCTATTATACATTGCATGTATGACAAGCCGGCCCTTTATGCGAATGATATAGGACTGCTTCACTTGAATGAATCGATTGTGTTCAATGAGCGCACCCAGATGGTGCCACTTAGCGCAGAACATCCGCCAGCTGGATCAACAGTCCAACTACATGGCTGGGGTGCTCCCGAACTCAATTGGCCAGCCATGGAACGACTCCAAACTATTAATCTAACGGTGTTTGATCATACCAAATGCAAGCGGGCCTGGGATAACACCGACAGCGTTGACATTGGACATCTCTGCACATTAAACAAGGTGGGTGAGGGGGTTTGCAACGGGGACTCGGGTGGTCCGCTCATATGGAAGGGCAATGTGGTTGGCCTCGTCAACTGGGGTGCTCCCTGCGCTGTCGGCAAACCGGATATGCATGCCAATACCATATACTATTTGGACTGGATACGGCGTCAAATTGCCGGTTGCAAGCAACAAATTAATTGATTTATCTAATTTAAGCTAAAAATATAATTGAATCGGAATTGTCAAAGTCTTTTTTTATACAGTTATTATATGGGTTTTTTTTTTATAGAAACAATTGTTTTCATACAATAGCAGCTTAATAAAACTGGCTTGATTGGTATAATAAATTGATATTAAGTCATTTATGGGTTATTTGAGAATTTTATTAGGTTTTATTTTTATATACACTACTTATGTCTGAAGGAATTTAGGTGTAAAATCAATATATTCATACTCAAAATTTAACAATTTATTTTTACTTTGCTTGATCTATTTTATGTAGATTTGTATATAGATTGTGTTTCTAAAAGTTAATTAATTGATATTGGCAAATCTTTATTACACAAAGCCCAAAAGTATGCAAAGGCATTTTCTAATTGCTTTCTTCTGACTGGATTTTACTTAAATAATTTTACAAATTTTTGATTTGATAATCTACATAGAGTAGTTAAGTATCTTTGTGCTATTCTGTAGTTAGTTAATAACCTCTCTAAATTGTAATCATAAAGCTTCCAAATTATTTTATGATTTAGATATAGATATCAAAGTAAGATACCAATTTACGATAACTTCTTGACTCAAAAGATTGGTATAAAAGCAAAATCACAATTTGCTGGCGAGTTTATTGTGCGAAAAGATTTCGAAACGTTCAAATGTTAAAATGTTGCTTAATTCTTTGCCTGCTCCTTGCCGGGAGCAATCTGGTTAATGGCAAAAGGATAGCACAGCTCACAGCCAAGCGGCTGGAGTATATATTGAAGTCAGGGAGTGGTTTTGATAGTCGAGTTATAAATGGTATCGATGCCACGGAGGGTCTAGCGCCCTACCAAATCTCGCTGCAGTCCTTATTCGGAGATCATATGTGCGGAGGAGCAATCATGGATGAACGTCACATTCTGACAGCTGCCCATTGTGTCCACGGCTATGATCCTCGCTTTCTAAAAATCGTCACGGGAACTATACTTTGGCAAGAGCCGGGTGCCAAGTATGATGTGGAGGATTATAAGGTGCATTGCAATTATAATTCCCCGGACTTTCATAATGATATCGCAGTGATAAGTGTGAAAGACCCGATTATTTTTAATGAATATACAAAGCCGGTGATTCTACCCGATGTTCCACTGGCGAATGGATCGCAAGTTTTGTTAACGGGCTGGGGTTCGACAGAATTTTTCGGCGATGCTCCAGATGTTCTCCAGCAAGCGACCCTGACCTATTTAGATTATCCCTCATGCCAGGAAGACATGGGCGGCGATGATGACAACGGACTTGGTCACATTTGCACACTGACGGATAAGAGAATGGGCGCTTGTCATGGTGACTCTGGCGGTCCATTAGCGATCGATGGCGTTTTGATTGGCCTGGTCAACTGGGGAGAGCCGTGTGCAGTTGGCTATCCAGATAGCTATGCTTCTGTTCATTTCTATCGGGATTGGATCAGACGCACCATAGACGAATCAGGTTGCAAGACCTGTCACTGCTATGCCGGCAACTATTGAGAGTGATCATCAAATATACCTATTTATATTCTAAGCCAATGACAATTTAATGTTTAAGGATACAATAAAGTTCTGTTTTGAGGAATCAATTGTCTTTGATCAGAATTGACAACAGATTATTATTAACCTAAAAGACTTACAAAAATCAGTTAAAAAGCTGTTTAACCATCTATGAATAAACACAGCAGAAGTAAATCTTAAAAATCACTGTTAAGCGTTTTTTTTTTTTATGTACAATAACTTTCAAAAGGGTAGAGGGTATCTCTTAGTCAAATGCTGTAGATTTCAATTGTTGGGGTTAGCGCCTGCAGTTGGAATTGCCGCTGATGACAGTTCTGACCCAGTCGAGATAGTAGTACACATTGGCCTGCACATCTGGAAATCCCACGGCGCAGGGTCGTCCCCAGTTGACCAGGCCAACGAGGTGGCCATTGCTCACAAGTGGACCGCCTGAATCACCATGACAGCCGCCTGCGCCCTCCTTGGAAAAGGTACAAATGTGACCGATTCCCAAAGAGCTTGTGTGATTGAATATCTCCAGGCACTCGTTTATTTCCACAAAGTTCATAATGAGCTTTTGCAGATTGTGCAGGGGATCATCATTGGGCACCGCGGCACCCCAACCAGTGAGCAGAATCTCAGCACCCTCTCTGAGAGGAGCTATAGGCAACGGTATGGGTTGAGTTAGCTCATCAAAGGTTATGTTTTGGGTTAGCTTCAATAATGCAATATCATTGTGCATATCGGGTTTGTCGTACATGCAATGGACATGCTTCTCCAAGGTATAGTACACAGCTCCTGGCTCCTTATAACGATTTGTGCCCGTCACCACTATCAAACGCTCGAGTGGATAGCCGACCACACAATGTCCAGCAGTTATGATCCACTGATTGTTTAGGATGGCCCCACCACAGTTGTGAGAGCCTAGTTTGGGCTGCAGGGAGACCTGATATTTGGCTAATCCAATTTCAGCTATTTGACCACCCTTAATGCGCTCGTTGGCATAACGGGAAGCAGCAGCAGCGTCCTGCCCTAACAGACGCTTGCTTGAGGACATCCCCTGAAGCAGCAGGAATATCAAACAAAAGCTGAGCAACTTCATCTTGTTCGTTAAACCGACTGAGATAGACTAAAGGCTAACTTAGTCAAAGTTTTATCTTATGTTAAACAGCAGTTCTTATCAAGCAGACTCTATAGGCACTTTGGACTGTTTACGATTAGAACACATTGTTATAGCTATTCCTACTGATAAGATATCGATTTACGATATGGCCGAATATTAAAAATTTATAATGTTGTTGATGGGCACAATATAGTCCAATAGTAGCAGAACAGAATTCACATCTGAGCGACTGGAGAAATTAGCGGAGGGACAAAGATCACATATCTGATCTCACAAGACACAATAGTACCCTAAATCTAGTAGAGAATAGCTAAGGGTGATTAGTAAATTTAGACTATTGCATGATCATAAAATGTCTCTTTAATTATTATGAATATGATAAGATTGATTACAACTTGAGTTTTGAGTGTACATCCTTGATCCCTAAATGTGTTCAAGTAGTTTTTCTGAATGGTGTTTTGTTTAAATATTGAATGTTCATATATTTATATATATCAATGTCTATAATTGATCAGTAGCAAATGTATTGAGTATCACTCTAGCCCTTAATTTAGATTTGGGCTATTTTATATTTAGCAAGTCCCAATTTGAATCATTTTAATTAATATTTAAATATTTGGCACAAATAGTTCTAATAGAATCGATCACTAACAACTTCTATTTGGCTGTATTATTGGACAAAAATATTTATATTCCCGACCAATATGAATAGTGTTCACCAGCTATTGACTACAGCATATTATTATATTATATTATTATTATTATTATTATTATTATTATTATTATTATTATTATTATTATTATTATTATTATTATTATTATTTTACTATTGTTATTATTGTTATTATTATATGATATTATATTGTATTATATTATCAGAACAGAGTATTTTGCAGTTAGGAAATTTCTACTGCCAAGCTTGACCATTTATCAAATAGACCCATAAGAAATTAGTTTATTGACCATACTCAATATACTCTTTCAAATCGCCGCCCAAATCGATTTTGAGATAATTTGTCGGTGTGAGGCTTACCTCAGTCTGCACTGGGATATCATATATGGAACAACTATTTCCGTTAATATTTCTATTGCTGCTACTGGCTGTCAGTCCGGTAGAGCTCATTGTGTGTGGACAGAACGCTGTAGAGGGCGAGGCACCTTATCAAATCTCACTGCAATCTCTGGTGGGCAGTCATTTGTGTGGTGGAGTCATCATTTCAGAAAGTTGGATACTCACAGCAGGACATTGTGTGAGTGGTTGGCCAACGGATCGACTTAGGGTAGCTCTTGGCACCCTACGCTACACTGAACCGGGTGCGGTACACTACCTCTCTGCCATCCATATGCACAACAGTTACGATCAGCCAAAGTATCACAATGATATTGCCCTGCTTCAGTTGAATGAGAGCATTATCTTCGATGCTCTCACGCAACCCTTGCCTATTGCTAACGATCTGTGGCCCGAGGGCACCACGGAACTTGTGTTTACCGGCTGGGGCACGCAGTCGGCGGGCGGAAGCACGCCCACTCGGTTGCAACGAGTGAAACAGCAACACATCACCAGACAGGATTGCGTGAGGCGTTTTGCGGACTACAAGGATGTGCAGCTGGATGCGTGTCATGTGTGTGCCTTTAGGCAGATGAATGTTGGAGCGTGTCATGGTGATACGGGAGGTCCCTTGGTCTACAATGGTCAGCTGATAGGCATTCTAAACTTTGTGGTGCCCTGTGCACAGGGTGTGCCAGATATTTTTATGGATATGCGATACTACAGGGAATGGATAAGGCGGGTTATCAGCGGGAACACCCAATGTGGCCAGGTGAAACAGCAGATTGGTTAATCATCAAATATTATCAGCTGTAATTGTTGTCAGTTTTTTATTGTGTTATATTTATTTTGCGTACAGTAATAACCTATGTTGTACCCTGTAATAAATATTTGCTGACTAAAGTATCACATTATTTAATAATTTATCATAATTTTTGTGTTTATTTTATGCCCGCATATTTGATTTTGGGTTAATGGAATAAAGTCATACAAATAATCCAAGTTTATTTTTATATTTCAATTTTTTTAAATTGTTTTTTTTTTTAATAAATATATTGAAAAGTGAGTGCATTATTCTGATAAATATTTGTACTTTCCAGCGATTTTATCTATAGGGTATCGACTAGTTATTCTCCACCTTTAGCTTGATAAGATTATTTCTACATAAACAAAAGGAAAACTTTAAACATAAATGACGAATAAAGGTTTCAACTTTATATACGTCTATGATTCAACCAAATACTCCACGCTTATCAAATGTCAATTGTCTAAATATATTTTTATGAATTGTATGTATGTGTATAATTTTAAGAATTTGCAGATAACAGTATTAATATAGAACAAATCGGTCGGCAGAGCCTGACTAGAATATACCCTATTCAAAGAATTAAAAGGGGCACCAAGTGGTAAATTAATATGAAATTTATTGAATTTTTAATCAAATTTAATTCAATATGAAATATAATATTTGGTGAACTTTAGTGATTTAAATATATACTTTTAGATGTTATGTTTTTGTGCAATCTGAAAACACCTTTCTGATATTTTCAACATGCAGAGGGTATAAGAAAAGTGATTGTGGTTAAGTGCATTAATACATTTTGATGAAAGCAGAAAAGAACAATTTAGTTCATAATAAATTGCCAAAGCGAAAACAATAATATTGCTCAGCGACAGTGAAAAATATCCAAATTAAAGCCAGATAATATTTATAGTAAATTGAATATCCTGTTTAACTTATATAAACTGTGGCTTCTAACAAAATACAAAGTTGAAACGATAAGATAAGTAGTGAAGAACGATATGGAGCCCGAAAATAATCTTGGCGAGCATGCACAATGGAAAGAAATCCAAAAGAACACGTTCACAAGGTGGACCAATGAGCATCTAAGGACAGTTGGTAGTTCTTTGGAAAACTTGGAAACGGATCTATCGGATGGGCTCCGTTTGATTACCCTGGCCGAGGTGCTATCGCAAAAGCGATTGCCTCCACATAATGCCCGTCCCACATTTCGTGTCCAGAAGTTGGAGAACGTTTCAGTTGCTTTGACGTTTCTTAAAAATGAAGGCATTAAAATTGTAAATATTGGTATGACTAATCTTCTGTCACATAAATCAGCACTAACATTTAACTTCACCTGCAGACGCTGCGAATATTGTTGATGGCAATTTGAAACTGATAATGGGTCTGATATGGACGCTTATCCTGCACTACTCGATATCGACGCCCATCTGGGATGATGACGCAGATCAACCACTAACCCCCAAGCAGCGGTAAAACACAAAAGAATTTTAAAAATCAAAAAGTCAGCTTTGCGGTAGATAATATTTTTTTTTTTTTGTGATTTGCAGTCTACTGACTTGGATACAAATGAAGATACCCGATATTAGTATTAATAACTTCACCAAGGATTGGATCACAGGCAAGCCAATGGGCGCCTTGGCTGATGCCTGTGCGCCAGGATTGTGTCCTGACTGGGCGCTGTGGAATCCTGATGAATCAGTACGGAATGCCACAGAAGCCATGGCTTTAGCGGATGATTGGTTGGATGTGCGTCAGCTGATAACGCCGGCGGAACTGGTCGATCCCAATGTGGATGAGCAATCGGTGATGACTTACTTGGCACAATATCCCAACTGCAAGCTAAAGGATGGTGCACCATTGAGACCCAAGACGGATCCCAACAAGTAAGTCAATATTATAGTAAAAGCAGTTAAAGATAAATTTGGATTGCAACTGGTTAAGTATGCAATATTTGCATTAAATTTTCAAAAAGCTAAAGCATACTTTTGGTTGTTTTTGGTAAACAAATGTTTCACAAATGACAATTTAAATATTGATAATTATGTTTATTTATTTTCTAATTATCCTCAAAGTTATCCTGTTATTGAAGCACCAATTGTGGCTGTGATTGATGCTATCGTCGAATCAACTCCTGCTGAGGTTTATCCTGGCATTGAAGCAGTTCCTGCTGAAGTTTATCCCATCATTGATCCAGCTCCTGTTGAGCTTTTTCCTGCTGAGTCTTACCCAGGCAACCGGCCTTCAGGTCGGATTGTTGGTGAGCCTGCCATCATTACTATGGACACAGTGTCCACTGATGAAGGTGAGTTGTAAAAAATTATTCAAATTACCTTATCTCTACATATTTATCCTTTCTTTATGTAGCAAATTATATTACGCAAATCGGTGAGCTTTATGAGGGTACTACATTTTTGTTTACCGGACTGACTAGCCTTAATTGCAACAGGTATGTTAAAAAAATTATCGAATCTCAATCTAATTATAAGTTCCCCTTTCTTAGATTCTCCATCAACTTTGTGCATGGTAACCATCGTGATATAGCGTTGCACATTAATCCCCGATTTCTGGAACAGCAGATTATAACAAATACCAAAATAGATAAGAAATGGGGTAGAGAGGAAATTTCCAAAACACTCCCCTTTTTGCTTGGCCAAGGTGAAAGATTCGCTATTCAGGTGCTGGTCACTCAAACCTGTTATCTGATATCGGTAAATGGACATCACTTGTCAGAGTATTCGCATCGTTTAGACTATGATAAAATCAGATTCCTTGAGGTGAATGGGGACGTTGGAGATGTAAGGATACATTGCTCCATGGTGCGTGGTTATCCACAAAGTTTGCTAGTAGCGGAGGTAAGAAATATAATAAAAGAAATAGATTACGTGCTTAATACTTGATATTTATATATATATATATATATTATTATAGATACCTCCTTACGTTCACTTTGATATACTGCCCATGTATCGTTTTGCCGTTGATTTTGCAGATGTTGAACTTAAGGTAGGCGACAGCTTTACCTTTAGCGGCATAATTCCAAAGAATACTAAGAGGTAAGTTAATCGAGACTGAAGTCCAGGTCCTTCTAATAAGAAATACCTATTTAATTACAGGTTCGATATCAACTTTTTGTGTAATAACGATGCAAATGATATCGCTTTTCACATGAGCTTACGTTTTGATAAGAGAAGCTTTATTCGCAACTCAAGAATTAATAATGTTTGGGGTCATGAGGAAAAGAGCACTGTGCCGTATATCCCAGGAGAGAAATTTGCAATTCAAGTACTCGTGACAGACTCGAAGTACCTTATTGCCATAGATGGCCTACACTTCACAGCGTATTCGCATCGGTTGCCCTACAATTCAGTTGGCAAATTAGAAGTCACAGGCAATGTGCATGAAGTGGAAATTCACCGTACAACAGTTCGGAGCTATCCACATCACACCTTGAAATATCAAATTGTGTAATATGACAAATATGCTTGTGAAATATTTATTAAAAAATATATAGGAATTATATTAAAACAAATTTTAACTAATATTTTTTTAATGTGGCAATTCTTTTTTTATTTATGTAAAATAATTTAGTAGTTTACTTGAGGAACGAAGGGAAAAAGAAGTAATGGCAACAAGCCAACAACCATAAACTTGGAATATTTAGTTGTCTCTGAAATGGCTATTATAGACAAAAGCCATTCAAGGCGTGTTCAGTAAAGAGCTCTAACGATTTATTGCAATAAGAATAAATGCTCAAAACTCATCTTGAATATTTTTTTGATGAGATAAGTTCTAGTAAGCTGGTATGTTAGTGATGTACAATAACTATCGATATACATCAGCTGTTAAGTATTAAACATGATCAAAACGAACCGGATTGATAAAATAAAAAAACAATAAAAACCCTTGAAACGTGCCTACAAAAAGGAATACAAAATATCTAAAAAAAAAAAAAAATAGCAAAAATAATAGCTTATATAAAACTATAAATTGAGTTTGTTGTATTTACGCTGTGTAGGAATTTCGTGAAGAGGATAAGAACAGGTGGTGTAAGTATGTATGATCTATATATCCCAAGAGTGAAATAAAACATTTTCCCACCAAATATATTTTACTTTTGTCCAAAACGCAAAACCAAATTCTTGCCGAAAAGCATCGACGGCTCGAATTATCGATAATCAACAAGCAATCATCGCAATGTTAAATAACACCATGTTAAATAAATTTTAAATTTACCAAATGTAATTTCGATCTGTTACTGAATGTTTACTAAGATATTTCTCTGTTAAATACCGGCTACAAACGTCAGTTGATACAAATTATTTGCTTGTGTTCAGCTTGTCATTTCTTTTATTACGACTCATTGCAAAGAACATATAACATATATTAAACAGAAGACAATAAGCAGAAACTTATAAATTGCAAATAAAACTTTGTGAAAAAAGGAAACTAAAAGCAAACAGTTGGCATTAAATTACTGTGGACGAGAAAGTTCCGCGCTTGTGTGTGGCATTATTGCTGTTGCCGTGGTAAGTGTGCCTGTGCGTCGCCATGACTTAATTTGGATTGGAGCGATCACCGTCTAAATCATAATGGAAGTTGGTATAAAGCCAATAATTGTGGCTGGCACATTTAATAAAAGCTGATGTTTGTATTTATTTTGCTTTCGCATATAAACGAGCATCGCCTGTTTTCGGTTCCAAAAATTTGTGGCGCGTTTACAGTGTGACCACATTTTGCTAAAACTTTTTTTTTCGCATAACAAGGAATGCATCAGTGATTGCTGCTGTAGGTGGATTTTTAGCGAGTACGTTGTACACACACACGCACACTCTCACACAGAGGGATCGCGTTCAACGCACATTATATACATATAAATAGATATATTGATTTTATAATATTTGTTGGATTTTTATTTAATATGACAGCAACAACAACAACAATTACAACAGGAGAAGCGTCACAATCCACAGAGGCAGGAGCAATGTCAGAAGCGGCAGCCAAAACCCAAACCGCCACACGGGCAACATTAGCAGCGACAGAAAGGCTGGCAACGGCATTAAAAGCCAAAATCGGCAGGATGTCAACCACAGCCTTTGTGGGGCCACCATCGAATGCAGCTGCTACCATCAAAGTGCCGAGGGTCGTGAAACGAGCAGCGGACTCGACGACAGCAGATGAAGTTAAATCGCCTAATTGCTCCATGGCCAAGGTGGCCAGAATGTCTACGGAGCATGAATCGAATCGTCAGGTAATTACCGGAAAGATAACAGAAAAGTCTGGAATAAAATTTTCTCCTATATTGCTAAGCAGATGGTTTTCTAGTCTTTTGTCAGTTATTGCTATGGATATTATAATAATATTACAAAGTTCACCGATCCGATAAAGTAGATATATTCTAGAATCTAGATCAGCGTAAATAGTCCCTCTCTCAATTAATAAGCAATTTTAATTATGTTCCTTAAATATCCGTTTTATTTGTGCGATACATTACTATATATTGCCACTATATCATTTATGCAACTACCTTTCCTGTCGGTCGGTTGCTTAACTTATTATAATGTTTTCTGTCGGTAGCTATAAGCATTATATAAACACGATTAATTTTCTTATTATTAAATTTTAAAATCGTTTTAATTACTCTCGTTTTTGGAATTGCCGTCACATGACCGATCCTATACATTGATGAATTGAATGAAATCGGACTCAGGATCACACGTTGCTAGGTCCGGGCGGATATCCCATGTTAGCATCGAGTGCCGCCGGCGTGCCTGGTCCCGTTGTCCCCGACAGCAGTATGGGTGGGTCCATCCCCGATGCCTTTTTTGAATTGATTATAACATTCGACGAAATATTCAAAAAACTTGCTCTAAAGACTTTTGAGAACGACAATTGGCCTTCTTTAGAAGACCCCCCTAAACCATTTCCGGTCGCCCGAGAAGCTGGTACTGTAGCCAGAGCATGAAAGCCAGATGCCGAATTTAAGAAGTTACCAGGTGAGACGCGTACACATCTTCTAATCTAATCTACATACCCACACACAAGCACATTCGATTTTATAGATGATCTGTTGAAATATGCATGACAGAATTTAAAAATTTCTTATTCCTTATGCACTCAAACCCATCGGGAGAATTCTAGAATTTGTTCGTTAACTTGCCAAGTGGCATCGAAAAGATTTGAAACAAATGAAACCAATCGATAATTATTGTATATTAATGTTTATTATAAGCCAACTTGAGCAATAATATTTCCAAATTCGAAAATCACGAATTCTTTATCATCGTTTGGTATACGCGAACTGCTGTGTCAAAAATTTCCTTGTAACTGTTGACCAAGAATGATGCTTGTGATACAAGTTTATTTTCTATTATAAATCTTATGTGTGCAATAATAATTATAATAATAATAATAATTTTATTCTCTTGCTTTAGTTGCAGACGAGAAAGTGGAGGCTGTGCAGCATTGCCATCGATTTGGAGTGTTAGCAGTTCGAGTGAAAGCTCTTTGAGTGGTATCAATTCGAGTGACGGTGAAGCAGATTAATAATATTAATAATAAAAATAATAATATCAATAATTATAATAATAATAAAATTAAAATAATAATAATAACACTTTCTTATCAGCATAATAATAATAATAATTTGATGTAATTACTAATTAGATTACTTTTGTGCCACAACGTCCTGCTCATAAAAAGCTTGGCCAATGGCCAAAAAAATGTTGGAGAGGCATAGTCAAATATTGAGTTGAGTCAGCTTGAATATGTTGTTGTCATTTCGTTGATTTATGAGTGTGTCAGTTTTGGTTGTTGTTGTCCCTTTTTTTGTTGGCCAGCCAGACACGTGTCGCAGCAGAGCAGGCTGCTCTAGTTAAAAGGCAGGTAGACCCAATGGCGTGACGAGCCAAGACAAAACTCTTAGTCATAAGTTTTTTCAAAGAATGGACACCGCTCAAAAACATATTTGTTTCGTTTGACAGTCACATGGAAATTCTGAAAAAATGTAAGGAGATGTAAGGATACATTGCTCCATGGTGCGTGGTTATCCACAAAGTTTGCTAGTAGCGGAGGTAAGAAATATAATAAAAGAAATAGATTACGTGCTTAATACTTGATATTTATATATATATATATATATATATATATTTATAGATACCTCCTTACGTTCACTTTGATATACTGCCCATGTATCGTTTTGCCGTTGATTTTGCAGATGTTGAACTTAAGGTAGGCGACAGCTTTACCTTTAGCGGCATAATTCCAAAGAATACTAAGAGGTAAGTTAATCGAGACTGAAGTCCAGGTCCTTCTAATAAGAAATACCTATTTAATTACAGGTTCGATATCAACTTTTTGTGTAATAACGATGCAAATGATATCGCTTTTCACATGAGCTTACGTTTTGATAAGAGAAGCTTTATTCGCAACTCAAGAATTAATAATGTTTGGGGTCATGAGGAAAAGGGCACTTTGCCGTATATCCCAGGAGAGAAATTTGCAATTCAAGTACTCGTGACAGACTCGAAGTACCTTATTGCCATAGATGGCCTACACTTCACAGCGTATTCGCATCGGTTGCCCTACAATTCAGTTGGCAAATTAGAAGTCACAGGCAATGTGCATGAAGTGGAAATTCACCGTTCAACAGTTCGGAGCTATCCACATCACACCTTGAAATATCAAATATTTTAAAGCTACAGTAGTGCACTTATTTTGTGTAATACGACAAATATGCCTGTGAAATATTTATTAAAAAATATATAGGAATTATATTAAAACAAATTTTAACTAATATTTTTTTAATGTGGCAATTCTTTTTTTATTTATGTAAAATAATTTAGTAGTTTACTTGAGGAACGAAGGGAAAAAGAAGTAATGGCAACAAGCCAACAACCATAAACTTGGAATATTTAGTTGTCTCTGAAATGGCTATTATAGACAAAAGCCATTCAAGGCGTGTTCAGTAAAGAGCTCTAACGATTTATTGCAATAAGAATAAATGCTCAAAACTCATCTTGAATATTTTTTTGATGAGATAAGTTCTAGTAAGCTGGTATGTTAGTGATGTACAATAACTATCGATATACATCAGCTGTTAAGTATTAAACATGATCAAAACGAACCGGATTGATAAAATAAAAAAACAATAAAAACCCTTGAAACGTGCCTACAAAAAGGAATACAAAATATCTAAAAAAAAAAAATAACAAAAATAATAGCTTATATAAAACTATAAATTGAGTTTTTGTATTTACGCTGAGTAGAAATTTCTTGAAGAGGATAAGAGCAGGTGGTGTAAGTATGTATGATCTATATATCCCAAGAGTGAAATAAAACATTTTCCCACTGAATATATTTTACTTTTGTCCAAAACGCAAAACCAAATTCTTCCCAAAAAACCATCGACGGCTCGAATTATCGATAATCAACAAGCAATCATCGCAATGTTAAATAACACCATGTTAAATAAATTTTAAATTTACCATATGTAATTTCGATCTGTTACTGAATGTTTACTTAGATATTTCTCTGTTAAATACCGGCTACAAACGTCAGTTGATACAAATTATTTGCTTCTGTTCAGCTTGTCATTTCTTTTATTAAGACTCATTGCAAAGAACATATAACATATATTAAACAGATGACAACAAGCAGAAACTTATAAATTGCAAATAAAACTTTGTGAAAAAAGGAAACTAAAAGCAAACAGTTGGCATTAAATTTCTGTGGACGAGAAAGTTCCACGCTTGTGTGTGGCATTATTGCTGTTGCCGTGGTAAGTGTGCATGTGCGTCGCCATGACTTAATTTGGATTGGAGCGATCACCGTCTAAATTATAATGGAAGTTGGTATAAAGCCAATAATTGTGGCTGGCACATTTAATAAAAGCTGATGTTTGTATTTATTTTGCTTTCGCATATAAACGAGCATCGCCTGTTTTCGGTTCCAAAAATTTGTGGCGCGTTTACAGTGTGACCACATTTTGCTAAAACTTTTTTTTCGCATAACAAGGAATGCATCAGTGATTGCTGTTGTAGGTGGATTTTTAGCGAGTACGTTGCAACACACACACGCACACTCTTACACAGAGGGATCGCGTTCAACGCACATTATATATATATAAATATATATATTGATTCTATAATATTTGTTGGATTTCTATTTAATATGACAGCAACAACAACAACAATTACAACAGGAGAAGCGTCACAATCCACAGAGGCAGGAGCAATGTCAGAAGCGGCAGCCAAAACCCAAACCGCCACACGGGCAAAATTAGCAGCGACAGAAGGGCTGGCAACGGCATTAGGAGCCATAATCGTCAGGATGTCAACCACAGCCTTTGTGGGGCCACCATCGAATGCAGCTGCTACCATCAAAGTGCCGAGGGTCGTGAAACGAGCAGCGGACTCGACGACAGCAAATGAAGTTAAATCGCCTAATTGCTCCATGGCCAAGGTGGCCAGAATGTCTACGGAGCATGAATCGAATCGTCAGGTAATTACCGGAAAGATAACAGAAAAGTCTGGAATAAAATTTTCTCCTATATTGCTAAGCAGATGGTTTTCTTGCCTACTATTCCTAGTCTTTTGTCAGTTATTGCTATGGATATTATAATAATATTACAAAGTTCACCGATCCGATAAAGTAGATATATTCTAGAATCTAGATCAGCGTAAATAGTCCCCCTCTCGATTAATAAGCAATTTTAAATATGTTCCTTAAATATCCGTTTTATTTGTGCGATACATTACTATATATTGCCACAATATCATTTATGCAACTGCCTTTCCTGTCGGTCGGTTGCTTAACTTATTATAATGTTTTCTGTCGGTAGCTATAAGCATTATATAAACACCATTAATTTTCTTATTAATAAATTTTAAAATCGTTTTAATTACTCTCGTTTTTGGAATTGCCTTCACATGACCGATCCTATACATTGATGAATTGAATGAAATCGGACTCAGGATCACACGTTGCTAGGTCCGGGCGGATATCCCATGTTAGCATCGAGTGCCGCCGGCGTGCCTGGTCCCGTTGTCCCCGACAGCAGTATGGGTGGGTCCATCCCCGATGCCTTTTTTGAATTGATTATAACATTCGACGAAATATTCAAAAAACTTGCTCTAAAGACTTTTGAGAACGACAATTGGCCTTCTTTAGAAGACCCCCCTAAACCATTTCCGGTCGCCCGAGAAGCTGGTACTGTAGCCAGAGCATGAAAGCCAGATGCCGAATTTAAGAAGTTACCAGGTGAGACGCGTACACATCTTCTAATCTAATCTACATACCCACACACAAGCACATTCGATTTTATAGATGATCTGTTGAAATATGCATGACAGAATTTAAAAATTTCTTATTCCTTATGCACTCAAACCCATCGGGAGAATTCTAGAATTTGTTCGTTAACTTGCCAAGTGGCATCGAAAAGATTTGAAACAAATGAAACCAATCGATAATAATTGTATGTTAATGTTTATTATAAGCCAACTTGAGCAATAATATTTCCAAATTCGAGAATCACGAATTCTTTATCATCGTTTGGTATACGCGAACTGCTGTGTCAAAAATTTCCTTGTAACTGTTGACCAAGAATGATGCTTGTGATACAAGTTTATTTTCTATTATAAATCTTATGTATGTAATAATAATTATAATAATAATAATAATTTTATTCTCTTGCTTTAGTTGCAGACGAGAAAGTGGAGGCTGTGCAGCATTGCCATCGATTTGGAGTGTTAGCAGTTCGAGTGAAAGCTCTTTGAGTGGTACCAATTCGAGTGACAGTGAAGCAGATTAATAATATTAATAATAAAAATAATAATATCAATAATTATAATAATAATAAAATTAAAATAATAATAATAACACTTTCTTATCAGCATAATAATAATAATAATTTGATGTAATTACTAATTAGATTACTTTTGTGCCACAACGTCCTGCTCATAAAAAGCTTGGCCAATGGCCAAAAAAATGTTGGAGAGGCATAGTCAAATATTGAGTTGAGTCAGCTTGAATATGTTGTTGTCATTTCGTTGATTTATGAGTGTGTCAGTTTTGGTTGTTGTTGTCCCTTTTTTTGTTGGCCAGCCAGACACGTGTCGCAGCAGAGCAGGCTGCTCTAGTTAAAAGGCAGGTAGACCCAATGGCGTGACGAGCCAAGACAAAACTCTTAGTCATAAGTTTTTTCAAAGAATGGACACCGCTCAAAAACATATTTGTTTCGTTTGACAGTCACATGGAAATTCTGAAAAAATGTAAGGAGATGTAAGGATACATTGCTCCATGGTGCGTGGTTATCCACAAAGTTTGCTAGTAGCGGAGGTAAGAAATATAATAAAAGAAATAGATTACGTGCTTAATACTTGATATTTATATATATATATATATATATATATATTTATAGATACCTCCTTACGTTCACTTTGATATACTGCCCATGTATCGTTTTGCCGTTGATTTTGCAGATGTTGAACTTAAGGTAGGCGACAGCTTTACCTTTAGCGGCATAATTCCAAAGAATACTAAGAGGTAAGTTAATCGAGACTGAAGTCCAGGTCCTTCTAATAAGAAATACCTATTTAATTACAGGTTCGATATCAACTTTTTGTGTAATAACGATGCAAATGATATCGCTTTTCACATGAGCTTACGTTTTGATAAGAGAAGCTTTATTCGCAACTCAAGAATTAATAATGTTTGGGGTCATGAGGAAAAGGGCACTTTGCCGTATATCCCAGGAGAGAAATTTGCAATTCAAGTACTCGTGACAGACTCGAAGTACCTTATTGCCATAGATGGCCTACACTTCACAGCGTATTCGCATCGGTTGCCCTACAATTCAGTTGGCAAATTAGAAGTCACAGGCAATGTGCATGAAGTGGAAATTCACCGTTCAACAGTTCGGAGCTATCCACATCACACCTTGAAATATCAAATATTTTAAAGCTACAGTAGTGCACTTATTTTGTGTAATACGACAAATATGCCTGTGAAATATTTATTAAAAAATATATAGGAATTATATTAAAACAAATTTTAACTAATATTTTTTTAATGTGGCAATTCTTTTTTTATTTATGTAAAATAATTTAGTAGTTTACTTGAGGAACGAAGGGAAAAAGAAGTAATGGCAACAAGCCAACAACCATAAACTTGGAATATTTAGTTGTCTCTGAAATGGCTATTATAGACAAAAGCCATTCAAGGCGTGTTCAGTAAAGAGCTCTAACGATTTATTGCAATAAGAATAAATGCTCAAAACTCATCTTGAATATTTTTTTGATGAGATAAGTTCTAGTAAGCTGGTATGTTAGTGATGTACAATAACTATCGATATACATCAGCTGTTAAGTATTAAACATGATCAAAACGAACCGGATTGATAAAATAAAAAAACAATAAAAACCCTTGAAACGTGCCTACAAAAAGGAATACAAAATATCTAAAAAAAAAAAAAAATAGCAAAAATAATAGCTTATATAAAACTATAAATTGAGTTTGTTGTATTTACGCTGTGTAGGAATTTCGTGAAGAGGATAAGAACAGGTGGTGTAAGTATGTATGATCTATATATCCCAAGAGTGAAATAAAACATTTTCTTACCAAATATATTTTACTTTTGTCCAAAACGCAAAACCAAATTCTTGCCGAAAAGCATCGACGGCTCGAATTATCGATAATCAACAAGCAATCATCGCAATGTTAAATAACACCATGTTAAATAAATTTTAAATTTACCAAATGTAATTTCGATCTGTTACTGAATGTTTACTAAGATATTTCTCTGTTAAATACCGGCTACAAACGTCAGTTGATACAAATTATTTGCTTGTGTTCAGCTTGTCATTTCTTTTATTACGACTCATTGCAAAGAACATATAACATATATTAAACAGAAGACAATAAGCAGAAACTTATAAATTGCAAATAAAACTTTGTGAAAAAAGGAAACTAAAAGCAAACAGTTGGCATTAAATTACTGTGGACGAGAAAGTTCCGCGCTTGTGTGTGGCATTATTGCTGTTGCCGTGGTAAGTGTGCCTGTGCGTCGCCATGACTTAATTTGGATTGGAGCGATCACCGTCTAAATCATAATGGAAGTTGGTATAAAGCCAATAATTGTGGCTGGCACATTTAATAAAAGCTGATGTTTGTATTTATTTTGCTTTCGCATATAAACGAGCATCGCCTGTTTTCGGTTCCAAAAATTTGTGGCGCGTTTACAGTGTGACCACATTTTGCTAAAACTTTTTTTTTCGCATAACAAGGAATGCATCAGTGATTGCTGCTGTAGGTGGATTTTTAGCGAGTACGTTGTACACACACACGCACACTCTCACACAGAGGGATCGCGTTCAACGCACATTATATACATATAAATAGATATATTGATTTTATAATATTTGTTGGATTTTTATTTAATATGACAGCAACAACAACAACAATTACAACAGGAGAAGCGTCACAATCCACAGAGGCAGGAGCAATGTCAGAAGCGGCAGCCAAAACCCAAACCGCCACACGGGCAACATTAGCAGCGACAGAAAGGCTGGCAACGGCATTAAAAGCCAAAATCGGCAGGATGTCAACCACAGCCTTTGTGGGGCCACCATCGAATGCAGCTGCTACCATCAAAGTGCCGAGGGTCGTGAAACGAGCAGCGGACTCGACGACAGCAGATGAAGTTAAATCGCCTAATTGCTCCATGGCCAAGGTGGCCAGAATGTCTACGGAGCATGAATCGAATCGTCAGGTAATTACCGGAAAGATAACAGAAAAGTCTGGAATAAAATTTTCTCCTATATTGCTAAGCAGATGGTTTTCTAGTCTTTTGTCAGTTATTGCTATGGATATTATAATAATATTACAAAGTTCACCGATCCGATAAAGTAGATATATTCTAGAATCTAGATCAGCGTAAATAGTCCCTCTCTCAATTAATAAGCAATTTTAATTATGTTCCTTAAATATCCGTTTTATTTGTGCGATACATTACTATATATTGCCACTATATCATTTATGCAACTACCTTTCCTGTCGGTCGGTTGCTTAACTTATTATAATGTTTTCTGTCGGTAGCTATAAGCATTATATAAACACGATTAATTTTCTTATTATTAAATTTTAAAATCGTTTTAATTACTCTCGTTTTTGGAATTGCCGTCACATGACCGATCCTATACATTGATGAATTGAATGAAATCGGACTCAGGATCACACGTTGCTAGGTCCGGGCGGATATCCCATGTTAGCATCGAGTGCCGCCGGCGTGCCTGGTCCCGTTGTCCCCGACAGCAGTATGGGTGGGTCCATCCCCGATGCCTTTTTTGAATTGATTATAACATTCGACGAAATATTCAAAAAACTTGCTCTAAAGACTTTTGAGAACGACAATTGGCCTTCTTTAGAAGACCCCCCTAAACCATTTCCGGTCGCCCGAGAAGCTGGTACTGTAGCCAGAGCATGAAAGCCAGATGCCGAATTTAAGAAGTTACCAGGTGAGACGCGTACACATCTTCTAATCTAATCTACATACCCACACACAAGCACATTCGATTTTATAGATGATCTGTTGAAATATGCATGACAGAATTTAAAAATTTCTTATTCCTTATGCACTCAAACCCATCGGGAGAATTCTAGAATTTGTTCGTTAACTTTCCAAGTGGCATCGAAAAGATTTGAAACAAATGAAACCAATCGATAATTATTGTATATTAATGTTTATTATAAGCCAACTTGAGCAATAATATTTCCAAATTCGAAAATCACGAATTCTTTATCATCGTTTGGTATACGCGAACTGCTGTGTCAAAAATTTCCTTGTAACTGTTGACCAAGAATGATGCTTGTGATACAAGTTTATTTTCTATTATAAATCTTATGTGTGCAATAATAATTATAATAATAATAATAATTTTATTCTCTTGCTTTAGTTGCAGACGAGAAAGTGGAGGCTGTGCAGCATTGCCATCGATTTGGAGTGTTAGCAGTTCGAGTGAAAGCTCTTTGAGTGGTATCAATTCGAGTGACGGTGAAGCAGATTAATAATATTAATAATAAAAATAATAATATCAATAATTATAATAATAATAAAATTAAAATAATAATAATAACACTTTCTTATCAGCATAATAATAATAATAATTTGATGTAATTACTAATTAGATTACTTTTGTGCCACAACGTCCTGCTCATAAAAAGCTTGGCCAATGGCCAAAAAAATGTTGGAGAGGCATAGTCAAATATTGAGTTGAGTCAGCTTGAATATGTTGTTGTCATTTCGTTGATTTATGAGTGTGTCAGTTTTGGTTGTTGTTGTCCCTTTTTTTGTTGGCCAGCCAGACACGTGTCGCAGCAGAGCAGGCTGCTCTAGTTAAAAGGCAGGTAGACCCAATGGCGTGACGAGCCAAGACAAAACTCTTAGTCATAAGTTTTTTCAAAGAATGGACACCGCTCAAAAACATATTTGTTTCGTTTGACAGTCACATGGAAATTCTGAAAAAATGTAAGGAGATGTAAGGATACATTGCTCCATGGTGCGTGGTTATCCACAAAGTTTGCTAGTAGCGGAGGTAAGAAATATAATAAAAGAAATAGATTACGTGCTTAATACTTGATATTTATATATATATATATATATATATATATATTTATAGATACCTCCTTACGTTCACTTTGATATACTGCCCATGTATCGTTTTGCCGTTGATTTTGCAGATGTTGAACTTAAGGTAGGCGACAGCTTTACCTTTAGCGGCATAATTCCAAAGAATACTAAGAGGTAAGTTAATCGAGACTGAAGTCCAGGTCCTTCTAATAAGAAATACCTATTTAATTACAGGTTCGATATCAACTTTTTGTGTAATAACGATGCAAATGATATCGCTTTTCACATGAGCTTACGTTTTGATAAGAGAAGCTTTATTCGCAACTCAAGAATTAATAATGTTTGGGGTCATGAGGAAAAGGGCACTTTGCCGTATATCCCAGGAGAGAAATTTGCAATTCAAGTACTCGTGACAGACTCGAAGTACCTTATTGCCATAGATGGCCTACACTTCACAGCGTATTCGCATCGGTTGCCCTACAATTCAGTTGGCAAATTAGAAGTCACAGGCAATGTGCATGAAGTGGAAATTCACCGTTCAACAGTTCGGAGCTATCCACATCACACCTTGAAATATCAAATATTTTAAAGCTACAGTAGTGCACTTATTTTGTGTAATACGACAAATATGCCTGTGAAATATTTATTAAAAAATATATAGGAATTATATTAAAACAAATTTTAACTAATATTTTTTTAATGTGGCAATTCTTTTTTTATTTATGTAAAATAATTTAGTAGTTTACTTGAGGAACGAAGGGAAAAAGAAGTAATGGCAACAAGCCAACAACCATAAACTTGGAATATTTAGTTGTCTCTGAAATGGCTATTATAGACAAAAGCCATTCAAGGCGTGTTCAGTAAAGAGCTCTAACGATTTATTGCAATAAGAATAAATGCTCAAAACTCATCTTGAATATTTTTTTGATGAGATAAGTTCTAGTAAGCTGGTATGTTAGTGATGTACAATAACTATCGATATACATCAGCTGTTAAGTATTAAACATGATCAAAACGAACCGGATTGATAAAATAAAAAAACAATAAAAACCCTTGAAACGTGCCTACAAAAAGGAATACAAAATATCTAAAAAAAAAAAAAAATAGCAAAAATAATAGCTTATATAAAACTATAAATTGAGTTTGTTGTATTTACGCTGTGTAGGAATTTCGTGAAGAGGATAAGAACAGGTGGTGTAAGTATGTATGATCTATATATCCCAAGAGTGAAATAAAACATTTTCCCACTGAATATATTTTACTTTTGTCCAAAACGCAAAACCAAATTCTTCCCAAAAAACCATCGACGGCTCGAATTATCGATAATCAACAAGCAATCATCGCAATGTTAAATAACACCATGTTAAATAAATTTTAAATTTACCATATGTAATTTCGATCTGTTACTGAATGTTTACTTAGATATTTCTCTGTTAAATACCGGCTACAAACGTCAGTTGATACAAATTATTTGCTTCTGTTCAGCTTGTCATTTCTTTTATTAAGACTCATTGCAAAGAACATATAACATATATTAAACAGATGACAACAAGCAGAAACTTATAAATTGCAAATAAAACTTTGTGAAAAAAGGAAACTAAAAGCAAACAGTTGGCATTAAATTTCTGTGGACGAGAAAGTTCCACGCTTGTGTGTGGCATTATTGCTGTTGCCGTGGTAAGTGTGCATGTGCGTCGCCATGACTTAATTTGGATTGGAGCGATCACCGTCTAAATTATAATGGAAGTTGGTATAAAGCCAATAATTGTGGCTGGCACATTTAATAAAAGCTGATGTTTGTATTTATTTTGCTTTCGCATATAAACGAGCATCGCCTGTTTTCGGTTCCAAAAATTTGTGGCGCGTTTACAGTGTGACCACATTTTGCTAAAACTTTTTTTTCGCATAACAAGGAATGCATCAGTGATTGCTGTTGTAGGTGGATTTTTAGCGAGTACGTTGCAACACACACACGCACACTCTTACACAGAGGGATCGCGTTCAACGCACATTATATATATATAAATATATATATTGATTCTATAATATTTGTTGGATTTCTATTTAATATGACAGCAACAACAACAACAATTACAACAGGAGAAGCGTCACAATCCACAGAGGCAGGAGCAATGTCAGAAGCGGCAGCCAAAACCCAAACCGCCACACGGGCAAAATTAGCAGCGACAGAAGGGCTGGCAACGGCATTAGGAGCCATAATCGTCAGGATGTCAACCACAGCCTTTGTGGGGCCACCATCGAATGCAGCTGCTACCATCAAAGTGCCGAGGGTCGTGAAACGAGCAGCGGACTCGACGACAGCAAATGAAGTTAAATCGCCTAATTGCTCCATGGCCAAGGTGGCCAGAATGTCTACGGAGCATGAATCGAATCGTCAGGTAATTACCGGAAAGATAACAGAAAAGTCTGGAATAAAATTTTCTCCTATATTGCTAAGCAGATGGTTTTCTTGCCTACTATTCCTAGTCTTTTGTCAGTTATTGCTATGGATATTATAATAATATTACAAAGTTCACCGATCCGATAAAGTAGATATATTCTAGAATCTAGATCAGCGTAAATAGTCCCCCTCTCGATTAATAAGCAATTTTAAATATGTTCCTTAAATATCCGTTTTATTTGTGCGATACATTACTATATATTGCCACAATATCATTTATGCAACTGCCTTTCCTGTCGGTCGGTTGCTTAACTTATTATAATGTTTTCTGTCGGTAGCTATAAGCATTATATAAACACCATTAATTTTCTTATTAATAAATTTTAAAATCGTTTTAATTACTCTCGTTTTTGGAATTGCCTTCACATGACCGATCCTATACATTGATGAATTGAATGAAATCGGACTCAGGATCACACGTTGCTAGGTCCGGGCGGATATCCCATGTTAGCATCGAGTGCCGCCGGCGTGCCTGGTCCCGTTGTCCCCGACAGCAGTATGGGTCGGTCCATCCCCGATGCCTTTTTTGAATTGATTATAACATTCGACGAAATATTCAAAAAACTTGCTCTAAAGACTTTTGAGAACGACAATTGGCCTTCTTTAGAAGACCCCCCTAAACCATTTCCGGTCGCCCGAGAAGCTGGTACTGTAGCCAGAGCATGAAAGCCAGATGCCGAATTTAAGAAGTTACCAGGTGAGACGCGTACACATCTTCTAATCTAATCTACATACCCACACACAAGCACATTCGATTTTATAGATGATCTGTTGAAATATGCATGACAGAATTTAAAAATTTCTTATTCCTTATGCACTCAAACCCATCGGGAGAATTCTAGAATTTGTTCGTTAACTTGCCAAGTGGCATCGAAAAGATTTGAAACAAATGAAACCAATCGATAATAATTGTATGTTAATGTTTATTATAAGCCAACTTGAGCAATAATATTTCCAAATTCGAGAATCACGAATTCTTTATCATCGTTTGGTATACGCGAACTGCTGTGTCAAAAATTTCCTTGTAACTGTTGACCAAGAATGATGCTTGTGATACAAGTTTATTTTCTATTATAAATCTTATGTATGTAATAATAATTATAATAATAATAATAATTTTATTCTCTTGCTTTAGTTGCAGACGAGAAAGTGGAGGCTGTGCAGCATTGCCATCGATTTGGAGTGTTAGCAGTTCGAGTGAAAGCTCTTTGAGTGGTACCAATTCGAGTGACAGTGAAGCAGATTAATAATATTAATAATAAAAATAATAATATCAATAATTATAATAATAATAAAATTAAAATAATAATAATAACACTTTCTTATCAGCATAATAATAATAATAATTTGATGTAATTACTAATTAGATTACTTTTGTGCCACAACGTCCTGCTCATAAAAAGCTTGGCCAATGGCCAAAAAAATGTTGGAGAGGCATAGTCAAATATTGAGTTGAGTCAGCTTGAATATGTTGTTGTCATTTCGTTGATTTATGAGTGTGTCAGTTTTGGTTGTTGTTGTCCCTTTTTTTGTTGGCCAGCCAGACACGTGTCGCAGCAGAGCAGGCTGCTCTAGTTAAAAGGCAGGTAGACCCAATGGCGTGACGAGCCAAGACAAAACTCTTAGTCATAAGTTTTTTCAAAGAATGGACACCGCTCAAAAACATATTTGTTTCGTTTGACAGTCACATGGAAATTCTGAAAAAATGTAAGGAGATGTAAGGATACATTGCTCCATGGTGCGTGGTTATCCACAAAGTTTGCTAGTAGCGGAGGTAAGAAATATAATAAAAGAAATAGATTACGTGCTTAATACTTGATATTTATATATATATATATATATATATATATTTATAGATACCTCCTTACGTTCACTTTGATATACTGCCCATGTATCGTTTTGCCGTTGATTTTGCAGATGTTGAACTTAAGGTAGGCGACAGCTTTACCTTTAGCGGCATAATTCCAAAGAATACTAAGAGGTAAGTTAATCGAGACTGAAGTCCAGGTCCTTCTAATAAGAAATACCTATTTAATTACAGGTTCGATATCAACTTTTTGTGTAATAACGATGCAAATGATATCGCTTTTCACATGAGCTTACGTTTTGATAAGAGAAGCTTTATTCGCAACTCAAGAATTAATAATGTTTGGGGTCATGAGGAAAAGGGCACTTTGCCGTATATCCCAGGAGAGAAATTTGCAATTCAAGTACTCGTGACAGACTCGAAGTACCTTATTGCCATAGATGGCCTACACTTCACAGCGTATTCGCATCGGTTGCCCTACAATTCAGTTGGCAAATTAGAAGTCACAGGCAATGTGCATGAAGTGGAAATTCACCGTTCAACAGTTCGGAGCTATCCACATCACACCTTGAAATATCAAATATTTTAAAGCTACAGTAGTGCACTTATTTTGTGTAATACGACAAATATGCCTGTGAAATATTTATTAAAAAATATATAGGAATTATATTAAAACAAATTTTAACTAATATTTTTTTAATGTGGCAATTCTTTTTTTATTTATGTAAAATAATTTAGTAGTTTACTTGAGGAACGAAGGGAAAAAGAAGTAATGGCAACAAGCCAACAACCATAAACTTGGAATATTTAGTTGTCTCTGAAATGGCTATTATAGACAAAAGCCATTCAAGGCGTGTTCAGTAAAGAGCTCTAACGATTTATTGCAATAAGAATAAATGCTCAAAACTCATCTTGAATATTTTTTTGATGAGATAAGTTCTAGTAAGCTGGTATGTTAGTGATGTACAATAACTATCGATATACATCAGCTGTTAAGTATTAAACATGATCAAAACGAACCGGATTGATAAAATAAAAAAACAATAAAAACCCTTGAAACGTGCCTACAAAAAGGAATACAAAATATCTAAAAAAAAAAAATAACAAAAATAATAGCTTATATAAAACTATAAATTGAGTTTTTGTATTTACGCTGAGTAGAAATTTCTTGAAGAGGATAAGAGCAGGTGGTGTAAGTATGTATGATCTATATATCCCAAGAGTGAAATAAAACATTTTCCCACTGAATATATTTTACTTTTGTCCAAAACGCAAAACCAAATTCTTCCCAAAAAACCATCGACGGCTCGAATTATCGATAATCAACAAGCAATCATCGCAATGTTAAATAACACCATGTTAAATAAATTTTAAATTTACCATATGTAATTTCGATCTGTTACTGAATGTTTACTAAGATATTTCTCTGTTAAATACCGGCTACAAACGTCAGTTGATACAAATTATTTGCTTCTGTTCAGCTTGTCATTTCTTTTATTAAGACTCATTGCAAAGAACATATAACATATATTAAACAGATGACAACAAGCAGAAACTTATAAATTGCAAATAAAACTTTGTGAAAAAAGGAAACTAAAAGCAAACAGTTGGCATTAAATTTCTGTGGACGAGAAAGTTCCACGCTTGTGTGTGGCATTATTGCTGTTGCCGTGGTAAGTGTGCATGTGCGTCGCCATGACTTAATTTGGATTGGAGCGATCACCGTCTAAATTATAATGGAAGTTGGTATAAAGCCAATAATTGTGGCTGGCACATTTAATAAAAGCTGATGTTTGTATTTATTTTGCTTTCGCATATAAACGAGCATCGCCTGTTTTCGGTTCCAAAAATTTGTGGCGCGTTTACAGTGTGACCACATTTTGCTAAAACTTTTTTTTCGCATAACAAGGAATGCATCAGTGATTGCTGTTGTAGGTGGATTTTTAGCGAGTACGTTGCAACACACACACGCACACTCTTACACAGAGGGATCGCGTTCAACGCACATTATATATATATAAATATATATATTGATTCTATAATATTTGTTGGATTTCTATTTAATATGACAGCAACAACAACAACAATTACAACAGGAGAAGCGTCACAATCCACAGAGGCAGGAGCAATGTCAGAAGCGGCAGCCAAAACCCAAACCGCCACACGGGCAAAATTAGCAGCGACAGAAGGGCTGGCAACGGCATTAGGAGCCATAATCGTCAGGATGTCAACCACAGCCTTTGTGGGGCCACCATCGAATGCAGCTGCTACCATCAAAGTGCCGAGGGTCGTGAAACGAGCAGCGGACTCGACGACAGCAAATGAAGTTAAATCGCCTAATTGCTCCATGGCCAAGGTGGCCAGAATGTCTACGGAGCATGAATCGAATCGTCAGGTAATTACCGGAAAGATAACAGAAAAGTCTGGAATAAAATTTTCTCCTATATTGCTAAGCAGATGGTTTTCTTGCCTACTATTCCTAGTCTTTTGTCAGTTATTGCTATGGATATTATAATAATATTACAAAGTTCACCGATCCGATAAAGTAGATATATTCTAGAATCTAGATCAGCGTAAATAGTCCCCCTCTCGATTAATAAGCAATTTTAAATATGTTCCTTAAATATCCGTTTTATTTGTGCGATACATTACTATATATTGCCACAATATCATTTATGCAACTGCCTTTCCTGTCGGTCGGTTGCTTAACTTATTATAATGTTTTCTGTCGGTAGCTATAAGCATTATATAAACACCATTAATTTTCTTATTAATAAATTTTAAAATCGTTTTAATTACTCTCGTTTTTGGAATTGCCTTCACATGACCGATCCTATACATTGATGAATTGAATGAAATCGGACTCAGGATCACACGTTGCTAGGTCCGGGCGGATATCCCATGTTAGCATCGAGTGCCGCCGGCGTGCCTGGTCCCGTTGTCCCCGACAGCAGTATGGGTCGGTCCATCCCCGATGCCTTTTTTGAATTGATTATAACATTCGACGAAATATTCAAAAAACTTGCTCTAAAGACTTTTGAGAACGACAATTGGCCTTCTTTAGAAGACCCCCCTAAACCATTTCCGGTCGCCCGAGAAGCTGGTACTGTAGCCAGAGCATGAAAGCCAGATGCCGAATTTAAGAAGTTACCAGGTGAGACGCGTACACATCTTCTAATCTAATCTACATACCCACACACAAGCACATTCGATTTTATAGATGATCTGTTGAAATATGCATGACAGAATTTAAAAATTTCTTATTCCTTATGCACTCAAACCCATCGGGAGAATTCTAGAATTTGTTCGTTAACTTGCCAAGTGGCATCGAAAAGATTTGAAACAAATGAAACCAATCGATAATAATTGTATGTTAATGTTTATTATAAGCCAACTTGAGCAATAATATTTCCAAATTCGAGAATCACGAATTCTTTATCATCGTTTGGTATACGCGAACTGCTGTGTCAAAAATTTCCTTGTAACTGTTGACCAAGAATGATGCTTGTGATACAAGTTTATTTTCTATTATAAATCTTATGTATGTAATAATAATTATAATAATAATAATAATTTTATTCTCTTGCTTTAGTTGCAGACGAGAAAGTGGAGGCTGTGCAGCATTGCCATCGATTTGGAGTGTTAGCAGTTCGAGTGAAAGCTCTTTGAGTGGTACCAATTCGAGTGACAGTGAAGCAGATTAATAATATTAATAATAAAAATAATAATATCAATAATTATAATAATAATAAAATTAAAATAATAATAATAACACTTTCTTATCAGCATAATAATAATAATAATTTGATGTAATTACTAATTAGATTACTTTTGTGCCACAACGTCCTGCTCATAAAAAGCTTGGCCAATGGCCAAAAAAATGTTGGAGAGGCATAGTCAAATATTGAGTTGAGTCAGCTTGAATATGTTGTTGTCATTTCGTTGATTTATGAGTGTGTCAGTTTTGGTTGTTGTTGTCCCTTTTTTTGTTGGCCAGCCAGACACGTGTCGCAGCAGAGCAGGCTGCTCTAGTTAAAAGGCAGGTAGACCCAATGGCGTGACGAGCCAAGACAAAACTCTTAGTCATAAGTTTTTTCAAAGAATGGACACCGCTCAAAAACATATTTGTTTCGTTTGACAGTCACATGGAAATTCTGAAAAAATGTAAGGAGATGTAAGGATACATTGCTCCATGGTGCGTGGTTATCCACAAAGTTTGCTAGTAGCGGAGGTAAGAAATATAATAAAAGAAATAGATTACGTGCTTAATACTTGATATTTATATATATATATATATATATATATATTTATAGATACCTCCTTACGTTCACTTTGATATACTGCCCATGTATCGTTTTGCCGTTGATTTTGCAGATGTTGAACTTAAGGTAGGCGACAGCTTTACCTTTAGCGGCATAATTCCAAAGAATACTAAGAGGTAAGTTAATCGAGACTGAAGTCCAGGTCCTTCTAATAAGAAATACCTATTTAATTACAGGTTCGATATCAACTTTTTGTGTAATAACGATGCAAATGATATCGCTTTTCACATGAGCTTACGTTTTGATAAGAGAAGCTTTATTCGCAACTCAAGAATTAATAATGTTTGGGGTCATGAGGAAAAGGGCACTTTGCCGTATATCCCAGGAGAGAAATTTGCAATTCAAGTACTCGTGACAGACTCGAAGTACCTTATTGCCATAGATGGCCTACACTTCACAGCGTATTCGCATCGGTTGCCCTACAATTCAGTTGGCAAATTAGAAGTCACAGGCAATGTGCATGAAGTGGAAATTCACCGTTCAACAGTTCGGAGCTATCCACATCACACCTTGAAATATCAAATATTTTAAAGCTACAGTAGTGCACTTATTTTGTGTAATACGACAAATATGCCTGTGAAATATTTATTAAAAAATATATAGGAATTATATTAAAACAAATTTTAACTAATATTTTTTTAATGTGGCAATTCTTTTTTTATTTATGTAAAATAATTTAGTAGTTTACTTGAGGAACGAAGGGAAAAAGAAGTAATGGCAACAAGCCAACAACCATAAACTTGGAATATTTAGTTGTCTCTGAAATGGCTATTATAGACAAAAGCCATTCAAGGCGTGTTCAGTAAAGAGCTCTAACGATTTATTGCAATAAGAATAAATGCTCAAAACTCATCTTGAATATTTTTTTGATGAGATAAGTTCTAGTAAGCTGGTATGTTAGTGATGTACAATAACTATCGATATACATCAGCTGTTAAGTATTAAACATGATCAAAACGAACCGGATTGATAAAATAAAAAAACAATAAAAACCCTTGAAACGTGCCTACAAAAAGGAATACAAAATATCTAAAAAAAAAAAATAACAAAAATAATAGCTTATATAAAACTATAAATTGAGTTTTTGTATTTACGCTGAGTAGAAATTTCTTGAAGAGGATAAGAGCAGGTGGTGTAAGTATGTATGATCTATATATCCCAAGAGTGAAATAAAACATTTTCCCACTGAATATATTTTACTTTTGTCCAAAACGCAAAACCAAATTCTTCCCAAAAAACCATCGACGGCTCGAATTATCGATAATCAACAAGCAATCATCGCAATGTTAAATAACACCATGTTAAATAAATTTTAAATTTACCATATGTAATTTCGATCTGTTACTGAATGTTTACTTAGATATTTCTCTGTTAAATACCGGCTACAAACGTCAGTTGATACAAATTATTTGCTTCTGTTCAGCTTGTCATTTCTTTTATTAAGACTCATTGCAAAGAACATATAACATATATTAAACAGATGACAACAAGCAGAAACTTATAAATTGCAAATAAAACTTTGTGAAAAAAGGAAACTAAAAGCAAACAGTTGGCATTAAATTTCTGTGGACGAGAAAGTTCCACGCTTGTGTGTGGCATTATTGCTGTTGCCGTGGTAAGTGTGCATGTGCGTCGCCATGACTTAATTTGGATTGGAGCGATCACCGTCTAAATTATAATGGAAGTTGGTATAAAGCCAATAATTGTGGCTGGCACATTTAATAAAAGCTGATGTTTGTATTTATTTTGCTTTCGCATATAAACGAGCATCGCCTGTTTTCGGTTCCAAAAATTTGTGGCGCGTTTACAGTGTGACCACATTTTGCTAAAACTTTTTTTTCGCATAACAAGGAATGCATCAGTGATTGCTGTTGTAGGTGGATTTTTAGCGAGTACGTTGCAACACACACACGCACACTCTTACACAGAGGGATCGCGTTCAACGCACATTATATATATATAAATATATATATTGATTCTATAATATTTGTTGGATTTCTATTTAATATGACAGCAACAACAACAACAATTACAACAGGAGAAGCGTCACAATCCACAGAGGCAGGAGCAATGTCAGAAGCGGCAGCCAAAACCCAAACCGCCACACGGGCAAAATTAGCAGCGACAGAAGGGCTGGCAACGGCATTAGGAGCCATAATCGTCAGGATGTCAACCACAGCCTTTGTGGGGCCACCATCGAATGCAGCTGCTACCATCAAAGTGCCGAGGGTCGTGAAACGAGCAGCGGACTCGACGACAGCAAATGAAGTTAAATCGCCTAATTGCTCCATGGCCAAGGTGGCCAGAATGTCTACGGAGCATGAATCGAATCGTCAGGTAATTACCGGAAAGATAACAGAAAAGTCTGGAATAAAATTTTCTCCTATATTGCTAAGCAGATGGTTTTCTTGCCTACTATTCCTAGTCTTTTGTCAGTTATTGCTATGGATATTATAATAATATTACAAAGTTCACCGATCCGATAAAGTAGATATATTCTAGAATCTAGATCAGCGTAAATAGTCCCCCTCTCGATTAATAAGCAATTTTAAATATGTTCCTTAAATATCCGTTTTATTTGTGCGATACATTACTATATATTGCCACAATATCATTTATGCAACTGCCTTTCCTGTCGGTCGGTTGCTTAACTTATTATAATGTTTTCTGTCGGTAGCTATAAGCATTATATAAACACCATTAATTTTCTTATTAATAAATTTTAAAATCGTTTTAATTACTCTCGTTTTTGGAATTGCCTTCACATGACCGATCCTATACATTGATGAATTGAATGAAATCGGACTCAGGATCACACGTTGCTAGGTCCGGGCGGATATCCCATGTTAGCATCGAGTGCCGCCGGCGTGCCTGGTCCCGTTGTCCCCGACAGCAGTATGGGTGGGTCCATCCCCGATGCCTTTTTTGAATTGATTATAACATTCGACGAAATATTCAAAAAACTTGCTCTAAAGACTTTTGAGAACGACAATTGGCCTTCTTTAGAAGACCCCCCTAAACCATTTCCGGTCGCCCGAGAAGCTGGTACTGTAGCCAGAGCATGAAAGCCAGATGCCGAATTTAAGAAGTTACCAGGTGAGACGCGTACACATCTTCTAATCTAATCTACATACCCACACACAAGCACATTCGATTTTATAGATGATCTGTTGAAATATGCATGACAGAATTTAAAAATTTCTTATTCCTTATGCACTCAAACCCATCGGGAGAATTCTAGAATTTGTTCGTTAACTTGCCAAGTGGCATCGAAAAGATTTGAAACAAATGAAACCAATCGATAATAATTGTATGTTAATGTTTATTATAAGCCAACTTGAGCAATAATATTTCCAAATTCGAGAATCACGAATTCTTTATCATCGTTTGGTATACGCGAACTGCTGTGTCAAAAATTTCCTTGTAACTGTTGACCAAGAATGATGCTTGTGATACAAGTTTATTTTCTATTATAAATCTTATGTATGTAATAATAATTATAATAATAATAATAATTTTATTCTCTTGCTTTAGTTGCAGACGAGAAAGTGGAGGCTGTGCAGCATTGCCATCGATTTGGAGTGTTAGCAGTTCGAGTGAAAGCTCTTTGAGTGGTACCAATTCGAGTGACAGTGAAGCAGATTAATAATATTAATAATAAAAATAATAATATCAATAATTATAATAATAATAAAATTAAAATAATAATAATAACACTTTCTTATCAGCATAATAATAATAATAATTTGATGTAATTACTAATTAGATTACTTTTGTGCCACAACGTCCTGCTCATAAAAAGCTTGGCCAATGGCCAAAAAAATGTTGGAGAGGCATAGTCAAATATTGAGTTGAGTCAGCTTGAATATGTTGTTGTCATTTCGTTGATTTATGAGTGTGTCAGTTTTGGTTGTTGTTGTCCCTTTTTTTGTTGGCCAGCCAGACACGTGTCGCAGCAGAGCAGGCTGCTCTAGTTAAAAGGCAGGTAGACCCAATGGCGTGACGAGCCAAGACAAAACTCTTAGTCATAAGTTTTTTCAAAGAATGGACACCGCTCAAAAACATATTTGTTTCGTTTGACAGTCACATGGAAATTCTGAAAAAATGTAAGGAGATGTAAGGATACATTGCTCCATGGTGCGTGGTTATCCACAAAGTTTGCTAGTAGCGGAGGTAAGAAATATAATAAAAGAAATAGATTACGTGCTTAATACTTGATATTTATATATATATATATATATATATATATTTATAGATACCTCCTTACGTTCACTTTGATATACTGCCCATGTATCGTTTTGCCGTTGATTTTGCAGATGTTGAACTTAAGGTAGGCGACAGCTTTACCTTTAGCGGCATAATTCCAAAGAATACTAAGAGGTAAGTTAATCGAGACTGAAGTCCAGGTCCTTCTAATAAGAAATACCTATTTAATTACAGGTTCGATATCAACTTTTTGTGTAATAACGATGCAAATGATATCGCTTTTCACATGAGCTTACGTTTTGATAAGAGAAGCTTTATTCGCAACTCAAGAATTAATAATGTTTGGGGTCATGAGGAAAAGGGCACTTTGCCGTATATCCCAGGAGAGAAATTTGCAATTCAAGTACTCGTGACAGACTCGAAGTACCTTATTGCCATAGATGGCCTACACTTCACAGCGTATTCGCATCGGTTGCCCTACAATTCAGTTGGCAAATTAGAAGTCACAGGCAATGTGCATGAAGTGGAAATTCACCGTTCAACAGTTCGGAGCTATCCACATCACACCTTGAAATATCAAATATTTTAAAGCTACAGTAGTGCACTTATTTTGTGTAATACGACAAATATGCCTGTGAAATATTTATTAAAAAATATATAGGAATTATATTAAAACAAATTTTAACTAATATTTTTTTAATGTGGCAATTCTTTTTTTATTTATGTAAAATAATTTAGTAGTTTACTTGAGGAACGAAGGGAAAAAGAAGTAATGGCAACAAGCCAACAACCATAAACTTGGAATATTTAGTTGTCTCTGAAATGGCTATTATAGACAAAAGCCATTCAAGGCGTGTTCAGTAAAGAGCTCTAACGATTTATTGCAATAAGAATAAATGCTCAAAACTCATCTTGAATATTTTTTTGATGAGATAAGTTCTAGTAAGCTGGTATGTTAGTGATGTACAATAACTATCGATATACATCAGCTGTTAAGTATTAAACATGATCAAAACGAACCGGATTGATAAAATAAAAAAACAATAAAAACCCTTGAAACGTGCCTACAAAAAGGAATACAAAATATCTAAAAAAAAAAAATAACAAAAATAATAGCTTATATAAAACTATAAATTGAGTTTTTGTATTTACGCTGAGTAGAAATTTCTTGAAGAGGATAAGAGCAGGTGGTGTAAGTATGTATGATCTATATATCCCAAGAGTGAAATAAAACATTTTCCCACTGAATATATTTTACTTTTGTCCAAAACGCAAAACCAAATTCTTCCCAAAAAACCATCGACGGCTCGAATTATCGATAATCAACAAGCAATCATCGCAATGTTAAATAACACCATGTTAAATAAATTTTAAATTTACCATATGTAATTTCGATCTGTTACTGAATGTTTACTTAGATATTTCTCTGTTAAATACCGGCTACAAACGTCAGTTGATACAAATTATTTGCTTCTGTTCAGCTTGTCATTTCTTTTATTAAGACTCATTGCAAAGAACATATAACATATATTAAACAGATGACAACAAGCAGAAACTTATAAATTGCAAATAAAACTTTGTGAAAAAAGGAAACTAAAAGCAAACAGTTGGCATTAAATTTCTGTGGACGAGAAAGTTCCACGCTTGTGTGTGGCATTATTGCTGTTGCCGTGGTAAGTGTGCATGTGCGTCGCCATGACTTAATTTGGATTGGAGCGATCACCGTCTAAATTATAATGGAAGTTGGTATAAAGCCAATAATTGTGGCTGGCACATTTAATAAAAGCTGATGTTTGTATTTATTTTGCTTTCGCATATAAACGAGCATCGCCTGTTTTCGGTTCCAAAAATTTGTGGCGCGTTTACAGTGTGACCACATTTTGCTAAAACTTTTTTTTCGCATAACAAGGAATGCATCAGTGATTGCTGTTGTAGGTGGATTTTTAGCGAGTACGTTGCAACACACACACGCACACTCTTACACAGAGGGATCGCGTTCAACGCACATTATATATATATAAATATATATATTGATTCTATAATATTTGTTGGATTTCTATTTAATATGACAGCAACAACAACAACAATTACAACAGGAGAAGCGTCACAATCCACAGAGGCAGGAGCAATGTCAGAAGCGGCAGCCAAAACCCAAACCGCCACACGGGCAAAATTAGCAGCGACAGAAGGGCTGGCAACGGCATTAGGAGCCATAATCGTCAGGATGTCAACCACAGCCTTTGTGGGGCCACCATCGAATGCAGCTGCTACCATCAAAGTGCCGAGGGTCGTGAAACGAGCAGCGGACTCGACGACAGCAAATGAAGTTAAATCGCCTAATTGCTCCATGGCCAAGGTGGCCAGAATGTCTACGGAGCATGAATCGAATCGTCAGGTAATTACCGGAAAGATAACAGAAAAGTCTGGAATAAAATTTTCTCCTATATTGCTAAGCAGATGGTTTTCTTGCCTACTATTCCTAGTCTTTTGTCAGTTATTGCTATGGATATTATAATAATATTACAAAGTTCACCGATCCGATAAAGTAGATATATTCTAGAATCTAGATCAGCGTAAATAGTCCCCCTCTCGATTAATAAGCAATTTTAAATATGTTCCTTAAATATCCGTTTTATTTGTGCGATACATTACTATATATTGCCACAATATCATTTATGCAACTGCCTTTCCTGTCGGTCGGTTGCTTAACTTATTATAATGTTTTCTGTCGGTAGCTATAAGCATTATATAAACACCATTAATTTTCTTATTAATAAATTTTAAAATCGTTTTAATTACTCTCGTTTTTGGAATTGCCTTCACATGACCGATCCTATACATTGATGAATTGAATGAAATCGGACTCAGGATCACACGTTGCTAGGTCCGGGCGGATATCCCATGTTAGCATCGAGTGCCGCCGGCGTGCCTGGTCCCGTTGTCCCCGACAGCAGTATGGGTGGGTCCATCCCCGATGCCTTTTTTGAATTGATTATAACATTCGACGAAATATTCAAAAAACTTGCTCTAAAGACTTTTGAGAACGACAATTGGCCTTCTTTAGAAGACCCCCCTAAACCATTTCCGGTCGCCCGAGAAGCTGGTACTGTAGCCAGAGCATGAAAGCCAGATGCCGAATTTAAGAAGTTACCAGGTGAGACGCGTACACATCTTCTAATCTAATCTACATACCCACACACAAGCACATTCGATTTTATAGATGATCTGTTGAAATATGCATGACAGAATTTAAAAATTTCTTATTCCTTATGCACTCAAACCCATCGGGAGAATTCTAGAATTTGTTCGTTAACTTGCCAAGTGGCATCGAAAAGATTTGAAACAAATGAAACCAATCGATAATAATTGTATGTTAATGTTTATTATAAGCCAATTTGAGCAATAATATTTCCAAATTCGAGAATCACGAATTCTTTATCATCGTTTGGTATACGCGAACTGCTGTGTCAAAAATTTCCTTGTAACTGTTGACCAAGAATGATGCTTGTGATACAAGTTTATTTTCTATTATAAATCTTATGTGTGCAATAATAATTATAATAATAATAATAATTTTATTCTCTTGCTTTAGTTGCAGACGAGAAAGTGGAGGCTGTGCAGCATTGCCATCGATTTGGAGTGTTAGCAGTTCGAGTGAAAGCTCTTTGAGTGGTACCAATTCGAGTGACAGTGAAGCAGATTAATAATATTAATAATAAAAATAATAATATCAATAATTTTAATAATAACAAAATTAAAATAATAATAATAACACTTTCTTATCAGCATAATAATAATAATATTTTGATATAATTACTAATTAGATTACTTTTGTGCCACAACGTCCTGCTCATAAAAAGCTTGGCCAATGGCCAAAAAAATGTTGGAGAGGCATAGTCAAATATTGAGTTGAGTCAGCTTGAATATGTTGTTGTCATTTCGTTGATTTATGAGTGTGACAGTTTCGGTTGTTGTTGTCCCTTTTTTTGTTGGCCAGCCAGACACGTGTCGCAGCAGAGCAGGCTGCTCTAATTAAAAGGCAGGTAGACCCAATGGCGTGACGAGCCAAGACAAAACTCTTAGTCATAAGTTTTTTCAAAGAATGGACACCGCTCAAAAACATATTTGTTTCATTTGACAGTCACATGGAAATTCTGAAAAAATAGAAATTAAATTTTCAAAGCAATTTTCTGTTGCCTCTCAAATTCAGCAATATGGTTCTGGCTAAAATGTGTCTGTGTGTAGGTGTGTTTGTGTGTGGGCCATAACTGAGGCATTTTTGAAAAGAATTTTTCAGTTGCTGCACTGACTTTGAAGTGTGCGGTGTTTTCATCTCCGTCAATGCAAACGCGGCGTATACGCAATCGGAAAACATTTTAGAGTGGCAAACAAAACATATATATATATATATATATATATATACCAATTAGACGCGTGTATTTCTCAAACATAAAACACATAATTACTCAATTAGTGCATAACGAGTATTATGCATAAAATGTCTAAGTATGTGAAAAGATTATGCCTTTTCAAGCCAAATTACGCGACAAAATTCTAGAAATATACTAAATGAAAATGCGATGAATAATTCGGACAAAATATATATGTGTGTGTTTTTGTGTGTGTGTATATATAAATATAAATACATTTGTACATATATATATGTATATGGCATTTTGCCGGAAAATTTCAATTTTCTCAGTTTGCTATTGAGATAATATTATGTTAAAAATTATTTGCTATATGTTTATAATTTGTAATACAATTGTTTGACAAGCCCCTCCACTGGAAGTTCTACCTATTTTGGAGGGAACTCAGTCCGTCCGAAATGTAAAGCCAGATGTTGGAGTTGATCTTATTTTGGAAACAGTTGCATGCCTCGACACACCTGTGTGGCAAAACGGAATGAAATTCAGAAAATTTTTACACAATAAGATTTTGTGGGCATGTTGAACATGAAATACCCTTGCAGATAAGAGTGAAACTATCGATAACTAAATTTCACTATAAATTACAAAAATCAACTTCTTTTTTTTCTATGAAAACTATGTTAAAGTAGTTCGCTATAAATGATTTTTTTGTGAAGTGTTATTATTGCTAATTTTAATCTCGGAAAATTGGTAATAAGGTTTAATCATACAAGAACTTATCCCTGAACAGATCGCTGCTAGCTTTGTTATATAGTAAACCGATTCGGCTGATTCGGGCCGGTTACAAACTACACGACAAAATTATAATAACCTTGAGCAGGGTATAACATATTTCCAGAATTGAAAAAGAAAGCGTTCGATATATGTTCAACTAAAATATTCAGAGAATTGAAATATTGCGAAAATTTACGTTTCGTACGTTTCGCAATTGTGTTGAAGTATAAAATGGTTTTTATTTTTGGATATAACGAAAAAGTACAAAAGAGAGCAAGCAGGACAGTGGGAAAGAGCGATAGAGAGGGGGATAGGGAGGGCGAGAGCAAGTGAGTAGTGTCGGGGCATGAGGCACTTAATGCCAATTGGTTGCACGTGAATATTTAGTATTTATTATACGCCGAGTTGGCCCGAATACGCAACGCAAACATCAAATGATAAACAGCTGCTGACATGCCATAAAATGTGGCATGCAAAAATATATTTAATATAAATTTGTTGTTTTTATTTTTTTAATTTGAACATTAAGAAACACGAAAAAAAAATTTTGAATTATTTTATGTATGGAATTTTTAGGCGTAACATTTATTATCTTTTCGAGAACAGTTATGCGCTGTATGATGAATAAAGTAATGTGAAAATTTATTACTACCGTCGGTAAGAGTATTACAAATATTATATATATTCTTTATTAGCATCAGCAGCCCAGACGATATAGACATGTCAGTCTATGTCATGAAATTTGAATATATATTGGATACATCATACAGCTGCCATAAGAATACTCTATCATAATTTGAGTATATAAAAAAAACTCTGTTTTTTTAAGTTATCCGAAGAGATCTCATCATTTTTAGATGTTCTAAGGTTTGGACAAAAAATAATTTTAGCTGTCATAGGAACAAATGATGTAAGACCAATTTCTTGTATGCAATTTTTTTGTTTAATAAGATATTTCGACTCAACTCACTATAAGTATTAATAAGCTCCTCAAATTTTGATAAAAAAAAAATTCAAAATATCTGACTTTTAAATCAATTAGGTCCCATAGGAGCTATCGCCCAGTGTGCATAGTGAAATGTTTGCTAAAAATGCGTGTCTTTTATCCACGAAATATATTTATAATAAATATGCAAAATAAATCCAAAAAGTTGATGAACTCAGCGAAATAAAATTGAATGTTTATGAATGTTAAGTGATTTAAAAACTTAGTCATCAGCTAACTCAAAACATGCCGCAAAGCACAATTTTTTTTTTCATATTTTTATATGTCTTTTGTTGTTATACAAATGTTTTTTGGGGTGTTCAGCGGGATGGGGATCGTGTCACATTTGCAGATAAAAGTTTTGCGTTGCTAACCATAAGAAAATACAAGATTTATTATCTTTATATTCAATTAAACTTGTAAAAAAAAGCCTTAAATTGGCAACTTACTTACATTTCTGCTACATTCTTTAATACTAATCAGTTTTTTGGATTGCAAGTGCCAATTATGTTGCAATGAGTCACGAGTGATTGGGTGGCTGATATATTTTGAGTAAGGGGCAAGTAGACAAATTGACAATATGAACTTGAGTGCGCTTTTTGCCATTGGCAATATAAAAAACATACTTGCCGCTTTCAATAGTATGAAATAAACCGCAACAAAAATAAATACATACATACATACATATAAATATCTATTTATAAAAGAACAACAAAATCAGCTGCGCGCAAAAAATCATCAAGTTTTTTGAAAGGAGAGGGGTCAAGAGATAGAGAGAAAGAGGAGAGGAATATCGACAAACATCGCTGCTGCTCCTGCCAAATAGCGTTGAACAGAGTCAAGCGCAAGCGTCACAGTCATATTCGCATTCGCAGTCGCAGTCACAGTCGTCGTCGTCGTCGCCGTCAGCTGGCAAACACCAAAACACAACACAAAACATACAGAAAATATTGAAGAAATTATGTATTGATGATCGCTACACTTGAAGTCAACTTAATATAAACATTTTTAATAACAATTCGTTTCTGAAATTTGTCTGATAATATACAATTTTTATTGGTTTCAAAAATAATTAGTAAACATAAAACAATAAGTGGGAAAAACTTTAGTTATTAATACATATTCGGTAAACCTTTATTGTGGTCCACAACTCAAAGAGGTGCCATTGACCTAGACTGTAGAAATTCTGAAAAATAATAATAAAGAAATTGAGCGAACAGAAAGAATGAAGAAGAAGAGCTGCGCGCATTTGGTGCCCCGCACATAAAAACATTGAGCAAGGAGGCGAACACAACTCAGTCGAACTGAGAAACTGCGACGATCAGAACATGAACATTAATATTATTATTACAACAAAACGGAGACGGTGACAAAATAAAAAAAAACAAGAAGAAGAAAAAAGCATACCAATTTCCCAATGCAAGCCCCAAAGTCAAGTCCCCAAGTGAAAAATCAAAAGTACACGAAATAAATAAACAAAAAAATATTGAAATATACAAATATATTTGTATATTTTTCAAATATACAAAGAGTTTAAAATCAGCTGTGTGTGTGAGTGTGTGTTGAAAAACGTGTTTGGCCCAGACTGCGGCATTGCGGTGATTAGTGATCAGTATTATAATCAGCAAGAATATAACAAAAAAAAAAAAAGTATTATTCACTTGTAAACATTCAAAAATAGACAAAAACACGCTCAAAATGGCATCACGCAAAGTGAGTTGGTTTTTTTTTTATTTTGTTAGACAACTGTAGAATAAAATATAAACTTCGTCATCCATCTTACCTGTTCTAGAAACAAAGGAAAAGAATGCTAAAGCCAAGTTCTTGATTGAAAATACTAAATTGAAGAACATTAATCATAATAAAACTCATTATATAAAGCAAAAAGTAAAAAACTTTATTAAATATGCTTTGATCAGGAAAATTATTAATTCATTTCACTTCTAATTCGTTTTGTACTTGAATCAAGAATAAAGTTCAGTGGCTTGTTTTTTTTCACTCTATAAACATGAACCCCAAATAAGGATCCACAATTTTATCATCTGCTTCATTATTTTCCATATAGTCACATGCATTTAGCGAAATTGGAGGACATCTGGCTTACATTATCTTTTTATATGAAAACTACCAAAATATTTTGTCAATTATTTATTTTTAGAGAGAGAATGTAAAAATTGTTGTTGGCTGTTTTTGTGATGTGTAATTTAGTTGCACACAAATTCAAATTAATTAAAATGGAAGTGCAAATTTATTTACCATTTTATTACACTACGTGCGCTGATTCATGTTGCCCAGTTTTCGCCAACAAGTATCCCCCCTCGCCCGCCATCGCAGAGGAAAGCCGATGCAAGTGGCGCCACACGTTTTCCACATTGTATTTGCTGGCACCATTTTTGGTGCGAGACGACTGTTTTAGATTTCCATATTGGGCCAACTTGTTAGCTACTTAGCAATACTTGGAAAAAATGTTTGTATTTTGTATTAATTTCATTATTTTTATTATTTTTTTTTTTAAGGCGTTTTGATAATTTTTAATAAGGGAATTCTGCCTAATAATGTAGAAATACATAAAGAAAATCATTGAAAACTTTCTGCAGTTGTCATGATGACTTTGAATTTAGTTTTTCTCTGAGTGTATAGTTGCTGGCAATTTAAGGTCAGTCAGTTGAGTCGACTGCTTAAAATGGTCACCCAAATTGGCACTCCCTTGTGGCAACAAGCATCGAAGGATTATTGTGAGGCAGATCAATTCAACTATTCATCAACTGATCAAGCTGAGCAGCTGATCAGTATTCAAGTTGCTTATGCGATTTGACTAATTTGGCTAAAATTAACAATTTCTAACCATATTGAGAAGGTCACATTTGTTTCGCTCATTCAAATGTCAGCTTGCATTTGTGTATCTCTCTTCCCCTCTCGGCCTCGCACGCTCTCTGCCTCCCCACTCGCAATCTCTGTCTCTCCCTAAGAAGGCGATTGCCAAAAGCAAAATTTACAAGTATGCCAAATATTTGACAACATTTATTTGTATTTATTTTTGTTGTTTAAGTGCATGAATCATGCATTTAATTGCAAAGCGAATGTATATGGAAATTTCTGTTATCTTCAAAACTGTGATACGTGTAATCAACGAAGCTTATGGGAAAAAACGTTTGATATTGTTCAAAGAATCATACAAATATATATATTATTTTCATTAATGCAAAACAATGTAAAGTTTAAAATTAAGAATTTAATCACATTTATTATCTTCGGGCTTTCAAGAAAAATGTTTTTCTGAGGCTTGTTCGAATTCCAAACTTATCCTTGTTGACTCGTTGTTATGTAAGCAACATATACATCTCTAAAATAATATCGGCAAATAAAGATTGGTTTTTCGATGTAATATATGGGATAATGAAAACACAATTTCTTTATTAAAAATATAAACTCCACTTAAGCCTCATCAGAGTATCTGCAAATATGTAGCATACTTTGAGGCGAAGTTGGTAATTATTAAGCCGCAGAACTTTATTCATATAAAATATGCATACAAATTTATTAATGTTATCGAATCAAAGAAACTCAATTCATAAAAAAAATACTCGCGTAAAGACAGATTTCTTGCGCAGCAGAATATATGTTATTTGACTGAAGAATTTATGACAAATTTAGCTCGAGAAAGAAATATTTTAATAATAATAACCGCATACTAACGTTTTGGGCAGAGTGTAACGGCAATGGGAGAGTGAGTAAGAGAGTGGGTCAACAATTTTTGATGGCGATTCCAGAGAGACAAGATTGTGAAAGAGCGAGAGAGCAAAATGGAAATGGGAAGAGCGTAAGAAAAAAAAGACCGGTAAGCAAAACAACAAAAAAATATTAAGCCAACAAAAACAAACCGGTCAGTGCAACGTTTGATTGTGTATCAGGGCTGTTTTCAGAATATATTAAAGGGGGGCTTCAAGCAATGTCTAATGAATTATGCATCGGCCATTATTTTATATATTAAATTTAATACTATAAGAATGTCTCCTAACTTAACAAAACTATTACACACATATAAGTTTACAAAAAATACACATATTTATATGTTACATACACACGACAAATACAATATATAAATATATGATGTGAAGCATTTATTTTTTTTGTGTTTTAAAATGCTAAGCGTTTACTTATTGCACAGAGTGTAAAAAGCGCGCAGCTGAGAGAGTGTAAGCAAGAGCGCCAAAGCAAAGGAATTTTTGTAAGCAGAAGACAAAACGAGAGAGAGGTTGACAGAGTGCAGCTAAGCTACATAACGAGAGAGAGAGGGCGAACGATCGCACAAAAGAGCGCTCGGCACACAGAGAGGAAGAGTAATACACCGATAAACAAAAACAAGTAAGAAGCAAAAGCGTGATAGCGCCGCTCTCTGATCAACGGTGGCAGAGCCAACCACAACAAGAACAACAACGGAAACTTTACTAGCAGCGACAACAACAAGAAAACCGGCCATCAAAATGTATAGCGATCAGCAGCAGTTGGTTTTAGTTAACGGCGGTACGCTCAACAGTAACGACGCAGCTGTCGGCGACGAGCGGCAAAGAAATCCAACAAATATCAGTCAACAACAAAACTCGAGTTATACAAACGGCAATAGCAAAAACAACAACAGTCTAAAGCAGACGCAGGCGACATTGTTTCTAAACCACAACAACTACAGAAAGAACCCGCCAAATATACAGCCGCAGAGCAACAAAAACAACAACGTCGCGTGTGCTTATACAAATTACAAAAACAACAATAGCAACAACAATTTTAGCAATTTAAGTTTTTACGCCCAGCAGCCAACAAGCAACTACAACAACAACAGCGAAGTCAATCAACAAGTGCAGGTGTGTGTGTGTGTGTGTGGGCTTCCAAGGGAGTCGCCTTCTGAGCTTTGCTTTAGCATTTTTTTTTTGGTAAAGAAGACTTTGTTTTTTAACTGCAACATTTCTTTCACATTGTGCGAACATTTCGCAATTTCGAATTAATGAAAATGTTAATGAACTTCACACGCTGCGCAACGAGCGGCGCGGCAAATTAAGTTGTCCTCTCTCCGCTCTTGCCGCCGCTCCACTTTCTTTTTCTGCCAGCCCTTTTTCACCGGACACACCGCTAATTAGTGTTGACAGCATAAAAAGTTAAAATAAAATTCTAGCTATCAAATAGTTCTAATGTGAAAATAAAACTTGGGTTCAGAGTATTAATTCTGACTAGAATATGTTCTAATATCCAGCAAGATTGGTTCTTAATTTTATGTCCTCTTTATTATAATTTTTACCATTTTGAGTGCTAGAGTCAGCTATTAAATAGCTAGAGGTCCAGCACTGCTGGCTACCTACTCTATTTTGGTTGACGGCAAGCAGACAACACAGAACCAAAACACTCTCGCATACTATCAAATGCAGACAGAGTCACACACACATATATATATATATTCGGTCAAACTTTTGTGGCACTGGCACGCGAATGTTTTTTTTTTTGTTCTTTTTTACTCTTTTGCCTTGCATTCAACTCTTTCGCCGTTGGCGAACTTCTTCTTTTGCTTGTTATTTTATTTGGAAAACCCTTAAGTTAGAGTAGACAAACTTCGTGGCGACTTTATTAAAATGAGCCAGTGTGACCTGCCTGAAGAAGCGTTTGTGTGTGTTGAAAAGTTGTCCCAATGTACACTCCAACTTTGCTCTTTGTGTGCGTGCATAAAAGTGGAACAAGTTTGCGTCGCTATGTGTCCAATGCCACGCCCAGAGCTTGTATCGAATACAATCCGCCACGCTTGTTGGCAATGTGAGGCAGAACTTTAATTTTAAAATACGCTGTATCCAACTCCAAATGTTCTTGACCAGCATCAATTTAGCTTTGTTGTCTGTTTTATATGAAAGCTAGGGATTCAAATTTAAAGATTTTATATAATTTCGAGAAATATTATTTTTTACCATTAGATCGTATATTTGGCTTCATTTTATGTGCTAGACATATTTGGCTAGATTTTATTTTGTTTTTCCTTTGGAAGCCCTGAAAATAATTTAATTTTTGAGATATTTCTCTGTTTTTTAGATTTTTTCTTTTTGTGCCTAAACTATTTACTTTAGAAAATAAACTAATTTTTGAAGATATATTTAGCTTTTTTTTTTACTTTCAGGATAAAAATTATTTTAAAAATGTTGAAATATGTTAAAAAATACTTAGGTTTGGGTACAGGGTATTCGCTAGTCGAGCGCAGTTTAACTTGCTTCTATTTGTTGCATTTGGCATTAAGTGCTTTTCGTAGTTAAGAAGCGCCAACCACCCACATTGAAACGTCAATTCATCCCACACATGTCCATTTGGTCCACGTGTCCATCTGTCCACAATTCCATTTCCATATCCTGCCCCACTTGTTGCCAATCAACGACTAACGAATATTACCAACAGCAGCAGCAGCAGCAGCAACAGGCGCAACAACAGCAGTCGGAAGAGTACGACGAGAACTTTGACGAAGATATGGAGGCCGAACGGGATTTAGCCGAGGATGCGCAATGGAAGAAAATTCAACAGAACACGTTCACACGATGGGCCAACGAGCATTTGAAGACCATCGATCGTTCCATCAACAATCTGGAAACGGATCTGTCCGATGGTCTCCGTCTGATTGCTCTCATCGAGGTGCTCTCGCAGAAGCATCTGCCCAAATACAATAAACGTCCAACATTCCGTAGCCAGAAATTGGAGAACGTATCGGTTGCCTTGAAATTCCTTCAGGATGAGGGCATCAAAATTGTTAATATTGGTAAGTGACGTCAAATTTGAATATAATATATAATCCAGCAAGCCAAAAGCTGTCATTCTCCAAATGTGGGTTCGAGTTAAGAAGATATTTGATTTCTGAGAATTTCGGATTAGCTTTTGAAATGGGTTGGGTTTATAACGGATATAGAAATATGTTTTGTGGTCACATATTGGCAAAACAGTTAGTGCGATCCAAAGTCACGTTTTCTTTGGGCCAATGAGTCAGCTTCAATTTGCAAATAACCTTAGCTGTGGTAGCTGGAAAATAAAGTCTCAAATGCTTTCACGCAAATTGCATAATAGGCGATAATTATCAGCGTAAAAGCCAAAGAAAAAAAAATGCGAAAAAATATTGCCAGTTAGCAAACAACTCCGCCAAGCGCATTCCAAACAAATTGTATTTTATAACTTAGTTTTCTCATAAGTTTGGTATGTTTGACTGTTTGACTACAAACTAAGTGATGTCATATGTTGTTTAGGGGCCCAGCAGTCGTTTATATATATATATATATATATATATATTTATATATATTAATTTGTATAGCGCCAGGTTTCAATGCGAGTTTTACTTTCATTTGTATTTGAATGCATTATTTAAGATCAGTACTCGACAATAAATTTGCAGTTGTTGCACGATGCGAACAATTTTTTTTCATTTTTATTTTCATTATAATCATATATATGAGTGTGTGTGTATGAGTGTGTCTGATGTCAGTTAAAGTATTCATTTATAGAAATGAATGTTTTACACTCACGATGATAAATTTTGATGGCCAGAGTTTTCCCACAAAAGAACATCAACGAAGCGTGGACAATTTCGAAGGTTAATTTCATGAAATGCGGCTTCACTGTGGTAGATGAGACCTTAACTTATCAAAAGCTTGATGTGTTCTAAACAATATGTTTAATACAAACGCTAATTTGCATTTATTAAGAATATTTATTGAGCATGTGATAAGTCTGCCTAAGTTCTTTGATGACTCAGTGCCGTCTCGAAAGCTAAGCTCAACGTTTTCAGTTGATCACTCAGTCAGACAGACAATATATTTACCATATGTATGCCATATGTATATTTATGCCTATTAAATCACGTGCACAGCGCAAAAATTAACATAACATACAAATAATTAGATTAATTTTACTCATTTTTAGTAATTAAGCAGAGCTACTTTTTTAAAGAGGGTAAAACTTTGAAAATTATTCAAGTGGGTATATCAAGTTGTGGAAAAATATGTAAGAGACAGAAACAAGCATTTTCGACGCCACAACTTATATATATATTTATTCGTGATCAGCATTTATAATCAGCTCGATTTATCTAATAAAGAAATGTGTAACTATTTATCTTTGGTAGTAATCGAATATTGATATATATCTATTGTATCCAGAATGTTTTATTCGAGCTGCAAATACTTGATTTGATTTATTTTCTCTCTGTGTAGAACTGTTGATATTTAATGGGCGATTCATGACGCAATTGATAAGCCGCAAGTTTGTTTGTCAAGTTGCTTCAGTTCACTGGGTATGTTGTATGTCAATGTTATTCCATTCAGATAAGACAGCAAATTGTTTAGTAGGTAAAGGTATATATATATATATAAATACATACATTTATATGTATTATGAGTACATAAAAAACCCGTTTGTCAATAATTGACAGCTACGTAAATAATGTTAACATATATGTGTTTTTTTTTACCAACGTATCTTTTACGGCTGCCTGCTGCTGTTATCAACAACAATTTCGGGTAAGAAATAATGCCAATTTAACGAGTTATACCAAATTTAGAGATTTCGATTAGCGATACGTGGTAAGGCAAAGTAAATTTTGCAAATAATTTAGAGAGTGAAAGCTTTCGACTTATCAAAATTGTACATTGACAAGCGACATATCTTTTGTCGTATTCGTTGATTAAAATCTAGTAAAAATATAGGAATTTTGACAGTTGACAATATCTATGAATGCTATGAATCATTTCTCAATATTAAAAGTATTTTTAAGCAACTTGTTAGTCATTTAAATGAACAATAATACAAATTCATTCATAACCCAGTGAATCATTTACTGGATTTTACATCAGCAGCAACTTGCAGCTATCACAGACATATCTCTCGAATTTGTCATTTGCTGCCACTTAACGAGAGAAAACACAGCACAATTTTTTATATTTGGCTCAATGAGCCAATCGAATTATATTGTATTCATACATTTATTGAATTTAATGTTGAATTAAGACGCACCTTTTCCTCTAAAAATGAAAAAAAGAGAAAATAGCTATTTGAAACTGTGGAAACACTTAAACCGATCTGCAAGTTAAACTGGTTACCCAAAATTTAACTCAACTTTACCGACAAAATTCATTTCTCTGCCTTTTTCATTCATTTTTTTTTTTTAGCTCTTTTGTGCTGTCAATTGAATTATCGCAAAAGTCGTATGGAGTTATGTATATATATATATATATATATATATATATGTATATACACCAAGGCCCCTGCAAAAAATTTGTAGAATTTCTCGCGTCACTCGTATCTCAAAAATGTTTGCGTTAAAAATCTACCAAACAAATAAAAAAAAAAGTAAGACGAAAATAATGATTAAAACATTCAAGCGCAATAAAATGTAAAAAAAAGTAAAGAAAAAATACTAAGCAAAGAGAAACAAGCCTAATACGTGTGGGGATACATATAAAAGTCGCTCAGTTTACTCAATGACATCATCTGCGACTTTTTATGGACAAGTTTGCATTGCTTAAAAATATTTGCTTTTGCTTTTTGGGTTGTTTTTTATTTACGTACCCTGAACACATTGAAAAATTATATAAAGGATCAGCATCAACAAACGAGTCGATCTATCCATGTCAGTCAATTTGACTGTTTGCAATTTCAGAGAACTTCAGAATTACAGATTAAGAATAAATCAAGTTTACTTTATCGAAAACAAACGGATAGAAATATAGACCAATGTTTTAATATTTGTCTCTTTAATTCATGTATGTAAGTCATATTCAAAGATAGAGCGACGTATCATAGGTAATGATTTTGGTTCAGGGTCGACCTGTCTCGACTATTACAGTCGCCTTTGTTAATTTTTACATTTAATTGATTTTAAAGCAAACCTTCGAGACGCTTTTGTAGTAATACAGTTCGAAGTTGTCTAGTTCAATTTGTCACAGCCAATTGATTGTTATTGATGATGATGACATATGAATCCCTTGCTTTGGATGAGTCAAACAGTTAGCCACATTTTACGTTCATTGAAGCTTTATGTTTCATCTGACCCATTTTTACTTATTTTTGATTGCTTGTTAATAATCATTTCAAATATTTGAATTTATTACTGACGCAACTCATAAAATACCAATAATTTATACCCTAAATTTCTTATATCTATTTTCTTTCTATAACTCAAATGGTAGCGATTCGTCTTATAATCTTATATGTATATATATTTTGAACAGTTAATATTTACTTGCTTTTTAATTTAGTTATATAAAAATGCGCAAAAATGATTTTGTTTGTGTTTTTTTTTTTTAAATTTGTATTTCTCAAAAATGCTATTTTTTGTTTATCGCGAAGTTTGATGCATTTGTTTTTAATGCTTCGATTGGAAAATTTATTATTGATATTATTGATAAGAAAAGTTAAATGTTGTGAGAAAAATTCGATATTAATGCAGTGCAAGAATTTTAAAAAGTTTCCAGTTTATTATTGGCAGCTTTCGATTTTTGGCTCGTTAGGCATTATATTTTTTTTTTTTTAGAAAAAACTGGTTAATTGTAATTTTACCAAAAATTGATTGTAGATTATTTTTAGAGCATGTAAATGTGGTTTTTGAATATTCATTTATATTCTGCTTCTTGTTTTTGCTGCTTCCGGCTTAACAAACAAGATAACTTAAATAGTTTCCGTTGTTCTTAGCTGAGTTGTTCTTTCTATTTTTAAGCAAAATATTTGCTTGACTTTGAATCATAGTCGAGTTTCGACATTGTTGACAATGTGTATGCAGCCCACAATATCAGTGAATTTCCGTTGAATATTTACTGATGAAGACTCGAAATTATTTAATGATAATGAAGTGCATTGAGCACGTATTAATCATGGCATATAATATGTTGTTAACATGACGCAATCAGTTGGAACAAAGTCGCGTCACGGTTGCGTTGCATGGAAATCACTTTAAATAGAAATGATGCGAATAAATAACATTCTAGACGCTGTGGGCACTCTATCGTCATGGTCAGAATTCAATTCTACAATTTGTGATTAGATTAAGGTTTATTAGTTTTATTGTGTTACTGAGCAATCTAGTAATCGCCTTGAGATCTCTGCTCTCCCTTCCCGTATGTCTCTCAATTCAGTGACTTATTCAAATTAGCAACAGGCCGTTAGTTAGAATCGGAGACCTGGTTCAATTAACCCCAAAAGAAAAAAAAAAAAAATAATAAAAACAAGTGCGCGACAATGAAAAATTACAATGCTTAAGAGAAATGCCACAACACCAAAATCTATGCCACAAGTTGAACGAATGCCTTTCGTGTGGCCGGCTTCGTGGCCCACGCCAAAAGCTGTCTAAAATTGAGCTGAGACCGGCTTAAAGTTGCGATTGCGTTGAACATTGTTAGCTGCTGGTAACAATGCACTTGGAGAAATAATTGGAGAATGTTGTCAGTCAAGTTCGTAAATCATAGAATGAATATTTCTTCAAACTTCAAACTGTTCCCGCTAAGGCTAATAACTAAGGCTATTAACTTATTAGAATATTCATATTTACCAAAAGTTTCTCTAAACATATATAATCTTTATCGGAACTTGAAATGGAACATAAAATCATTTAACCTGTATTATTTTTATATTTTATTGAAATGGTTGAAATTTCAAAGTCTGAATTTTGAATGCAAAAAAAATTTTAGTCATTAAACAGAAAATTAAAGGATTTCGCAAACCGATTTTACTTAAATTTTTTTCTGAGTGCAGTCTTTTAACTTTCTAAGCAGTATGCGAGTGGAATCCGTGGTAAAGTGGACACCGTTTGCCCTGCCTCTAATTAAATTAGCGACGAGAACGCGCCTCCAGGCTTCTAAGTCGATTTGCGGCGTCTACATGATTAGGCCAAATAACTGGTTTTTCTGCGGCAGTTGCCGTTGGAAAAATTGTCGGAAAAATCACAGTGCATTAGATATCTCCGGTTTCCGTGTCTCTCTGCCTCTGTTTGTGTCTCTGAGTCGGAGTCTTTGCTGCAGCTGTGGTATGCCGCGTGCCACGCCAGAACGTGTCTGACGACTGTGACCCAGCCAGTTTGGCCACGGCCCCATTCATCATCAAACGACTCCAATTCCGACTCCAGCTGGGTCTTTGACTTGCTAACTTGTACAATGTCGGCTTGTTGATTTTGTTGTTGTTGTTGTTGATGTTGTTGCTCTTGTTGTTTATCTGTGTAAATTAAGTAGTTTTCTGCAGTTGCGCGCTTAACATCATAATTCTTAGAGTTGATTTCCTTTGCTTTTGATAGGACTACGTAAATATGCCATGTCATCGTGCGGCATACCAGCTAAATTCTTCTATGAAAAAGATTAAAGTGATTTCTACAAATTTCGTGGTCTCAGCAGATAAAGCGTTTTCTGCAGAATTCAACAAAAAATTGCGTTCATAATCTATAATAATCTTGAGCAAATGTGCTTTTTTGCTAATGTATCATTATAATTGCAAAAAAAAAAATATATATATGTAAAATGAGTTTTTATTTGATTAGAAACTTGAAATGTTAATTTGAGCTGTGCCAAATGCATGCTGAGAAAAAATAGCGCGATTATCCATCTAAAGTTTAACGAAATCTGCAGCTGAAGTAAATTGAGATTTTCTTAAATGTTCGGTTGGATTAAAGAGACACTTCTGTTTGTGTAGGGCATATAAAATGATTAAATAAATAGTTAGTTAAATAAAATTAATGAAAGGAACTTAATTTATTTATTATTTAATGATTGATTTATAATTCTCGTTGTGTTCATAAAACAGAAGTAATTTTATTTAAATACAGTTATATTTTATTTAGTTCAATAATAAAAACAAGTTTTACAACCCAATTGTTAAGTTTAGCTTAGAGCCTGTCTTATAGCTTTATTATTATAAAAAAAAACAGATTAAAATTTTATTTGTCTGTTATGAAAAAAATACATAAAAAGTTTGTGATTTTTGGTTTTTTTTGTTTTTACTATAAATTTACATATTTAAATACTAAGTGTGAACGACTTATGAAAGTTAAAAACTTCCATATTGAGTAGCTCCTCGTTGAGCTCACTTCACCTTAGCAACTGAAAACCACTATTTGATTGGGGAGATTTGACATTGTGCTGTCAAAATATCTGTGGATGGCAGCAAGCACTTATGCAGATTTACATGATGTTGCCACAAAGTGGCATGAAGTCGCTGCAGCTCATAAAGGTAGGGTTGGGCTGCCACTTAAAGGCGGGGCATGCACTTGGTGTGTGTCTAGAGACTAGTGACTAGAGACTAGAGACTAGTTGAGGGTCTTGACTCTTCCGCCTTTATGATTAGCTGAAATATGTTCACACTTATGCATATGTATGGACTCCCGGCTCCTCTTAAGTGACGTGACTTGCCGGGGGGAAAAAAAGCATGGTTAATATGCATTAACTGGTTGAGGATGAGGAGGCGATGCAGCATGATGATGGTTATCGCAGTTATGGCATACTCAATGGGGCATGTATTAGCATATTTCTACATATTTAACTGGCATTCTATCGCATGTCGGGGCCAAGAACAAACAAAACATTGAGTTGACACGAGGAGGAGATGCTCGTTCCAGTTAAGCAGAGCACAGTTAGACATTCTCTTTGAATCGAAGCATGCCAGCCACTGCAAACTGCCAACTGCCAACTGCCTGCCTAATTAGCCAAATCATCTGTCTCTATCTCTTATTGGCAATGGTTTTTATTTCTATTTTTATTTTATTTTTTTTTTGTTGTTGTTGCAATAAGCCGTTTTAATTGCTGCTTTCTTTTGACGCCAAGGCAAAAAAGTCGCTGTGGAAAAAAATATGCCAATGGAGATGGACGAGACATTAAATAGCCATGGTAATACATTTGTAATGCCAACATTTTAAATGGCCATTGAGTTGTGCGTCAAACTGGCCACAGCTCTGACAGTTTTACGGCTTTTGACCAGCCGGTTATCTTCCTTCTCTCGCTCCATCCCCTCTTTCTATATATCTTTTGCTGTGTCCACTATCTGCACAAGTGGCTCTAAAAGTAAACAATGCTAAATTGCAAATTTTGCAAAATGTGTCGTCGTCTAAGCAAAAAGAGTGTTTGCCATAACAAGAAAATCCACTAAACACACACATGTCTATTAATGTATGTGTGTATTTCTGTGTGTGTGTGTGTGTGTTTGTTTATGGAGAAGCTGCATCAGTAAATGGTTTAATGGCTCGTTGAGCTGCCAAAGCAGCGGCAAAAGCGTTCTACTAGAAAGCACCCAAAAAGACCACACAAACAAAAAGCCATGTTTGACGCTAATATGATGTACGAGAAGATATTCTCTATAAAGATATTTTAGAATTAAAATCAATTTAGGATTAAGATCAATTACTCTACCAATATCAATGAGATTTGTTTGTCGATTTAAATAACATTTGTGCGACGGTTAAACTTATACAAACTCTATAAATATATAAGAAATATTTATTTAAATGATTTTGTATCGTTTTTAAATTTCAAAATTATTCTAACTAAATAATTTAACCAAAATTTAAATTTACTTATCGATATGCTTTGCTTTTTTATTATTTAACTCTTCATATTTTTTTGCTAGTTGTCAGTAAATATATAAAAATTACAAACATTTTATTTATTGATTGTTAATTAGTTAAATTTAATTTAATTGTTATATTGAAAATATCTACAATTTCTTCTTAAACAATAACTTCAGCATCAAGTTGTGTAAAGAAAGAAAAGCCAGTTGTGCCAGATAATTATTTAGATATTTAAATAGACTTTTTTTACCTTAAATATGAGCACTGCTTTATTGCAAGCACTGTGCTTTATAAAGATAATCAGACACGCAGCATTCTGTCCTCGCTTAGAATCGGACTTTGTGCAAATCGAAATTGGTATTTTTTGCATTTGCGTGGTCTGTATTTGGTTACAATCAGTGACCAGGGGCAAACAAGTTAAAGTTTCGCCAAACTTTCACTAAACATATGATAAAATGCATTTCACAACATTAACAACAACGATGACAATTTTTCTGCAATTCGTAGCTTGTTTTTATACCTGCATTTCCACTGATTTTTTTATGCTGGCCATAAAAATGCGCTGGATTTAACAAGTTTCAACTTGTTTGGGGAGTAGATAATTTGCTCAGCTGTTGGTCAACCTTCAAGTTTCAATATCAGGCCACAGGCCAGCACCAAACGTCGATAAGATATCAGAGAACCTTTCACTTTGGGCCAAAAAAAACAATAGTTATGACCATCAAATGGGTATTTATTTATTAGTTCATTAAACTCAAATGGAATAATTGATTTAGATTTGACAATGATTATCATAACAAAAAGAGATGTCTGCTGACGACAGCAAAAAAAAAATTGATTGTTTGCCACTGTTATTTCTGTTTTTGGGCCACAGCTCTGAACCGGACCGACGAGTTGGTCGCGTGCACAAATCAGCCCTGAACTTGACCAGGCCAAAACACACACACACACACACAAATGCTAACTGAATTGTTGTCGTGGCCGTGACTCTGTAAATAGAAGCAAGATGTTGTAGCAAGTGGTTGTAACAGTTAGCAAATGCCATTGCACATAATTGGCAGCTTGTGGTGCATGCAACAAGTTAGCAACAGCAGTGTCGGCATTGACAGATGTGGAATGCTGTTGTCTGCGGATGCTGCGGCCGCTGGTGTCGCAAGTTGCAGTTGCAATTGGCCACAGCTGTAATTTACAGATTTATTAAACGTTCGTAACGGTGATCTTGACCATTCTATTTGCCAACAGCTTTACACAGCGAGAAATTATACATGTGTTGAGAGTAGAGTAATTTTTTATAATAATTCAATTTATTCTTTAATTGCGTAATTTTTCTCTCAGTTCAACAAATGATTTATTTGGTTTTTAAATTGCAGACTCCTCGGACATTGTCGACTGCAAGCTGAAGCTGATACTGGGCTTGATATGGACACTCATTCTGCACTACTCGATCTCGATGCCCATGTGGGATGGCGAGGATGAGAAGCAATTGAATGGATCTGGACATACGCCCAAGCAGCGGTAAGTTATCTTTAATCTCTGCAGTTAAGAATTTGTTGCTCATGTTGCCCATTTTGTATGTTTGCAGCCTGTTGAATTGGATACACGCCAGGATACCCGATATGCCAATTAATAATTTCACCAACGACTGGACCACAGGCAAGGCTGTGGGCGCTTTGGTCGATGCCTGTGCGCCTGGCCTGTGCCCCGACTGGGAGATATGGGATCCCAAGGATGCCGTGCAGAATGCCTCGGAGGCCATGGGACTCGCCGATGATTGGTTGAATGTGCGTCAATTGATCAAGCCCGAGGAGCTTGTCAATCCCAATGTGGATGAGCAATCGATGATGACATACTTGTCGCAATATCCCAACTCCAAGCTAAAGACCGGTGCCCCACTGCGTCCCAAGACGAATCCCAATAGGTAAGCAGACATTTTTTGCTGAACGTTTAGGGTTTCTTTGCTGCACCTTGAGATAACTTTGCAACTGTGGCACGTAATATTTCCAAACTCTGTTATCAACTCAATTTTCTTCGACTTTTAAATTTCATTTTAATCGTGCAAAGCATTTTTGATTAAAACCCAAAATTGATATTCTAATCGTGTCCCTGTCTCTCTCTCTTACTCTCTCTCTATCTATCTATGTTTTCTCTTTTTCCTTTCACTCCAAATTTTAAATACATATTGTTTTTGGTATTTTTGCATAACGGGGCAAACTTTTAACTTATTGAATATTGTTCTCTTTTTTTTCTTATTGTTTTCCCAAACCGCTCGCATATAAAATGTTTGTATGTATTTTATATGTACTACTCTACCTGCCTATCTATAATAAATATATATATATTTATTTTATATATATATATATATATATATGTGTGTATATGTCTGATTATTGCAAAACTCAGCATTCCTCCGCCGCGGTAAGTTCTCGGCATGCTTCTTCTTTTTCTGTTTTTTTTTTTGACGATCGTTTCTTTTGGACTTGCGATTTTGATATGTATTCTTTTTTCTCGTTGGCCACTTTGTGGCATTTTGTATCTGTGTGCGACGGCTTCACATGATTTAAATGTTCTACCAGTTTTATTTTGGTATCTTTTTTTTTTTGTTGTTTTTTTTTTTTGCTGTTATCTGCGGCTTTGCGTTGCGCCTAGCCTTGAGCGCGCGTATCTAATGGATACTTCTCAACACGCTGGTTGGCAACGCTGTGTCTGGCTTCTGGCTGCCTGCTGCTTTTTGTTGTTGTTCTTGTTGCTGTTGTTGCTGTTGCTTGTCTCTTGGCTGTTGGCTCTTATACATAGCAAAATTCTTGTTTCACTTTGTGCGGCTTCATTAGCGTATTTTACTGCCAAGCTATTAGCACTATAAGCAATTTATTTTCGTAACGTGTTTCTATTCCTGCTAAGTTAATTTGCATAGTTTAGACGTCATTCTTTAATCCCAACAATGTATGCAATGCTCTAAAAAATAGGACTTGATTTTCTAAAAACAACAAACATATAATTTTCAATTTTATGACTCGTTTTTGTGTACAAATTGAGATTTTTTTCAATCTTTGTTTGTAATAACTTAATTTGCCTTCTAAGTTCAAGTTTTTATTTTCCATTTTCATATTGAATTTTTTAATACACCATTTTTTCTCTGTAAATATCTATGTTTATAATAATTTTGTTAAAATGTCATTGCTGAGCTGCCACGCCCACATTTAAGCCGAAGGCATTTTACTGCAAGCTAAATTTTTGTAAAGCTGACAAATAAAATCGTTGCATACTTTTAGCTGCTCTAATTAAATGCTGCACATATAAAAAGCGCTGCATACTTCTCAGCTGGCTGCGAAAATTTGATTAATATTTTCAATATGAAAAAAAATGTATTTCGATTGCTAAGCAAAGCTATAAACTAATAATTTACTGATTATCATTTGTCACAGAGTGCGTGCCTATGGTCCTGGCATTGAACCCATTGGTCCTGTCGTTGGTGCCCCAGCCAACTTTACAGTTGAGACCTTCTCGGCAGGCAAAGGTGAGCAAAAAAACGACAACTTTTAAATCTAAATATTAATCAAGGCAATTCGCAACTTGGTTAGGTGCTGTCGATGTAAACATCGAGGGACCCAACGGTGTGGTTGAGAAGGCCGATGTACGGTTCAATAATGACAAGAATCTCACGTACACCATTTCGTATATACCCAAGGAGGAGGGTGATCACAAGGTGGCCGTTAAGTTCTCGGGTCGTGATATACCCAAGTCACCGTTCCCCGTTAAGGTCGAGGGACATGCCGGCGATGCATCAAAGGTGAAGGTAACCGGTCCGGGCATTCAGCCCAGCGGTGTGACCATCAAGAAGTCCACCTTCTTCGATATACTCGCCAAGGATGCGGGTCGTGGTGTGCCCGAGGTGATCATCATTGATCCGGCCAATCACAAGACATCGGTGGCGGCCAAGGTGCGTCAGTTGGAGGATGATACTTGGCGCTGCGAATATGTCACCGCCCAGCAGGGTCTACACTCGGTGAATGTCTTCTTTGCCGGCACACCCATACCGAACAGTCCATTCCCCGTTAAGGTCGCCCCACTCTCCGATGCGCGCAAGGTTCGCGTCTCTGGCCGGGGACTGCAGGCGACCGGAGTGCGTGTTGGTGATGATGCTGATTTTAAGATCCATACCGAGGGTGCCGGCGAGGGTGTGCCCGAGGTGCGCGTCATTGGACCCGGTGGCATGAACCAAAATGTCATGCAATCCAAGGTCGATGGCAATACGTACGAGTGCCACTATTACCCAACCAAGGAGGGTCGCTATGTGGTCATGGTCACTTTCAGTGGCCAGGAGGTGCCCAAGTCACCGTTTGATGTGAAAGTTGGTCCCAAGAAGGAATCCTCCATTGTTGCCTATGGCCCGGGCTTGAGCAGCGGCGTCATTGGCTACCCGGCCGCCTTTGTGGTGGAGACGAATGGTGAGACGGGCGCACTCGGCTTCACTGTGGCCGGTCCCTCGCAAGCCGAGATCGAGTGCCATGATAATGGTGATGGATCCGCATTGGTCAAGTATCATCCAACTGCCGTCGGTGAGTATGCCGTGCATATTCTCTGCGACAACGAGGACATACCCAAGTCACCGTTCATTGCCCAAATACTGCCACGCACCGATTTCCATCCGGAGCTGGTTAAAGCTAGCGGTCCGGGTCTGGCCAAGAATGGCGTGACCATCAATCAGTCGACCAGCTTTGATGTGGATACCAGCAAGGCGGGCAATGCCCCACTCGATGCCATCGTTCAGGATGTCTATGGCAACAAGCTGCCCGTCCAGATCAAGAACAATCCCGATGGCACCAAGAAGGTCACCTATACGCCCACTACGGGCGTGCCACACACTGTGGAAGGTAAGTTGAGCGTTTCCAGCTGTGGCATATCCATGTTTCTAACCATTTCTTACTTCTTGCAGTCAATTATGGTGGCGTCTCCACGCCCAACTCGCCGCATCGCATCTATGTGGGCGTGCCCGTGGATGCGGCTAAGGTGCAAGCTTTCGGACCCTGGCTGCAGCCGGGTGTGCGTCCCAATGTGGCCACCCATTTCAATGTGGATGCACGCGACGCTGGCGAGGCGGAGCTGAAGGTAAAGGTTGTGCACGAGGATACCAAGCTGGATGTGCCCTGCCGCATCATCGACAACGACGACAGCACCTATTCGGTCGAAGTCATTCCACCCATGAAGGGCGCCTACACCACGACCATGACCTATGGCGGTCAACGTGTGCCCCTGGGCCAGAAGGTGGTCGTCGAACAGACCGTGGATGTGTCCAAGATCAAGGTCGATGGCCTGGAGCCAAGTAAGTACAATTTACAAACACGACTAACTTGACCAAATCACCTTTTTGGGATCTTTGATTTAGATGCACTCAGACAAAAACCAGTTCAAATATTTTTTATATCAAGAATTCGATTATTTTATATTAATCGTTATCGGGTTTGTTATCGTTTTTCTCTGAGTGTTCGTTCATATTGTGAGAGTCTTTGTATTTATGGTCTTAAGTCCAAATCATTTCACATTCACATCCACAAAAGCCGCGCCGCTGAACAGTTTGCAGCAGTTTCGCATTATCACCCATGGTCTGCCCAAGGCGGACTTGGCTGTGACGATAACCAGTCCGTCGGGCAACCGGGTTAAGGCCCACATTATACCCACGGCTGAGGGATTTTTGATCAACTTTACGCCCACGCAGCTGGGCGAGTATCTGCTGAGCATTTGCTTTGGCGGCACACCGATTACGCCACGCCCCTTCCGCCTACAGTGTTTGACCGGCAGCGATTCCAACAAGGTGCACGCCTACGGTCCGGGCTTGGAGCGTGGTATTGTTGGTCAGCCGGCTGAGTTTATGATCGATACCCGGGGAGCGGGCCAAGGTGGTCTGGGCGTGACCGTCGAGGGTCCGTGCGAGGCGGCAATTAATTGCCGGGACAACGGAGATGGCACCTGCAACGTGGCCTATCTGCCAACGGAGGCGGGCGATTACAGTGTCAACATTACGTTCAATGAGCGCCACATCACTGGCTCCCCATTCCAGCCACTCATTGTGCCCGTACCGAATCTGAAGAACACTCGGGTCAGCGGCATCGGCATCCAGCCGCATGGTAGGAGTTCCCATTGCCAAGTTACGAGTTGCCAAGTTACCAAAACAACTGCCGTGTAAACACCTCTAATCCGCCTACGCTCTAATCCAGCCAGCCAAATGCCCAGATTAAAGCCGCAAATCGCTGCTGCCTAATCTCTGATTGCCTCCTTGCCACCCAACGTTGTTGTTCTTCTTGTTCTGTTGTTGTCTTGCTTGTGTTGAAAACTAAACCATTTTTATACACTAATCGCATTTTATTGTTATCTAATCTTGCTGAGAATATTATTATATATTTATATAGAATATATATCCGTCTGTCTGACTACAATTTCCGTTCAGAGATCTTGAGTCAGATTTGTCTATTTGTTTAGCTGTCATTAAAACTATTTTCTGATAATTTAAACCTGGTTAAAATCTGTTTTGTTGTTATCTGCAATTAACCAAAACCGATTTGGTATAGAAATTTTTAAAAATCAGACAAATTCAATATAAATTTCTTAGTCTTAAGAACATTTCAATTGTTTACTACTGTTTTTGAACTATTTTTTATATAGACTTTTTGAAGAACCCTAAGAAATAGCATAAAATGCAAAATGCAGAAACGAGTATTTAAAATGAATGTTTCTAATATGTAAGCAAAAGTTAATCTGCACCAAAGTATATAGTACATACCCTATAGGGATCAATAGGAATATAGACTTTTTAAAGAACCCTAAGAATTTGCTGAAATTAATGTTTCTAATATGTAAGCAAAAGTTAATATGCATCAAAGTACTATATCCTATAGAGATCAATTTGGTACAAATTTTTTGATTTTGATTTTTATAAAGTACTTTTTGTTTTTCAAGAGATCTTTAAACTCACTTTTAACATATGATAATAATAATCCAATAAATTCTCTCCAAGCAACAATTAGCTCTGCAAGTGCAAATAAGTTTCGGCACTCCGAAAAAAAATTAACATAATATAATATTAAAATATACATTTTTAATTCTTATTGTTGTCCGTTGAAGTTGGCCAATAGTTGAGACCCATCACTAATCTCTTTGAATTTCGCTCATTAGGTGTCATCATGAATGCGGCTACAGACTTTATGGTCGATATGAGCAAAGTGGGCAGCAATATTGATTCTGGCAAGCTATCGTGTGCCATCTTCGATCCCAAGGGACATGTGCTGCCCAGCAAGATGGTGCAGGGGCCCACAGACGACATCTTCCGCATAATGTACACACCATTTGAGGCTGGTCGTCACACGATTGAGCTGATGTACGACAATATACCGGTGCCGGGATCACCATTTGTTGTGAATGTGAAGAGCGGCTGCGATCCGACTCGCTGCAAGGCCTATGGTCCTGGCTTGGAGAGTGGTCTGACCAATCAAAAGAACAAGTTCACCGTGGAGACCAAGGGAGCCGGTAATGGCGGCCTCTCGCTGGCCATTGAGGGACCCTCCGAGGCCAAGATGGTCTGCACGGACAATCGTGATGGTAGCTGCGATGTGGACTATCAGGCAACGGATCCCGGTGAATATGACATCACCATACGATTTGCCGACAAACATATACCCGGCTCGCCGTTCCGTGTGCTCGTCGAGGGCAGCGTGGATCCCAGCAAGGTGAAGGTTTACGGTGCGGGCATCGAGCATGGCCAAGTGCGCGAGAGTGTGCCGACCGTTTTCAATGTGGATGTGGGCGAGGCTGGTCCTGGCCCCATTGCCGTCAAGCTCACCAATTCCGAGGGCATACCCGTCGACAATCTGAGCGTCGAGGATAAGGGCAATTGCATTTATGCGGTGCACTATGTTCCCCCCAAGGCCGGCTCCGTGCTCACTTGCCAAGTGAAGTTCGCCGATGTGGAGGTGCCATGCAGGTGAGTTCACCACAAATCAAGTAGACACCTTGGCTGGTTATCATTTATTGGAATACCTATTTTTAGTCCTTTTGTGATGACCGTTTTTCCCAAATCGGAGGCGACCAAAGTCACCGTCAAGGGTGTCAACGAGACGAAGAAGACTCCGGCATCTTTGCCCGCTGAATTTGAGATTGATACAAAGCAAGCCGGTCAGGCCGACATCAATGTGGCCATCAAAAATCCCAAGGGCAAACCAATGCAGCCCCGCCTTGAGGAGGTAGCCAGTGGCACCTATGTCGTCTCATTCGTGCCGGACGAGTGCGGCACATATCAGTGCAGCATCAAGTATGGCGACAAGGAGATTGATGGCTCTCCCTTCAAACTCGAAGCATTCCCCACCGGCGAGGCCAAGAAATGCAAACTGGTCGAAGAGGCGCCCAAGATTCAGCCATCCGGCAGTCAGTCTCACATTAAAGTGGATGCACGCGAGGCTGGCAACGGAGCTGTCACCTGCAAGATAACCAACAAGGCCGGCAGGTCTGTCTAAAGGAGTCATCTCATCAATTTTTAAATACCTTAATGAATATAATTAAATTTTCTTCCGCAGTGAAATTGTTGACATTGATGTCATCGAAAAGGATGGCTTCTTTGACATTTTGTATGCCCTCAACGATCCTGGAGACTATGACATCAAGGTCAAGTTCGGTGGCAAGGATATACCGAACGGTAGCTTCTCCATTAAGGTAGCCTGAATTCAGACATTTACAAAATCAAACAGAACAAACAAATTCTTCACAACTCTAGTCAAAAAACAAATGCGATAAACTTTGTTGAAAAATTAGCAATTATTATCATAATTTATATTTATCAAACTCTAGTCAACTAAGCCAAAAAGGACCATCTGATATATACTCTAATCTACTCTAGTCAAATATTGCAGTCATTTTTTTTTGGTGTTTGTGTTTTGTGTTTTGTCCCCCTCAATGTTAACGTATGTCAAATTAATAATGTTAATTGAAAAGTCAAAATTCGTATTGCCAACAATACAATTGAAAAACAAGAAAAGAAAACACGCAAACAATTTACGTATATATGTATATATATATAAATCAAGCGTATATATTCAAGCAATGAAGACCCAGCAATAAAACAAAGAATACAATTTTAAGTGCAACATTGTAAAACATGACAACATAAAAATAAATGAAAACAACAAACAAACTTTGTTGAAAACCTCTCGAAATCGAAAAAAAAAACAATTCAAAAATCGTACAAATTTGAATCGCATGCAAATGTTAATCGTTTTCAAAATTATACAAAATCTGCTCTGCTATGCTAAATTACAAAATGCTTGATTTTACATTATGCATAAAATGCACAAAATTATTCAATTGTTTTAATGCTTCATTAGTATGTATGTATTAGTATGCGTAAGTTGTTTGTGTGTATTTGTAATTGCAATTGTAATAACACCACATATATATATATATATGTTTATATGTATATATATATATATATATATTCCTAGCCGCACAACCAATCCGATACCCCATACACATGCATTGGTTGCGCAAACTTTTCAAGCTTAAACACAATTACCATAAAAACAATATTAATTTATAATAATTGCTAATTTAACAACAAATTTTTTCTAACCCATTTGTACGAATACTTTGCAACAATCAAACAATATTTCTTTCAGCATAATCGTAAGTATTAAAAATGCTGACAAATTGAATAATGAAATGTCTGCAAAGCCGTGACAAGTATATTAAGGTGCCAGCAACAGCAACAAATGTGTTATGCGTTCTTAGAGCAGAACATATTAGATTAAACAACTTGCAATTTGCGGGCACTGTGCCCAGTGCCCATTCTCTATAAAAACAAACCATTTATTATGTTAATTTTTAACAGTTTCGCTTAATTAAGCCAAGTGTAAAATTGAATTTCATATGCCATTAGCAAATGAGGGCTCGTAAAGGTACATTTTGTTGTCCATTTTATGACAGTACTCCATAAATTTAATTATGTTATTATGCCGATGCTAAAATTGTCTACGTGACGCACACCACAACAACCATGTGTCTGATATGTTTTTAAGCATATATATATATATATATATATATATATATATATATATATATATATATTGTTTTTATTGTCTACTAATGTATATATAGACCTATAATGTAATTTAAAATTGGGGACAACCAAAAAGATATTAACATTGTAATATGTAAAATACCTGTGTGGTTGCTTAATATTATTTATATGTTTTCTTTAGAATGAGAAATTCAATATAGTAATAACCCTAGACGATTGAGAATGCATCTATAGTGAGATTTTCGATTTCCTAAACAACTTTTTGGACTTCTCATCCTTTATCTTGTATAGTCTGCAACTATTTACAGACTATTCTTTTATTTTCAAAACTTGGCATCCTCCTCACCACTGGTGAGAAAGTAATTGCGTGGAAAATAGATTAACACTTCGCATACATTTGAGATGAATTGCATTAAATTCATAATTAACAATGTTATAAAAATACTAATTATAAAAGTGCAATGCTGAGCAACATTTGTCCAAGCACAAATATTGCATTTTTTTTTTTAAAACGTCAAATATTTTGAAAACACTACTATGTATACTTTATAGTATATATATATATATATATATATATATATATTTATATATCTGTATATCTGTCATGTAGCTGAATTATAAATTTGTATATGTGTACAAATTATTTTTATATATTCAGAAATGAATATATATATAAATTTGTTGCTGTTGCACTACTAAATATATGCAAGCAAACACAGACTGCTGATTCACATTTGTTGTTGTTGTGGTTGTTGTTGTTGTTGTTGTGGTTGTTGCTGCTGCAGGCAATTGCGCGGCTACCATCAAATATCAAGTATACATCGGAGACTGTATGTGTAAATGCATTTTATAACAATTAAAATTCACTGAAAATAAGACATTAATTCACATTTCAAAAGATTATTTTTGTTTACTCTCTGTCTTTGTGCGTTTTTGTGGTAACTATTAGTAGCGTCAAGCGACAAAGTCGTGCAACTGCAACTAGTTGCCTTACCTAGTCGCGCACACAAATTGTTAGTCAGAGTTTGTCCTCGACGCCAGCGTCATCTTCATCGTTTGTCGATCCGTCGCGATTTACACAACTGGAATATTGTAAAGGTGGAAGGCAAAAATGTTATAGTTTTCGTTTGTGTGTTTTTTTTTTTTTAACGAATTCTGTGACGTTTTTTGATGCATGTCATACATGTGTAAAAATCTACGGGCTCTGTCATTAAATCGAGCATATATACATAAAATATATATATATATATGCTTATATAAGAGAAATATTTAATAATCGAATTTTTTCCCCAGTTGTCCAACTATTGATTGGCTGTGAATTCGCGTACTTCTTATTAATAGTGAAAATATTTTATTGAGATTTGTATCTTTGACTTTTTGGGCGATTTGGCCACAGATAAATGCCACGACGGGGATTATTTCAATATTTTCACTCATTATAATGCGCTTATGTAACAGCCATGGAAATTCTTATGACATGGCCAAAAACAAAAAGAAATGAAAACTACTACAAAACCATCAATCAATGCCACTTCCTCTCAAATTGTGTGTGTGCATTATTATTATTATTGTTATGTTTCAATCTTCGATTTTCATTGTTTCACACTTTCAAGTTTTTCGATTTCAATCAGTGGCAACAAGTTTTAATAATAAGCAGACACGGCCATACACATATCAAATATGTGTGCAAATTTCATCACGAGTGCAAATTGAGAGTAGACGGATATTTGGAATATCTATGGCCTATTTCGTACATAAGTAGTACTCTCGTGATTGTGTTCTAAATTGTAAAGCGCCAGCCAATCGCGTGCTTGGATGTTTTCATTTATGCATTTCAATTGAATTATACACATCTAAATCTGGTGGATAACTTTTGGTCATTTTCAAATTTATTTTCATTGACCTCAGGCTGTCGAAAGCATCGAACAATACTCGCACAGTGAATACGTCGAGGAACATACGACCAAAGTACTTCAGCAGACAACACAGGTGAGTAACTCTAGAAGAAGCTGTCTATATAGTGAAAGAAAATGTGAATACGTTCTAATATATATGTAAATACATAAATTATTATTTATATAAACAAATTTACTTAATTATTCTTACTTTGTTGTCCGATTGTTAAGAAATTGAATTCATCAAGAGTTGTCAACTATTTAATTTTAAGTCAAATAATGAATTTTATGTGTTTGGTTTTTGTGCAAGTGGAAACCAGATATACAATAATTATTTATAGTTATTTTTTGCTTGACAACATTTTCCCATGTTATTATTATGTAATTTCACCATTTTTATAGAGCGGTCTGGTCAACGGAAAATCGGAAGTTACTTATCGAAGTGTTGCCTTTGAGAAATTACCACTACCAACAACAGGCGGAAACGTCACAGGTACGTGCAACATATTTACTATTTACAATTATTTGTACGAGTCCCAACAGACATGTGAAGTAATCTCATAATATTTGCCTAAATAATTATCAAATTTAAAATTTTTTATTTATAATTATTTATACAAGTCACAACTGAAATGAAAAGTGATCGCTTAAAATTTGCCAAAATATTTTTTAAATTTACAACAAAAGACATGAAAAGTGATCTCATAATAATTTCTAAAATATCTATCAAATTAATGAAATAAACATATATATTTATGTAAAAAAAAAACAAATAAGTGAGTAACAAAAACATTTGTCACAAATGATTTAAATCAAACAAAAAATTATAATCTTAATACAATATTTAAAATGCAGTTCTTTAGTGAAATTTAGTGCAGTACGACGAAATAGTCGTCGGCTTTTACGTATAGAAAAACATATAGAAATGATGTGGAGCAGCCGAGACTGCGACATGTGAGATGCAGATAAATATGATGTTAAAAATGGGCGGACAGATGAACTGTCAGTGTGAAGACTGCTTGACGGCTTATCTTGCTAATTGTTGACAACGACATTGACTGATCACAGCAAAAGAAATTATCTTTTCTTGTTAAATTAATGTGATCCATTTTGCGATTTTTTTTCTGTTGTTGTTAACGGGTCATTGAATGAAAGTAATTGTGTATTTAAATGTGCACGTTAATTAGCGGAATTTATACGAATTGTCGATGGATTTACGAGTTGTAAAATGTTTTTCAAAAAATGCTCAACATGATTGATGAGCTGTATTGCTTTTAGATCGTTCACTTCTTTTTTGTATTTATTTGGCAAATCAATAAATACATATAAACTATATATACTTATATGTACATATGTATATATATATTAATATATATAAATTCATATATTCGAGCAGCCGCCGCCTGTTGCAAAATATTTGTTCGATTTTTCACGCTTCCATGCAATTTGCAAACATTTCGCATTTTCGTCGCTTGGCTACGCGGCAATGCGACCCCGTGTGTGACGCGAACTCGACGTACTGCACCCAATACAAGAAGAAGAGGAAGAAGAAGAAAAAAACGAAGACGAAGAATATCCGTGGTCTGGGCTCCTCATTAAGATCACACACATTTCACTTGGGCCATTTGCGAGACTCTCTGAATAAAATATCAATAAGTTGACGGGGCGCAAGTGTCGCCTCTTTGTGGCATGATGGCAACATGCAGCTTTTATGGCGCGCTCCATTTCGTTTGAAGATGGTTTATTGTAAATGATTCGTTTTGGCCAAATGACATTTTTTGTCGCGCATTTGTTGCACTGATTTTTCATAGCTCATCAGATGAAAAAATATTTTCTATTAGCTACTAAGTCGAGGATCTAACCTAGAATTGCAGTTGAATATCCAACTCGAAGTATCCTAATTGAAATTTGATCGGCAACTAATTGAAGCCGCATAAGTTGATCTTAAAATCTGTATACTAAAGTATTCTTATAGCTCTAACAAAAAATTGAATATTCAACTACAAATTTGGATTGTCGGTCGACAACATAAAATGAATATCACCAATTTGTTGTTCCAATCTTCCCGTGAGTTAGATTTTCTGGAAAAAAAAAGTTTTCTATAACCGATGCTTCTGTTGATATCGAATATAAATTCCATTTTATTCAAGCTAAACCTAAGATTGAAATTTGGAAGAACATCTTCAAAATTAATTACTATTTAATGAGAATTAAGATTTCTGAAAATTGCCCATTGATTAGATTGATTTTAGTCAATTGAACTTGTTGTCTTTCCTTGCAGAAATTGCAGAACTATTGCAAAATCAATTGCGCAAGAGCTAATAAATGAATTGCAAAGTTTTTTTTATATATATATTTATATATAATATATGTATATAGACACTAACGTCTGTGATTAATTTTATGTAATTATCCTATAGTCAAGAAAAACAGTTTGACAAAACGCTTAACGCATATTTTGCATTCCACAAATTGTTTTTATATATAAGGTTTATGGTTTGTTAAAATTGGCGTCTTCAAGCTATAAAAGTCTACATAGAAGTATCTGTATTTATTTTTAGATTATTTTTTTTTTCTTTTATTTAATGGGCAAATATTAATAAAATTTATGTTTTCTCAGCAGCAACAAGTAATAAATTGTATTTCCTATGAAATATTCTTATTTACATATAGATATATATATAGATATAGATACTTTTATTCATATAGGTGTGTCCAAATAAATGCAAAAAACAAAACTAATTTTATATTTGCACCTTTTCGATCTCGAAAATTTTGACAACTGTTAAAATGTCCAAGAGTACAAATACTAGAAAACGATGGCGCATTTTATGTTAGCTATGTTCTATATATATTTATCTATATAGAAAGAAAGATATATGTGTATATAGAAAGTCGCACACTTGTCATAAGCAAATATTTCCAATTTGCTGTATATTTTTTATATTTTATATATCGTTCAATGGCTCTGCCTGCTAGCCTGCTAGCCTGCTGCTGCCTACTTTATAGCACAAATACAATTTTCGATAGATCCCATATCTGTATGAATGTGTGTGTGTGTGTGTGTGTGTGTGTGTTTGTAAGAGTGTTGGCTGATCTATGCTGCCAGCGTCGCTGCTGCGAACGCATCTTTGTGGTAGGAATGGGCGTGCTTTTATATATTGGCCTTAATTTCGATTTGGAACTGTCGATGTTCACTTGAAATCGGGACGTAAAGACGCGCGGACCTTGCAAAACGTCGCTGGCAATTAAAATCGAATCGTGCGCTCAACAAATGACAAATTCATAAATTAAGCAACTAAAATTTAAGGCCCAGCCAATATTGAACTTTCAAGTGTGTTGTGCGTGTCGGCGTGTGTGCGTGTGTGATTGGCATAGGACTAAAAGACATTACAATTTACCTGTACATTTATTAGAAAATTGCATTATATAATTCTAACAGTGTGTTTAACTGTGAGTTTTATAGTCCTTTTTTTTTTGCTTGTGCTGTTTCAGCTCAGCAAGGATATGCCTTGACAGCATTTTATAGTAAATACATATTAAATACATATAACATAATGTTATAGCAAAATATATATAATTATTATATTTGCATAATCATGAGAAATTAATTCTTAACGCATATCCTTGCTACGTTGTGCAGACAAAACATGCAACAACAATTATTCGTGTTGTTAAATTAAATTGTTCTAAATTTTAAGTGTCTTTATTTCAAAATACAACCATCGCGTGCTTTAAACCATTTAAACACCAATTATAAAATAAAAATAATTAAAAATAAAAATATAAACGAAACGTAAAATTGCAATAAAAAAATGCACTTCAGTTGGTTATCTGAGAAAGCGCCAACGCCGGAAGCGACTTGGGCGGATCATTCGTATTATTTTCGACCATATTTCTATAAAGTTACCGTATCCGAACGCGATCACCCGGAACGTACTCACGTTTACTTCAATGAGACCATCATTCCCGAAAATCAAGGATTAAATGGTTCAGATTTTTTGCCATTAAACTTTAAATCATCGTTTTCAATTGTAACACATCAAGGTAACCAAAAATTCAAGAAAACAACGCATAAAACTTACTATGAAAATAACTAAGTAAATAATTGATACGTTTTCCTATAAAAGGATTGTTGCATATTTAATAAATAAATATACAAACTATAATAATTAATATTCATGGACTGTAATTAAATCCACATTCTGGATTTGTATCTGTAACCAAAACAAAAAAATATTGTGGTTTTTTATTCTTGATATTTTGCCAGGCCAAAATGACGCGGACGATGTCGTCAATAAACCCAATTTCGCTGACTAAAGCAACAAAAATGCGGTTTCATTTGTGTTAATGACAAAAATCGCAAACAAAACGCCTCCGATTGAAGACGGCGCTTGACCACACACACACACACACACACTACACACACCACACACATCCCGGCAGCGAGCAATGCAATTTTGATTTATGACCAAAAGTCTTAGAGATATGTCTTCTTTTATGGCAACGACACATTTGCCTATTGCAAAATGGCCAGCTAGTTGTTGCACATTAAATTTGGTGATTTATAATCAGAGTTCTCAACAAAGCGTAAAATTTGCTTAGAATGGCGGCGCACTCATTGAGTATGCTGCACTTGTTAATTATTGTTTACACTGCACAACAAGGAACTGCAAAAAAAATAAATATAGTTTTGTGAATTTAGTGTTTTACGCACTTTTGCAATTGTAAAATACATAGTCACCTTTTTACAAAATAAAATTAAACCATTTTCATAAATAGTTTTAACCAAATATGTCAAATATTTTCGCACTCTTTGCTGACTAATATTATATTCATTTTTTTTTTTTTTTGCTTTGCGCACATTGGCGAAAAGTTTCGCTGATATATGGAGAACAGAACGACTTGAGAGTCATTAAATCTTTCATTTGTCTTGCCAGCATCGTCCATTAGATGATGCCAAAAGATGCCTTTTTTCCCATGCTTCAATGGGCAATGCTGGCAGGTAGCCTGGGCCGAGGTTGTGGTGGGATAGGGTGATGTTTGAGGGTTTCGGACACTGGGAGAGACAGCAGCAAATGTTCAAACATAAATATTCACAAGTTACATTTTTTTTTTTTTTTTTATTTTGATGAGAACAGCTATAGAGTCTATAGAGTCTTGGCATAATTTTTTAATGCGTACAAATATTTCTTCAGATAATTTAAATTCTATTTTGTATTTAATGCACGCAGTCAGCGCCACATTTTGATCGTTAATGTGCAAAGTTCTTTGAAAAGTATTTCGAATTATTTTAATTTTACATGTCATTTCCTTTATGAAACCGAACAGCTGAAAGCGCACAGCCTTAGGGGTGGGTGTACAAATAGTTTATTTGGGAATTTTAATTTGAATCCATAGCCTCTGTTTATATTTTGCCACTTATGACGCATTATAACTTTAATGAATGCCACTTTGCTTGTGCCACAGCATGCGGCAAACGTGAGCCAATCAATTTTCAATTGTTTCCACTTGGCACTAAACACCACACATTTTCCACAATATCTTTTTTTTTCTACTTCTGCCTGTTTATTTCAAATATTTTTGCTGATATTTGGTCGTGGCACGCGACATGATTTTCTAATTTATGTTTGTGTTTGAATTTTTTTTTTGGCATTGTATTTTATTTATTTGTTCTTTTGCTTACATTTGAAAACAAAGAAATAAATTTGTCGGATAAATACAAATTTTACGCATCTTTAAATACTCAGTCTTTAGGAATTTATAACTTGTTCCCGATTAAGACAAATTAAAAATATTTCTTAGTTAAATCTTGTGTTAATGTGGGTGACGACAGCTAAACTAAAAGCATTGCGCTTGTCTATTTAATTTATCAACTTATTTAATGTGATATATGAATCAAAGCACTTACAGTTTTTGGAAAACAATTTGAGAGTCGCATCTGAATTATTTTGGTTCGAGCAACGATCTCAATTTAACTCAATTCGATGCAGGTTGAATTCTATCAAAAGCATTTTGCTCTTTCTGTCGCTTTTCGTTTCAGGCACTTAAAATTAATGATTCGCTCGTGTCTATATACACTTTGTTTATTTCAAATATTTTTGATAATTATATATAAATTTATTATATATGCTGCTTCATTTCTTTATAAATAGGATTCGCGCATACTAAAAATAACAAAATTTCAATACATATAGGCTACTATCGATATTTATCCATATAATAAAAAAATATCTCCAGCTCGATGAAACTGCACTAAAAAAATAAAATTAATGGGTTCACTTTAGGTATATAACATTTCTCTTGTATATAAGAGCACAGAAAAAATATATAAATTATGTCCTATATTCGACCTTTAAAAAACATCCGGGAAATGTATAAAACTAATTGTAGGCGTTGATAGAAATTTCTTTAGAAAGTCAAACATTACTGGGGACTCAGTTTGTGCTGATCATTCGTTGAGTTGAGAAGTGAATTTTGAGCGTTGTTTCCAAATTGAAGTAAAAGGATTATCCAACAAGGATATACACTCAATATATATATATATTGCGGGACAAAATTGTATGTGAATTGAAATATTTTTGTCCTTTTGTAATAAATTAAATTAAATTTGTAGAATATTCGTTTCGAGTAACGGATGAAAACATTTGGTGTCATTAATTAACTGTGCTTGTCACAAGATCACACAAGTTTCAAAAACATTTTATTTTTGGCATACGAAAATAGATTCGTTTAATAATAATTGTCACGTAAATTTGAAAATTAAAACTAAAATTATGATTCCACTTCAATATATCGACGAAGAAATTTTCGAAAAATTTATGACAACCTCCCACACAAAAATCTATGGTTTTGATTTCAACATTCCAAATTTGTATATGTATGCAATAATTTATAGTGACTCACCCTTCAATCTCCGGACTATTTTATTTTAAGGTTAAATTCAGTACCAAGACGCAATAACTGATGTTTTTTTTACTCTCTATTTACTTTTCAGCTGAAGTCAGAATGCCAAGTGGTAAGGTAGATAAACCCATTATTCAGGATAACCGTGATGGTACCGTCTCCGTGAAGTACGATCCACGCGAGGAGGGCTCCCACGAGCTGGTTGTTAAATACAATGGCGAACCTGTCCAAGGTAAATACGAGCGTCGAAGTACTCTATATAAATTTGTGTACTTATCCATTATTTATATGGGCTTTGCAGGATCTCCATTCAAATTCCATGTGGACTCCATAACATCCGGCTATGTGACCGCCTATGGACCTGGTCTGACGCACGGCGTCACTGGCGAACCCGCCAATTTCACCATCTCAACCAAGGGTGCCAGCGCCGGCGGCTTGACCATGGCCGTTGAGGGACCCAGCAAGGCAGACGTGAGTCACATTTGCACCTAGCCGACCTCAGTTCTGTAGTAGTTTTCTTTACTTTACAGATCAACTATCATGATAACAAAGACGGCACTGTTTCGGTGCAATATCTGCCCACTGCTCCCGGTGAATATCAGGTTTCGGTGCGTTTCGGTGATAAGCACATCAAGGGTTCACCCTATTTTGCTAAGATCACGGGTGAGGGACGCAAACGTAATCAGATTTCCGTCGGCTCCTGCTCGGAGGTGACGATGCCCGGTGATATTACCGATGATGATCTGCGTGCACTGAATGCATCCATTCAGGCGCCCAGTGGCTTGGAGGAGCCGTGCTTCCTAAAGCGCATGCCTACGGGCAACATTGGCATTTCGTTTACGCCCCGTGAGATCGGCGAGCATATGGTGTCTGTGAAGCGGTTGGGCAAGCACATCAACAACTCACCCTTCAAGGTGACGGTCTGTGAACGTGAAGTCGGCGATGCCAAGAAGGTCAAGGTTAGCGGCAAAGGACTCAAGGAGGGTCAGACGCACAGCGATAATATCTTCTCGGTGGATACCCGCAACGCCGGCTTCGGTGGTCTGTCTGTGTCCATTGAGGGGCCTAGCAAGGCGGAGATTCAGTGCACCGATAAGGATGATGGCACACTCAATATCTCCTACAAGCCCACCGAACCGGGCTACTACATTGTTAACCTCAAGTTTGCCGATCATCATGTGGAGGGTTCACCATTCACCGTCAAGGTGGCCGGCGAAGGCAGCAATCGCAAGCGCGAGAAGATTCAGCGGGAACGCGACGCGGTGCCCATTACTGAAATTGGCAGCCAGTGCAAGTTGACCTTCAAGATGCCCGGCATCACGTCCTTTGATCTGGCCGCCTGTGTCACCTCGCCCAGCAATGTTACTGAGGATGCTGAGATTCAGGAAATTGAGGATGGTTTATATTCGGTGCACTTTGTGCCCAAGGAGCTGGGCGTTCACACCGTTTCGGTGCGCTACTCCGAGATGCACATACCCGGCTCGCCGTTCCAGTTCACAGTGGGTCCACTGCGTGATTCGGGCAGTCATCTGGTCAAGGCCGGCGGTTCTGGTCTGGAGCGTGGCGTTGTCGGCGAGGCGGCCGAGTTCAATGTGTGGACACGCGAAGCGGGCGGCGGTTCGTTGGCCATTTCTGTGGAGGGTCCCAGCAAGGCGGACATTGAGTTCAAGGATCGCAAGGACGGCAGCTGCGATGTTTCCTACAAGGTGACAGAGCCTGGAGAGTATCGTGTTGGTTTGAAGTTCAACGACCGCCATATTCCCGACTCACCGTTCAAGGTGTACATCTCACCGGATGCTGGCGATGCTCACAAGTTGGAGGTGCAGCAGTTCCCACAGGGCAACATTCAAGCCGATGCGCCCTATCAGTTCATGGTGCGCAAAAATGGCGCCAGGGGTGAGCTGGATGCCAAGATCGTGGCACCCTCCGGCACCGATGACGATTGTTTCATCCAGGCCATCGATGGCGAGATGAGCTCGGTGCGCTTCTATCCACGCGAGAATGGTATTCATGCGATTCACGTCAAGTTCAACGGTGTCCACATACCCGACTCACCCTTCAGAATCAAGGTGGGCAAGGACGTTGCCGATCCGGCGGCAGTGCATGCCTCCGGCAATGGCTTAGAAGATGTCAAGACTGGCCACAAGGCCGATTTCATAATCAACACCTGTAATGCAGGCGTTGGCACATTGGCCGTTTCCATCGATGGGCCCTCCAAGGTCGCCATGGATTGCACAGAGGTGGAAGAGGGCTACAAGGTGCGATACACACCTCTTCTGCCCGGGGAACATTACATCACGATTAAATACAACAATATGCACATTGTGGGCTCGCCGTTCAAGGTGAATGCCACCGGCGATAAACTGGCCGATGAGGGTGCCCAGGAAACATCGACAGTCATTGTGGAGACAGTGCAAAAGATTGCCAAGGGTGGCAAAAGCACTGGCGTCCATTTGCCCAACTTCAAGTCCGATGCCAACAAGGTGGTGTCCAAGGGTATGGGCCTAAAGAAGGCCTACGTTGGCAAGCAGAATCAGTTCAGCATCTGCGCCACAGATGCAGGTGAGTAATGACTATAAATAATACAGGAGAGCCGCAATCTGAATTGAAACCTTCTCTTCTAGGCAACAACATCCTGTATGTGGGCATGTACGGTCCGAAGGGACCCTGCGAGGAGTTCCACGTCAAACACGCTGGCCACAACAATTACAATGTTCAGTATCTGGTGCGTGATCGCGGCCAGTATGTGCTGCTTATCAAATGGGGCGAAGACCATATACCCGGCTCCCCATTCCAGATCGACGTCTAGGCTAATGCCAAAACCAATCATATATATCCATACATAAATACTATACACAGGCCCATCCCCGAATGTCCACGTCTGTTCCATGAGCCAACGTTTATTCTGTGTGTCTTTGTTTTTAATTTTAATTCTTTGCCTATCATTATTATAAGTGATTATATTATTTTTTGTTATTTGTACATAAAAAAAAATATGTGTTTTCGACTTAAAAAAAAAAAAAACAGTTTACGCGCCATTTTCACTTATTAATTGATTTGGTTGTTTTTCTTTGTGAATACGTAAACTAAATAAAAATTAAATTAAATTCATTCAACTAATTTTCATAATCGAGATTCAAATGAGTTGATAAATATCAATTAAACACAATGTTAAAAGAAAAAATTCAAATAAATCTCTTAAACAATTATTTAATACTTAAGCCAAACACTTATGAAAATGATTAATATGATTATAACGTATTATGTTTTTTATTATCACTATCGCGATGTAATTTACGTAAACTCAAATAAACAAATACAAAAATACACACAAACATTTAATAATAGTAATAAGGCTCGGCAGCAAACTAAATACTTAAAAAAAAAGTACACTTAAATCAGTCATTTCTGTTGCCAAGTTTTAGTTGCTTCATATGCATTTCACAAATGACGTTGTAGATTCTTTTTTTTGCCTCTATTAATAGATCATCGTTCAACAAGTTCAACTCTTTAACAACAAACTGTCCAAACTGATCAGATAGCTGAATTTTGCCGGCACGTCGATCTGAATTTTGATTACTGGACACCTCCGTTGATTCATCTTTTAGAATCTCAAATTCGAAAGTTACTGGGTCACTTAAGTCGATTACATCTAATGAAACATCTGTTAGATTAATTTCTTTGCGTACATCTTCAGTATTCTCCACTGTATCATTATCGATTTTTATGGTTCTATTTTTTTTCACTGGTGGCTCATCATCAACTATTTCAACTTTTTTGCATGTTTCTGGGTAGATTGTTGTTGAATTAGTTTTATCTTGTGCATCATCAGTAATCTCCAACGAAATGTTGACATTGATATCATCACGTCTTATGGTAGGCTGATCAGATGTCTCCAAAATATCCAGAAGTTCTCCAACCTTGGCATAGTTAGCCCATGTGTTATCCGAATTTATTTTCCTGAATATATATATAAAAAATGTAATATTTTAATGTTGTGATATTAGGAATATTATAACTTCCAATGATCTTACCGAAATTTGCGAATAAGTGTATCAATTTTCAATTTAATATTTTTGATGCCGATATCAATGCCTAGAAAACGCAGTTCGGACTCCATTTTGTCATAAGCTTCAAGCTTCGATTTGTTGTCTCGCCACTTTTCTTTGTTTGTTTGCCATACTTTAATGAAAATATCTTCATCTTGTTGACTCCATTTGCGCCTTGCTAATTTTTGTTTGTTCTGTCGAATAGTATTATCCACTCTTATATTGCGCAGACGTTTCGATTTCTTTCGCTGTGCTCCATCTTTTGATGTTGCTCTAATATTGTCCTCGTGGGATGATTCTTCTGAGGTAGGAGACTCCTCATCACCTGAAATGCAAATAAAATTAAAAGTATAAAGTTAAAGTTCTAAGAATTTTCTCTCACTTACTTGAGCCATCTTCATAGTACGATTTATTTAAGGCTTCACATTCAATAATTGGGACCATTTTGATAAAATAGCTCCATTGTTTTCGCGCTTCCTTGTCGTTTTTAACACTGAAATGGAGTTTGCCATTACATTAAGCCTTGAAAGGGATCAGCAAATACAAATACCTATTATATCTCCTCCTGAACGTCCTCATCTTTTGCAGGATTTTTCCTTTTGGTGCATAAATTCCTTCGCCCGAGAGATCAGCGACCAAGTCCTTGAGAAATTCTTTATGTGTTTTACCATCACGTTGCTTTACCAAATTACTGTACCAGATGCGCAGAAAAGTTACGTCCTCCTCCGGCGACCAGTTCTTTCGGTTGCCACTCACTAAAGATATACCGCATTTATACACAATTTAAATGTTATTTTACACAAATATACTTACTTTTAAATACTGTTGTTTGATATGTATTTAATTATTTGACAGTGCTCGCCGAGCATTAATTTCAAACAATGAGTTATTTATATTCAAGGTACGCCACAAGCGCGCGCCGTTTCGTTATTACGTCACAAACATGTCAACTCAAGCCAAGGCAATCAGACACATCAGATGTGACGTCACATGCCGCTAAAACGGTGTATATATCCTTTTCACGCACCATGAGAGCAAACGAAAACAGCTGTTAACAGCGCTGCCACACTGTTAACATTAAATTTTACTTGAAATCGTTAAGATAAGATTTTGTTAATTTAATTTGCAGCATTCTGGCATAGCATATGATGTTAACAAATTTCCATTATAATCTTTGCAAAATTAGGTTCACCTTACATAAATTATAAGAAAACGCAAAGCTTATGAAGTTATTTTCTGTTATAAAAACAACCGCTATTAAATACTGGTTTTTTCTTTGTCGCAGGTTCTTGTATAGGGTATATAGCATGGTCGCGCGCCATTGTTACAGTGGCTAAGCTGAAATCAAATTAAAAAAAACGCAGCGTAATTTTAATGACAAATTATAATTCGACCATATCCTAGCAGATTTTCGAAGGATGTACTGAAATGCTTTTAATAATAAGAAGAATCCAAACACTTGTCTAGAGCAACTTTCTGTTATATGTCAAGTGAGAAATTTTAGAACTTAACGAATAGTTTGCCAACATTTTTGGATATTAATAGTCAATTTTTCTTGTTGAGTTGGGGAAATAAAAAATAATTCTTTAATTAAAATTCTCGTAATTACATATTCTATTTATATTTATAATTTTAATATATATTAAAACTTATTTACAAGGTAGTGCACTAAGAGAATATATATTTATGTGTTACAAATAGATAAATAATTTATATTTAGGTATGTTTAAACCATGCTTTAAGGACACTCGTTTTATCAAGTTTGCTGAATACAAATTTTAAAACATGATTTCTTTTATATCTGGTTTACTTAGTGCTAGAATGGCTCAGTAGTAGTGTGATTTTAGTGTATTTAACAATGTGATGATTTTACAAAAGCTGCATTTGGAGGAGTGACTTAATAACCGATCTTCTTAACAGAATGAAGGATGAATATATTTATGATAAGGATGCTTTTTTTATTTTTATTTATTTTTTGCCATCTAATATTGGAAATATAGGAACATTACGAAAAAAAACATCTAATTATCAATTAGAATAAATGAAGCAATTGAAGTCAAAATTATAAAAATGTTTTAATTCATTTTGTGCCTTAACTAAGTTGGCTAACTTACACGTTTATATCACTTTTCGCAAATAATATTCAATATTAAGGCTGTTGAATAATAATAAGGTCGAGTTTTCTTTCTTCTTATTTTTATTTTTTTTTTTTTTTTGGTTGAAAAGTTTTAGAACTGATTGGATGTGGCTTAGAAGATGCTAATGTCGAACTCGCTGACAATGCCCTCAAGAAACACTTTGAGCTTATCATAGGAGTGAGTGCGCCAATATATATTATCGTTGACCTGCTCCATTGCTATGCCAATGGCTATTTCGACGGCCTTTAGGCCCAGCTTGCGACATTTGGCACTCAATGCCAGAAGCTTCTGTTTATGATTTTCCTTGTTCATATAGATGGTCAGCGATTTGATCATTTCTGATATGGTCGAGAAGCCATCGCCATAGCTGTAAAATGAATGAATTCAATAAATTAATGGAAATACTTAAGGAAAGAGTGCAAACTGAATTTTTGATCAGGGTTACTCACTAGTCAGAAATTTCCTTAATGTTCGTGTGCAAAAAATCAAATGCCATTTCATGTCCAATTGAATTTGAGGCAACAGCTCTGAAGGCCAAGGCACCATCTTGCTTCAAGATGCCCGATGTGGAGTTAAGTGTCAAGTTCAGGAATCTAAAAGACAGCAGAAAGGTATTCAGTATACGATCATAATTTGCCTAACATTCGAGTCAGATCACAATAAGTCAGATAAAAAAAAAACTAGGGATGATATTAAACTTACTTGGACAGCAGCCAGGGCTTTGTGGTGCAGCCAAGTGAGGTGAGTATTTCCTCCTTTTCGGATGCACTGTTTGTCCTCTTGTATTGCTTGTAGGCGAAATACCACTCCTGATAGGAGCCCTCCGCCAGCGCCGTGCAATAAATGACAGATTTCAGATTTGGCTTGATACTGCAAGAAAAAGTTTATTAAGATTGATTACCAATGATAATGATCAAAGTACTTACGGATTCCTTATGGGATCTTGCATCCATTCGCGGAACTTCAAATACAAAAATACACACAAACATTTAATAATAGTAATAAGGCTCGGCAGCAAACTAAATACTTAAAAAAAAAGTACACTTAAATCAGTCATTTCTGTTGCCAAGTTTTAGTTGCTTCATATGCATTCCACAAATGACGTTGTAGATTCTTTTTTTTGCCTCTCTGAAATGCTTTTAATAATAAGAAGAATCCAAACACTTGTCTAGAGCAACTTTCTGTTATATGTCAAGTGAGAAATTTTAGAACTTAACGAATAGTTTGCCAACATTTTTGGATATTAATAGTCAATTTTTCTTGTTGAGTTGGGGAAATAAAAAATAATTCTTTAATTAAAATTCTCGTAATTACATATTCTATTTATATTTATAATTTTAATATATATTAAAACTTATTTACAAGGTAGTGCACTAAGAGAATATATATTTATGTGTTACAAATAGATAAATAATTTATATTTAGGTATGTTTAAACCATGCTTTAAGGACACTCGTTTTATCAAGTTTGCTGAATACAAATTTTAAAACATGATTTCTTTTATATCTGGTTTACTTAGTGCTAGAATGGCTCAGTAGTAGTGTGATTTTAGTGTATTTAACAATGTGATGATTTTACAAAAGCTGCATTTGGAGGAGTGACTTAATAACCGATCTTCTTAACAGAATGAAGGATGAATATATTTATGATAAGGATGCTTTTTTTATTTTTATTTATTTTTTGCCATCTAATATTGGAAATATAGGAACATTACGAAAAAAAACATCTAATTATCAATTAGAATAAATGAAGCAATTGAAGTCAAAATTATAAAAATGTTTTAATTCATTTTGTGCCTTAACTAAGTTGGCTAACTTACACGTTTATATCACTTTTCGCAAATAATATTCAATATTAAGGCTGTTGAATAATAATAAGGTCGAGTTTTCTTTCTTCTTATTTTTATTTTTTTTTTTTTTTTGGTTGAAAAGTTTTAGAACTGATTGGATGTGGCTTAGAAGATGCTAATGTCGAACTCGCTGACAATGCCCTCAAGAAACACTTTGAGCTTATCATAGGAGTGAGTGCGCCAATATATATTATCGTTGACCTGCTCCATTGCTATGCCAATGGCTATTTCGACGGCCTTTAGGCCCAGCTTGCGACATTTGGCACTCAATGCCAGAAGCTTCTGTTTATGATTTTCCTTGTTCATATAGATGGTCAGCGATTTGATCATTTCTGATATGGTCGAGAAGCCATCGCCATAGCTGTAAAATGAATGAATTCAATAAATTAATGGAAATACTTAAGGAAAGAGTGCAAACTGAATTTTTGATCAGGGTTACTCACTAGTCAGAAATTTCCTTAATGTTCGTGTGCAAAAAATCAAATGCCATTTCATGTCCAATTGAATTTGAGGCAACAGCTCTGAAGGCCAAGGCACCATCTTGCTTCAAGATGCCCGATGTGGAGTTAAGTGTCAAGTTCAGGAATCTAAAAGACAGCAGAAAGGTATTCAGTATACGATCATAATTTGCCTAACATTCGAGTCAGATCACAATAAGTCAGATAAAAAAAAAACTAGGGATGATATTAAACTTACTTGGACAGCAGCCAGGGCTTTGTGGTGCAGCCAAGTGAGGTGAGTATTTCCTCCTTTTCGGATGCACTGTTTGTCCTCTTGTATTGCTTGTAGGCGAAATACCACTCCTGATAGGAGCCCTCCGCCAGCGCCGTGCAATAAATGACAGATTTCAGATTTGGCTTGATACTGCAAGAAAAAGTTTATTAAGATTGATTACCAATGATAATGATCAAAGTACTTACGGATTCCTTATGGGATCTTGCATCCATTCGCGGAACTTCAAATACAAAAATACACACAAACATTTAATAATAGTAATAAGGCTCGGCAGCAAACTAAATACTTAAAAAAAAAGTACACTTAAATCAGTCATTTCTGTTGCCAAGTTTTAGTTGCTTCATATGCATTCCACAAATGACGTTGTAGATTCTTTTTTTTGCCTCTATTAACAGATCATCGTTCAACAAGTTCAACTCTTTAACAACAAACTGTCCAAACTGATCAGATAGCTGAATTTTGCCGGCACGTCGATCTGAATTTTGATTACTGGACACCTCCGTTGATTCATCTTCTAGAATCTCAAATTCGAAAGTTACTGGGTCACTTAAGTCGATTACATCTAATGAAACATCTGTTAGATTAATTTCTTTGCGAACATCTTCAGTATTCTCCACTGTATCATTTTCGATTTTTATGGTTCTATTTTTTTTCACTGGTGGCTGGTCATCATCAACTATTTCAACTTTTTTGCATGTTTCTGGGTAGATTGTTGTTGAATTAGTTTTATCTTGTGCATCATCAGTAATCTCCAACGAAATGTTGACATTGATATCATCACGTCTTATGGTAGGCTGATCAGATGTCTCCAAAATATCCAGAAGTTCTCCAACCTTGGCATAGTTAGCCCATGTGTTATCCGAATTTATTTTCCTGAATATATATATAAAAAATGTAATATTTTAATGTTGTGATATTAGGAATATTATAACTTCCAATGATCTTACCGAAATTTGCGAATAAGTGTATCAATTTTCAATTTAATATTTTTGATGCCGATATCAATGCCTAGAAAACGCAGTTCGGACTCCATTTTGTCATAAGCTTCAAGCTTCGATTTGTTGTCTCGCCACTTTTCTTTGTTTGTTTGCCATACTTTAATGAAAATATCTTCATCTTGTTGACTCCATTTGCGCCTTGCGAATTTTTGTTTGTTCTGTCGAATAGTATTATCCACTCTTATATTGCGCAGACGTTTCGATTTCTTTCGCTGTGCTCCATCTTTTGATGTTGCTCTAATATTGTCCTCGTGGGATGATTCTTCTGAGGTAGGAGACTCCTCATCACCTGAAATGCAAATAAAATTAAAAGTATAAAGTTAAAGTTCTAAGAATTTTCTCTCACTTACTTGAGCCATCTTCATAGTACGATTTATTTAAGGCTTCACATTCAATAATTGGGACCATTTTGATAAAATAGCTCCATTTTTTTCGCGCTTCCTTGTCGTTTTTAACACTGAAATGGAGTTTGCCATTACATTAAGCCTTGAAAGGGATCAGCAAATACAAATACCTATTATATCTCCTCCTGAACGTCCTCATCTTTTGCAGGATTTTTCCTTTTGGTGCATAAATTCCTTCGCCCGAGAGATCAGCGACCAAGTCCTTAAGAAATCCTCTATGTGTTTTACCATCACGTTGCTTTACCAAATTACTGTACCAGATGCGCAGAAAAGTTACGTCCTCCTCCGGCGACCAGTTCTTTCGGTTGCCACTCACTAAAGATATACCGCATTTATACACAATTTAATTGTTATTTCACACAAATATACTTACTTTTAAATACTGTTGTTTGATATGTATTTAATTATTTGACAGTGCTCGCCGAGCATTAATTTCAAACAATGAGTTATTTATATTCAAGGTACGCCACAAGCGCGCGCCGTTTCGTTATACGTCACAAACATGTCAACTCAAGCCAAGGCAATCAGACACATCAGATGTGACGTCACATGCCGCTAAAACGGTGTATATATCCTTTTCACGCACCATGAGAGCAAACGAAAACAGCTGTTAACAGCGCTGCCACACTGTTAACATTAAATTTTACTTGAAATCGTTAAGATAAGATTTTGTTAATTTAATTTGCAGCATTCTGGCATAGCATATGATGTTAACAAATTTCCATTATAATCTTTGCAAAATTAGGTTCACCTTACATAAATTATAAGAAAACGCAAAGCTTATGAAGTTATTTTCTGTTATAAAAACAACCGCTATTAAATACTGGTTTTTTCTTTGTCGCAGGTTCTTGTATAGGGTATATAGCATGGTCGCGCGCCATTGTTACAGTGGCTAAGCTGAAATCAAATTAAAAAAAACGCAGCGTAATTTTAATGACAAATTATAATTCGACCATATCCTAGCAGATTTTCGAAGGATGTACTGAAATGCTTTTAATAATAAGAAGAATCCAAACACTTGTCTAGAGCAACTTTCTGTTATATGTCAAGTGAGAAATTTTAGAACTTAACGAATAGTTTGCCAACATTTTTGGATATTAATAGTCAATTTTTCTTGTTGAGTTGGGGAAATAAAAAATAATTCTTTAATTAAAATTCTCGTAATTACATATTCTATTTATATTTATAATTTTAATATATATTAAAACTTATTTACAAGGTAGTGCACTAAGAGAATATATATTTATGTGTTACAAATAGATAAATAATTTATATTTAGGTATGTTTAAACCATGCTTTAAGGACACTCGTTTTATCAAGTTTGCTGAATACAAATTTTAAAACATGATTTCTTTTATTTCTGGTTTACTTAGTGCTAGAATGGCTCAGTAGTAGTGTGATTTTAGTGTATTTAACAATGTGATGATTTTACAAAAGCTGCATTTGGAGGAGTGACTTAATAACCGATCTTCTTAACAGAATGAAGGATGAATATATTTATGATAAGGATGCTTTTTTTATTTTTATTTATTTTTTGCCATCTAATATTGGAAATATAGGAACATTACGAAAAAAAACATCTAATTATCAATTAGAATAAATGAAGCAATTGAAGTCAAAATTATAAAAATGTTTTAATTCATTTTGTGCCTTAACTAAGTTGGCTAACTTACACGTTTATATCACTTTTCGCAAATAATATTCAATATTAAGGCTGTTGAATAATAATAAGGTCGAGTTTTCTTTCTTCTTATTTTTATTTTTTTTTTTTTTTTGGTTGAAAAGTTTTAGAACTGATTGGATGTGGCTTAGAAGATGCTAATGTCGAACTCGCTGACAATGCCCTCAAGAAACACTTTGAGCTTATCATAGGAGTGAGTGCGCCAATATATATTATCGTTGACCTGCTCCATTGCTATGCCAATGGCTATTTCGACGGCCTTTAGGCCCAGCTTGCGACATTTGGCACTCAATGCCAGAAGCTTCTGTTTATGATTTTCCTTGTTCATATAGATGGTCAGCGATTTGATCATTTCTGATATGGTCGAGAAGCCATCGCCATAGCTGTAAAAAGAATGAATTCAATAAATTAATGGAAATACTTAAGGAAAGGGTGCAAACTGAATTTTTGATCAGGGTTACTCACTAGTCAGAAATTTCCTTAATGTTCGTGTGCAAAAAATCAAATGCCATTTCATGTCCAATTGAATTTGAGGCAACAGCTCTGAAGGCCAAGGCACCATCTTGCTTCAAGATGCCCGATGTGGAGTTAAGTGTCAAGTTCAGGAATCTAAAAGACAGCAGAAAGGTATTCAGTATACGATCATAATTTGCCTAACATTCGAGTCAGATCACAATAAGTCAGATAAAAAAAAAACTAGGGATGATATTAAACTTACTTGGACAGCAGCCAGGGCTTTGTGGTGCAGCCAAGTGAGGTGAGTATTTCCTCCTTTTCGGATGCACTGTTTGTCCTCTTGTATTGCTTGTAGGCGAAATACCACTCCTGATAGGAGCCCTCCGCCAGCGCCGTGCAATAAATGACAGATTTCAGATTTGGCTTGATACTGCAAGAAAAAGTTTATTAAGATTGATTACCAATGATAATGATCAAAGTACTTACGGATTCCTTATGGGATCTTGCATCCATTCGCGGAACTTCATTTGGGCTACCTGAGTGCAGCGATCATAGTTGAACTTGCAGGCCAGATTGGCAACCAACGCGCGATGCTTCAACTGCAGATGTGACTCATTGTCCGGCTCATGGAGACCATAACGATCGAACGCGGGACTCACAATGAACTTCATGAAAGCCTAAAAGATAACATTATGATATAATTCATATATATAAGTTAAAATTAAAGACGAAATTATTAATGTTTTTAATAACGTTCTGGTAAAAATAATTGTTGACTATCGAAAATTATTAATTATAAATGTAAAACAAATGTTGGAAATTACTCAGATCATTTTTAATGATTTTAATAATGTAAATCGTACTGACGAAGCGTTTGTGTAGCCGCCTCCTCAAAAGCATAGCCTCAGTGTGTACCTTCCCTTCCCTAACCACACATCTCACTCTGGGCCGGACTAAGGTGTGATTGTTACCGTGCCGAGGCTGAGGGCCCGGGTTAAAAACTAGCCCAGTCTCATACGGTGAGCTCAGGCAAATGGCGACCGCCTGTTCTAATTAGCCTTACCCGGGTAATGCGGATCTCTGCCCGGGCGGAAATACCTTTCTCTGCAGTACGTGGGACCAAACATGAAAAGTCCAAAAAGTCGCAAGACATCTGACGAACCCTCGAGAGGGTGAGGTCATCTAATGTGGTAGACCATCCTCCACAACGTGCTACTCCAGCACCATATAGGAGAGTGCCGCAGGCACAGCGTGCCCCAGCTTCGTTGCGCGGAAGTGTGGTGGTCGGACCACCACAATCGGCAACGAATCTAAGGGCAAGAAAGACGGCAAATCTCCTCCCACCAAGAGGCCAACCCGGATAGCTTGATGACCCGAAACCAATCTCTGGACACGCGGGGACATAACACCCAATAGATGACTGAAGTCATCAACACTGGGCTAGCCCAAGTGAACATCCATCACGCTAAGGCAGCTTCGGCAATCTTTGCAAGGACGTTCACCAAACAGCACCTTGGGCTAGCCCTGGTACAGGAGCCATGGGTGCACGATGGAGTGAAGGCTTGTACACGGCCGATTCAAAGGTAATCTGGGATCAAAGAGACCCAGCACCTACAGCATGCATTATGGTGAGAAGGAGTATTTCCTTTACCATACTTTCAGAGTTCCTCACCAGAGACTGTGTCCCAATACTACTACAAGGTAGTGGTAGTATGGTCTCTATGGTGGCGGTGTCTGCATACTTTGCAGGAGACGTAAAATTCAGACTTACCCTGAAAGTCTCATAGGCAGGTTCTCGGGTGAGACTATAGATAAGATAATTAAGACCCGGCTTGGCTGCGCTCCACAGCAGCTCATCATCCTTAGCTGTGAACAGCTCCATTAAGAAAGTCAACCTGGAAATAATAATGATTGTAGATAAATCCAAAAAAAAAAAAAAACTGAAAGGTTGCAACATACGGTATATCATAGGACATGTATTCTGCCTGGGACAGATGCAGTGCATCATCCATGAGTTGGGCTCGTGTTATTGTTGGTAGATTGCTAAAGTTCTTCTTCAGTGCCAGCCAGGAAGTCATGTCATAGTTGACCCGATAATAGCTCTGTCTGTTCAGATTCAAATAGACAACGTTGTCGCTGTTGTCCATTTTGGTAAATGCATCGCTGATCACAATCTGCTCCTGGTCCTGGGTCATCCAGTGTGTGGGTATATTGTCGCCCTTGTGGAACTCATCCGTTTCGTAGGTAATGGGAATGAACCAACGGCTGTGGTCCAACGGATTGCGAGATGGCAGCAAATAACGCTCCTGACGCAGCACCAGATCGGCTCCATTGCGCTCCACATGGACCAACGGATAGCCGGGCTGTGTTATCCACGAGTCCATAACCTGTTTGACATTCATATCCTTGGGCAGTGTGCCCTTCTCGTGTCCGTGTCGTGTGAGGAAGGCCCAGAGATCATCGCGTTCAATGTTCCCATAGGCGAAGGTCTTCAGCAAATCCTGCGTTGCCGCACGGAATGCATCGTCACCCACAATGGAGTTCAGCATGCGCAGCAGTATTGTGCCCTTGGAGTAGCTAATGGGATCGAAGATGCGACGCACATCGCTGCTCGTCTTCACATCGAAAGAGATCGCATGCGAGGAATTGGCAGCATCATGTTGCATCGACTCCTTGAATTCCTGGAAGATAAATAGTATATATAAAATTGGAAAATTAAAAAAAAAAAAAATAGCTCTGAATTACCAGTATTGTAAAGGTGTCCATGATCTGAAATTCAGGATGCACATGGTCCAGCGCCTTGTAGCTCATGTAGCAGGCAAAGCCCTCCTTAAGCCAGAGATCATCCCACCACTTGGGTGTAACCAGATTGCCAAACCATTGATGTGCCAACTCATGTGCTATGATCTGTGCCACATATTGCATATGCTCCGATGATGAAGCCAGCTCAAGATCCTCTGGCACCAGCATCGCCGAGTCGCGGAACGTAATCAGACCCCAATTCTCCATGGCACCGAAACCAAAGTCTGGCACCGTAACTAGATCAACCTTCGGTAGCTCATTCTTGATGCCAAAGTATTCCTCATAGTAGGGTAAAAACAGGCGCACCATTTTATAGGCATAGTTGGTCATTTCAACAAACGTTGGGCGGGTCCAGATCTCCACGCGCGGCTCAAGCGCACGATCCAGATCCCCATACGAAGAGTCAACCATGTTCGAGACAATGAATGCTAAAAGGTAGGTGGGCATTTTGGGCGTGGTCATAAAATCATCGCGAATGTAGCCAATACGTTGTAAGCTGCAAATTGCATTTTAACCAAAGGATTAGTTTTATAAACATATTTTTTTTTATTGGTTCTTTTGGCTGCTCACCTGCTGCGTTTTCTTGGCATATTGGAGAGGCACATTCTGTGTTTCATATTGCGAATAATGCTAACGGTGAATTTGGCTTTCATATCGGGTCGATCGAAGCAGGGAAAAGCACGACGCGCATCGATGGGCGAGAACTGAGTGCTGATTACCCATCTAAAATGAAAAACACATTAATCATGATTAATATAGTTATAAAAGTCTGCTGCAGTCGAATGTGACCGACTTGTGGATACACTGCATATTTTACATTTCATTTATGTCATATATTTGTGGAGATATGAAATATTCAACTTATATTCAAATACATTCTCAATCTCTATGAAATCGTAATAATCTGCTTAGTTTTCTCAAAAATTACAGCTGTTGAATTTATTTTGTAAAATAAAATTGTTTCTCATATTCAAAGGTTTTAAGAGCTTACTGTCCAAAATAAGACTGACAAGCTTTTCACGCTAATTATTAATCGAATTTGGATTTTATTTTTATTAAATAAGAGTGAAAAAAGATTTAAATGTTTAATGATTTAATGAACATTTTTAAAGATTTTTCATTAACCATCCGTACTTTTCTTATTGGAAATACTTACTCCAACTGTTTGGTTTTCGGGTTTGTATAGCTCGTCTTGTAGATGCCCTGCAGTGTGTCCGTAACCTGACTGACAAAATCCATGCTGAGCAGGACACGTAGATTCGATTCGGTTGCCAGAGATTTGGCCAGTGTGATGATAAATGTGTCATTATTGTCGCCATAGTCGCTGTCAAAGTCCAGTTCGATTTCGTCGCTGCCATTTACAATTGGTAATCGAATGACACGAACATTCGCAATGCTGACATTGTAGACATCCAGGACGATTGGCTCCCAGCTGTTGACCTTGGGGTCACGTTCAATTTCAATGGACACGCTGCCATTGTTGGTGGACGAATCAACATTTGGCTCAATGACAATCCTGCAACAAAAGAGGAGAACGGAAGTTGCCATAAGTGATTAGCCAACTATTTAAGTGAAGGTGTCACTTTTAGTTCCACTGACAGCCAAAGTGCCAATCAATCAGCAAAGTGCAATTCATGTGATTAAACAGCAGCGGCAAACAATTGAACATAATGACGACGCAGAAAGGCGTCTGCTAAATTGGCCAAATGAAATGGCAAAATAGTTAGCCATAAAATGCAAGAGAAACAAACAAATAAAAAAAAACGGAAAATGTCGAGAATTAAATGCGCTACATGCGCGGAGCAGTTAAGGTTAAGGTAGGGTTAAAAACTTTTTGAGTTTATGTATAAAATAAATGCATATATATTTATAAATATTTAAAAGTTTTACTTAATTAGGGAATATAGAATCGTTAAAAGAGAGAAGAGAGAAACAGGGAATTATTATGATAATATTTCATAGAATAAATATAACTTAATCATTACGAAAAGCTATTACAAATTAATTAAAAACACATATTATGTAAGTAAAATTAGCTGTTAAAATGTCAGATAAAATTGAATTGCATTCCGTGAAAGGTTAGAGTATAAGATGGAAGATTAATTCCCCTGGGCACAAGAATGCCACTGGCAAAGAACTGGTCGGCAGATGCATTGCGTTGCAATGGTGCAATGTGTTGCTATCTGTTGTGCCTTGTGGCTACTTTTAATTGCGGCGATTGGTTTACAATGTGTTTGCGGCCTGGGGGCAACCAGGAAGCGTGTTGAACGCAATTTGCCGTGGACTGGCAAACAGATGGACAGATTGTTGTTGGGCTTTGATCGGCACACACAGCTGCAAAATCAGTTAACATTGATACCAATAGCATCGATAGCCAACTCCATTGATATTCATTGATCCATGTGCACCATGTGCACCATTGCTCCATTGCTCCAGCTGCGTGCCATCTGCAAATTGAGCGCCTTCCTCGCGTTTTCTGTGTCAATTATATTAATGCAAGCGGCAGCTACTGAACAACATCTCTCATCGCATCTCTTGTCTCCCAATGCTCGTGCTCTAATCGTATCTACACTCAGCGAAAATGCACTGTTTTTATTTCAAGTGAAATCGTGTTAAAATTTTTAGCTTTCTATTCTTTAAGTGTTTACTATTTGCTTGCTTAAGTATTCCGATATGAGAATAAATTATTCTTTTTACAGTTATAAGAATCAAGTTCTAAAAAAAAAAAACTTGAAATAATATAGTTGTGGTTACGAAAATTATTCCTTTTCTAAAGTTAATACAATTTCAGTAAACTCTTTAAATTTTTATGAAACATCTAACTTCAAATAATCAATATTTAAATTTATGAAATAAAGAATTATAATATGAAAAATTTTTTTTAGAATGTTTTTCGTTCTGTGGACTAGTTTTTGTGAATAGTTTTTCCGAGTGTATCTAGCCAAATAGCCATGCCCTTGTCGTGCTGACAGTTGGCATGCGTGCTTTGCAAAAGTTAGTCTTCAGATCTTTTGCCGCAATTCCGCGTCTCTTAAGTGTCATTCAGTGGGTCTTAACTAGCCGCCAATTTTGGTCAAGCATATTTAGTCAACTCCTGCTGTGTAGAATTGTTAAACACGTTGTTATGTCTACATTAGTTGACATCTGTATATACTATATTTAGCCAAAATGGCGACTACTCAGCTGAAGCGAACTCTATTCAATCTCTCAATCCTTGACCCACTTAGCCACTTTGCATCACATTTGATGCATAAACAAGTACATTTCCGACAAACATCTTTGGCATGACGTCAAAAAAAGTGCCAGGACATGCACAAACGAGTACACGACATGGGGTCAAGGGTTATAGCATATACTTTCTGAATAAGTTTTCTACTGGCAAGTGACAATATGTATTTGTTTTGTGAATTAAATGGAATGGAATTAAATGAAGAGAAAAAAATTACATTCATGCACATGATGGGAATAAAGCGAAGAAATTCAGCTCGTTTTTCTAAGAAGTAGAGTAAAGAAACAAAATAATAATCGATATCAATTAAATTGATGAGGTTCACATATATTTTGGAACTCATACATATATAGTTTCACACATGAGCACAACATTTTACCCATTTGGTAGAGTATTTCAATTAGATCAAATTCTTAAAATAGGAATAATATAAGAGCAAAATAAATAAGAGTGTAAAATACGTAACTCATCGAACTATTGACTAAAGACAGCTATTGCATTACAAATAGTAATTATAAATTTTTTTTAGATAATTAATGAATTAAAAAAAAATAAAAATATTAAACGGTGTGTTTAATTTTATAACGTGTCATTTTGACAGCTGTTTGTAACACTCCTTAATATCAATTTAATGTTGAAAGCCGCTTATGAAAATGTAAATCCATTCTTAAATAGCTGCCTGTACAGAGAAGCCTCAACTTTAATTGCAATAGTCTGAGACGGAAACAGTGGAGACAAGCAATCACCACTCCAAGTTGGCAATTTCTGCCAACACGTCCATCAATCGTTGCGTGGCTTCCAATTGAAATGCGAGCATGCAAAGCAATTTGAGGAGAAGCCACATTATTCAATTGAGGCTGATGTGCAAAATTGAGCAAACGCTGCTTTCGTTAGTACCCCCCTTGTCCATCCCCATTGTCAAACCCCTAGATTAAATCTTTTGTTACATACTTGTAGTGCAGGGGGCGCCAGCCCTCGAATAGCTGCAGTAAACGATCCATTGACTTGGTGTTGGGCTCCAGCGTCTCCTCAATGACGGGAATATCTCCTACGGGTGGCACAACCACTGCCACTTCTGGCGTCGATGTTGTAACTTGCTTCCGCCAATCAGATATATCATATTTGTCACTCGGCACATTGCTTGCATTTGCGTGTGAAGGACTCGTTGCTGCATCCACGTTTTGATTCTTGATTTTTGCTTCGGAGCTGCAAAAATTAAAAATAAAAAGGAAGGGTTTGGGTTTTGGGTTGTGGCTATTGTGCAAAGTGCTTAATTATATTTGCTTACAACGGACGACGCACCCATGTCTGCCAACAGCTTCCTTTGACCCTTCCGCACCTCGAAATGCGTCAGAGCCAAAAAGGAACAAACCAATTGCTATCGAGCCGGAAAATTAGGTCATTTTGGACTCCACCGTCAATTAGCTGGCTTTCGCAAAAACGCTTTTGCGAATACTAAAATATTAATAAGCGAAGGCACACCCTAAAATTCACAGACTGCTTTGATTTGCCCAGTTTAATAGGGCGGAAAAAATAAAAATCGTTTCAAAATAAACTAGTTTCGAGCAACCAGACTTTAGACATACTCCTTGAAATAAACACTATTATTAAGAAAAACAATTAGGCTGCAATTTGTAACAAGCTAAATCTTTAAAGAATTTAAAAAAAATAAAAATTTAGTTTATTTAGTTATTTAAAAGTAGTGCAATGTCCCGTTTAATAATGTTATCATAATTCACATAACATTTATTTTATTTACATTAGCATATGAGCTTTACTATAGATATTTTCTATAATCCAAAAAACAAGAAACTTCAATGAAAATATTAATTTTATAACCAATAATAAAAACACTTACGCCTGATTTAGGCTCCACTCAATTTTTAAACCTTAAATTTTATTTCCAACTCTCGATTTCTATTGCTTAATAATAACAATTACAAATGAATAATTGGGTTTGCTCACCTGGGGCTGGTATACACAATTGGCAGGCTCTGTGATGTGAGGAAGTAGGTGATGAGGACGGAGAATATGAGGGCTGCCAGCATAATGAACGACGAGGTGACAAGACACATCCTGGAGACATAAACACCCGATGGCGCACCATTGAACACATATTTCTGACCATTCTTCGTCTTCAGCTGACCGCCTGAAAGCAAAAGCAATAATAAGATCTGTTAGAAATGGGTCTATAAAAGACATGAATACAAATTGTTGCAATTGATGGGCCAAGAAGTTTAACGAGTGCATCGTAAAGTTTTTATGTATTGTCCAATCGTTTAAATGCTGCTTTTATTGTGCACTTGAAAAATGCCCTAAAAAAGTTTATTGCATTCTTTGCATGTCGATGCATTATTTAAACTTTCCATTACTTAAATACACTTCATGTAAAGAATAAAAATTAAGCAGAACGCGATCAACAAAATGATTTATCGCATTACTTAGCCAATATTTGAACTACAGGAAATTCAATGTTATCATGCCAATTAGTTAGGTGTTGAGTTAGCCAAAGATCATTGAACTCAATAAAAAAAAATAAATAAAACTGATTTCATACATGGCGAAAACTTGAGTAAAAATTTATGTGTGGATCGGTTATTTTAGACTCGAAACATTTGTAGAAAGACGAAAAAGCCACCAAGTGGGCTATGCATAAACAAGTAGCAAAGAACAGTGTACCACAGAAGTTAATTTACACATAAGGAAGATAAGCAAAAGCTGGGAAACTAATCCCCAAGATGATCCCATAATTTAAAGCATATTTTTAAAAGATGGTGTAATCAAATAATGTATGTTATCTTAAAGAAACTACCCAGTGATTTCCGTAACTTCTACTCTCAGTAAGTTAAGGTTATCAAATGGTGTGATAATCAAATATTATGTAAGGGGAAACTTGGGAAATTCTTACACATTACAACTCTGCCGGAAATCTCATTTTATTCGTGTCTAGCTCTCGTTTAGGATACCTGCTCAGTTCTCGCTGAATGATTTATCTATTAGATTATTTTCCATACTATGGCTATCTACACATGATGCACAACTTTTACCGCCCACTGTTCTCAAATTGAACATATGCAGAAGAAACGCACGTGTTGAGCATATACAATTATCGATAATGGCATGATCCAAACAACCTGCGTGGTACGCTGCCACAAAGGGGCAAGCACATTGATGAGTGTTTTATGACGTGTGCAAATTGAAGAACGACTGAGAGGGGGATAAGAAAATACAGAGAGTGAGGGGTACGTTTCTATTTAATTTGAGTTGTCTAAAGTCAGTGACTTTTTGGGCTCTACACATGTTTCTTGCTTTTAATTAGATTGCAAAAAAAGAGGGTTAACAAAGTCAGCCACAAATAATAACACAACTTTCTAGCAGTCACTGTGTGTCTCAAAAAAAAAAAAAAATATACCCGCTGTTCACTTGTGTGGCAAACATCTGTTTGGTGCAACCACTTCTGGCACCGCACACCCACTACTGGCTTTGATCTTCGTGCCACTAGCACATGGAATTTATGTGGCACAGTTTTTTTTTTTTATCTTTCTTTGTGGCAACCACCTAATTAAAATTTACACGAAGTTGATTAGTGCCAGTGAAATGGATCATGTTCGAATGCATTTTTTTTTTTTGGGAACTGCCAAGCGGATAAATCAGTTGTCAGGGATTAATAACTCACGCTAAAAGCTTTTACTAAAGAAAGGTGTTTCCCGCTATTCCCAATTTTTTAGTTTTTTATTTATTGTTTGTTTAGATTCGAGTTTGCTGTTAGGTGAGAAACGATTGAGGATTGAGGAATTTCATTTAATATGAAAAAAACCAAAACAACAACTACACAGCACACATGTTGCAGCCCATGTGTGGGAGCTGCTTCATTAACAGGAGACATTATTTGAACACTCCTCCTCTGCTCCGAAGCAGACAAAATATTAAATATATTGAATTGAGTACAAATATAAATTTTAATATTCATAAGTTGAAGTTTAAGTAGCAATAAGACGCAATAAAACATTCAAATTAAATTGTCAATGAAGGGAAGTGTCTACGCATGTCTGGCTGAGTGTGTTCTTGTGTGTGTGTGGGTGTGTTTGTCTGTGTGTGTGTGTGTGTGCGTGAGGCGCCAATGTCTCTTGTGGAAACTGGAACGCCCACGAGCTTGAGCTTGAGTCGGGAGCAAGCTGGCGACGATAAGAGTAATTCGGGCATTTGGAGCTCGTAAAAGTTCTCACAAAATATTTAATGAACATGTCAAACAAGGTTAATAAAATGTAATGACTCATAAACTAAAATAAAATAACACTCAGATTAATTAATAAAATACAAATTGGAAAAATCGTAATTACAATTTTCACAGAAAAATGAAAAACCATTTAAAATGCTATTCAGAAATTTTTGAGACAATATTACTTCCCTTATAATAATTAATTAATTTAATTATTTTTAGCTATGTTGTCAAATAAAAATAAATTAATTTTATTTAATCCTTTATAACGATCTTAAAATTCTCAATAAGGTAGAAATCTTAAGTTTTTAATTAGAAAAATTTTGAAACATACCCAAAAATCTGTCCTTTGATATAAAATCGAATTGCAAACGTTTTTTAATATTTTTCGAATTGTCGAACTTGAAATTACGCAATTTCGCAACGAATCCATGGAGCGAACCACCAGTTTGACTGGCGCCCACTGCCACACCCACACAAGGCACTGTAGATGAATCTGATGATGAACTTGTTGGTGGCTGTGTTGAAGATGATAATGATGATGTGGCTACTTCTATGGCGGTGTTAGCGGTTGTTGTTGTTGGCGCATAGATTGATGCATTTTGCAGTTTGGGATTTGTATAGGATATGATGGCTGTAAATATGCGCGGGAGAAAAGAGAGAGAAAGAAAAGGAGAGAAAAATGCGAAAATGTTGAGCAAAATGGGTTAAAAGCAAGGTGAATGTTTTTTTTTCGTGTCGAAAACAGAAAGTGCAGTAAAATGAAAAGTAAATGTGTGTAAATGTGTGTAAATGTGTGTATGTGTGTGTGTGTGTGTGTGTGTGTGTGTGTGTATGCAGTGTATTTCATGTCGAATCGATGGCAATCAGCATACGCAACAATTAAAAGACATTTAATCAAATTGACGCTGCTCCAATTGAGTCCAAGGGGTTGGCTATCAAAGGGAAGTGTTTAAGTGTGGGCCGATCAGTGGCACGTGGCGCGTTGCGGGTGCGTCTCTATTGTTGTTGTTGCAACAAAAGAAATCGCTAAAGAATCGAATTCAATTGCCGGCGCTAAATGTTTTGATTTTTTTATCTTGCTTCACATACTTTGCCGATATATACGCAACTACAACTATAAACAGAAATAGCATCGATTCGCACAATGATCAGCCGTATTATCGGACTATATATAGAACTGCCAGCAGACAAAATTGTTTCTTTGCCAATCAAATCAGCGCTCGATTAAAAATAGCATTAGGGAATTTTTGGAGGTGATTAACAGCAATAATGAAATTGATATTTGCCTATTCCAAATTCCAAATTATGCTATGGTTCAATTAATTATTAAATACAATGCCAAACTGGAATTTTAGCAATTACAATTTAGGCACACAGAGAGAATTTTATTAACAATTTCGTATAAAGAATGAAAATGGGCAGTAAGAAGGCAACAAACTTGATTCCATTTTGAGCAATTCAAAATAAGCTTACTCAATAGGCTTAAGATGTTTGCCGATTTATTTACTTATATGCGTTTTATTTTATAAAATATTTTTTGTGGCTCTAAAGAAGTGGAAAACCGCACAATAAATCACCAATCCAAATGAAACCGCATGCTACGCCAGCTACTCCAATTCGCCATTCATTTAATTTGCGTGAAAAGGGAGAAGTTCTGAGGCCCATAAAACTAAAATGCTTCACTCTTGGCAATTTACGAATAGCAAACACACGATATGGGGAGTGGTTGGGGGAAAGGGTGTGAGAGAGTAGTATATCTTTTTGAGTCAATCATGCGTTAAATATTCTATGGGCAAATGAACCAGAGTTCAATAACAGCAAAAACAATACATTGAAAAAATGTTCGACTTTGATCTTGAATAGGTCGAAAGAAAAAAAACTTTGAGCTCGTCAAATTTGCCTAAAGTCGATTTACAAGCAACCAAAATCGTATAAGTAATTCTTGTGAACGAGAATTTTCTCAGATTTAGCTTCTGACTAAAAATATGTGGGGTATTTAAGTGCACAAAGATATTGCAGGTTTTCTTGTCAGCAAAAAGAAAAAGAAAACTTCAAGCCAAAAAAGTTAAGATTTTGTAGAAGAAATATAGACTGCATAGAAAAATTTCGTATTTTTTTTTTTTTTTTTTTGCCAGCTTTAACAAATGTTTTGTTGTGAAAGACTCAAGTGCTGATAAGTAGAGTGTGAACTACAACTAATTGGCTCTCTCTATATATATGTATATATATATATATATATATATATATATATGTGTGTGCTATCGAAATGCGGAAAGAAAGAATTGTATTTACTTTATTGGTAGCTTTCAGCTGCATTTATTACACCATTGCCCAGGAATCTTATCTTATCACTTGCATCGAAATCTCAAAACGACAGACAATCACTTTTTATTTGTGTGTGTTTTTTTTATTAATTGAATGTGCTTCTTTCACTTCCCGTTTATGTTCCCATTCCCATTACCATTCCCATTCCCATTCGCATTTTACATTCTCAACACCTCATTTAATGATAACCCATATTGGAAAAGAGTTAACCGGGTCGACAAATGGGTTATTTAAACAACTTGTGCTTTGTTGTGTGTGTTTACAAGTGCATTTCATTCTTCTCCCAGCAAGGGTTGGGCAATCTCAACCGAGCAGATTTATGAGTTGGAAAAGATGCCAACCTCTGATATATACATACACTTGATTAACTTTTCTGCCTTTTGCTCTTTCTGTCTTTCACACTTGGGGGCAATTGCAATGTGTGTCGATGTGCCACATGCTCCGGAGTTGCTTGCAACATTTACAGTCAGACGGAAAATTGTTCTACCGTTGCATTTTTTTTAATTTTTGAGTACACATGTGTTCTTGAATATTCTTAGTATGTTTATTCCTCTTTGAAGAACGCGACTTTTTAAATATAATTCCTTATGAAATATCGAGGTTGTAAGCATCATGAAATATACATTTTTTAAAGTCCAAACTCCATTCATTTTTTTCTTAGTGCAGCATTTAGTTTTTGCACTCATAGCCTGTGATTTAACCGCTGCTCATTGACCCAATTCCGGTCTGGCTGACCAGCTCTTCAAGGAAAAGGCAAAAAGAAAAAACAGAAACAAAATAAGCTGACAATTGTCGCATTAATTACAAACAGTTAACAGATGTTGGCTTTTTGACATAGCACAAATCGCAAAAGAAAGCAGAATATTTGTTTGTCTCCATTGTTTTCTGCGGGTTGGTGACAAGTGTGTAGGATTTCAACCACTTCAAAATGTAGGTCAACTTTAACTCTATAACAAAGTAAATTTTTATAACAAAATTTATTAAAGTCTTTATATATATATGTTATTGATTTTGTCGCACACGTAGCCAAAAAGTCTGGGACTACGAAAATGAAAAAAAATTAGAAAGAATTTGAATAAATAACAAGATAAATTGTTTGCAGTTTCTTGAAGTTTTTTTTATATATTTTTTTCTCCACTTGTCATTTGTTCAGCTGAATTGTATTTGAAATGAGTTGACTGAACTTTGCAGTACGTGTGTGGCACTGTGAGTGGAGGAGGAACTGCCAAAGTAATAAATATACCAACTCCCTTCAATGTTCAGCATGTTATTCAGTTTTATTGCCCATATTGTTTTGCATGGCTTTAATGAAGCGTTCAGCATTGCAATTAACCCGGTCCGGCTTAAAGTGCCACTGATTCGCAGGTTGGGGCAACTGAAGTTTTGTTGTTGTTGGGGATATTGTACTCCACAATAAGTTGCATGCACTGGCGTAATAAACAATTTATTTGTTGTCGCATCAAAATTCGAAATACAAACAAACTTTCAGCTCCATTTCATAGTTCAAATTGTAGTCAAGTTTCTGTTTGCCTTCTGGGTTTTCAAAATTGTTTATTTTCAGCTGTTTGAAAAAACTCTCTGGACCCCACGGGTTTTCTTTGATTAACGCCGACACATCAACCAAAAGTCCAACATCATCAACTTTTTTATTGTTGTTTATTTCTGGAGTATTGGTTTTTATTTTCTATTCATAATTTCAGCAGAATTATTTGATGCACTTTATAGAGCAGGCAATCGAAAGTGAGTTGTCAAATATGTTGCATAAACAATGTGGAATTAACATAACACGTTAAGTTCAGTAAACTAGTTATTGAATATTTGTGTTAATCAACAAATCTGCATAGTGATCTGAAGTATTTAAAAATATCAAAAATAAAAAGAAAACAAACTTGAAAACCAAACAATGCAGCGATTTAATGAGCAGAAGAAGTTCGCTTTGGGTCACATTTCCGACGCTGACAGGCTTGAAAACCAGACACATTATTTGCACTCCCTTCAGTGGCAGATGCAGACAAGAAATGCATATATATATGTATATATATATATATATTTATATATATATATTTATGTATGTTAACAAACACATATGAAGTGAGAGTTGCTGACTTCAACACACAGCTTAAATACCCTAACAGAATGGAAATGATGCCATTTAAATTAAAAATGAGTTTACGCAAAACAGATTTTCGTAGAGTTAATATTTTAAACTTAAGTTTCTTTATTATATAGTGCTCAGACAGATTAGAATCTGAATTACTGCCAGAACCAAAAAAAAAACACATTTATCTTAAGCTTTATCCAGATCGATTTCAAATAGAGACACTAATTTGCGTAGATAAGAAATCTTAATGACTTTACCACATTATAATACCCTCAGCAAGTGTATGCAACGAATGACAATCGTAGCGGGCAACAACACATTGCGACAATATGTGGCACACAAACAAAATGCTGAAGCCCTAAAAACTGCCGCCACTCGACTTCACCTTGAAGTGTAAATCAAAAAGATGAGGATCTGGAGGAAATGTGCTTCATTCTCTGCTCGAGTGACTGCATTCGGCATACAGAAGATAATTTAGCGAGACAAATAAGCGTGAAGAGATTGTAAATGCTGCAAGCTTCTTATGCTGCTTGCCATAATTTATCAACGCCGACACCTTGGGGCACAGTAATAGGGGCTTGACTACATTGCATTGCTAATGACACTTGCCACCCCGCAGAGAGAGCAAAGCGAGTGCCCTTTGGGAACTTGCAGCATTCATTAGGCATGCGATTATCATTATGTAAAATGCAGCTAATTTTTATAAGAAATTAAATGGAGTAACTGACAGATGAAGACGAGAAAAAATCAAGATAAGCATGTTGTAAAAAATCTTTATATATATATAAAAATAATAAAATTGTTTGACTTTGAATATACACGTTAATTGAGACAATACTCAAAAATATTTCCTATATTTTTAAGACAATTTATTTCGTTGCACTTTCAGACAAATAAAAACTACTTTAGTAATTAAATTTTTTTCAATACTGAACAAATTTGTGATGAGCGCATCATCAAATGATTCACATAAATAAGTGTCATTGTGAGATACATTTAGGTTATCAATTTCAGTGCGTTGGGTGGTGTATACCTAGCAGACACATGATCTACGAGCATTTAATAGATTTCAGTCGGCAACAACAAAATTTGACACTTGTCGGTGGACGGCTAATTTGTAAATTAAATTAGCGCTCATTCTCATTTGCAGGCTGAAAATGACGCCATGACGGCACCCAAAATGCAAATACAAACAAAAACAAAAACCGCACTAAAAAAATAAATAAAAAAAATACGACAGAAAAAAATATATAACAAAGCCGTCGACAGTTATCAACATCAGTGAACCACAGCCGACCAGACTGAACCTGGTTGGGAGTAGAGAATTTACTCAGCTGCAAACAAATTCGCATGTCAAACAAAGCGTGGTCGAAAACCTCTAAAAAACACGTAGTAATAAAAAAGGCAATGAATATGTTTGCCAGGCAAATGGAATTAAATTTTGCTACCTGAACATCTCTGATGATCTCTAGCCAGAATTCGAGTTGGTTGAACAAACCTCGTGGCATGAAATGAGCAACACAATGAGGTAATTTTGTTTCTTAAATATATGCAATGTTAAAATATATAATTATTTGGTATTTAGATATTCAATACAGCTTTGATCATTAATCGTATGCAAATATTTTATAAATTAAGAATTTGAGTAGTGGCATTTGGGATAATCAAGTTAATAAATACAAATTATTCAGTACTGATCATAAAGTTATTTATTTTTTGTATTTCATTTAAAAACACTTTTAATGGCTCTTTTTAAATTCAAAACAAATTGTTTACCTAGTTCATTGCAATATTTAAATTCGAGATTTGAAAACACTGCTTTTCTGTAAGTATAGCAAAGCGTCTCAGAGCATTGACTGGCGGCTACTTAATTAAAAATGACACGTTACTCAACTAACATCACCGAAATATATAAAACAATTTTATTTTTACAGTTTTAATTGTGTTACACGCAAAAAAGTATATAAGTTTTTTTTTTTGTAAACCGACTTTGACATGCAATCTGATTTCAGATGGGCTCGTGATTTGCCATATAATTAAGTAGTTGGCAGTTTTGTAACTGAAAATAATTCAAGTACTTTAACAAATTTTCACACACACTTAGCAAATTATTAAAAATGTAAAACTTGCAAAACTGCTGTTAAGCAATTAACGCTATTCCTATTGAAAATGGATACATTCATGAATACCCATGAGTATTTCAAATTAGTTGAATAATTTACAACAGTTCGACGTGCGAGACAAGCTCTACTGTAATTGCAAAGTGTTAAATTGCATATTTTCAAATTTATTGTTAAACGCCACAAATGAAAAGTTTATTGCATTTTGTTCACTAATTTATTTGTGACTTAGCAATAAAGTTACTCTGAGGCAATATCTGTTAGCAATTTATTACAGTTTTTTCAAATTATACATTGAGCTGTCATTTAATTATATAGTATTACTGTTATTTCCGACACCTTCCATGCAATTATTGACCTTGCTGGTAGCCAGCCCCAAATTACGTCATCAGCATCAACATAATTCGGCCACTAAATTAATGGCACAGTAAAAAAACAATATATATAATCAACTGAAATGAAGCACTCATAATTCATAATTTCATTTAATTAAATATGTTTCTTGTGGGTTTGGCTTAGTTTTAGTTTTTATGTCCTTCGGCGGCATTAAATTGTCGCTCAAATCGAAAACAATTTCTAAGCTTTTTTATGCCTGCTAAAACACATAAATTTGTTAGGCATATAAAAAATTTCCGCTATACAAATTAGACTTATATTATTGGCTATGATATACATTTTAGCATCAAAATTTGTGGGCCTTTACTTAAGATATTTAATCTGAGGGGCTTTCCAATTTAATAGAGTAGTTTGAAGATAGTTTTTAATGCGAATCGTATATATATATATATATTATCAATATTAGCGGTGAATTTTACAACATAATATTATACCAAAAAATTTAAAATTTTTCATATTCATAAAAGTAAATACATTTAAAAGGTATAATTTAGTCGTTACAATCGGCTTAATATTATTTTTTATTTTTTTCGTCTGACTGCTATATTTGATTTTAATGTTGTGTTTACTTTTAATTTTAATTTTTTATTATTATTATTTAATTTTGTTTTGTTTGTACATTTTGTTATAACGGCATTTCTATTTTTTATGCTTTTAATATCACGAACGAGGTACGAGGCATAATCGAGTTTTAATTTGGCCTGATGCCAAATTAGTTTTGCTCTCGTTTTTACCCGACTGGCACTGACATTGCCACCGTTTTGTTTTTAGTTTCAGTTTCAGTTGTTTTTGAGTGAAAGTATTTAGGTTTTTGTTTATAAGCAATATTATTTATAGACTGTCAAAAATATATATACTTGAAATGTTCACACAATGTGACACATTGCTTTGAAGTGATGGAAATAGGAATAGAGATAATAATAATTCACTTGGAAAATACTTGTAGATTGGCTTAAATGTGAGTGTGGGCATTTGGATTTAGCCGGTTTTTTTGAGCAGCACTCATTGCCACATTGGCATTGAGCCGTGTGATTTATGGCTAACCATTTATCTGTGCGCCAGGTCGAATTTCTGTCTTGGTTAATTTAAATTTAATGATGTTCTTATTTTCTTGAAACCTGCCCGAGGGCTTGTGGCTGTCCAATTGGCAAAAGACGGGCCCACGCAATGACAAGATTCGTTTTCATTACGACAATTGATTAATTGTTCCTTTTGTGGTATCCGTTTGCCAATTTAGAGCAGTCGACAAGGCACATGAAATACTCCAATCCATAGTGTGCCAATTGAGACAGAGTTGTGAATAAAGTGCGTGGGTCCCAATTGAACTCTGTCTTCACATTGATGTCAGATGGCAACGTTTCATAACCAATTGTATCTGTGTGCAGCACATCCATTATGCATGACAACTATCTGTTCCGCACTATGGCAAATGGTCGGCACGTTCTTTCTATGCCAAATGCAACTCAGGTGCTGTTGGCTTTTATCTATTAAAGTGCAATCTGAGGTATATGAATACGTGCCGGCTTCCATAGATCTGTGGGCCTTTGTTGTTTGATTGGACTTTAGCAATAGATTATCCAAGCCAACTAAATCACGATCTGGCTCCCGGCTAAATGCAGTTTTTTTTTTCTTTCATAGCTAGCCATCATTTTTAATGCCAATTTTGGTCAATTTTGCATACCAGCCCCCAAGCTGAGAGTTTATCTCTGAGTCGGTATGCATTTGAATACCCTGTACCCATAAATTGGTTAAGAATTATTGATGATTCTTCATCTATTTTTTTTGGCAAGGTTCCTATTATTATCTACATATTCTAATGCATTTTATTCGCCTGGCAGTTTCTCATAAAAAGCTGTTTTTTTTTTTTTTAAATTGATAATCAAAAACATAACTTACGGTATTTCCAAGTCGCTCCATTTTCACTCACGAAGTTTGCTATTATTTTTATATGTTTATCTTGAAATCAACAACGAAAAACACTTAGCCTCGTTAACATGTCCAGCCATTAAAATAATTTATTTAATTTTATTATTTTCAGATTAAACTGCAAATTTATGTACATAAAATCGAAAACATTTGACAGGCAGTCAGCTTAAAACGATTACCAAATTGAAAACCAGAAGTTTTGAATACACTTAAACATAAAGCATAAATTGGTCAGCGAGGCAGTTCAAGAATTAAATAATTTAAAAATTGCGTCAATAAAATGGGCTCAGAGTTTTCAAAAAAAAAAAAAAAACAGCTACCGATTGCAGTTGAAGATACGGTCTAAAAATAATAGTTGCTGCAAAGCTGTGCACCTAATTTGCATACCAAACATGTATAGCTACACTTGGAGAAAAATGAAGTATTTTTTGCTCAGTAAAATAAAAAATCGTTAGCAAAAGCTGACTAAGATCGAAAGTATAAGATAAAAGTGGACATTTTATATTAAAAGAAAGTCTGTGTTTATATTTGCAATTCATAAATCATTGACAGATATTTAAATTAAGTTTAAGTTATAAGTCACTTTTTCTCAGAGTGTTAAATATATATGTACATGAACTTTGTTATTTATCGATATTAGAGTGTTTATTTAGCTAAACGATGGGGCGTTTCACAATATGTGTCAGCGCCAATTGTTGGTTAGAGTTGGTTGCAGTGAGTCGCAAATTGTCTTTAATTGTGCACATTTTGCAGACACAGATCATAAGACTGACGTCATTTTTGTTGATGTGTTGTTGTCTGTTGCATTTGTAAACCATATGCAAATTGGTTTTTCAGTTCAAGAGCCGGCAAAGAGCCAATGTAAATAAAAATGTAGAAATGTAAAAATGCCAATCGATTTGGCGGTTAGACAAACAATTTAAATGCAAATCATGTGTTTTTCTTAATGCACTTGATCAATTGGCAAACAGTTGTCTTGTGTTGAGAATGGAAAGGAAAATACTATGGAAACGATCGTCAATGAAAATGGACATTTGAATGTTAATGTTAGTGGCACAACTAGGTGAAAATAGATATGATGCAATTGGTGCAACAAACAATCAATATTTTATTATTATTATTAAATGCCTCTGACAGCACTTTAAGCTGAATTTATGATATTTTACAGTTTTTATTGTTGCTGTATTGCTTCCTATTTCAATTGATCCGTTTTTTTTATCATAACAGACACTTTAAATTTTCTGTGATGCATTTTTCATGTCTTGTAATTGAACACCTTACCAAATATGACACTTAAAAGCATTGAAAATCATTTCAATTAACTGTCAAAGTGCTGAGAAAAAAAGAAAGAAACCAAACTAGAAATCTGGTTTGACAACTTTATCAGCTGTAATTGTGAGTCAGGCCTATCTAAATGTTATTTATCGCTCTTTGTCAGTTGTTGTTAATTTGTTTGCTCTTTTGTCACGTGGATTATCACGCCTGAATATGTATAAATCATTAGCACTGCTGACTGCCCACCAGATGTTTATTCCAAGGTCAAGTTGAAGTCCAAACAAATAACAGCTGCCAACATTAGTTGGACAACAACTATTACGACGACAGATGCATATAAATTTGCAGAAAATAATATGTGTTCTTCTTCTGTTGAATTAATTTCACGATAATGATGTCGTCATCGTAATGCTGCTACTAAATTTACATATGCATTAATCAATACACAGATACTTTTAGTTATTTGTGTTTGAGTGTGTGTGTATGTTGTGTGTAAGTTTTGGTTTCAGTTCAAAGCACTCGCGGTCACAGGGTCAATGTAAAATTAAGTTGACCATGTCCATGTTTCAGTTTTTGTGTTCCATCTCTGCACTGAGAGAAAAGCCTTGCGATTAGGACCAATATTGTTATTACACCAATGCATGTTTTTCTAATACGAAAATTCAAAATTGTAAATATTTCTCTTTTTTTTATAAAATTGATTTGTTTCTTGGAAAAGTTTAAAATGAAGCCAACGGTTCATTTAATTTTTAAACATCAAAACAGTATCAGATCATTTTTGATTTTTAGTTTAAGTTTCAGAAAAAAAATATGTCCTTCTTAATATAAAGAACTTTGCTCTTTACTAGATAATTTTGTAACCATTTACTCATTTTAAAACATAAAACAATAAATTGCACTAGAAATTTGTAGACCCTTTGTAGTTGCTTAATTGGCATACCTATTGATTTCTCAAATTTTCTTCAAGTGTACCAGCGCCCTAAAATTATCTCAACAGATTTGTTATATATTTAGTTTTGTTGGGGGCAGGGGATGTAAACACCGACTGACAACATAAATTATCGCTGTCCTCGCATAAATAGCGTATTGCTCTGCTCTCTAATTGCGATTATAATGCGTTGTTAAAGTTGGTTTATTTAGCTGTTTTCCGATATTTAATTTGTTAGATTCACACACACATACATACATACATACATACATATACGAACACTCATAATATGGGGGTGGTTGTTAATTTTTTGTTTTATTTTTAAAGCTTTGTTGACTTTAAAATGTTGATGGGAATCTAACACATGAATTCAAGGTTATCAACAAGTTTCAATTTAGTTATTTATAACTTCGAATAACATTTGCTTACCACATGCGGCAACATAAGGCAAGTTCAAGGTTAATCCTCATTTTTAAGACTCAACCCAAAACGATCTACAGCAGACAATGCGCATTTTAGGAGGCTGACCAAGTAATTTATTAGAGTTTTTTATGCTTGGGCATACAGAAATTCCTGGAATCAAATTTGTATCCAAAGATTTTCAACAAAAGCAAAAGATGCCATTAATTTTAAAGCGATGCAAAAATGTATCTTCATTGGTTCGTGGTCACAATCTTTTTGCTTGAAACGTGATCAAGATACACTCAGAAAAATATTTATTTTCATTTTTTCAATGATCTTAGATGTTAAATAATAATTTGTTTTTGAATATATACTTTTTAGTAAGCATAAAAATAATTCTTTATTTAAAATAGTCGGTTTTTTAACTAATGAGAATTTTGTTAGTAATTTAAGTATAAAACTATCTGCTTTTTTTCAAAGTGCACAAAAGTCACAAAAAGTGAATCTCGACGATCCTTGAAAGTTAGTTCTTTTTTTGCCGATGACATCAGCACTGTCCGTTGCAGCTGCCCCAAATTTATTGAAACTTGATGCCGCAAGTCTCGTTTGTGGCGGCCATCGTTTTATTTTGGCATCATGCTGTGAGGCATGCCTCGTGTTGCATTTGCAATGCGGAATATCAACCTCTTTTACTGGGTGTGTACTTGAAATATGACATTGCATCAATCTTTCAAATTAATGGCAAAGAATTCTCAGAATTGGCGCCGTTTAGATTAAACAAATGCGGAATTTATGACAATTTTAGCGCTTGAAATGAATATTAATTGAAATACCCGTTGAGGTTGATCAGCATCTGCCAGTTGCCTTAAATAGAACACTCAGTGGCAGACTACTTAACGCCTACATGCCACATAAGGCAAATATGTTTAGAATGCGAAAAGAGAACCAATGCGTAGTCTAATTAACATTTAATAAGCTGCTTATTTATATATGCAAATCATATATAGATCGGGCTATATATGAGTCTATGTGTGTGCTGTCACTCAAGCCCTAAAAAAGAGGCGCAGCCAAAGTGGGCGGCCGGGAAATAACCGGCTCGTTCTTGAGCGATAGCAAACCAGTCACAACGTCAATGACTTGTTCTCATACACTGAGAGAAACATGTAATATCTTATGTCGAATTATGTTTATTTAATATTACATATTTGACATTGTAAAGATTTATTAACAATAAAAAAAAGCAATTTTAAACGAAGTTCAAAAATTATTTAATCAAGTCACCATTTTTTTTATTTTCACTTTAAGTATTAATTTTTAAAATAACTTAACTCTTCTCTTACTGTTGTAAAACAATTTTGTAGAATTTTCCTCTCTGTGTTGAAGTTGCATCAACATCATCGTATCTATAATTGAGTGTCGACCACAAATTTATGCCACTTGGTTTAATGACCCCCACGAACCCATTGATAATTGAGCTCTACGTATTTATGGATATGCACTTATGCAGTTAATATTAGGTTTTCTATTATATTTCAATTTACCTGGACTTTCCACACCCATTATGGCATCACTATCCTCTGTTCGCGCCGCATGTGTTAATATTAAAGAATCGTAAAATGTAATTTATCAGAGCATCTATCTCAATGATGTCATTTTTTTAACTTATTCAGGTAACAAGCAACAAGCCTCGTAATTGTCTATTTCTAGAAACCAAAATGTTTGCCAAAAATAACAAAAAGTATCGGAAATAATAGTTGCATGCAAATCTTGATGTACTGCCTCATTGCGCTGACTAATGGCAGCTTGAATATTGAATAATTCACATAGCACTTGTTATTCAACTAAATGGCATTTTGTGTCACTGTGCAAAATTACAAACAAATTTTTCGGCATTGCAATATTCGAGTATTTTTCGCATTATTCAAAGTCAAAATTGCAGAAAACATCTGTTGAATGAATTGTTTTTGTAGTGCATAGGTGCAAAGACGAATGAGCTAATAGCAAAAAATACATATATTTGCAATTAACAATCTAGGCTAGAATGGGCATATATTATATACAAAAAATAACAAATTTAATATTTATGCAATGAATGATGCAAGAGACCATTGAGAACTAAACATCTGGATCGCCAGACATGATTGATATATGCAAATTAGTTATTTATATTACTAATTATTGCAATTATACAACTTAAAATAAAAATAAAAACTTATGAATAAAAAATAGACACAGAGAAGTTTGTATACCCATGCAGATAGTTGTCCAACTGCTCAAATTCTAAAATAAATCTTCAATTTGAAAGACAGACAAATTTTTTCAATTGATACTTTATCGGTTTCAAAGTGTTTCCTTTAATAAATAATTCGACTTTCTTCTGCAATGGTATACAATAATTCAGTTTCCTTTTCGTATAATAGTTAAAGTCATAAATGCCAAACTCATAATCATAAATTGCATAATAACTTTTATGGGGTTTACACACATAATTTTATTTGTACGCAAACAAATAAAAACCCATAAATATCAATGAAATGTGCAATGAAAAAAGATACACCTATGGGCAAGTGCTTAATATCAATTGCATTCTAGTTTAGCACCAAATTTGAATGCAGCCAGTGGGTAAATATATTTGTATACATATATATATATATACATATATAGGTGTATATCGAGAGATTTACGAGTACTCACCTTCGTTTACGTAACCGCCGTCCATGGTGCCAAATGTGTACACCTCGTTGCGGCTGCGACTTTGGTTGCCTTTGAACACCTTGGCCACGACCTACGTCGATATCGAAGCACACACGTGCTGAATGAAGATAGGGGCTGGGTGGTGGGTGGTTGGCTGTTGGCAACAATTCTGCTATCTGTATCTGGGCGATGCACTCGACACCTCAGCTGGATTTGTGGCTGTGGCACTCTGTTCCGCGTTCTCAGCGATTTTTATTTATTTATTTTTTGTGGCAAGATGTTGCTGTTTGCCTCTTGGCTGGCTATTTATTAAAATGTATTTGGCGATTTCACAACGCAACAAAATATTTTGTTGCTGTTGTTGTAGTTGTTGCTCAGCACTTTATTTTGAATGTGGCATGGCTTGTTGAAGCAGCAGCATCGGCTGCACTGTGTTTATTTTCATATGTGGCTATTGCTAAATGCCTGGCATTTTGTGGCACGTCTGTTGCGGAGTTCCAGTTTCATCTGCTACCATAAACAAACAGGCGTTGCATCGGCTTCGTCCCACTGTGCAAAGTGCGGAAATGTGCTGGAGTAGTTGAACGTATCTAGCAATTGTATCTGCAAGTCCTCCTTATGTGCTTTTGTGTGTGTGTGTGTGTGTATTTGTGTGTGTTTGTTTGGGGCAATTCTTGTGAATTTGCATGTGCCTGTGGCGCGTATTTGGGTTCGGCGTTTCTAATACTGGATGGTGGTGGTTGGTGGCAGACCGTTGCCTGTAAATAAATGAAAGAACGCGGCATACATAAATAATCATGCAACACTAAGCGAAAAACAATTATCTTAATTGAAATAGCAATTTTATATAGATTCTAGATTTATGTTGTTTAAATAAATAACATAATTTGTTTTAGACTGCCAAAGCGATTCACAAATTAACATAAACAAGAAAAAACTGGATCTATATAAAACCGTAAATTCCAAAAACATATAAATTGAATTCCAGAAAAAAGTTACCAAAACCAAATTTTTGCAACTTAACCAAAAAAGAAAAGTTTTTCATTTTAAAAAATATCTGATTTTAAATTGAAACTGATTCATATACAATTTTTTCCCTTTCACTAAAAAATGCACCATTTTTCTTTGAGTGCACCAAATGGGACGCTGATAAATGTTGGACCCTATGATGACCCCAGGATGTCTTCTCGAAAAACATTCGCTGTTATATGAAATGGGCTGGTCTTGTGCAAAGTGCAAGCCACCAAGATGAACTCTCAGATTTCAAGGCGCTGTCATTGCAAAAATGCTTGTCTGCATCTGTGTCTCTGAATGAGTATCTGTGTATCTCTGAATGTTATGGCCCATTGCCTGCTCGACGGCCAACTGTTCTAATTTTGGATAAGAGCCATCAGAGCAAGAGAGAGAGAGACGCCTTGACATTTGCCTGACTTGGCAAAATGTGCGGCTGCATTTTTAATGAGAGGAGATGCAAGGCAAGCATTGCTAAAATCTGCGGATGCCGCATGGAACAGACAGACAGACTGTCAGGCTATGTGGGGCAGATTCATGTCAAGTTAAATCAGTATCTTAAAAGTGAATCTTCAAATGTTTTTGTTTATTTTGTTTGTTTATTTAAAAGTGAATCTACACATGTTTTTGTTTATTTTGTTTGTTTATTTGCATTTTATGTGACAATTTATTTTCTAAGTAAACAAATTCAACGTTTGTGATTTAGAATCAATTTTATATTTGTATATAAATTTTAAATTATACTTTTTATGGCATTTAAATAAATAGAGATATGAATATTAAATATATAAAAAATTATGTAAGCACATCACTTAAGTGTTTTCAATCCTTTTTTGGCCATGCCATAAAAATCCATTAGACCAATTCAGGCTTATATAAGTTAAGTTGAACTTCTTTGCATTTTCACGCTCGCATCGCAGTTGTTTGTATGTTTTAACTATTAGTAAATACATTTGGAGGTACTTTTGCAAAGCGTTTTTTTTTGAATTGAAGTGCACACAAATGCTGATGTCATTTGCCCAATATTTGCGGCATAAATTGTAAAACTAATTTGGACTGCAAACACATTGTTGAACTGAGAAATCACTGCGTTTGTTTGTTTGTTATTTGCCGTTTTGAGTAGCAAGTTCAATGCCAAAAATTCACTCGCATAATTATGCCAATAATTTAAGCAGCAAAATTATATCTTACTTAATAAGTGATTATTGGTCGAGTGGAATCGAACTGAGAATTCGAACCGCACGCGGACAATGCTGTTGGGGAACTGCCTGAAAACGAAAGCCGGAAACCAAACGAAGCATGCGAAGCAGTGATAAAAATTTAAATTGCTTTACCAAAAAGCGTCGAATTTATGCATATTGTCGAAGAAAAAAAACATGAAGCAGAAGATGATGGCCGGAGAACGATAAAAGACTGAAGGGACAAAAAAGAGAGCTATAACCGAGACAGCTCGCCTTGCACATGCCCTGTAGAAAGGCTAGCAATCAGAGCCAGCCTCCTCTGTTTGTTAACATTAAATAAATTCTTAATTCTTTATTTGAGAATGATATTCACAAAGATAATTAATTTTTATTTAGATTATAATATTAACATAGAATTTATTTTAAGATGTCTCGCTTCGTATATATACCCCATTTTAATGGCTACAGGGTAGTGAGAGTGACGAGCAGCGAAAGAGTGGCATCTAATAATATTGGTGTGGCGCTGACAGCGATGGGTAAATCATCAATGGATTCATACTTGACATTCGTTTAAGAAACAAAAAAGATGAAACAAGAACCCAAAAGTGACCGAGAATTTAATGCCAAAAAAGTAGCTGGTTGTTGGACTATCAATTTGAACAGTTGCTCAATTTGATCGAAAAGGCGGCGGCAAGCGAAACGAATTTTAATTGATGCCACAGACAGTTGAGGCAGACGAAGACGTCACTTTTAGGGCTGCCCCTGAGCGATTACTAGAGCATATTACATGGAATACGAACGACGCATAATTAATGCCGCACTTGATTAATAATCGTTGAACTCTTTGTATGACCCGCAGCCTCAGGCCACGCCCACAAATTTTATATTATTTTATTTCCCATTAATTTTTTTTATTATACTTGTTGTTGTGATTGCGGTTGATTTGTTGTAACTATTAGCGCAGCATTATGCATTTTTAATGGAACTTTATTGAGTTAAATCTTTGGCTGTGGCCTTCGTTTTAAAATCGCCCCTATCACGCCCAACCCACCCCATCCCGGCCTCTCTCTCACTTTTTGTTTTGCAAACAATTTAAAGAGCGACAATTTGATCAATTGATTTTTCTTTTATGCGTTCTCTATGAGTGGATAGATTTTAATGCATTTAATTCGATACCACAGTGCCATCAATCAAAACTACAAATTGATTTCAAGGAAAGGGTATTTTGTTAACTGCATGTCTTTGGCTTGATTTTGGGTATCGCGTTAATTGCCAACACAAGTTTGCATTTATGTAATTGTCATCGTTGTCTTGTTGTTAAATTCCCGCTGCCTTGGAAGTCTCACATTGTTTCATTGACCATGACAAGGCTTTATTGCGTCAACTTGTCTACCAAAAATGATAAACAAAAAATAGTTGCAGAAGTTCAACCAAACCAACTATGCTAAATGAATTATATGTGTCTGACTGAATATGTGAATTATGTTAAGAATAGATTTAATTTTACATAGAAGCAACAGTTAAATTAAATTTATGTATGTTTATTTAAGATGCCATTAAAATTACATCAAGTTTTTGTATTTGAAAAGTGCTTTAGTTTTAATCAACTTATTTTGATGACCCTTTCCCTTTGAGGCTGTATGTTTATTTAGCTAAATTGATTTTCCATCAAACATCCACATTTTAATAGTCAGTAGTTAAGCACAGCACTTTAAAGATTAATTTCTTGCAAAAAACAATTATAATTAATGATCACCTAATCTTTGTACTTTATAATTACAAATGCCTTCTTCAACAAAAAACTGCTATTAACAAAATAATATTGCTCTTCGCTTAAGAATCACTTAAATTAAGTTTAAGGCATCTGAAAGGTTAATGATTCATAGTTAAGCAGTAAACGTACAAATTTAATTTATATTTATTGTCTAGGTCATTTCGTATCTATGTTTATTGTTGTTGTAATTACAATTTTGTCACAACGCTCAACGCCCACCGATAGTCGACTTAATTGCAAACTGTTCAAACTAATGCCACAGCAGCTGAGTGTTTATATTACGTATACGCATTACGTATACGTCACTGTGCACTTGAGAGCCGATCATTAGTCAGCTGTCAGTTGAGCAGACCATTCATAACAATGGAACTCGATCGTGTTCAGGGGATGCCAATGGAAGTGTATCGCAGTCAATGTAAAAATGCGGAATAGTATAAACTGGCACAAAATTCATAAATTCAATTGAAAGTAAATAAAATAAAAGTGGGTCAGTATTTAGAATTGGAAATTTGCTGCCTGTGAGGTAGTCGCATAAAATGCCAAAAGAAAAAAACACATCACTCATATTAATAGTCTAGAGAATATTTAATTTGGCGGTCAAGAAAAACGAACCAAAATATTAATAGGATCATTTGCAAAAATCAACTATAATATTAAGTTGGCGTTGCACGTGCCGAATACTTAATATTACTGGAAATTACGTTGTGTACCAATTTATTTAATTTTTGTTGTGACTCAACCGCAAAAGTTCAGTGCACTTTTGGCGGCATTTGAAAACCATAAAGCCACAAACAAAATTGAGTTTCGACCGTTTGCCTTATTGGGTAAAAAGACCTACGGCATGATAGAAATATTTACCGATGCCGACAAAGCCAATTGGCAAAATTGTTAGCAACTGAATTAGCATGCAGGCCAAATTAGTCAATGCTTCTAAATTCTACACTAAAATGTGCTAAATTAAATTGTTTTTGTCTTCAAACACGTACGTGTGAAACCACAGCTGACATCATTTCAAATTAGCCCAAATAAATTATTTAATTCACAGAATTGCGAAAATAAAATTGACCTTCGATTGGATGGTAAAATTTTCTTATTTGAGATATCGTAAGGGTAATAACAAAATTTTCACACACACTTGTAGTTTATTTGTTTTTAATTTTCAAAATCTTTTGGTTTATTCGTTTTTTAATATATTTTTCCGGCTATTTTTATGTCTGATCTAAGTCTACTCAACATGGGCCAACTTGTGCCATTGGTAATATCAAAGACGCTCTGAATCATTAAAAGCTGTTTTAATATCAACAATTTATACTTTTATCCCACTTAAGCAACGGTATTTCGTTGCAAAGGTCAACTAAATGACGAGTGTGTTCCAAATTGTTCATAAAATCAGGCAAGTCAATTAACGGGGCCAAAAGTCGCTTTTGACAGTTTCTTGTGGACAGTGGGTGACACACACACAGTTGGACACTCTTTAATTGTGGACAAGTTGTGTATGTTTTCATGTTGTTGCCTTGTCGTCTCGTCGTGTCTCTTGTCCCTTGTCTCTTTTCGTGGTCAGGTGACGTAATTTGGTTGCTTCGATATCGTTTCAAGGTTAAACAAAGTTGACGCTGTTCGCTGCGCATGAGTTGCATCAACTATTTATATGTGACAACAAAAAAGTGAGTCAGGTTGCTTTTAAGCCATTAATGAACGGATAGAGACAACCCATCAAAATAAATAACAGACTAACTGAGGGCCTGAATGGCTGAGTGCCAGTTGACCAGCCTGGTTAAATGAAATGTAAATGGTAGCTGCTCTTTCAGATGTCTTTAAGCATTAAAACAGGGTTTTCAAATGACTGGTCAAAATGAGTTTGGATAAAGTGGTAGCTTAGCTGTTGAGATTCTGACTTAAAGGCAGAAGGACACAAGTGCAATTCTCATCCCAACCAGCAGCAGCTACAATTAGAATATTTATTTACTACTTGGTAAAGTATTTTTATAATATAAGTATGATTTTCGCTTGCTCTAGTTTGTAATATAAAAAATTTAAAAAAAAAATAACTCTTGACATGTGAGAAAAAATTTTTGTGATCTGCCTAAAATAAGATCTAAAATTGAGCATTGAAATTGAAAGTAAGATTTTCAACATTTGATCCTTGCTCGTCTTGTAAATTAATTTTTTATTAATATCAAAGTAAATCTGAGCAAAAATATTTAATTAGGTTATATTCAATTCAATTAGTAAAATCACATTTAAATTTGTAAGCAATTTAATATTAAAGCAAACGTTTTTTTTTTTTTGCCAAATTTAATTTTAGAATATTTCTAATCTCGCTCAATTTTACGACTTCTAGGCTTATCTCTGAGACTATTTTAAAGACACTTTTTATTTTTGAATTTTTGCGAAGCTCATCTCAATACTTGGAAATCTTATCAAGTTCTCTCGTCTAAAACAATAAAGATTTATTTAGTATTAGTTTTGTTTAGTTTTATTAATTTTCATAGTTTTCACTTCAACTTTTGTAGTACTAAGAACAATCATAAATTATGCCATATTTGCTTTACAGATCTTATCTAAAAACAGGCATCTGCTGATAAGAGAAGCAATCTTTTATTATATTAGCTTTTAATTACTTGTCTTATATACAAAGTAAAAATATTTAATTTTGAAAATGGACAATCTATGAAAATACCTTAGACCGGCAAAGATAACGATGCAGCAGGCTGATGTCATATTCCAAACACTTTGTAATTGAGTTATGTGAGAAGGCTAATAAATGGAAGAGTTTTTCAGCACTCTCTGCCACCTCCAACTTGCCACAATAGGCATTTCACTGGAAACTATCAGCAGCAATCGCTTCACTTAAAACAAGTTTCATTTTCTTTTGAATTGCGTGACCAAACTGGCGGCTACACCTTCATCTCCACCACCAACTGCAATTGTCATACATATATATATATATATATATGTATATATATATATTTGTATAGCATATATGACATTTCTTCTTTTTTTACTGCAAGACACGCATAAAAATTTAACGCTATTGCATGTTTCATGTTTGGCCTTTTGACCTGCCACCGGGTTAGATGGAGTTTACTGATATGAACAAAAGGGTGGGTGGCTTCTGGTGTGGTGTGGTGTGATGTGATGTATGTGTGGTGTGTTTATTTTTTTTTAGTTAAAGAACAGTGTAGTGTGTGGGAGCCGTCATCAGCTACGCTTCAAACTTTGACAGGCGTGTCCAGCTGAAGGGGGTTGGGGTCAACAGCTGCCCCTCTTTACTAAAAATTTTTGTGTGTCAAATGAAATTAGTTACGCTAAGAATATGCATGTGTATGTGTGTGTGTGAGTGAATGTTGCAGGTGGTTGTAGCTGTTGCTGGCTGAGGCCAAATTAAACAGTCACCGCTGCACTTGACAGCTGAGGCTGCTGTAAATCCAAAAAACATAGAAAGAAAACTGCTGACTCATTTAGCACTTTCAACATTTCATTCATCTTTCTTGTCGGCCTGCATTTGCATTTGCCATAATCGCTTTTTTTTGTCATCTATCAAATACATCGTTGACTTAAAGTTAAGTACATGGAATAATGCATGTACACTGTAAGAAAATGTTACTCTAAATGCAAGTATTGCTTAAGGAAAACTACAACATTTTATTGGGTTTTCAATTTATAAATTGATATTTAATTGTAGCAATATTTCAATCAATCAAATATGTTTAACAAAGCAATCTCTGATTTTAGCAAAAATTTATATTTATGTATGCAACATTCTCCATTTATGTTTCGTTTATTAAAAAAGAAGCATAAAACCTTTTTTTTTGCAAAAATTCTGTATTAATGTCGCGCATGTTTAAAAAAGAATAAAACTATAACATGCATTTTTAAAATTATAAATTTTGTAAATAAGAAAAATAAATTAACCATATTTTTACAAAGTACACAGTTAATTTTCTTCCAGTGCACGTCGCTGTCATACATTTTGGGGTCGCCCTCAGCTGATTGGCTGATAAGTGAGCAGAGCTTATCAATCATATGACGGCATATGACACACGGACCTGAATGAAAGCTGTGTGACATGATTCAACTTTTTGGCAGCTATTCAGTTACTATTTTTGTAGATGCGCCAACTCGTGTCTGGCTAATTAAATGTGCTGCTCCCCTCACTTAAATAAACACAGCATTTCAAATATACAGAACTGAATACACATGCAGCAAAATTTGCTTTTGCTTTTAGTACCAATACGTTAAAAAAAAAATTGCACTATAAAAATAAAGATAAAGATTTGAGACAATTTATAGAGCAAACAGTCGTACAAATTTACATTTTGTTAAATAGCAAACAAAATTATCGTTTTAATTTTCACAATAAAACATCACACGACTTTTGCGGTGTGCCTAACCTTGAAGATAAAAATTCACAAGAAATAAGATTTTTATGTTTTTTTTTTCTCAAATAAATTTATTATTTCTTCATTTTTCTTATGAATATATAAATTTAGATTAAGTTTAAATATTCTTTTGGATTTTTTAATTTATTTTTCAATCTTTCGGATAATAAAAAAATATTTTTCTAATACTTATGTTTTTAATAGGAATTCAAAAATGATATATTTTTAAGCTGTATTCAATATAAAAAAGTTTTTAATAAGAATTCAAGAATTATATATTTTTTAAGCTGTATTCAATATGAAAATAATACCAATATTTTCATTAGCTTGCACAATGCAGGGTATTTTTTATTCGACTACCAACGCGAACACATATATGTTTCAGTTAATTAAATATAGAGGTGGGAAATACAGAATGTCAAATGTTTCAAAACAATTTCACCAAACGCCTCCACGTCAACGCAATCAAAAAGCTCAGCCCAGTTCCCCACATGTTGCAAAAGTTTATCAATGTTTATTTTTGTTTTTATGTGTGTGTGCGTGTCGCTGTGTGCTTACTTTGTGTTTGCTGTTGCCTCACATTGCACTTGAAATAGTTTCTATGCACATATAAATTTCATTTGTTTGGTTTTTGCTATTTCATTTTCTATTTCTATTTCTCTTGTTCCCATATAAGTTAACGGTATTCGTTATGCTAAAGAGCGGTACAATTATTGTTTTTGTTACTTCTTATCAAATGATTCATGAGAAATCGTGGTGGAAACTTGTGTTGCTTCTTTGGCCGGCGTCTGCCAAGTGTAAACAGTCAGATAGTAATAATAACAAGAGGTAAGCGCAAGTGCGGAATGTTTTAAGAATTGAGCAATATAATTTACACACTTCTATGAACAAATGTGTCTGACAGGAATTAGTTTTAATTAACGTTCTTAATTTTCTTGAAAGCTTATGAAAAATATTTTACTGCTTCTTAATTTACTGCCTACAATGTATTTCATAATACTATGAAATTGAGAAAACATTTGTAAAATATTTATTAATTTATCTTTTCTTAATAAAAATATGTTTTTCACTGGCTTAAACATTTTCAAACTCCACAGCTCAACACTTGGCCTAAGGCAATATATATTAAGCATTCAAGAAAGAAATCTCCTTTCAAAATACCTCAAGCCCATTGCTGAAGTTGAAGTAAAATAAATATCTTAAGCTATAGTCTAATATATATAATTATTATAACTATAACCTTAAAGAGCTCTAGCACTGTAATAACTCTAATCATATTTCCCCAAGGTTTTCTTTATCTGTTCAATATCTATTTCCACAGAGCTTTTCCATAACCAATACTCGCATTGTGTGTTTCCTTCTATGGCTTCCCGCATTTGGTATTCTGTGACAAAATTATAATTAATGTCAGTCAGGCAGTAAAAGGATACTCGCCACACACACTCACTTTCTCCCCCTTTCCCATTTTACCGCTTGAATAGTGAAAAGGTAAGAACAGCAACAACAACAAAAGAGCGAAACCGCAAAAAAAAATATATATATATTAAAATGCAGCTAAACGGAAACCGCAAAACGTTGCAATCAACTGCAGTTCGTTGGGTAGGTAAAGAAAATCACACAGAAAAGGCAACTGGGCGGGGTGAAAATTGTAAATGCAATTATGCAAATGGATACCAAAAGCAGACAGTCACCAAAGCGAAATTGTGGAGTAGAGAAAGGGTACTAACAAAAGAGTAATCAAATCAAAAGCAAATAAAAACACAAAGTGGAAAAGAGACTATTGATAAGGAAGAGCCACGAAACGAGCAATTAAACTGAAAATAAATGGAGAACACGCGCCTAAGGCAAGAATACATAATAAAAACCAAATATAAGTTGTCGCTTAATGTGGAATCGATACGTTGTTTGTCATAGAGGGGTGGGCATGTCCATGGAGAAGTCGCATGGCCTGAAATGACGAGGGGTAAGTAATGAGAACCGATTGTTTGACTGCTCATCGCAACCCTCCCTCACCCCGTCCAGAAAGCGACTGGGAATTTGATACGATGTTTGCTTTACCTTTTTGTTTTCTGTTTTGTTTTTTTTTGCTTATGCCAAAATTGCAGCCGCTGATGAGCTCAGAGCCCGAGGTAAAATCAAATAGGCAGATAAGAGTAGGCATGTTACAACAATGCCACGCCCCGAAGCCGGATGAAACGAGCCTTACAACAGATATATGTATATATATATGCTATACATATTTATATATACTCTTACACTCAGATAAAACTCTGCTTAAATAACACAATATGGATGGAATATCATTTCAATCCACATTCTAATCTTGAATTAAATAATCGATCATTAATTTTATTTAGTTTTTTATTCTTAAAAAATAAAACTTCTTGAATCATGTAAAAATGTACTATATTTTTTATACTTTCCAAATCTTTATGTTTCTTGTAATTCTCTATGTTTATTGTAAATACATGTTCGTACATAAAATAACACATAATAGCAATATTACCATTGATTTATTAATATGATATTTTAAGTTCGCAAATGTTTTAACATGTTATTTAGTCATTCAAAAATGTTTCCAATTCAAAATTCTTTGCAATTTTAAACATAATTTCATATTCTGCTCTAAGGTTCAGCATAGTTTTAATACTTTTAAATTTGAACAGAATTTGAACTTGGATTAAGTATCATATCAACTATTTTTCTGAGTGTATTTCGAACAAAGTTTTTGGCATACGCCTGATGTGTTGTGTGACTTTATCTGCATAATTCTATCAAATTACAATCGATTAAATGTTGTGGTTCCTGTGCTGAAATCTGATAAGCAGAACCCCTCCGACAAAATCGCTCTAGTGTTAAATTATGTGTTGACTGGGGAAATGCATAATTTTTATAAATATAGTCAATTGTCGCTTGGATGGGCAGGCATTTGATTAATTAATGAAAAGTGTGCGCACATAGCAAACCCAACATAATTAAAATGTGTATAATTAAAATGTTTAAAGAGTAACTGGAAAATGAAGTTTGACTATTTATGAAATTATCTTTTTTTTGCGTTAATTTTATTTATTGACAAAGGAGCGTTGCGCATAAATTGTAGCATATTTGCGGGTGTTCCGACAAGCATGAATGAAAAGTGCTGTGACAATAATTAGACCAACAGAGGCAAAGATAAATAGCGACCCAATTAGGTGCTTGCCACAGTGAGGTAATCACAGTTTGGCTTGTTTTTTTTTTTTTGTTGCATGTATGAACGAGTATATGCAATTATGTAAACGCCCTGTGTACATTGATAAAAACCCACATCGCTAACAAGTGGTTCAACAAGAGCATGCTACAAAATGCGGCTGCATGCTGCAAGTGGTGCAAGTGGGTGCGAGTGCCAACCCCGCCCACACATGCCTCACATCAGGGTGCCCGCAAGGCAGACAAAAGTCTAGAGAACACAAAATATTTACAGAGAAAAAACTTTGCGTTTAGCACTAAACAAGTTTTAAAAGTGAGCACTTGTTTGAAATTCTTAAAAGCTTTATTTCTATATGTAAAATGTATAACTTTTTATTGAACAAGTTAGAGAAAATAAAAGGTGTTATTTTAAATTGAAAGACTGACTTTCAAATAGACAAATTCTAAATTGGAGACGATATTTTCTTAATTTGCATATTAAAGTTTGGAAAAAACTGCAGTAATTTGAAATTGAAAGTATGATAAATACAATTTATGAAGAAAAGAAAACAGCTAGTTAACTTTGTAGTAGAAATTATGAAGTTTTCCAACACAAAAATGCTGAGAGTAGCACCTATTTTTTTTCTTTCTAGTATTCTCGGACACCCATCGAAATGAACAACAAAAGCTGCTCGAAAAATGCTGCAACGCAAAACTTTTAAACAGCTGTTTTGTCGCGTGGACGCAAATGGTGGAAAGTTCAAGTACCACTGCAGCAACAACAACAACATAAACAAAAACAACAACAACTGTGTGAGCTGTGTCCTTGGGCTTTTAGCGTGACTGTGGACCCGGCACAAGTTGCAGCCTGCGAAGGACATTTGCCGTTTGCCGGCTGTTCCAGCTGCAGCCTGCGCACATGTGAAAATCAATAATACTCGTACTACACAAGAGTTTGTAAAACGCACTTGCACATATTTTAAGTGGGTTTCTCCCCAACCTCCTTCTCCTCATCCAACAATATTAAACATACTCGTTGCGACTGCCGAAACTCACAAATATTCCACTTGTGTTACACAAAATTTTGATTGGTTTTTGAACAGGAAAAAAAAACGCCTCAACTGAATTTCAGAAAAAAACATAAAATATATGGAAAATCATTCAGCTTGCGAAATGTGCAACAAACACAAAAAACACAAGTTACATTTTGAGTTGGCAATGCTTTAATTTGATTTTGATAAGATTAGAAACAACAAAAATACACCTAAAGAAAATAATGCAAATCGATTAAGATTATTTAAAATGCTTTTTTTTTGTTGTTAATTCCAAGACCAACAAGCATTGGAGTTAATTATGTTTGTTTGTTGACTATATTATTTTTGAATAAAATTTTGTATGTTCGCTCTTAGTTTTTATAGTTGTTGCCTATTCTGCATTTTGTATAAACTCAAATTTGCCACTAGAGCAAACAAACAACACAAAACTCATTTGAATATTCAATGAAAATATGATAAAATTCGATGTTCTAATATATTATATTTAAATGGCCTAATGACGCCCCCACGCACTACGATAAGCGGCTTTCGAGCAAAACAGAAACAACAACTACTAACAATAGTAATACTATTAATAATAATACAAATTGTTGAAACTCTCTTACGTAGGGAACGGCTAGCAGTTGGCCCAAACAAAACGATAGTTGGCCAACAAAAACTATACTCTCTCTCTCGTAGAGACTCTGAGAACTTCGCCGACGAGAGACGAGAATCGCGCACTTCGACAACGACAACGACAGCGACAGCGACAACCTTCGCGTTTCAGCTGACACAACAAACTGATTTTTTAAACAACGCCGCTGCAGCTAAGAGCGCGACGACGAGAGCAATAATGAAACAAGAGCAGCAAAAGCAGCAGCAGCGACGCCAACAGCAGCAACAACAGCGAAGGCAGCAATAGCAGCAGCAACGGCAACAGCGAAGCTAGCAACAGCAAATGCCGGCAGCAGCAGCATTGGTCGATTCTTACCGCGCTACTGATAAGAATCGACCAATGCTGCTCCTGCCGGCATTAACAAAATATAACACACACACACACACACACACGCATACTCAATAAAATAATTCAAGAAACATTAATTCGAGGAAATAAAGTATTTATTTAATCGCTGTCGATATTGTACAGATAGGAAAATATCGAAAATAAATCGATATACTTACATGTATAATTAAATCGGTTGTTTTCAAAGTGTTATTTTTTTATTTACATATACATGCATAAAGTTGTAACAGTGTACGCAGAGAGCAGATAAAATCAACTTCGATTTGATATCAATTATATATATACTTGATAAGTAATGTTGATTATAATCGATAAATCACAAGCAACCAATATTATAGCGATATTGCTTTATTGCCCAAAAATGCAATTCATTTTTATCACTGTATGCAAATAAATTTAACAATTCATGTGTTGACTTTAAATCTAATCATGACTTCAGCTCAGTTTTTGTTAGATATGATGGCATTCAAGCCATAACTCAAGCGCAACGAGTGATAGATCAATTTTTATTTTATTTATTCGGAAACGTAGGAATTAAAAGTTAAAAAAAAAAACAATATTTGTCAAATATGTGATTCATTTTTTAAATTTTAATATTTTATAAAATACAATTTTGAATTAAGGAAAGATACGCAAAATCTTTTGTTTCTCTTGACCAAATTAAAAGTTTCCTCTATCGATAGTAAAGTGGCTAATAAAATATACAAAAAGGAAACACAGACAGAAACGAGCTCAAGCCAAGGCTGCAGGTGTTGTCCATCCAAATAAAAAAAGCATAAAAAACTAGATTATTTATGTAGCGACCCAGAAAACGCGCCCATTGGCAAAAGGATGAAGCGAACCAATTAATTAGTACAAATTATGAAATAGAAATGAAAACAAAACTAAAATAAAAAACGGAAATGAGCAAAAATTCAGTTGAGTTATGCGCTGCAAAAACGCAGCTCCACCTTCGTCTTTGAAATGTCCTTGCAATTGGTGTGTCCTTCCTCCAGCGACCTAAATACCAGGCAAAGGCGTCAATGCCGCATGCCCCATAAAATGCAAATACCGCGAGGGTTTCAGCATTTTACAGTTACTCCAATTTCAGGACTTTCTGCTTGTTAGCCAGCTATATCCATGTGGGAGTTGTCCTATTGATTTAATTTCCACATACAACTATTTTCTTACAGTCTGTGCTCGCTAAATGAAAGACTTCCAAGTTGGCCAAATATTCGTAATTACCTTCATTTAAATAAGAATCAAATTTATTAAAAAATTACAGTTAATGCATAGACTTATTATATAAAATTTCAAATTATAGATTTTGGAATTTCTGATAGTTGTACTTAAAGCCAGGTTCTACTGTATTTTAGTGACGTAATGCTTGAAGTTTGTCGAGCTGTCGAGTTGAATGCGCTGTTCTGTCGCCGTGGCGTCCAAATAATCCTGTGGCGCCTCCAAGGGGTTGTTTTTGCCACGTTCGGTTGGCAGCCAGCCGATTCCTGACTCTCATAAGTCATATTATATTTGTATTTATTATTGTTGTGGTTCTAGTTTCGTGTCTGTGTGTCTTTTTTGGAGGCGCCACAATGACTGCGCATAATTTTATGGTTTTGTGCTTATGTCAGTTTGTATTCCCTGACGACTTGTTATACCTATTCTCAGGCACATAATTGATATCAATATTGTTGGGCTCGTTGCCTCGTTGCAAGAAGTGCAGCTGACTGAAGACATGACCTAGACACTTTGTTCTAGTTATATCTGCATATATAGATAGCGATCTGATTAGATTTGAAGGCCATTGAGGATGAGAATGTTTACTCGTGAGCATATGCAAATAGAAACTTGGCTGATTTACATATATAAAGTTAAAAAAGTGACTAATGATGTTGCACGTTCTGCTGACTCAATTGGAAAGAGTCACAAAGAAATTACAAATTATCTCATTGGTGAGCTAAGCAGTTGCGGTCAAAAAACACGTTTATATTAGATCATTTACTCTTGGAATATACGAGAAGCAATATTCCAAAATAATGAAATATTTGTCTGTGAGATCCGGTCTGTGAGACAAGGGTATAATGACTATTCTGTTGATTCCGATCAAGAATATATATACTTTATGAAGTCAGGAATTCTTCTTTCGGATTATTACATACTTTTCCACAACCCCTTTTTATTATTTAAACAATTTAACCATTCATAATGGATTTAAGCTAAAAAAAATAATTTGAATATTTTATTGACTGACTTAATTTTTTTTTTTAATACTCCGATATATTCTGAAAAGATTTAGAGTATCTGTACGCAAAAGATTGTTTTGTTTTAAAGTTGTTTCAAAGCCAGCGAAACACATATATAAATTATTGCGAAAAGACAACATTTTCTATTTTAGTTCCATTTTATGTGCACTTCCTATTTTAGACCGACCATTTGTTATCCCATATTGGCATAAAGCACACTCATCTATTTGATTTGTTGTGCAATTTTGTTGATACAAATGAGTCTAACCTCTCCGCATCTCCTCTATCTTCACTCTTAATTAATGCCTCATACAAAAGTATATCATGTTTAGATCGTGATAACGTCTACGAAGTGAAATTCGCAATAGCAATTGTGTCAACAATGAGGTAATATACCTAACTTTATTCTATATTCTGTATATTCAGTGCAAAACGCGCTTCCAACTTTATAGGGGGATAAGGGACTTTGGGGCGTGACTGGCGAAAACATGAAAAATCGTTTGTATTTAACAAGTTCATTTTGCACTTGAAGCAATGACAAATTGTTTAAGTTGACTGATAAAAATACTTTTCTGAGTTGGTTTGTTGTCTGCCGTACGCAGAGAGAAAAATTCAGGTAAGTCATGCCAAATAATTCTAACAGGCTTAACTAGAGTTGAGAGTGTTATTGAATTAATTTAGTTATATTTTAATTTGTGAATGATAGGAAAATTCATGTGAATCTTAATCTTAAGTCAGTTATATGACTAATAAAAACAAGTAGAAAAACATTGTTGAAGAAATTCCTACAACATAAAACATTGAATTTAAATTAAGTATTTCATACCTATTTCTGGTAATTCAAAACAATTTTTTATTTTGAAAACTTTTTTTTAATATATTTTTCTCATTTAAAAGAATGGCAAATAAATGTTTAAAAATATAAATGATCCTTTCAAGAGCTTCTGATTACTCAGTGCATGGTTCTTTTTCTAATAAAACACTTCAAAATGATGGCCTGTCAGCAAAGATCGTAAATTTTTATGATTAGTTCAGCAACAATTTAAGTTGATCAAACGAAATTTGCATTTTAATTTTTTATTGTCGCATTTTGTGTGTGGTTAATTAATATATTTTTCGCATGAAAATAAAACAAATTGCCTAAAATTCGTTGCTAATTGAAGACAAAAATAAATGACAACACATATAAATCCAAAAAATGTCAACTATTACCTTAAATTTATAAAATCTGTCAAATACTCTTAAATAAACTTAGTTTCTGGCTAGTTTCTTAATTGAAAATCTTATTAACTAAAATATGTAAGCATTGAAAGTGGTTCACTTATATTCAAATTAAACGGCCAAGCAATATTAACACTCAATAGCTGCCTGCTACAGCACGCAGAGTTGGCAGCACCACTGAAACAAAATACTAAAAGTGTGCTCAGCGCAATTAACATATCTGGCCACACTGCCACTATTTTATATGTAAAACGCAGACAAATTTGTGGCAAGCTCCACAAAAACGTAAACAATTAAAAATGGACGGCAACAGCGATCTGTCGGAGGAGTTAATACGACGTCTCAGCGCCGGCGGTAGTTTGGGTAAGTGCAGCAAACCAAAATGCAACAAGTACAGGCGCAGCAACTGCAGCAGCCAGCAGGCAACGTGCCATCACAGTGCACCTTGCAACTTGCAATCAACACACACAAACAGTGTGTGCATAAAGTATTCGTGCAGCAACAGTTGGTAAATGCCAAATCAACAAGTGTTCCAGAAATTTGCTCGTATACGACTGATAGATACCCTGTCAACAGTGTTTATATATTGGATATATTAAAACTGAATTGTGCACCAGTTAAATAAAGGCATCTACTGCTCCCTTGTGCTCCACATTTAAATAGAACTTACTTTAAATTGCTACTGTGATTAATTTCTCCAACTGTGAATATCTAACATTTTCGATTTGCAATCAACCCACACAAAAAGAGTACCCAAAAAGTACTCGAGCAGCAACAGTTGGAAAATATATAAATCAACAAGTGGCAGCTGCTGTTTGGGTTTGTTATTTAAGCTGCCCATTGACGGACATCATTCTTTTAATAGCTACTGTAAATCCATCCATCATTTATCCACCTGTTAAAACTTAACATTTGCAGAGGAAGTCATCGCAAGCGAGATTTTCGAGGAGCAGGATATCTACGAGGATGGCAGCTGCGATGTTGAAAATGAACCCGATGACATTATCATTGTACACATGGACATCAGGGAACCGCTTAGCACACTCAAGTAAGTCCACATATCGAAAACAGAATAATTCTTTAAATTCCTTTCTTATTTTTATTTTTACAGAAGGATTGTGGAACAAAAGATTGGCGTCGAGCTGAACTATTACTCATTCTGCCTGCAGGATGCGCAGGAGGTAAAATTCAAATTGTATTTAAACGACTCAAAATTAACAGCATTGATTTGCAGCTGGAGCCGCACAAGAATCTCGTTGATCAGTGCGTCAAAGGCGAGGGATTAGTTCAAATCAATGTGCAGATTCAGACGATACGCAAAAAGATCAACATTGCCGATGTGCTCAAGCCAACGGAGGCTGCGCTGGCCACACTCGCTTTGGAGGACACCAGCTGTGCGCAGGACACAAATAGCAGCAGCAAGAGCTGCTCCTCCTCCAGCGGCAGTCCCACCAAGGCAAACCCCTCTCACATGAAACGCAAAACGAAAGATGGATCTTTCGAAATTGATATCACCGATGAGGACAAGGATGCAGATGCAGATGGCGAGACGGATGCAGATGTTGAGGTGGGCAAACCTGTGCTCAATTGGGTGCTTGATAGCAAATTCAAGCGGGAGCAAGTGCGTCTCAAGATACCCGAGGCAGTCAACGATTGGACGCCGGCACATGTCGCCCACTGGCTGGATTGGGCCATCAAAGAGTTCGGACTGCGAGACATCGACATGGACACGTGGCACATCAGTGGCCAGGCGTTGTGCGCTTTGACACACGAGGAGTTTAGCCGCAAGCTGCCCAAGGATCCGGGCAATGTGTTCTGGACGCATCTACAGCTGCTTAAGGAGTGCAACTTCGTCTCGGTCGTCCACAAACAAGCCGAAGAGCTGCGCAAACCCAAACAATTCAAGTCAGGAACAGGCACTGCTCAAACAGCTGCAGCCACAGCTGCAGCTGCTGCTGCCAGTCTGGAACAGCGCATCATGCGCAAATCCTTTCAAAGTGTCAAAAGCACAGACTGTAAGTAGATGATCCACTTGGCAGCAACCAAATAGATAATTCCAATTTTCACTTAAACTTGAAAGCTGCATCCGCAATTGCAAAATATCATATTTGGTTTGCACTGCTTGCGCTGTTGCTCAATTTGTAATTATTGCACTGCTTTCTTTGCTGTTCGCAATTACCATCAGTTTCCAATTGGAATGAAAACAAATATTTGAATTAGCTAAATTACACATTGTAATATTCAAATTTATTTATTCAGTAATTAAATGTTCTCTAGAATTAAGCTCAATCAGTGTAAAATTTAAAGAGTTTACAATAACAGTAAATAACTTTTCTCTTTTTTTGGTTGCAGCTTCAGATGGTTCGTCGACGCCGCAAAGTCCGAGTCACCACAACAGTATTGGCTCCGGCAACAATGGTCAGGTGCAGCTGTGGCAGTTTCTGCTGGAGATACTCACAGACAGCGAGCACACGAACATCATCGAATGGGTGGGCACCGATGGCGAGTTCAAGCTGAGTGATCCGGATCGAGTGGCAAGATTGTGGGGCGAGAAGAAAAACAAACCGGCGATGAACTATGAGAAATTGTCGCGTGCACTGAGATATTATTATGATGGCGACATGATATCAAAGGTGTCGGGCAAGCGATTCGCCTACAAATTCGACTGTGATCTGAAGCTGTTGATTGGCTACGATGCCAGCGAGCTGTCCCGTTTGGTCAACGAGCGGAGGTGGGCCGAGCATCTGCAGACTGCGCACAAAGATGCCATCAGCAATGAGGAGACATGACAGGACAACGCAAAGCAGTTGGAACAGAAGCAGGAGGAGCATATTGCTATTAAGGAGGAGCCATTCATATTATGGAAATATGAGGAGCCATAACGCTGGCTAAAAATTTTTATTGTTAGCAATAAGTTGAGGAGGCATTTAAATAGTTTTCGGCACATGATTTTATTGTTCATCATTATCAGCATCATCATTATAAGAACAATGTTGTATTCATTAAGCATTATAATCTCTGTCTATAAATATCATAGATGTAGATATAGTAGTTAACTATAAATATAGTAAGCATATATATTATATAAGTATAGCTAATATGTATTATCGAATATTGTTGTTCGTTACATGATATTTTGTATTTATGTTTGCCGATTTTTGTAAAATCCATAAAATCCAAATCATTTTTCACGCGAATTTCATTTTGCTTGCATTTTGTTTTGCATTGTTTTGTGTGTTTTTTTTTTTGTTTCTTTCTTTTTACGTGACTAGTTCGCTCTTTAGAGGCTAGACTAACTAACTAAAGATACGTTAAGCTAAATCTAAACTAAACGTTAACACTTAGCGACTTGTATCTAAATGTGCGTCTCAGTTTTCTTTTTTGTTGTTTTGATTTGTTTTGTTTGTTGATGGCATGGTGACTGGAATGATGAAATGTGATCAACTCCAGAATCGAGCTGGACAAATGCTGCACATTGATGGCGTGTAGCATTGCCAGCTATTGTTTTGTGCTAAGATTAATACTGTGGTAAGCTAGAGCTCTGTGGTGATCTCGTCCTGCGGTCGAAAGCCCAGCTTGTAGAACTCATCCTCCAGCCAGAGCGAGCTGGCATTGAGATCCGATATGAGATTGCCGCTCTTGAGTGTGTTGAAGCTGCTGCCAAATGGATCCGAGGCACGCGGCTCCTCAAATTCGTGCAGACTTATCAGCGAGCCAAACAGATGAAGCTTCTGTTGCGCCGATGCGTTGCTATTGCGATCCCCGGGCAACAGATCTCCGCCCAGTTGATTACCCTTTGTGGGCGCGCCCGGGTGCTTCTGTTGCTGCTGCTGCTGATGCCTGTAGATGCTGTGTCCGGGCTGTTTCTTGGTCGGTGCCGCATAGAGCACCTCATGACCATTTTGGGAGGCCTGGAAGAAGTCTATGAGTTGGCCCACCTGCGGCTTGTAGCGCTCCAGAGCCTGCTCTGACCACGCATAGAGACGCGCCCAATCGTGCGGCGGCGTCGGTATTAATTCTATCGGCCGATTCAGCAGGATGAGCAACTTGGCCAGATCCCGCACAATGGGACGATAGGAATTGGCGGCCGCCACCTCACCCGATAAATATAGTTTACGAATTTGTCGGCGAGTGTCGTTCAGCATGGCCAGAAAATACTCGGCGTTGGGACGCATCTCGTTCAGTTGACGCATAAAATCCGCGCGATCCATGGTGTTCTCATTGATCAGCTTCTGTTTGACGGACTTGCGACGACGCTTGCGCCGCACCAGCAGCACAGCGACGGCGAGCAGTGAGAGACACACGAGGAATCCACCAAGAAGACCAGCCAGGGCCGCCATCAATGGACCCGAGTAACCCGTGGGCACACAAACACGGCCCATGAACTCTGTGTGCGCCGACCATTGATGCAGATAGCCAGTGGGACACTCGTCCACGCATTGCCTGGTGTCCGTCACCAGGTACAATGGACACTTGATGCAACCAGCCTTGTTGCAGCGCAAACAATGCGAACTCGTCGTCACCGGGCAGCCTGCAAATAGAAGACACAAATTGGGTTAGTTATATGTTTGCCGTGGACTACAATTGGCTTAGATTGGTTTGGGTTGGGTTGGGTTTGGTCTGGTCTTTCAATTAGCGCTGCTAGTTCACAATCAACATTCATAATTGTTGTTCATTTGCATAGTCTAAAGTCACAAGTGCTCCCACAGACAATTTTCATTCCATTAATAGTCGTAAATTAAGTCATCATCTGTACAGAATTATCACTGGACACACAAAATTACACTAGGTAACAAAAAAATTGAATTAAATAAATAATAGTTTAGAGAGAGATGAAAACTTCATTTTTGACTAACTATCAAAGGAGGACTAAGAAATGTGAAGTTTGAAATGAATTAAGCGAAATTATATAAAGCCTTTAAGTTTGAGTTGATCGAGAACTTTATGGAAATATAACTGAAAATATTTATTTATTTATTTATTTACAAAATCGTTTAAAACAATAAGGAATAACTCTGGCTTGTCGTGGATATTTTTGACCAATTTATATACATTTTAAAATATAGACTGAATTAGATTTCCTAAATTGTAAATTAATATAGAGACCCAACTCTTGCTGACCAGTATTATGCTGCCTAACCCAAGCATATCTTTCAAATTTTCACATTAAATGGGCCTTTTCTGTCACTGGCTAATTGTGTGGTTTTTGTTGGCACTCAAATTCAAGGTAAAGCCAACAAAAATTGTTTGACTTCGACAAAACATTAACATAAGAAGTGTTGGGTAAACAGCGACAGCGACAGAGACCGGGACAGGGAGATACATATTCTAGGAACCCTAGTCGCTGACCAACGGGAAAGTTCAACATGGAACATGATGGGGTATATGTGAGTATATGTGTGGATTACGAGCATATCCAAAGTGTTGTCGCCAAACATCAAAAGCCACTTTTTGACAACTGAAACGACGAGCGGCAACAACGCAATGCGACTCGACTCGACTCCCAAGCAGCACTCGTCTAAAGCTGTTGTCATCGGATCAGCAGCTGGCCCATTTATCTTGGAGCCAAAGTGGCCGCTGTTGTTATACACTGCAAGCCGTAGGTAAAAAATGGCTTTATTGGTTTTGTGCCATATCCGACTTGGTATCGGTAAGTAATTATAAACGATTTTAAAACTTGGCACTTATCTCGCATAATAATTTTTATTTATTCGCGTCATACTTTTGTGCCCCTTCTAGGCAAAATTACGTAAAAAAAAAAAAATAAATAAAAAAAAAAATAAAAATAAAATAATTAAATTCTCAAATTTTACTTTTTAAAATAAGAATTTGTCTATTTTTGGGCAATAAGCCGCGTCCCTTTCCAGCTCTTCTGCTACTTTCAGATGTTTCACTTGAACCATTAAAATAAATTTATTTACAAGTTATGTTTCGAAAAAACAGAAAAATACTTCATTTATTTACTCTTTGGTCATCAAAATAAAATTCAATTATTGAAAAAAAAAACTTACATCTATTTACTACCTTATTTAAAAAAGTTTAATTATAAATTGTGCTTACAACTTTAAGATTTGAATTTAAAGATCGCCTCTTGTTGGGTGCTCTGATGAGAGTATTTAAGCAGTCGCCTATAATACAAATGGCAAATATTCTTACTTATTTGTTGATTTGAATCGGAGCCTTGGCAGTAAGTCTCTGAATAAGAGCCGGCAACACGTACGCAACTTGACTTGATCTCGACCACATTGTAATGCATTAAGCGTCTTTTTGGTTTGGGTTTCAGTTTCTGTTTCTGTTTCAGTTTCAGTTTCTGTTTCAGTTTCTGTTCAGGTGCTTTTTCGTACAGCATCTGAATCGAAATTGGAATCATCATCAATGGCATTAACTTGTTTAAGCGCTAATCAGACACAACCCCCGAGCAGCAAAAGCAGCCGCTGCAGACAAAAGCCGATTGTTAGTCCGATTGCCAATTGGATATTTTGCCGACTCTGTTTGTCTCGAGTTGTGCCTCCATTTGCCTTGGCCATGGCTAATTCCCCCCAACTGGCTGGCCGGCTGGCTAGCTGGGATAATCAGTCGCAGCTTGCAACCTGCAACTTGCAACTTACGACTCGTAATTGATATTGTGCAGTACGAATATGTTGGTCTCTCCATCCACCTGGTGGTGTCCCAGTGGGCTGGTTTCTGGGCGTGCAGTTGATCAACGATAATTGGTTATTAAATGGAAGATTGGTTTTATGCGTCTTGTCAATGCGGCAACTGCTCCATTTGCCGCATCTGCCCCAATGCAAAAATGCAAAAATGCATCATGCCGATTTTCAGTGATATAAATAATGATATCTCGATGGGAGAGCCGGCTGGCCGTAGAATGCCTCCAATGCCATGATCAACGTACAAAAAAAAAAAAAAAAAGAAAACAATTTGTCGATTGCAGTGCACTTGAGTGGAATAAATGCATAACAAATGTTCTCTTGCCGCTTTGATTGTGCACCGAGCCGGGTATCCGTAACTCAATAGAGATATTCAATTTAACAATTGATTAAATAACACGACAGCTGTTTCACAATTAAGTGTTGAACATAACTACATCCGTGGCATATTAATAATGGCTGAAGAAGTGAATAATTGAGCAACTCAAATCTGTGTAATAGTTAAAAGGAATTTCTCTCCATCTGACTATAAGAGAAAAATATGTCTAATTATTATTGAACTCTGAAATGTATAAAGTTTTGATTTGTTGATTTAAATATAATAGTAGAAATTATTCTTAGAAGTTAAAAAAAAACAACTGTTAAAATACAGCTTTCAATTACATTTGATTCATATTTTTATTAATCATTTTTATAATTTTTTTAAAAAAAATTGCTTCTGATTATTATTGTTTTATTTTGTCATAAAGTAACTCAATATATTTGTTACCTTAGACAAAAAGGGTAGATTTAAGCAAACTTTTTTATAGGATATGTTTAATTCGATCATTAGAATATTAACCCGCATTCTTATATTAATTTTATTACATTATTGTTGCATTTGCATTTCTCAAACCCTTTGCATAACATCAATATTCGATACAATCACGAGTGAAGACTGCACCTTATTCTGAGCCACTCCCACAGCCCACACACAAACTTACACACACACACACACACTTACACACACCCTCAATGAATTTCTTTGTTAGAAGCCCTGCGCTAAATGATTAACTAAATAAGTGCTTAGCAGTAAATAGCATTTGCTGATTGCAATATGTTTGGATGATGATCCAAACAGACACAACAAAACCAAAAACAACACAACAAACCAAATTGGGCAAAATCAAACAGCTTTCTATGATGACACAGCGCATCTCGCAGAGATCACTCATCCTAACATGTGAATTAGCTGACATTAACATGTGAATTTTTGTATAAATCTGGGCGTGTCCCAAATCCAGATTTGTATAAATTACTTTCACTCAAAAAACAGCAACAACTTTATCAATAGCAAATGTTACCTGACAATTTGATTAACATTTTGGAACGGTACAAAAAACAAGTGTTAGTTTTATGTCACCCATAATATTGACAACTTTATAACTGCGATATGTGTGTGATTTTGCATGACTAAGTCTATGTATATATATATATATGTATTGGAATAATTGAACTGGTTTCACATCTCAAGGTCGTTCCATGTCAGAGCGCGAGCATTGAATTTCAAAATTGGCTATCGACAATCAGAGACAGACAAATGTCGACAAATCTGGAGAGCTGAACTCGTCACGGCGGCTCGCCAGACACAATGCCTATGCACTGTCCATATACACAGTGAGAAAAAGCGCTATTTATATTAGGCTTAAGCTTTAAGCGATCAATTTAAGAATTACGATAAGAGCTTACAGTTTGAAGATTAATATTCAGCAGAATAAGATGGGAAATTTATAAAAGTAATTTAGCTTCAAATTAGAGAGAAAAAAGAGACGACATTATTTAAGTAAATAATATTACTTAACTAATTCTCAAATGTTTAAAGTTAAACTGTCTTGATATAATCTTTAAGTTAAAAAATATATTTACAAACAATAAACTAAACGAAAAATGTGTAACTACTGATCAAAATGCTTAACTAAAGATTCAAAAGGCTATGCAAAAATCTCGCTGTATTTTCTCTCTGTGTATGGCGGTTTGCTCACATTGTCAATTAAACATTGACATTTAAATGACTATACGCGCTAAAGTTCTTAGCACTCGATGTGTAAATAAACAAATTCGGGCGGGTTTCAAAACAAAATGTTTAGTTTATTTTATGAAGAGAAGAGGCAAAGGCAGAGATGGGTGCAGGGACAGTGGCAGAGTGGCGTGGCAGTGGCGTGGGCGTGTTGCCAAATTGTTATTGCTATTAGCGTCGGCCTGCTTCATAATTTACCACTAAAACGCTTTGAACTCGCAACGTGTTTTGCTGCCTTGACGCCGCCAGCTGCATTTCAATTTTTGGGAAGAAAGTCGTCGCTCCGTAAAGAAAAGCATCGCAAAACTTTTACCCAACAAAAGCAAAAAGATAAAAAAAAATACAAGTTAGTTAAGAAAAAGGGCAGGAATCAAGTTAAAGTTGAGTTTGAGCTGAGCTGAGCTGCGCTGCGCTGTGTTGCATGCCCAGGCGGCGTTTATTAAAATAACGGTGCTTTAGTACGCCCTAAGCAAACTGCACTTCAATAAGTACAACCAACAACAATAACAGCAACAACAACAACAACATGCAACCGAGGCACATGCAACTGAATAAGCACTGAAAGCAATTCAATTCGAATGGGCGGCAACCATAACTGGCACAGAACACAAGCAATGGGACAAGGGACAAGGGGAAGCTGTGGGGCATACAAAGGAGCAGAGGTAAGAGCAAAAACCTTTAATAAGCACTTAAGCGACATGCGACATGAGGCAACAACAGTGATGTCGATAAGTGCAGCAGAAGGTAGTTAAAGAATATGCCCAAAAATTATGAAAATTAAATTAGCAAAGTAAGGGTAAAGGGAAGGAAGGGGAGAAAGACGGAAAAAACTCTGCAAATTTAATGCATATCATTAGTCTGATTCTTCAGAGGCAACCCAACTATTTTAAAGAGCGAAAAAAAATAAAAATATGCATGAAATAAACTAAGAAACAAAAATATAAATTTCATTAAGAAACAGAAACAGAAATGAATTTACATGTTGGGCAAACTACTTTCTATATTTAGCTTATCAGCTCTGATTGCCAATATATCAGCATTATATATTTCCAACTTCTTTGCTTTGCAAGATTTCTCTAAATCGTTTATCAATTTTGTAACTGTTAAATGTTAATCGAAGTGCTTTAAAAGCAATCCATTTCTGCTACAAACTGTTTTTCAGAATGCAATGTTATATTTTTAGGCCATAAAATATTTATTAAGAAATATTTATTATAAAGCAAGTAGCAAAATTTAGTCAATCTGAACAGATAATAGAAACGAGACAACAAAAGCTTAATTTGAAAAGGTTTAACTAGCTTTTTGACTATTTCATAACGTCATTCAATGTGTTTTGGTGATCTCAGCTTTTGTGCAATTTGAGATGAAAAGAACAAATTGTATCATGAGCAAATTGTTTGCAACAACTTTTAAGCACACCCATCGAGGCAATGGGTTGGTGTGCTCAGTTCGTGACCTCCATTAAATTGCTAAGTATTGCAACAGAGGAGGAGTGGAGTGTGGGTTGGTTCATCCAAAAGCTTCAACTAGCAGAGAATTTTGTTTAAGGGGCGCCTTGTTTAATTGCCAATAAGTTCGCCGAGTCAAGATCAACTTGCAAACACGTCAAGCGACAATTTATTATACATTATTTTTTGGCACACAGTTGCCATATCTTTTTTCTCTTTTCTTTTGTTTTCCTTTATGATAAATTGCTTAATTCTGCGACGGCCAAATTCGTTTTAAACTTGTCGATATTCAAACATCCGTTCGATTTGGCATTATTGTCACGATTTTCTTGCTGCTGCAGACCAGACACAACAACAACAACAAACAACATCAACAGCAACAACAGCAACAAACAAAAAAGCAACAACACGAATTAATTTGCGAAACATTTAGAGTTTATTTGTTGTTCGCTTTCGAGACGCAAAAGTAATTAAAATGCAGCTGGCAAAATGAATTTTTGTTCAATTTTTTTATTGCAGCTGAAAACCATTAAAGAAGAAATGTTTTTTAATCACGTTTGATTAGAATTGGTATTTTACTTAGTCTTGTATATTGAATTACATTCAGAAATATGTTTGCTTTTCTTCTGGTATGAAATGTATAAGGCAAATAAAATAATATTTATTCAATCATAGAACAAATAAGGCAATTCGAGTAGCAGAAACTCAGTTTTAAATACTTTGAAGCCTTGCGTATTTTAGTATGTTTAATATAAAAAAAGTTGAAGTTGAGAAAATCTGTGTTTTTTATTTGATCTTAATACAATTTTTCCAATTTGTACTTTTTCTTATTGGAATTAATATTCCAAAGTTGAAGACCCTTGTTGTGATCGACAGACTGATGAGCATGGATATATCAACTAGGCTTTTGATGCTGATCAAGAATACATATATATCTAATTAACTCCAACAAGCTTCCTTAAGTCTGTTCTTTTACTTATCTTCCTTTTTGCACATATGTAATGATTGAAATTGTAAATCAGTTTGTAGAACGTTTAAATTTAAGTGTCTCATGCAAAGTTGCTCGAAAGACAAAAAAAAAAGTGTGCTTTTCCCCCATGAAATATGTTTAATATTTTTAACACTTTTTTCATCATTAAAATTGAATTCATAATGAAGTCTTCATATGAAAACTGTAGATGACATGAACAACAGCAAGTGTTCAGTAATGGCCAAATTAACACCTCAAAGATGCAAAATAAAAAAACAAAAAAAAAAAAAGATGCCGAGCCGTTGCAGTTGCAGTTGCAATTGCAATTGCATTTAGTGGTGACAGCAGATATCAGAAAACTCATTGAGCCAACTTGTTTGGCTGACTGGTTGGTCGGCTTTGGTCGGAAACCGACTGTTGCCAATTGGCAACATGCTTGCTAGCCATAAAAATCAAATTTACAACTGCAGCTGTCAGCTGTTGCTTGTTGATTGTTGTTGTTGTTGTTGTTGTTGTAGTTAGTGCCTTGGTTATTTACTGCTCAATGCGCATGCCTGCCTACCCCGTTTGCCACTTGCCACTTGCCACCATTGTGCGTTACATGCTCCCCTCTAATTGGCGGGCACAGCGCGAATAAGTTGACATTAATGCATGTTGAGTTTAATTGTTTCATGTAGACGCAGTTCCTTGCCATACCAAAGAGTGGCCCACACACGCCGCCGCCCAACGGCGCCTTTGGTGGGTTGTGTGTGCCAAAGTAAATAAATTAAAAATTGCATCAGGGAAATGGTTTAAGCAAAATGTCACAATTGCCAATTGACAATTGACTTGGCAAACGCGTGACGTTCTCGTCCCACAGTCATTTGCATAATTTGTTGATAAAACCCCGCACACGTATGCATAATAAAGGCAAGCTTTTGCTTCGATACACTCAACGAAAAAAGGCAGCTAAACAGGATAAAAAGCAAAGAGCTGGTTCCATTTGTGGTATGTAATGTGTAAAATTTCTGATTAAAATTTCGAATTTTTTTTAAATGTCTCTCAGTTTTCTATTTCCGTTTTAGTAACTTGATTTTTTTTTAGTATTTATTAATTGAATTTTACTTTATTTATAAACATGTCTTGGATTCTACAAACACTGAATTCACATAATTTTTAAACAAAAATTCAGTTTAACATTTAAGAACATCTGTTTCACAAAAATTTATCATGAAACTAGAATTTTATAAATCTTTTGCTTTATTTGTCGTAAGCAAGTTTCTATATATTTTTTGTGAGTGCATAAAATAAATTAGTTTTTGCATAAACGCAGCTAAAGAAGGTAAAAAGCGATAAAGACAACGACTTTGGCATTGACTTGATTGCAATTACAGCAATTTTCAATCAGCAACAGATATCAGATATTTGCCTATAATCAAACACCAATCACAAATGACAGCAGCAGAACTCAAACTCAACACAAATTGGCAGTTGGACAACGTTAAGTGCAGCTACATCAAGTTAATGTTTGTAATGTTTACTTCATTTATTTAATTACCACATAAGGGAGCAACAAATTTAATTATTTATGCTGCTGCTATGGCGCAAATCATTTTCTACAATCTCGCACAGCAGGCGCAAAGAGAAAAAAGAAAAAAAAAACCATTAACTTGGCCTTGCCATATTTGAAACTACAGCTAAAATTGTTATCCAACTGAAATGCTTACATTCAAATGAAAAGTGTTAGCAATTAAGTTAATTTAAAGCGATTAACGCGAATATTTGTAAAAATCATTTCCAAATGTTAAGCAATTAGAAATTCGTATTTTTTTTTTGTATTATTAATATTTGTGGAATTTATTGCATCACATTTGTAAATCAAGGTCAAGTGTGAGTTGCCAAGAATTTTCATTGCCTGTCAAGGTCATTTGATTTCCCTCAATTGTCACTTATTGCTCATCTATTGTTACAATATTTAACTGCTTTTTGTGTTCCATAACACTTTTCGTTTTACTTATAAAAATATGTCACTTAAGGTCATCTTATTTTAGTTTCACATATTTATTATTCAAAAGATTTCTTTTTGTCATTTCCATTAATTTTTATAGTATTTCCTAAATTATAACAATTTTGAAACTCAAACTGGCTCAGCTAATTCTCTGCCAACTAGCTATAAAAAGTTGAAAATATTTTGATCTAGAACAAAAATTTGTAGTTTCCCTGCTGTTTTACATTAAGCATTTGGCATCTTAAACAGTTTCACATCGTTGTGCATGTAATTTTTTTTTTTATTTCGCAAGAGCCAACAGTTTATAATCCGCATTTTCGACTTGACTTAATACTGATTAGCATGACGAAATGTCGTATCCCATTTAAAATACATACATACAGAGACCCCAGCGAGGCGTGTGTGGGTGCAAGGCGGGCAGCTGGATACCTCAACACAGCCAGAAAAAAGCCAAAAGTTCAAATGCTTTGGCGGTTTACATCAAATGAAGTCATTGATGGTTGGTGCGGGGAAATATGTAAGCTAAGCTGGGTTAAGCTGGGGTTGCATGAAAACAAATAACGGGCTGTAATTGAGAGTGCTTGACTAGCTGATACCCTGTAAACAGTCACTATTTATACAACTTGTATATAAATAAAAATGCACTTTAAGTTTCGAACTTTTTGTTGAGAATCTATATATAAAATCTATGAAGTCAAAAAGTTTTAATCTGTCGGAGTGATAATACCCTTTGAGGCTCTTCAAATGTGTATAGGGTATAAAAATGCGACAAAATCTGCGCAGATTTGCACACGCGCTCCGAACCGGAGACCGAACCGGTCCGGCTGTCTGTTTGTCTATCCGTCTGTGCGGCAAGCAGTGGGTTGGCTGCACTTGCGCAATGTGGCAAGCAGCGGGCAAGCGACGCATGCGCAACCCGTTAAATCCCCAATACCACCCCGTTTCGATCCCACTCCAAAATCTGCGCTTTGTGCTCCAAAACAGTTGCATTGGTTTGGCCAGAGCAAATTGTTTGGCTAAATGCCAAACTGCGTAGATTGCAGCAAAACGTGGCGATAATTTTCATTTTACTGGCCGGTTTTCTTGTTTGTTTTTTTTTTTTGGTTTATCAATTAATTTGAATTTATTCAGAGGCGTTTAATGTCCGCAGCGATATGGCTGGCTGGCCTTCAACGATGCCTAATGCCAGTTGACAGGCGGCGAAAGTGCATGCTGATAATGATAATGAGACTCACTCGGGGAACAGCGGGTCAATCGCCCGACCGACCAACCGACCGCCCGCCCAATTAGCCAAATTCATTTCATTTCAGTCAGCAACAAAAAAAAAAAAAAAAAAACAATGACGACGATGAAAACGCTTTTGGTTTTGGCTCATTAAAGTAGAAAATAGAAATGAAAAGAAAGTGAACTCTCAAGCCAAATGCTTAAAGAGCGTTTAAGGTTTTGCACTAAAATATGACCATATTAATTATGAACTTATACTTTTACAGTTAGATTAACAATGGGGTATAATAGGATTATATAAAAGTATGTTAAAAGCCAAGCATAACTAGCATAAATATATATAGAGAAATCTGACTTTTGAATGTGACATTTATGTGCAGCTTTTTTTTATTCGTTTTTATATGTAAGATTGCAAAATAAAATATCCTACATTATGTTTGCAGAAATTATATAATTACAGCAAACTAAAGATTTATTTAAGCAAATAAAAATTAAATTTCTATCTGATGAACAACATTTCTTCTGCATTTACTAAATTAATTACAATAAAAAAAGTTGGTTTTTCTATCATTAAATATAATGATTTACTCAATTCAATCATCAAACCTTTTCTAATAAAAAGGAAAACTTTTGCTGCTCCAATAAAAATGAGCTTAAGTATTTACAATGATTACAGGGTATGTTTTAGAGGAGCACTTTCACCCAAGGCATTATTGCCAGGCTGCTTTGAAAATACCTTATGTTAAATGATAGTTTTGCGTCAAGGTAAATTGCAAGTAGCTGTTTGTGAGAGAGAGAGAGAGAGAGAGAGAGAGAGAGAGAGAGACCATGTCAAATGGCTAAGTACACACAACAAACGGTAGCCAGTAGCAACAGCAACAACAGTAAGTCAAATAATGACAACAATAGCAACAAATACAACAATGAATGTATATATATATATACATATATATATATATAAACAGCAGCTGGCGTCTTTGGTAACAAGCGGCAGCTTCATTGAAAGCGCGTCCGCCGCACAGATGAGCCAAGTCATTGGACGGGTGCCCAAGACAAGACAAGGTAAGACAAGCCAAGACAAGACATGGCCCAGACGTGTTGTGTTATCACGAACTTTCAATTGGTTTAAAGCTGCTCGTCGTGTGGACTTTCTTTTTGGAGGTCGCGTCAACTCATTAAAAAATGGTTAACGTTCGCCTTTTTGGCTTGACAGGCGAAATAATTAAAAAAAATGCATGTGTGTTTTGTTGTGGCCAAATGATAAGCGTGGGCCGACAAACTGTAACAAATGCGTAGAAAGTTGCGTGCCACAACTTGTATGTATGCTTAGTGGCAGGGCTTACTGTGTTTGTGAACCCATGTCTGCGTGCAACACTGATAAAGTGTCAATAATGCGCTTTGGCGACAGCTTCCACATGTCACCCACAAATCAAATCAAACAAAACCGAAGCAAAGCCAAAGCGTACCAAAAAAAAAAACCTAAAGCCAAAGTTGGCAGCCAGCGTTGCATTAAGCGAGTGGCAAGTACTTGACCGAATTCCATAGCGTACCCCCCACCACACCCCACAGCGACTGCCCCCTGCGCCTGCCACAATGCACACGAGCTGAGTGCAGTCAATGTACACTGTGAAAAATAATATCTCGTTTAATGAATGAGCATTCTGGATTTAGAATTTGTAAATCACAATAAAAATGGTTGAATCAAGTAATAATTATTTTTTTAGTAATCATTGTTACACATAAAATATGAAATTAACTTTCTGCTAATTTGAAAAAGGGTTCGAAGCAGACTGCAAATTTTGGTATTACATTTAAATTCTACTTGAATAAAGCATTTTATTTGCTTAAAAAATTGTACACATTTTCTCCAAGTGTATCAATATGTGCATAATTATGCTCAGCACTCGAACGGCGACTGTCAAAGAGTTGTTCCGCTGTTCGGCAGCTGCATCTGCGTTGACACCAAAAACTCTGTCTGCAACTCAAGCTGAAACTGTGACGCAAGTGACGCAAGTGACGCCTTGCTGCCAGCAGCTGAGATGTGCCAAGTTGCAAATTGCAAATGGCAAATCAAACATTTGAGGCTGTGCACAGACAAGATCTGCAAATATATTTGTATACAAACTGCTTTAACAGATTCAACAAACAACAAACCAATCAACAAAATGACCAAAAACAGCCAAAAATTTGTATACAAATTATTTTGCGTGTGAAATCGCAATTCTTTTTTTTTTATTATTTGTAATATTTTTATATAACCTTAGTCTGATGAGTTGTTAGCTGCCCAGCAAACAAATTAACAGCATTTAAGCTTGTAAAATTGATTAAGCATGTTTATCACAGCTGGAGAATTTTAGGCGTGGTCTGAATGCATATTTTGTAATTTTGTTACGCCTATACACTCAGAAAAAGTATCAACATAAATTTTCAAATAGTTTTTAAGCCAAATATTAAATCTGGTTTTTAAAAATAATTTCTATATACACAAAAAGAAATACCTAAAATCAAAAGTACGGCAACTGTCTAAAATTTAGGGACGATTTTTTTCTAAGTGTAGAATGTTATAAATTTGGCTTTGTCTGTTTTTCTGCTTCTCTTCAAACTAATGCGTGAGCTTTAAGTCTATCTTGATTTATGATTTGTTTATTATTTGATTTATGTAATTTTTGACGTGCCAAAGTTGGCCGTTTTTTACTTGTTATTTAATTAGCCAGCTTCACATTCTTGTAACTGTCACAACAAAAGCTCTGCTTAGGTAACAGACAAGCGTAAGTCTACACATCATATATATATATATATATATATATATATATATATACATATATATGCATATACTTTCAGGTCTACAAGCTTGCAAAATTGTAAGCCCGCATCAGGCAGTCAGGCAGTCAGGCAGTCAGGCCGAATAACAAATATTTTCACACATGTCAAACAGAAATATTCGTTGTCATGGCTAAAGGAAAATTGATAATAATCTGCCATATAGCGCAAAACAAACAACATACAGCATTCAACACACAAGGCACAGCGATGCAGTTGAGCACGACAGCAACAGCAACAGCAACAACAACAGCAACAACAAGAACAACAACGACGACAAAGCGACAAATGTCGCCATAGATGGCGGGGGGGGGGGGGGAGTATTGTGTGGCGCGGTAGGCGGTGTAGGGGGTATGCAGGAAGCGGCCCAAACTTGATCGTGCTGCAAGAAATATGGCAGAAAATCGTGCAATAGAAAACTGAAGCAAAAATCCAAGCAGCAAACTTTTCCACATGCAACAGTCACAGCAAAAGCAACAAAACGCAGCTTCCTTGAAAGGTGTGTTTTTGAACAATTAATTTTGCTTTTTCGGCAGACTAGAGTAAAATAGAGTCAAGTCAAGTAAAGCCAAGTTTAGAGTACCGAGTCGAGGCTTATGTATGGATTTGTCGTACCAAATCGTTGAGCCACAGAATGCGGGCCAATGACCAGAGAAGCAACTGCAAACTGCAACTGCAACAGCAGAAGAAGATCTTTGAGCCAATAGACTTTAAGCAATGTAGCCAAAGATGCTGTTGATGTCAGTTTATTTATGGCTGACAACGAACACAATAATGATCTTGATAATGTACTTAATGATGGTGATAATGACAAGCTGGCAATGACCATTTAAGTGTGTGTTGATTCTAAGCGCACACTTTGGAAAGTTGCATTGCGAATTTCCAGGGAACAGAAACCAATTTGATGCCGCCAATAAAATGTATTTAAAGGCAATTGATTGTTGTCGACGCGTCTGCAGACATGCGCTTCTAATAGTAAAAAAAAAAATAGAAGTAGGCCTTAGAGCCACATCTTAGATATGGCTGACAGACCCCACCAGTTGCAGCACACACTCAAGCACACACACACACGCACACACACACACACACTTACACGCTTATTTGTAGCCCACAACTGACATCTAGTGGCACTTGAGCTAAAACTTGCAGCTTGAAGTGCATTATGGAATGTTACACACACACTTTCACACACTTGACACACTCGGCTGTTAAACACTTAAAAAAATATGGAAATTCAACTTAAGATACAAATCGAACAGTAAATTAATAAATGTTTTTCAGATTCTTTTTATTTCTATCTTGCTTTTGAGAATTTCCACTTTTACATCAATCGAAATTATTTTATCAATAAGAAGATTTCAAAATTATCTTCTAAACAGCAAAAATCTTAATTCTAATTTTCCATACAATTTAAATTTAAAACTATATCAACATTCCAATCTGAGTATGCTAATACTGACTTATAAAAAGGTAAGCCCCAAAAACAAAGCTCGCTTTATGACAATTTTTCAATATCAATATAATGTTTTTTCTCAGTGTACAACGAGAAAAAGATCTATATGAGTTGCAGGGCACTTGAGCATGGAAAACTCTTCAAGATGCAACTTCGACTCGATTTATATTTTTTTTGGTTTTCTGATTTTTTTGGCAGTTTGAGCTCAAGGTAATGTAAATTTGGTTATGTTGTTAATAAAACAAGTGGTTTTCACACACAGCTTGATAAATGAACAGAGCCAAATGCACACCAAATCGAACCCGAAAAACTGAAATGTGTTGCATTCAGTTTAAGTGGTAATGGCGCAACTTTCACAAAAAAAAAAGGAAAAAAAAAAAAACACAAAAGTCCATTATAAAAAACTTTCTAGGCCTAATGAAACTGAACTAATTAATGATGCTGCAAATGCGTAGTGCGTGAAAAAGTGCCACAACGTGTGTGTGTGTGTGTGTGTGCAACATGTGGCAGCGAGCTAGTGGTACGTTGACATTAGTAACATGTTGCAGTCCCAATTTGTAATTGGTAGCAGAACTTATTTGGTGCACTAGGTCAGCTTTGTGTTTCTTCTTTTCTATTTTTTTTTTTTTTTTTTTGGGCGTGTTTCTTTGTCATTTCCCTCTCCATATTGGTTTTAAGCCAGTGCCAGACTGGAAGTTGAAACACCCACACAAAATACAACAACACACACACACACATACATACACATACAGAACGCACAACAATAATGAAAAGTACAGCACACTTGTCAGGCTTGCAAATGTTTGAATATATGTAAATTAAGCCCACTGCAGTTGCACTTTGGACATTGCTTTTAATTACACCAAAAAAAAAAAAAAAAACAAAAACAAAACAAAAAAAAACCGCTACATAATAAATTTAAAGAACGAGTCCACACATAATTTGTAAACACTGCGCAAACAACAACTACAACGACAACAACAAAAACAGTCTTTAAAAGTGAACGGAACAGCTGGAAAATATTACGAGTCTGTGTGCGAATATTCGTTTGTACTTTTGAGGCATGACACAGTGTGGCCACCAATAATGTGGCACATGCCACGAATTATGTTAGCGCAGTAAATTATTTTCAGTATGATTGCTCAGCAAAGCATTAATTACTGAAACCAACTTCAGTTTTTTTTTTATTGGTTTTTTATTCACCTAACTCATCTGCCAATTTTGTGAACTGATCTGAATAGCACGTTATAGCAAAAAAAAAATATGTCAGACTAGTGAATTGTGAATATGTTTTAAGCTCGCAGGATATGGCAACTATAAGCCCAACGAAGATTCTATTATTCCTGCAAGAATTACGGCTGCTGGGAGAGATTTAGACTCAGATTATTATAACCAACTATTTTATTTTCTATTATTTATTCCAGTTTTAAAGCTATCCCGGTTCGAATATGAATTATTTTTAAAGAGTGATGAGGAGAAGGCGATGTACGCCTTGCATGGTTAAATGGTTAAATCACCGCAGCAGACACATGATGTGTGGCAATTTCTCGTTGCCCTGTGGAAACGTCTCCTGCGAGGGTCGCATTATCAATGACTTGAGATTTTTTTCAACGTGTCCAACATGCAAAAAGAAAACAAAAGTCCGCCATTTGAGGCGTGTCTACTTTGTAATTATAATTTTATTTTTGTAAAGTTGACGACTTATTTCCTAACTATTTAGAATACCGAATAACATAAGGAATTGCAGCCAATTGAGAGTTTGACAAATACTGAATCGGAATCAAAATACTGTAATGGAAATGTATTGAAAAATTCAATAAAATGCCGCACTCTGAAATATATTTATTTATATTATAGCGGGTATTATTATGATGTGTATGACTGATACAAAGGGCATATATATTCTAGTAATTGGTCTAAGGGTTTTTTCCAATTATCCGCCTCAAACCAACAGGTAATCAGAGTCTTTATGTCTTTTTTTTAAAGGAAGTTTGTATTTCCAAAAGTCGTTTATGTGAATCTATTATAATTTTTCATCTTTCTAGATTTTCTTTTTTTTTTTTGTCACTTTAAACCACTGTGCGCATGCCTCTCAATTCTATTCACCCGAACAGAACGGAAATGGCCGGGAATTGTGGCAATAATAATAATTACGATGCGGCGGACCAAACCAACTAAAAATAACAATTACAATTTTTATTTCAATTTGGAAATTGCTTGATTTTCACCTTTAATTATTGTGCTGCGTTGCTTAGCTTTAAATGAGAAAACCGCTGAAATCAAGACAATTATCAGCGTTGGGGTTTTGGTTTGAAATTTTCTTATTTATTTATTTTTTTTTGTGTATGGGGGTGGCAACAACTACAATGTGGGCGATGTATCAAGTGTCACTCAATGACATTTTCGAAAATAGACATAATAATACATTTTCATTTTCTCAAATGGAACATTTTTATTTCGTTTCAAACAAGCAAAAATTATGAAATTTCCGGCGGCAATTGGGTGACGGCAGAGACAAGCAAAAGATTCGTGGGCCGTTGATAAGCTGACGGGGTCCAGGAAACCTGCACCGATCTCTGTCAGCACAGACCAGCTGCTGGTAAACAGTAACTGCTAACAATTTGTACACTCGGCAGCCATAAAAATTATTTATAGTAAAAAAAGTTATTAAAGAGTTATAAACATATGCCGAGGGTGACATCTGTGAACCCACTGAATACTTGAAGTTATCTAATGATTACAATGCTAAATTATTCATAAAAAATAATGAATATTTTCTCGTTAGACAAATAAATTAGTAATCAATTTTAATTACAATACTTATTAAAACCTTACAGGGCATTTTTTAGTGCAGCAGCAGATTTTTTAGTTATTGTTTTCCGGCCGAAAAAGCAACCACTGTTCCCCCCTCTCTCTGTCTCTCTCTCTCTCTTTCTCTGTGTCTAGTTTTATGGCTCACTCTCTCTGCCAACTCGATGGAGGTTTATGGGCACTTGGTTTGAACCACCGAATTGACATGTCTGACACATGTTTTGGTTTTGGTTTTTGGCTATTGTTTTGGCATTGGTTTTGGTTTTGGCTCCGGAAGGGGCAAGTTAATTTAAATACAATTTTGGTACTCGCCTCATAAAATGTTCAGACTGCGTTTAATGCACGTTTTAAGCTTCCTAATAAATGTAAATTGTTGATGCAAATGACCTTTTGTTTACCTGTAAAGACACAGAACAACGAAAAAAAAAACACAAATTAGTCAAGTGTTATTATATTAAAAATATTGAAAATGTTAAAAATTAAACGTTTTTAACTTGAAATTGAAAAAAAAAATAAGAAAAAAAAAATGTACGAGGCAATTTTAAAATGCTGACACCCACGACCAACAAGTTATCTCCAGTTAATTAATTGAGTTCAACAAGTTGAGAAAATAATCAAAATCAATTGAACAATTTTTCATTTTGGGGTCAAGCGGTAAATGGCGAATGATTTTGTTGTTTTTGTTTGCTGACGATGTCAAAATTACATTTTGCAAATATTGCGAAAATCTTAAAAAGTGTGTTTGTTGTGCAATTGTTGTTGCTGATATTTCATAGCCAGTTGTTATGGCAATCACCAATTTAGCGCAATTCATTCATAAAAATTTGTGGTTTCATGCGGCGCTTGAATTTCGTATTGAAATTATTGGTAAACGTGCTCAAAATGCTCAATCAAAAACGCATTACATGAATTTCGATTTTTCATTTAACATAGAAAAATAAAAAAGAAACAAACCAATAAAATTTAATGTTTAGGCACAACTTGCGCAATGCTCCATTGCCTTACATATAAGTAAAGGGAATGAATGATTTTGAGTGTGTTTGTCAATTGAGGCGCACATTGCGTGACATAATAATTTTAATTACATTCCATTTTAGAGTGAACTTGAACCAGGGTTCAGTAGACGCTTCATTGTCGGAACTCAGTTAGCTGATAGCTACTCGTTGCCCGGACGCACAATAATTGTGTAAAGTTGCTCGTAAATAATCAATAAAATTAAACAATCGGCATATTTTATTTTACACAGCAGCTAAAATTTCGAATTGCGTTCGAAACTGTTTTCCCAGTTTTGCCTAGCAACTTCAAAAAGCGCCGCACTTAAGCCAATTGGGCATGAAAAACAAAGACAGTTTATTATTTATAAAGTGTGGGAAATAAAAGTTAAAGTGTTTAGAAAATTCCTCTTTAGTTTAATAAAAAAGTACGAAAAAAATATTATTAGCTATTCATCTCTACATTTATGAGAGCAAAGATTAAACTGTGAAAAAAATCCCAATAAAAATATAAGAAAAAAATGTTTTCTTTTGTATAAATATTATTTGACGAGCATATAGAAAAATAATATAATCATAAGACTAAGCAAATATATGACTCATCAATAGATTGGTAAAGCCAATGATTCAACAACTTTTTAGCATTAGACATATGCAAATGACTTAAAGATAATTTTTACTTTGTTGGAATAACAATGTAAAAATATAAATTATAATGGCACTCAGCACCAAAGGGTTGTTAAATATTCCACTTGTTAAATGCGCACATTTCTATGCTTTTGGCATATTAAAAAACTTTACGTTTTTCTTTGAGAGCTCTTCAAAAGTTTTATAAGTTCGTTGCTCTGGCACATTTCGGGAACTTTGAATGAATTTACTACCCACAATAGCCACAACTAAACACTAATAGGCCATATAATGATATTATAATCACTATATAGAGTATATAAAGTAATTTGCTGTTAGTCATCATCGTCCGCATTGCAAAACCAGTTTACAAAGCCATTTATTTTTGCATGCCAATGATTTTTACTATTTAAATATTCAGTAGTACTTTGCATTCAACTTAACTAAACAATAATTCAGCTAATTGCAAAGAACAACAACATTAATAATAGCCATAAAATGCCTTAGCAGAAGCCCCTTTGTAAAGTAGATGATATCATGGCAAATTGTAGAACAACTGTTGCAATTCAAGACAAGTATTCCAAAGTTTCTACAGTTTTGCGTAATGCTCTAAATTCCTTTGCCATCAAACACACACATTAATTAATGGACAAATACAAACACACACACAGCGCAATATAAATAATGTGTATAAATATATTAAAAGCCGCAACGAAAATATTACAAAACTAGCCAAAATTTATGAGAGGAAATGAGCAGAATATGCTCAACGTTCAATGTCAAATGGCGCGAATGAGTTTGTTTATCAAATTGAATTTGTTGCGAGCTCTCAATTCTCCACTTGGGCAAGCAGCAGGTGCACTGAGAGAAAATCGAAACAGCATTGAAACAAGAAGTATTTTTTGCTAGCAAAAAAAAGACTCAGGTGGGCAAAGTGAAACTAAAACCAAATTGAACATTTATTATTAGAAGCGTTAATAATTGGCCAAATTGAACATCGAAATCGCATACCATAAAGAATTTGGAATCAGTTTATCAGGTTTAATTTATTGATCTGCGTTTGGCAAATTCTAGACACGATTTTAGCTAAGTGTATTATTGAGCAAGTTGTAGTTTTGGGGCGTGTAAATTGCTGCCATCGATTGTGGCAGCCAAGCGGCGCGATGTCGAGGCCTTTAATTAAGTAAGAGGCGGGAAGGCAGTCGAGGCATTTAACGGTGATTCTAAAGCAAACATAAATTATGGGGTACTTATAAGAGATACAAGTCAAGATCGCGCGATTAGCCAGCAAGCAGACGCAATTACCGCCTGTTGCAAGTTGCAGTTGCAGTTGCAACAGCAATCATCAGCCATCAGAGCTGACCAAATTGAATTGTTGCCGCAACAACTCACTGAACATGGCTAAAACAAGAAGAACAAGCGGTTTTACACATACTGATGATACTTTCGAGTTAAACTTAATACGTTGACTAACTGGCAGCTGTTGCCATTCATTCAGACGCTATTAATACGAGCATCATAATTTATCAAAATGAAAAAAATATACAGAAACAAAACAGAACCATCATCTAATAAAAAAGACAAACAACAAAACAGCAAACGAACTCTCAGAAATTAATTATGCTAATTTTGTTTAAGATTTTGCATATTTTTTAAATTAGTTTACAGCTGGAGAAATAAAATATAGCTTAAGGTTATTTACATTTTAACATATTTGCTTAACTACTTGTGTTTAAAACAACAAATTTTCCAACTATTTTAACTTTCCCATCTTTAATTTGAGTTGAGCAATTCGATAAATTTACAATCGAAATTTACAGTGTTGCAAATTTTAAATGCCAAACTTAACTGCTGATAATTTAAGTTGCGTTTAATAAATTTTTACCAGTTTTGGGTTTGCAAACTTTTACAAACAATTGTTATTAATTTGATGTGGTCTTTCCACTTAACTTTCTTTTACATTGTTTTCCTACCATTAAGGATAACATCTTGAAACATTTTACATTGCTTTCATTGACTTGTTTGATTATCTTTTGCCTTATGGGCTCTATTCTAAAGCAAAAATTGATAACATTTTTTTTCTCTTTTATTTTTGCTCATGCCAAAATCTGAATACGAGTGTGAGTATGAGTATGAGTATGAGTATGAGTATGTGTATGAGTGTAAGAAGATTTTTTTAAGCCTTAAAAGTTGACTATATAATAAATAGATATTTACAAATGACTTTATATTATATTATTCAAACTCATACTCATATTCACACTCATACTCACACTCATATGAGCAACACACATAACACATACACACATATGCTTGTGCGTGTATGTGTGTCTGTGTGTATGCATATTTATTTAGCGCACTGTACTCATTCGACTGCCAAAAGCGTTTTTCATGCACCAATTTCAACCTGGCCGAACCAACCTGCAAACAACCTCCTCCCTCCTAGCCATCCTCTCCACTCTCAGTTTTATAGTGTTCCATGGCTTTTAAGCAATTTTACGTGCATGTTGCTGAGTTCAGCTAACAACAGCAGCAATAGGAGCAACAATAATAATCATCTGACGTATGCACATTTTATTGTTAGCATTTGTTTGTTTACTTAAAATAAGTAAAAGCAGCGCCGCGGTTATTTAATAAGAATTTTTGTTGCTGTTTGTTGTTTGTGTTGCTGATTTGATTACAAAATGTTTGTTGTTGTTTTTTTTTTAAATGCTCGACAATCCGCAAGCAATTTCAAATTAATTGAATTTACTTGTTGATTGAGGCGTTGAAAATGCATTTTCATTGCGAAGCGCACACGCGCCTCATTTTCCCAAGTGGTTTTTCCCGTTGCTTTGTGCTTATATGTGGTAATGAGTATGTAAGTATGTGTGTGTGTGTGTGTTGAAGAAGTTTCAATCAAGCAGCGGAAATGGTCAGTCACAAACGTTTGTCACACCAAATACTTGTGGGCCTGGTCAAAAGCAACCATCACGTAAAGCAGCTCCCAAAACTTCCGCCGAGCGCAGAGCACCCCAAAAACAAGTCTAAACGATTTTCGCATGAAACCGCGTCAAGAATCTAGCCAAACTTGGCCTATGCCCTTGTCCAAGCTGCTGGCTTTATCATTTCGTAAATATCGCTTGGACACAGGATGAATGCTGCCCATGGCTTGGACCATCATGTTGAATAGATTATAAAGTTGTACGGGTTGCTGATTTCATACAAATAAAAAAAAAAATAAACATATTTTTTACTTTACTTAACTTAAATCCCAAACAAGCTTGTTATAAATTATTATGTTGTTTATATATTTATTGCAGATATATTGAATAATATTATCCAATAAAAAATTTTTAAATCTATTTATTATATAGTAAACTTTTTAAAGCTTTAAAGACAGACACATTTAAACGTTAAGGATATAAAAACTTATTTGAAACTGAATGTCAATTTTACAAATTGTTGCTGCAAAATACAACGTTTAATTTTACAGTTATTTTAATGTGCGTTTAAATATTGATATAACAGTTTTTAGCTTTTTTATGTTTTTTATTATACTTTTTATATTTATATAATCCTATAATCTGTAAAAAGTTTACAGGATAACTTCAGGTCGCGCACTTCGATTTATTTATGACTTTTGCCGATAAAGTCGCATTTGCTTAAGTTAGAAATAAATTCTTGTTGGCCACAAAAAAAAAAACGAAAGAAAAAAATTCTACAACAGTGAGAACCAGTTTCGAAAAACTTGTTTTGGCCAAAAAAACACTGAGCTTAGCAGAAGCAAGCAGAAAAAAAAGAGTCAAGTTGGGGCTATTAAAGCGCCGCCAACTTGCAGCTGTCTGCAAGCCATATGAAGCCATAAAGAAATTGTCCAAAAAAACAAAGAAACAAGCAGAAAAAAAATACAAGCGAAAAAAAGTACCAAAAGAACAACAACAAAAAAAAGCATTTTGTCAGTCTGCAAAATGTTTACGGCGCACATTTCTTTAATGAATTTTTATGCGGAGCGTCCGCGCTTTCCAAATTAGTTGCGAGTTCATGTTAAATTAATTTCGTAAAAATTGCAGTCACCCCACTGCAACTGCTGCTGTTGCTGCTGCTGTGGCTGTGGCAGTTGCAACATGTTGTGTTGCACTGGGAACAACAAACACAACGTAATTGTGACTCTTGAACTGGCAGCAAGTACCGCAAGCTGCTGCCGCACAACTGCTGAGATCAGCTGAACCGATAAAGCCGAGGAGCAACAGCAGCAACAGCAGCAGCAGCAGCCACAGTTGCCACCGCCAACTCCTTCAGAACAATGCAGCTCGCCTGTTGCTGCACCAAAGATCAATGACACCATGATGACGCTTTGGGTGGATACTGTCCACCCGACTGTCTGACTGCCTTCCTATCTGACTGTCTGTCTGTCCCTCTGCCCGTCTGTCCCGATTCTTCTTAGACGCTGTCACTGTGCGGCCCAAAAGAAAACTGCTTGGCTCTGGACTTTGTGTTAAGGTCTCGGACTTGGACCTCTACTTGGTCAGAGTCTACACTCAGAAAAATATATATTACCTAAAATTTACAATATTTCTTTCAAACGACAATTGTTTTTCTAATCTTATATTTAATATAATAAAAAAAAGAGAATTTCAAATTTTGACATTGATTTTTGAATTTAAGAACTTTTTCTTATGCATTTATAAAAATGTTTTCTAGGGTTTACATTCATATCATATTATTAAATGCTATTAAACATTAGAGAATATTTGGGAAATATTTTTAGGACAGTTTTTCCATATACCATCAATCCATTTCAATATAAACAAAAGTATATAGCCGATCGTTAAGATCACAAAGAATTACCAAAACGTATTCGATCTGTCTCAAGCAATATTTATTAAAGTATAAATAATTTTTAAAAAGTCTGTGATTTTTGGCAATTTAAAAGAAGAGCATAATTTGTTGCTGTGTGTATTATGTATTGGTGGTGTCGTGAGTGGCAGCCACTGACTAACTGCGCGAAACCAACTGACAAACTGACTAACTGCCTGACTGACAGACTGACTAAAAACTGAAGAACTCAGCGCTTCTAACATAGAACAAACTGCAGTGCTTGTTGTCTGTCTATCTAACCATTTGTCTGTCTCTCTGTCCGTCTGCCTCTGTCTGTTTGGTGTCTTTTTGTTTCTCGCAATTTTTTCTATTTTTTTGTATTTTGTTTTTGTTCATCTGCGAGTTTTGTCTGCTGTTTTGTTAAAGTCGTGACACTGAACAAATGTCAGCACTTGCGGGCGTGCGGCATTTGGCTGCAGCAGCAACATCAGCAGAGGCAGCAACAAAAACAGCAACGCGGCTTTGACTTTGAGCTCGAGGCCGGGCCAAGCTAGCGCAGGCAACCAATCAATTAACTTGGCCGACTTGGCAACAACACCCAGCGAAATTTGATATACCTATGAGTGTGGTTAATGTGATTTATGCTACCCTTGCTCTCTGCCTCCGCAAGCAGCTTGTCAAAGGCAGCCGACACAGCCCTTAAGCTTCAGTTGTTGGCCAAAACTCATCTCGAAGTGCGCAACAGGTAAATTTTGTGTCAGCTAACGGCTCATACTATTGGCATTAGACATTAGACATTAGACGCTATTTCAATTCCTTTATATAATTGACAATAAAAATTGGTAACAACTAAAATCGTCTTTTTTTATTACTACTCATTAAGAAAGCATCTCCAATTAAACCATAAATATTTTTATGTGTCACTCGATAAATGAAATCATTGCTTTTACACAAACTAATTCAATTAATGAAAACCTGATGTTTTTTTATGTTGTAAACATGTTTTCACATTTTATTGTCTGGTCTTAGATCTATGGAAGCCCTGAAGATGAACAACACCTGTGCCGAAGTGAGACATTTGCATTAAGGCTGACAACAAAGAGCTGACAGCCAGCCACTAAGTGAATTGTGAATAATTAAGTCAATGCTCTGGCACGCCCACAATCTACGCACATGGTCAACGTCAACCATTTGAGATGGCCCAGTGTGGCATGCCGCTATATTTAGATCAAATTATACAGATAAATATACAGATACAAGAGATATAGCGATAAATATTGAACGGTCACTTTGGCCATGGCCAGCACAACAGTCATAAGCAAATGAATGTCAAATTAACGAAACTCAACCAAATAAACTCACAAAACGTAAAATTTACACTCAGAGAAAAAGTTTATTCAAGCATAAAACATTCACAAGTCAAAATTAAACCGATTTACAAAACACAGTTTGTACTCTTAATTAATACTACATTTAATGATTGATACGCGAATCTAGCTCAATATTAATGTTAAAATAATAGTTTTAAAAAAATGCTTCTAGGCACGTTTCAAAACTTCCCAGCTCCAATTGATGGATTCACTTAAGCATGATAAATAATAAATACTATTAGCGAAATACGCAATGGTACAGGTTGGACAATTGATTAATTGTCTGTTTTTATACAAATTAAGTATTTTTCTTAAAGTGTACTTTAAAAAAACAGAAGTAATAACAAAGTGTCGCTGGTAAAACATCAGTTGTGCTTCTTCTTCTTTTTTTTTTTTTGAGAGACGAACGATCAATCAACTGCGCACATGATCGTTATGGCCCATGCGGTTAGCCATGTCTTTAAACTACTTTCCCGAAGCGCGAAATGAGTTTTCGTTTTGGCCTTTTGTGTGTACACATATGTGTGTATGTGTGTGTGTTAAACTTTAACCACAGGAATGTCGGCAAATTTTGTAATTATGCCTAAGTACAGAGCAGAGCAAAAGAATTGACAAAGAATTTGCCGAAACGAAAAAAAAGGCGGACAGTGTTTAACCCCAATGGAAAAAAGTCTAAAGAGAAATTGCTGTTTGTTCGATTTTGCCTAAAAATAGATCATCCGGTATCATCATCATGCCAAGTGAAAGATTTATGCTTCGGACTTCGGTAAATGGAACTTGTTCATTCGCACTTTACCTTGTGACAAATCTTAAGAGCGAACGGTAAATGCGCAAGCAGATCTCGAGTCGAGAAAGCTCCCATGGATAGCCAGCCATGACTGAACGTTGTACGTTTTCCTACACACACACACACACACACTGCACACACACACGCACATTAAATGTGATACACGAATTTCATTGGAAATCTTTAGTGTACAACTTTAAGGGGTGATCGGCCGTGTCGAACTTTGACGAACACCGTGCGGTTGTCGACAAGCAAAGCGAGAGACATGCAACCTTTAGACACAAAGATACACACGCATACATAACTGTGCAACATGCGGCACAACAAACTCACAGCTAAGACATGTTTCTATAGCGACCATTACTCTAACGAGAAAGAAGAGAAAAAGAGGGTGGTTCAATAAGTATGCAATCAAAAACGGAACCAAAATTGAGACTCGCATAAAGTAAAGCTATATTTATCATGGGAACTATTAGTGGAACAATTGATCTCGTGGAATTCTTCGATGAAATGCCCATGGAAGAAGAATTCGAGATGCAAGCAGCAAACAGGAAATGGAAATCACCTGCAACGATTCGTTTACGATCTGGCCATGGGTGTTGATAAAAAAAAAAGCGCCCAGAGCAACAAATACAAGATTAACAGCGTAAACAACTCTGCAGTGACCCCAGCACCATTACACATCCAACCAGAGTGTCCGTCGGACTACTGCAGAAGTTGCTTTGACGAGCAAGAAGTGGAATCCATCCATCATTTCCTCTGTCGCTGTCCAGCGCATGGTAGGAGAAGGCCAACATTTTTTGGGGTCTTCAATTGTCAAAGATGTATCAGAGAGCCAGACAACTGACTTTGTTCATCCAAGCATGGAGCACAGTGCCTGCAAATTAGTTATGCACATATACTATAGGTGATGCAGAGGAGCAGAAGGGGAGACAAGTCTGTGTGTGGCAACAAAAGGGAGCCAAAATATGACACCGAAAAATTTTAATTTATTAAACTACTAATTCATTTAACAATATCAAAAAAAAAGAAATAAAAACTAAAGTTGAGTTTGTAGTCTACCACTTTTAAGTAACTCACATAATAAATTTAATTTTCATTATTTCACTTATTAGCTTTAACTGCATTAACATTCTAAATACTTTTCGTAACACCCTCGTTGCCTGCCGCGCCTTGCTTTCTTTTTTATGTTTTTGAGTTCTAGACGACTTTTCACTGCATGTCTCAATTTCCGTGTGTGTGTCTATGTGTGTGTGTTAGTGTTGCTGTGGCTAATTAGCTTGTAAGTTGAATGTGAACACATTTTGTCGAAAATGAAATGTTCATTTTAACACTTTTGTTTGGTTTTTAGATATGCCTATTATTGGGGAATGGGCAGATCCAAAGATCAGCAGAAACGGCACGCATTTAAATTCATTCGGGTGAAAAAAGTCAATTCAAATTGTGCTTTTGGTGAAAGTTTTTTGTTTGCTTTTCAGATATTTCGATTTCAGAATATGCGCAAAAGAATTTCAAAGTGTGCGTTAATTGTGGACTTCAACTGATTGTCTGTCTGGTCATTTGTCTACCAGTCTGTCTGTCTGCCCAACTGCCAGTTGCCATCTCCATTTCAAGCCCTTTGGCAGATAAATATATTTAAATACATACATATAGAAATAATTTGTGTCTGCAGCATTAGCTAATTGACAGCTGATCGCTGAGACAAGAGCCAAAAATGTGTGCATAAATTAGACAATATTTCATAAATCACATTTGATTATGGGGCACCTGTCACAAGACAAGTGGTCAAAAACAACAATAACAACAAAAAAAAAAATGGTCATTTCAAAAAGTCATCAGAGTTTTTTTTCTCAATCGGTTCGTTCACCTGTCCGCCATATGCAAAGTTGGGGTGTCTGCGTGTGCCGTTAGAAAATATAACGATAACGGTATCTTTTCGAGACCTGCTGTGGAAAAACGTGCATAAATTGAGAACCCAAAAGCCATAAACGAAATGTAACAAAAGAGCTTATAAAAAAAATACACCCCCTACCACCATTGAAGCAAATCAAATTTATTTTTTTATATATGCGTATTGTAAAGTCCATATTGAAAATCAATTGAGTCTCGTACGCCACTCGAAGGTGATAATTTCCAATCGATTTATGATGATAATCTCAAGTTTACAAGAGGTCGCAAGATTAGCATATTGTTATATATTTTTTTTGTGTGGGCCGATCGATGTAGCTTATAACCATGAAAATAATCTGGCTAATGCGTTTAGTTAATGTCGTAAAATAGACTTTATAAAATAGACGAATAATTTTAAACACTGAGATTAAGTGGAGTAGAAGACAAAAATATACAAATATTCTTGTTTGAAGAATTTAAATAATCACTATATAAAGTTCCATCAGTCTTATTTTAGATACTTTCTAAAGGCAACTCAAAAATACAACTTAAAATGCTGGAATCAAGCACTTGAGTTTGTAAAATAAGATCTAGAAATTTTTGCACTTATTTTAAGCACAAAATTAATTCCACACAGCATATTTTTATGCGTGTTTAAGGCAAGTATCTCTATGAAGAAATAATTCTTTAGTGTGTTCTTTTAACTTTTACGAGGCCTCAATTTTTTTAAAGGCATACTTATTTATGGCAAACCTGAATTCTTTGACATTTCAATAAATCTCGTCAGATTTCAATTACCACAGACATTTTTCCACCAATTTGCTGGCTATAAAACAACCATTTTATAGCTGCACTTGATGCCTTGATGACTTGACAATTTGATGACTCTGTCCGCAACTAAAAAAAAACGATTTGGCTAACTAATTTTAATGCCGCTGTCGCCACTGGGAGCCCCATCAACCACCAAAAAGATCAAAATGTAAATGTTTATCCCGCCAAGACAGTCAAAAAATGTCGCGACAATGTTGAAAACTTTTATTTAAGGCGCCAGCATAAGTCGAAAAGATACAAAACCAAATATAAAACTCACAAAAATAATATTGAGAAATATCTTAAACGACTGCCATTTAATTGAAAAAAAAGAAATTTTTTATGTAAAAGCCTGGTCAACTTTTATAGCCAAATATTTTGGGAAATTATAATGCTGAACACCAAAAAAAAAAAAAAAAAATAAAGCCAATCAAAATATTGCGACAGGCGCAATGAAAAGCTTTGGCTATTTTGCCTTGTAAGCGGATTACTTAGTTCACACATGTTAACAATATTTCCATATAAATAAATATATATATTTATATATAGATAAATATAAAACGATTGCCAAAGTTTCTGTTGTAATTCCGGTAGCTGGCCAACAAGCTGGCCAAAAGACTTATGCGTCGCCAACGGCTCTTCTTGCCAACAGCGATGCCTAATGATGATAAGCAGCAGACGCATTATGTGGCATTAATAATTGTGAATCAGACGACTAAAGAATTCCCTGTAAATTAGATAATCCTATGCAATTTATCTAAATGCATAAAAAACATATAATAATATAGGCTGATATCTTTGATATTATTTTGATATAAAAAAATATTGAAAGAAGCGAAGAGAAGAAATTTCCAAGCGTGCTTAACTGTACTAAGAGCAGATCCACATGATTAGAAAAGATTTTATATTTATTTAATGGAAATGTTGGACTAATTTACAATAAAAAAAAAGAAATTAAAATATATATTTTGCATCCATTATTTTGTTTTATTTACTTTGACTATTTTTAGACTAGTTAATAAATATTGTAGTGCCAGTTGCACATACCCCTTCGCAACATGCACTTGCTGGGTAACGTTTGGAGTGTGTGCCGAGATGAGCAAACAGAGAAGATGCTTGTCTGGGAACACCCCCTGGGCGGCTGTGCGACCAGAGCGAAACTGCCAATTTTCATGAAATTGCCATAAATTAGCAGTGGCGAACTGAGTATTCAAGTATTAGACAACAAGGTGAGATGCAAACAACAACATTAGCAACAACAACAGCAACAGCAGGAAAAAAAAACATTAACAACAATAATATAATATGGACAAATGGCAATTTGTTGCAGTTTTTGCTGCTGCCGCTGTTGCTACTGCTGTTGCTGCTGTTGTTGCTGCTCTCGTTGCTGCTGTTGTTGCTGCTATTGGCAAAATTTGCGTAATTTGTAATGCTGCTTAGGTCAAAGCTGACGCATTTACTGAATGATTGAATGACTGACGATTTGATGGAGTGCCGCAAGCCCAAGAGTAACATTTAATTTTATGCACTTCTCGCTGAGTGTGCTATTGTGTGTGTGCGTGTGCTATAATTGGCTGTTTATTGGCTATATTGTCGTCATCATTGCAGTTGTCGGCATTAGCTTTTTGATCATTTAATCGATTTCAAAGGGAGGCAGGAGGAGTTGCCTTGAAGTCAGGTTAATAATTCGCACCGCTGCGCATTTTGTCATATATCACCATGAGGGGAGCAGAGCTGTAAAACTTGGTGCCCCAAAGGTGTTGCCGTGACAAATTGTGCAGCGCGGAAGCAATTTTCGTATATCAAAAGAAATAAGCATTTTGAAAATTCAACTGCTGCCAAACGGTTTCTTTTTGGCGGCGTGTAATTGCGGCTTTGACTTTGATTTCCGCATGGGCGCTAACTGATGGCGCCCAAAGTGCTGACATGCAAAATTGTGAGGAGTGCCCCCAAGGGGCATACAACCACAAACAGCAGCACGGGGAGTGGCAAAGTGGGGGCAGGCCTCAAACTGCAACTCAAATGAAATAGGTAAATTCATATGAATTAAGTGTGTTTAAAATCAAGTGCGGAAGAGGAAATCTCTATAATTGAGAATTTTTTTAAAAGCAATAATTGGAATTTGTGTTGAATAATTGATAAAAATAATAATATCTCTAAAATAGACAAGTAAGCAAATACTTTTAAATAATTACACAAATTATAAATAAAAATTAATAAACGATTTCTTATGTATTTTTTTAAACAATCTTGATAAAATTTAAAAGCTTAGCGGGGAGAAATTAATGCATAGAAATTTTTGATTAGTTTTAATTTAATTTCATGTTCAACTTTTTTTTAAATTAAGCAGCTCTAGTTAGTTGCAAGTATTTAAATTTTGTGGGCCATTTTTCTATTACTTTTTAAATTATCGATTCATTTTCATGAATATTTTTCTGTTAATAAAAGCAAAACAGATGCCAAAAATGTAAAAATAACAATAACAAAAAAAAAATCAAAAAGAAAGCCAAATTTCTAGGTCAGTGTATAAAACACACAAAAGACGCTGCTGTTGATTTTTTTTTTGAAGTTGTTGTTGTTTTTGTGGTTGTTCTTTATTGGAAAAAAGTAAGAAAGAAATAAAACAAAAAGTTTATTTATGCAATGTGCCCCGAAAATGAACCCAGAGCCGCATGTTGCGGTTTGCGCGCCCGAAGTTCAAATGTCAGCCAAACCCCCAATAAATACACACACACGAGTGAAGGAGAGAGGAGGGGGCGAATAGTGCGAGTGAGATGGCAAGAACATAACTCAAATCATGAAATGAAACATCTGCGTGTGTGTTTATGGCTGCTGTTGCAGCAGCTCGACTCTGATTTCTATTTCAATTAGAGACGCTGCATATGGAACGCCAGTCAGTGCGTCAGTTTGTCAGTTCGTCAATCCGTCTATCCGTCTGTCAGCCAGAGTCAGAACTATATAATGAGCTAACAATAATGCTCTTAATTTTTTTTTTTCTATCTTGTAATTTATTTATGGAGACGCTGCCTGCACATGAGCTTTATCTACGATCAACATCTGCATCTGCATCTGCATCTGCATCTTGTTGCATGTATCTTATATCTTTCAACGCCCGCACCGCTTGTCAAGCGTACAAGTTTCAAAAATGCATCTAAAAACTGTGCAGCATTTTTGAATTTATTACCCGTTCTTCAATTTATGCTGTACTCTTAAAAGCACAGCATAATCAAATTAAATATTGAGCAATCTTAAACACACTAATTTTCTCAAAAAGAGTATTCTCGGCATTCGCCCACGCAGTCGTTAGTTCTTTGGAATTTTGTTGACATGGCTACAATAAAAATGTATATATTTTTTTTCTATCTACCCTTTCAGTGGTTATTATGGCTATAACACATTAATGAAGACGTTGCTCAGCTTAAATGGCATCAGCTTGAAGCTTTGATTTTTGTGCTGTAGTCATCAAAGTCACATCATGACTATATAGATACATTCAGACCACTTAAATCGAGTCGATATTTTAAAATCTTCGTTCTCTCATCAGGGTATATAAACTTTGAAATAATCCTAAAAACAATTCATTCTTTCTTGTTTTTTTTTTATTTGTTTTTTATTTGTTGCCTACAATGCGTGGTTATATATTGTATCTTTATCTGGATTTTGTTGTTTAACATTCACTTTTTTTTCTTCTGCCACTTTCTTTCTACTTAGCTGAAAGTTTGTTTGTCTTAACGTATTCGCTGTGTGGGTGACAAGAGGCAAAGTCTGACACAGGTGGGCGGGGGGGGCATGCGTTGCAACAAGATGGTAAATCGAGGAAACAGCCGTTAGTTTGCTATTCAAAAATGTAAATACATCAGGCAGACACCTGTTTACGGGGTTCACGTTAATCTCGCTGTGCATATGGATGGAGGGCCTCGGGGGCACATTGCAACGTAGGTGGTTCGTTGTTGGTGTAGCCTCAAATTGTTGCACTTGCCATACAGACACTGTCTGCCATTGTCCGTGTGGCAGGTAGTTAGTTTGTTGCTTGTCGCTTGTGCTCAACCGAAGCTAACCAAAAATGACAATGCTCAATGCGCCGTTGTTGTTCGCTTGATAAAAATCTACAAAATTTACCCATAGAAAGTTTAATTTGAATTCAATAAGACGATGGATCCATTGCACAGTGGTTTAACTTAAAATTGATGTGCGCAATTGATAAAAAAATAAATGTTAAAATACTAATGTCTCAACAGAAGGGATCAATATTAAAACTATCAAGTAAAAATGGTTTACTCTATTATTGATGATTAATAATTAGTCAGAGTATAAATACATTTACTCATGTACTTATACTATATTATAGCACAAGAAATTAGCAACATTTTAAAAAGCAAAACTCATTAGATCTTATCAATATTAAGTTACTTTTTCAGTCTATGCCTTTTATTTTCAACATTAAACAGCTGAATAAAATATATGCATGTATACAAATCGATGTATATATTTATATATATCTATATACACACACACATCTATACATATATGTAAATGTATTTGTAGAATGCTGGTCTTGCACAATTTCCAGGCAATGTAAAATTGAAAACAAATAAATAGCCTCAACAAACGGCTGCTAAAATAAACAAGGCAACAGCAAAGCCAAGCCAAGTCAAGCAAATCTTCGGCAGTGGAATTCAACTTGGCAGAAAATCAAAGAATACAACAACAAAAGTGTAAAGGAGTCTTTATGGAAAATGGGCTAAGGCAACGGAAAACCGTTGTTCTTTTTCTTGTTATTTTCTTTGACTTTTTCGCATAAGGTGTAAAATCACGAAGCAGCATGAGTTGAACCTAAAAACTACCTGTAGGATACGGAAATACCTACACTAGCAGAAAAAATGTGATAATTACAAAAGGGAAAAATTTTATACTATAAAAATTTAAGCATATATTTGAAGTTTATTAAGCTTTTGATTTGTACAGCTGTATTCACAAACTGTTGTATTTTAAATTTGATTATCAAGTTAAGAGAAAAAGATTCCTGATTTAAGGAGTTATATTTTCGTCAAGTGTTTGTTGCACAAATGCATGCAGCAAGGTGCAGGCTGAATGTTGGCATGGTGCAGACTGGATGTGGCATGGATGCTGCTGCTGCATGTGGTCATGTGGCGTGCCGAATCGGCAGGCATAAAATGTGGAAAAACGCCATGAAATGGGCTTTCGTCAAATTAGCGTGCTAGCGTTAACGATGAACGCATCTGTTTCAGTGTCTGTGTGTGTGTGTGTGTGTGTGAGGAGCTGTGTGTGTGTGTGTGTGTGTGAGGAGGTGTGTGTGTGAGTTAGTATTAGCTGCTTTTTAAGGTTGCACTGTGGGATATTTCGCACTTTGCACTGGCAGCTCAATGCTGTTCTCAATTTGCTACCTGAACCGTCTGACACGTCTAACAGAGCGACTAACTGACTGACGGGCAGACGAATTGACGCAACGACTAACTGACAAACTAACAGACGTGCCAACTTGATTTATTTAACCAGCTTGCTGCAGCTGTGCGCTGTGGTTCATTATGCCCATTACAAATTGGAAAAAGGGTATAATAAAATTGTGCAAAAGTATGTCAGGGGACTTGATCAAGTATATATCTATATATATATATAAAGATTCCTATTCAACAGTAACAAACGAGTCAATTATGCGATGTACTTCTGTCCATCTATCTATAGAAACTAAAGACTTCCAATTTTGAGTAGAATTTCTCGCATTATATAATCAAGTCAACTTTATTTTAATTGATCGATAAATGCCAACGCTTCGCGAATATCGATACAAATATAGATAAAGAATTTTATGTCATTTAAAATATGCTCTGTCTTATTATTGATTAACACTAAAAATATCTTTTAGATCGGATAATATAAGACTATCCAATCATAAAGGATAAAGTGAAATGAAAACTAAACTTAAAGTCAAAACTGATGGCTTGAAAAATTCTTTATTAGCCATATGGAGTGTACTAGAAAGTTGGTCTACTTTGCAGGCACTATGGAATATACCAACCAAGTATGAACTAACCCAATGCCTGGTTGCAGGCTATCTTCTAGTCATGCACTCTTTTAACAACTTGTTTTTATCTGGATTTGCATTTGCATGCCAGATGCAAGTGCTGCAAAACCTTGGCTCTTATCTAACTTAAACAGCGTTCGTCTCTGACTTTGGCACTTAATCCACACACACACACACAACACACACGCACACACAGCAGAACAATCACACACTGGGAGACAACGAGTGCCTTATAAATGTATAAACTGAGCGTCATAAATACTCCCGTCGTTTAGTTTTTACGATTGTCGGCTGTCTTTGTTAGCTATAGACACACACAAACACACATACTCACACACATACATACACTTACACACACATATACACACACAGGCACACACAGAGTCCGAAACATCCTAAGCTACAAGTTCCAAGTATCTTTCAACATATCTAAATGCAAATACACAGACAAAAAATAAACAGTCCCTTTTTAATTTATGTTTTTTCATCAAATTTTAAGTCGAGAATAAAATTCTAATAATATTTTTAAAACGCTTTGCTTGGAGTATATTCGTTTCTTTCTGTGTATAAGTTAAATGCCGCTGAAGAGTTGAAGTGCCAACCAGAGACCAGAGACTCAGACCTATGAGCTGAGAGCTGTGCCGACAACAGCCTCCTGCTAAGATCTGCGAGGCGAGACTCCTGCGTACTGTACCCCGACAACAACAACAACAACTAAAACAACAACAACAGCCACCAATGAATGCCAAATACCAAAAACAGGTCCCCGCCAGGGCCAAAGTTTGCGTGCCTTGCAGACATTTTTATGGTTTCTGCTCCCCACCCAAAAAAAAAAAATTATACATATATATATAAGAAGTACCAAGGAGAGCATTTATGAGCTCAGGTAGACGGCCTAAAATTTGAGTCTGCGTTTTGGCCAGAACTTCAGCTAACTTTAACTCTAACACACACACACACACATATTGCAGTTGAAAGCGCTTTTAATATGCTTTTAGAACCATTTCAATGATTTATTTTTTTATGGCCAAATAACATTTAATGGCTAATTGTACATTTGGACGCAACAGAAACATCGAAGTGCTTAAGGATTTTAAGCTAAGACGATTTTAAACTTTTTTTCTAACAAGAACGTATTTTTGGGTTTTAATTACGATTTTTTCAGAAAATATGCTTGGAGAGGGATTAGCTCAAGATGTAATTCGGACGTATTTGATTTAGAAAACGGAGCTAAAATTTTCAAACAGGATCTCCAAAATAGCAATGATATCTAAGACTATCGAAATCTTGCAATATCTATCCGAAAATGTTGCTTAGTCATCAGGTAATCTGGTAATCAATTGCTTGTGCCACATTTCCGAAAGCCCCAAATTTACGTCTGTAAGCCTCCCAAAAGAAACAAAAACAAAGAGCTGCAGAGTCAGTAAGAGATACCAATAAAGAAAGATGGTCTGAGAGAGGGTGGGAGTGAGGCGGGGGCGATTGAGAGTGAGAGCGAGCGATGACGAGATTACTTTCATTTTCACGCTCATAAACGTGGCTCACAAAATGGTTGTCATAAAAAGAGATGCAAGCTAAGCCGCTTAAATGACATTTAAATAAATAAAGAACTGGCCACAAGACAAATGAGGAAAGGTAAAAGCTAAAAACAACAAAATTGAGTACAAAAAGACAAGCCCTTTCACTCGATCCGCGAAGGCAGACACAGGAAGTTCGCACTTTAGTTTCAGACTGCCAAAAAACAGAGAGAGAAAGAGAGAGATAGTAAGAGACAGAGAGAGAGGGAGAAAGAATCAGAGACAAGAGCACACGTCTGGCAGTGATTACGCTATAATCTCGTTATAATGAGGCATACAGAATATATATATATATATATATACATAAAATATATATATCCAGCGGATGTGCCAAGCGTGCTCGGAGTGGAGACTGGAAAGCGTTAAGCTGCGGTTGACATCCTGAATGCCCCAGCTGGGCAGCAATTGTTTAAGTGGAGGTGCACAGATTGAGTTACCCTAAGAGACACACACGGTACACAGCGAGAAAAAACAAATAAAACATATAAAAACCAAAAATATTATGGTTTATTTTTGAGTCTTTCTTTAGACACAGATCTATAATTTAGACTTTAAACTTAGACAATGCATCAACAGATTTTAAGCAAGCAATAAAGTCAAATAACTAAAATCAACTAAGAAGTGCTTATTGCAATTAAATACTTTGGGTAAAATCGTATTTGAAATGAAGATCTAAGATATGTTTGCCAAATTCACAGTTTGTGGTCTTTTTAGTCAATTAAGATGCAATTTTTCTCGCTGTGCAGGCCACAAAAGACGTAAGACACAAAAACCAAAAAGAAGAGCAGACAACAAATGCACTTGTTGGGAGCAGTTTTTGAAATATGAAACCGAGCAGCCGCCACGCCAAGGCGCAGGTCATAAACAACCCAAAAGACAAGCGGACACAAGGCGGCCAAAGTGTTGCATGATAAGGTTAGATAAGCGCCGCCCCAGCACATATATATATATAAATCCAGTACCTGAAACGGATGGATTTTTGAATGGCACCAAGATGGAAACGAAGATGGAGTTGAAGTTTGAGTTTAAATTGAAGTTCGGCTTCGAGTGCGGCAAATTCTCAAAGCAGACGACGGGGAATAACCCGAAAACGAACTGAAATTGATAAGCGACACTCATGGATTGGAAGGAGTTTGAAAAGCCGTCAAGGTGTAATAGATACACATGTATGTGCCAGTGTGTGTGTGTGTGTGTGTTAACCTGTGCACTTCCATATTTAAATATGCTCAAGATAGAAATGTACATGAGCATTAAGAAAGACAAAAAAAAAAAGCAGTCAGTCAATGATAAAAAAAGTGCATCCGATTGTGGCAAATTATAAGAAGGGGAAAGATGAACAAAAAAAAAAAGCGATGTTTAATATATACAACATCATATTCAAAACATGTTTATTTTGTTATTTACACAAAGAATATTACAATGAACATTCTCAATAAAAAGAATTTTAAATGTGGAGTATTTATCAACGGTAAAAACTAAAATAAAAACCCGGAAAAACCCGTTAGATTTCATGAAGAAACAGAGTTTCTGAACGCTACACCGATCAAAATAATAAATTTGCTTTAACCCCTTCTATAATTAATAAATATTTCATATTAATATTTCAATCGACTGCATTAACAACATATTTAATAATGGAATAACTTTTGAGGCATATTGAAACTCACCTGAATTTAGCTGAACACCCGGCAGAATAACCGACGATTCCGCTTTAAATCCGAGCATATTATCCGCATCGGAATTTGATATTCCTGCTGAGGCTGCTGCTGTTGCAACTCCAATGCTGCCTGTTGATAGCTTGTCGGCGCCCATGTCGAGAGTTGTGGCTGCATCGAGTTCCATGTCAATGAGAGTGTTGCCCTTGAAGAGGCCTGCACTGCGGTATTCCTTGGCAAAGGGCGTGGCAGCCCATGCCGCCCCCAAGAGCATTGAAAGGATTCCGATTTGTCGGCAGATGTTGCACAACATTTTTTCACATTCGGTGGCTTTGCTTGTCTCGAATACAACACATACAACTGCTGTTCTGAATTATTTAAAAGAGTGCCTCAATTAATATGCCACAACGACGACGACAACGACGATAGCAAAACTAACAAATTGCAACCTATTTCACATCAAATTAGTTCAATTCTTGACCGCGAGTCGTGACTTGTAAAAAAATTGCCGTCAAATTTTAATTACGTTTCGGCTTTTTGCTGCCTTTGCCAGTTATAGAAAAATTATGTCACCAATTAGCGAGACTTTCAAATTGTTGATATTTTTTTCTTCTTTACTTTTATTTATTTTACGCGAATTTTGGTTTTGTTTTTTTTAACACTGTAAAGATAAGAAAGGGAAAGTGCATGTTTAGTAAGATTAAAGGTAAGTAAGATTTTTGGAGATTGTAAATTTGTATTCAATCGAGTTAACGGAAAGAATTTATTTTCACGCTGGAAGCAATCAATTTCTATGGTATTTAACCATTAAAAAATAAAATAAAAAAAAAAAAATAGATCGAAATTAATAATTGCCACATCCAATGCCTTAATCACTAAATCGTAAAAAAAAAAAACTACTTTGTGGGAAAATCTAGAAATTAATTTAAATTTCGTTCCACAGTCTATTTTATACTTATATGTTATTTAAAATATATTTACATTGCTTATGATTCAGTGACCTTTTAATACTTAAATACGGTATTTTATATGCAAATTCATTTATTTTCTTTTTTACACTATTAAAAATTTTTAAGCGGAGATGACTAAGCCAAATTTCAAGTCACGAAGCATGACAAATAAATGGGTTAATCGAAATTCTTTCACATATTTGCAACAGCTGCTGTCTGTAGCAGAGATTAAAACCGAAAATCAATCAAAAATTCTCATGTTAAAGCGACGTACAAATGTATGTGTGTGTTTGTTAATTTCCAGTACGATTTCCCATAAGCTGTTGGGCATGCGCCGCGGAAATACGCACAAATTTCCACAATGGAAATGCGCGTAATAAAAATAATAAATGAATAACAACGGTAAACAAATTGCCTGTCAAAACTACCTGGACCCACAAAAACGCCCGCAAAACGCCCAAAAAGGGCGAAAGCAAATTTACGCACACACACACATGTGAATAAATTAAAATGAATTCAAACTGTCAATGATGCGTCCACACACACACACGCATGGAGAGCATATGTAATGCGCCGTTAGCGCCGCTCATAAATGTCAATGTAAAATGTTTCTGCTGTTGTTGTTGCTACTGCTGCCGGCACACATGTTGCGATCGCACTGTCTCTCTCTTTCTGGCGCTGTCTCACTTGCTATGCAGTCTGTCACTTTTTTTTGTTGGGAATATATACGATTGGATGCGACTGGAAGCGATCAATACGCTTAGGCATGTATGTATGTGTGTGTGTGTTTGATTCCCAAACACAAAACCCGTTTTGTCAAAATATTTTGCATTAAACAACAACAACAACGAAAAGTTAAAGCAAACAAATAAGCAACGGTTTTAATATCCGGGCAGCAAAAAGAACAATAAAAGCAAGCACGCAAAATTGTTGCCAATGTTTGTTGTTTTTTTACAGCACATAACACATAATTAATTTTTGCAATTTATATTATACCTTATATGCAACTATTAGACACTTGTATTTTGAACATTGATATCCATTTTTCATATTAGGTAAACATACACAAAACACAAGAAACAATTTTTTGCTGTAAATTCTCGACAAATTTGCGTGTATTTAACGGTAACGGTAAAATCGAAAAAACGCAGCGCAACTCCGCTCAACCGACCGAACGCCTCGACAACGATCTTCACAATAACAATCTACAAATGTTGCACAACAATGTGCCCAGTCGCACATAGTGCGTAGCTTGGCAACATGCTTAAACTCGCACTCGGTTAGTATCGTTGGGTTGCTTATGCTTCTTATCGATTAGTTGTCTGCTCGAATGGTGAGTTTCTTGTGTTGAATATGAGGTGAGTTAGGTACACGTTACTTTTTGAACTATCTTAAAACTTCACTTTTCAGATAGGCCGAATATTTAAAAAAAAAATTTACAAGTTTTTGGGTATATTGTTTATTAAATTTATCAAGTTTAAAACGATAAAAATACATAGAAAATTAAGATAAAGATATTAAACAAATTTCTCAACTATTTTCTATTAAATGATACGACTTTTAAGTTTTAATCATTTAAGCTGAGAAATGAAAACATTTATCAAATTTATAAAGTTTACTGTTCAAATAGAATATACATTTCAAAAGAACGAGTGTAAAATCTAAACGGCAATGAAAACTGGTAAATATTAAATCATATTCACATTCATAAAATAAACAACTTAAAAATTCAAACTGTAAAAATTAAAGAAAATTTAACCAACAATTAACCCTCCATTTGACGGCGATGTTGCATTTGAAGCTCGAAGCGTCGATTTGAGCGCACGCCACGTATCATATCGCTGCGCTTCTCCTTTGGGGCGCCACGCCCACTCTTGAACATCTCCATGTGCCGCTGGCGACGTGCCTCAGGTTTATTACGATCTTGCAACGGCTCCGCGGCAGGTTTACTCAACGTAGTAGAAGTAGATTTTAAATTATTTGGAGCAGAAGTGGAAAAGTTAAATACTGCTCGACTTGTTGTTGCTTTTTTAGCTGGTGTTTTTGTTGCAGTGGTTTTTGTTGCATTTGTTGTTACAGTTGCAGTTGCAGCTGCAGTGTTTGATTTAGTATTTGTTGCAACCACTTTTCGTGGCGTTGGCAACCGTTTCTGTCGCTCCAATTCAGCTGGTGTCAGCGGCGACAAATAAATGCTTGGTAAATCAATCTTCTTTAGAGCTCGTGGCCGAGAAAATTCCTCATTTTTTTTTGGCAACTTTTTGGTTGCTGACGGAAGCGTTTGTTGCTGCAGTTGGCGATGTTGTTGTTGCTGTTGTTGTTTGAGTGCTGAGTTTGTTAGCTGTTTGGCACGCAACGCTTTGCGCTCGATGTGATCGACCAGATTCTCCATTTGACCAAAGTGCTTTTGATGTATGGCTGCAAAATCGGGTAGCTTTGTGCGTGTCCTCGACTTGCCACACGGTGTGGCAACTCTGCCATTAGCCGAAGCAGCAGCAGGTGGAGGATATGGTTCTGCAACGATAGACAACATATTAAAGATCAAGCTGAAAATAAGTTATATCAAATGCAGCTTACTCGGCCTGGGGATGCGACTTATGTAAGGTGGTTTCTCATCCAAGGATATCGAACGTTTGCGACGCTGTGTAACATCTGAATAATAGAAATGCATATACACATATACATATATATATATTTAGATATATCAGTTAAAAGGAAATTAGTTTAAAGTACGCACTGCTTGTGGTGACAGGTGGATCCCAGCGTTTGTCGATGTCTTCGACGCTAGCCACCTCGATGGGACTGAAGAAAGAGACACTCTTTTGCTTGTTATCGCTTCTCAGCCCGGATACTGATTTGGAACGCCTGCGTGGATGACACTGCTCATTTAGCGTTGTCAATGGACAATTGATTGTGGACAATTCATTGAACTGAAAATTAGGATTGATGTTTTGCTTGAAGGGTGTAGGGAAACGATATTTTTCGGGTTTGCTGTCATTTTTGTCGTCATCCACTTGATCTACAATGTGGCCAACATTCTCCATTTGATCCGCATTAAAAGTGGTGTTTAACATGTTTTCTTCATCATCAGGGGGCATTACAAGTGGCAGCATTTCGAGATCATCATCATCCTCATCCGCAATATCGTCCGCTTTGAGCTGCTCGTCCAGCGCCAGCGGGCACAGTCCAAGTTCATCCATATCATCAGTGCTCAGTTTTGCTGTCTCCAAGATTAGATTTGTTTTTGTGGCCAGATTTGATTTAGAAGAACTATCGTTGGGTTCTATGTGCCCAGAAGCGTTTTCAACTACTGCCAGCTCCTCAATTGATTTTATCGCCTCCTTGTTGGAATCTGTGTGTCCAGCAACGTTCTCAACTGGTTCTAGCGACACATTTAATTTAGCTGGTTTAGAATCTTCCAGCTCAGTTTCAAAACTAGCAACGTTTTCAACTACTGCCAGCTCCTCAATTGATTTTATCGCCTCCTTGTTGGAACCTGTGTGTCCAGCAACGTTCTCAACTGGTTCTAGCGACACATTTAATTTAGCTGGTTTAGAATATTCCAGCTCAGTTTCAAAACTAGCAACGTTTTCAACTACTGCCAGCTCCTCATTTGATTTTATCGCCTCCTTGTTGGAATTTGAGTGCCCAGCAACATCTTCGTCTGGTTCCAGAGACACATTTAACTTAGCTGGTTCCAAGATAAGTATAGAATCTTCCAGCTCAGTTTCGAGCTCAGCTGTCGAAATTAGAATTGTCCTAAAAATCTACTTATTTAATATATTTTAGTGTTAATTTTACCTGCCAGTTGTGGTTCAGCCTCCTCTAGAATGGGATTTTTGGATGCTTCAACTGCATCCAATTCCACATTTGAAATCGGATCTTCCAGTTCCACATTTGAAGCCGGAACATCTTCCAGCTCCACATTTAAAACAGGAACATTTTCCAGCTCCTCAATTAAAACAGAAACATTTTCCAGCTCCTTAATTAAAACAGGAACATCTTCCAGCTCCATTTTCGATTTAGTTTCTTCTACAACTGGATTTTTAACTTCCCCAGCTTCTAGATTAAGATTTAATTTAGCGACCTTTACGACGAAAGTTTTGGTCTTTACAGATTTTCGCTTCCTATTTGATTTAGCTGACTTCAAGACAGGATTAGAGTCCTCCGACTCTGTGATATAAATTTATATACATATATATTTGAGGTATATTAGCTGAATCGGGGTTAACCTTACCTGCCAACTCCAGGATGGGAATTGTGGATGCTACAACAGCATCTAGCTTTAATGAAGCATCTTCCAACTCCATAGTTAAATTGAAATTAGATTTATGATTCTCATCCATTTCATCATTAAATTTTGTTATTTTTGTTGGGTCATCAATACCAGTTTCCTTGAGTTCAGCTGCCACCTCCAGCGGTTGCTCCACTTCAGCAACTTCTACTACTTCCAATTGAAGCTCCTTCAACTGCTGCTCTCCTAATTTCTGCTCCTTTTCTACTTTTCCTACCTCTTCCAAGTGCTCCTTGTCTTCTGCTCCTGCTGCTTCTTCCGTTACTTCGTTTTGCAATTTAGCTCGCTTGCTGGATTTGCGACTGCGGTGTCGCTTCTCGGAATGACGACCCACCTCGGCTGCCGACCACTTGACCGTCTCCTCTGCCACCACTTCCTGCATCTTGGATTTTCTGGGCTTTTTCTCCTTGCTGGCAGAGCTCAGCGTATTCCTTTCGATTATGTCCTCATAGTCCAAGGGCGGACGCACACTCTTCCGGGCACTGCGACGCGGCGTCTCACTTTGAATACGTTTGACTGTTTTTGGCGTTGCTGGTGCTGCAACAGAAACCTCATCATGGGGAAATTCACTTTTATCCTCCATTTTCTGCTTTAGTCGCACAGAGTTGCGAATTTTTTTAGTCACAGGCATCTTTGTTGCCTCTTCCATCTCCATTTCTGTTTGTAAGTTACATAAATATCAATTGGCTACTTTAATTATCAATTTTTTATGAGCACTTGCCTGCATTCGATGCCATGTTTAGCGTAAATTCTTTTGCACAAATTATTTTTCTGGCGTCTGTTCTATTCCTTTTCTTCGTTGCGTTCAAAATACGAATGTGAAATCACAATGTTAGTTAACATGCGTCGTTCGCGCTTAATGAATTGTAAGTATCGATGCCTGTAAAGAGCAACGTTAGTGTTATGTGGTAGGTATCGATATGTATACAATCGATTGCTAGCTTGTCAATGTAAATGAAGCCGCCTTTGGTATATTTTTTAAAGTCAAACGTTTGTGAAATATTTATATGAATATGTAAAAACTAACAAACATTTAAAATTCAATAGAAATAAAAAAGGTCAACTTAACAAGTGCTGTAGTAATTTTACATTCGCGATCGACAATGTTAAGTTCTTGCACAAGTATCGATAGATAAATCAATCGGTCGTTTTCGTTTTGAATTAACCATATAAATTTTATTAAAATATTTGTTGAAAAATACTATTAGCTGCTGACACATTTACAAAATAATGACAGTTTTATGATGGCATCAACGACTAGCACGTCAAATAATAATACGTGAAATGAACAATAAAATGGCGTTAATGTTATAAATGACCTCATAAGGCAGTTTGTGGCACACGATTTCTTAGCACTCCTCAGTTAAGTTAAGCGGTGTATTCTGCCTGCTCAGGGCTAATTGATAGGCCACCTCAAAGGCTTGGCCCAGAGTCAGTATGATTTCGTTGGCCAACTCCTGCAATGTAAAACAAATAAAATTAACTACAAATTCGCTTTAAAGGTAACATATTGAAAAACAAACCAAATTGTCAACCATAAAGACATGGCAGTAATGAAGATCCTGCTCTTTGGTTAAATAAGCAAAATAACGCATATCCTCCGCATCCTGACAGACACAATTGATGTTCTCGATGTCATGCGAGCAGATGGCAGTCTAAAAAGTTAAAATAGGTATAAATAATAATAAGACTAGGATTGAAGCACAATTTTATGATTACCAACCTTTGTATCATGATCTATAAACTTGACGCCCAGGCAGGAGGCAGCAATGTCCACTTTGAGACGCGTCTGCAGATTGGCCGCCTTCAAATACTTTGTGGATGTGGTGCAGTTCTCGAGCAGACTAATGTCACTTACACTCGACATGGGCTTACAGTTCTCATCGATCTTTAGCTTCTGTATAGATTTGCGGGTAGAAATTGTGCCTTGCAGTTGCCGTATGACAGTCGAGCCCAGATACTGAAAAATATATATTATCAATATATATTCTCAATTTAATGTCGGCATTAAGTTCGATCTTACGAAAACTGAGTAGCGTATTTCGCCGTAGACAAGCGTATATGGCGAATGGCACCAATGCGAAGCTAGACTCTCCTCGGCTTTGCCCAAAAGCAGCTCGACAGGATTGCGTATGTGCAGAGATTGTCTCGGATCGACGACCGGGCCACGTTGTGATTCCTCCTGCTCCTGTTGTTCCTCCTGCTGCTGAAGCTGCTGTTCCCCATCCTCGTGCACATCCAGTTCGTGTTCCACTGTGGACACTTCATTTCCAATATTTTCGAATATCGTATCGATCTCATCCCAGACACGCGATGCACTAAAATCCTCGCCAGTTGTGGAAAAGCGCTGCTTGGACAGACTTATGCGTTGATTGTTCAACGCATTCACGGATCTCACCATACTGGGCGATCGCAAATTCTCTCGTGCCACAGATGCGCCACGTCCGCCATCCACCATATCCTGGGCCAAGTTCAGTGTTGATCCCTTAAATAGACCTGCAAAGGGTATATCGCCAACATATTCCTCCACCTGATCGGAGGAGAATGAATTCGTCGACTCCTCAAGAGTTCGTGGCGACACCGGCTGCATGAAATTTAAGATAATCGCCTCTGCCTCGTTGACCGTGGGTGGAGGACAATCCGGCGTTGGCGAGTGTTGCAATATTTGCAGGTTTTTGTTACTATTATTGTTGTTGTTATTGTTGTTATCAATGTTATTCTCGGACAACAGATTGGCATAGTCAGCGTTCATGCGCCGACGTGGAGCTGGAATTGGAGACGGTGACGATGGATCTGGCAGTATCATTTCCACATACTGAGCGACTGACTGATGAGGCGCCGAGGCAGCTGTAAGAAGAAGCAAATAATTATTAAATATTCGCTGACTTTCTGGCGTGCCTTTCACCAATGGGGATGGTCACAATTACTTACAACTACAACTGTTGGTGGTACTCTGCTCCCCGCTGCTGGAGCCTGTTGTTTTGAGCAAATTGATGTACTCGTAGGAGCGCGAAGCTATTGAACCATTTGAGAAGTTATTGCTATCCTTGAGTAGGGCACTCTGGTAGGGCTGCTTGTAGACAGGCTTGTAGCTGATCCACAGCTGATCCACACGTGGCTCTAGAGTGTGTACATCATTGAAGGACTTTTGTGGACGGACCGGTTTCATGTCCAAATAATTCGCTGTCAGCCGGCTGTGATTATCCAGTGAGCTTAAAGAGTGCGAAAGTCCATTGGTTTTGTCTTGCTTGCTACAGATTCGTAGTTGCAGTTGCAGTTCAAGTTGCAGTTAGTTCAAGTTGGATTAGGTTATGTGGAGAGAGAGAAAGATATCAAATAATGGCCGAACCCGTTTTATGAAGGCGCTTCCCACGAACCGACCAACCAATTCCAATCGATGAGTGCTGAATGTGAGTGTGGAGTGGTGCTGGGTGCTTGGTGCTGGATGCAAGTTGTGTATGAATGCGGGTGGTGCAATTGGTGCGTGATATTGGATGATATTGTTGTGTGTGTGGTGGTGGCTTAGCTTTGGCATTTGGCCTATGCATTCCGGCATGGGTAGCATGATCTGAACAAGCACATAGACAAATTAGTGGTTTCTTTAATTCATGTTGGTTAATTAAGGTCACAATTAAGAGACAAATAACAAATAACAAATAATAATAATAACAAGAGCAGCAAAAAGAACATGTTTGGTGTATGTGTTGGTGTGGGCGTGTCACATTGTTAGTCTTATCTTACTTCCTCAGCTTGGTTGGATCATTGAGCTTGCTGGTCATGTGACGCTGTGCGTTCTTTTCAAAGAGTCGCCGGGGCAGCGATTGAGCATTGTTATCCAAAACCAGATTATAACTGCTGCTGTTGTTGCTGTGGCCGCTTTGGTTAACCAGCTGCGTTTGGTTTGAGAGCAGCAGCTGCGACTCGGCCAAATTTGTAAATTCTGAAAAAGCCGAAAGTTAATGTGGGTGTTCGAATTTTTGGTTGGCTACAATTAAGTGTAATAAATAAATTAATCGTTTTACAGTAATCGCTCGCTAATAAGAATTTTGAGATGATAGCAGTGCTTATAATATATTCTTAGTATCCAATCTGCAATATTATAAATTGATATGTAAGATATTAAATTCATAAGTTCCTCATTTTTGTTGAGAAATATTTGATTGTTTTTGTAATGTTTTGTATAGAAAATAATTCACACTTCTTCTAACGCTTCTAAATTGATCATAATAATTTGATTAGTGTTCGCTCGCTAATTGCAATTTTTAGACACTAATTTGATTGCCATGAAAAAACAGTTTCGGTTTTTGAAAATATGTTTCTTACTATCTAAACTTTTTAAGTTCTTTTAATCATGTGTAGATTTTAAAAAAGAAAATAAATGCATTAAAAATGTTTTATATTAAAATTTTAAATATTTGAGGTGTGTAAAGTATTAACTGAATTTCAAATGTTAGATATTAAAATCATGTCATGAATGTGAATGACACTTTAAAAATAAAATTTCTATATTTGACTATCACAATGACATTTTATATTTATAATATCGTGTGGTTATTAAGAGTGAATACTTTGAATATTATTAACTTCTAGTAGGTGACCACTGTATTAATCACGGTACTTGATAAAGAGTACGAACCGTTGATGACGGCAACAATTTTGTCGGAGACATTGGGCGGATAATCGGCAAGTATATCGAGTGCGGTGAGTCCTTTGCCATTTGTGGCATCTACATCGATGCCCGCCTCGAGTAGTACAACAACCACAGATATCTTGCCACACAACGAGGCCTCATGCAACGCGCTGCCCGCGTGGGTGAGTATGTTGACGTCAACGCCGGCCGCCAGCAGAGTTTCAACGACTTTCTTGTGGCCATTGCGACTGGCCAGGTGAAGGCATGTGTGCGTGAAGATCAGCTTTGGAGTTTTTGAGGTGTTTGCCATATATAGATTGGCGTAAATCGGCACCTCGTACGAACTTTCATTCTCCACACACCGGCGATACTGTGTTATCAAACCGGGAGCGAAATGCAGCAGCGTTTGCACCACCTGCAACCGGCCAAATTGTGCCGCCAAATCCAATGCTGTCTGGAAGCTATTGTTGCGTATGGTGGGATTAGCGCCACACGAAAGGAGTATGCTAACGACACAATTATGTCCATGCTGTGCGCTCGAATGCAACGGTGTCTCATTATCGCTGGTCTGCGCATTGGGGTTTGCCTTCATGTTAAAGAGTAGCATTTTCACAATATCCTCATGACCGGCCCACGAGGCCAAGAAGAGCGGCGTCGATCCGCGTATATCTGGCACATCCACTTCGACGTTGTGTGCGAGGATCAGGCTCACAATGTTGCTGTGTCCGTTGAGGCAGGCGTGATGCAGACAGGTGTATCCATTGGCATCCTGACAATTAATATTCACACTGCGAAAACTAAATTGGCTATTTTAAATGTAATCTATTAAAATGGAATTCTATGATCCCGCTCACCTTGACCATGGGCCATGTCGCCTGGTTAGCATTTTGCTAACGGCTTCGATGTCGCCACCGCGCGCCGCCTCCAGTAAATCATGTTCCTTGCCCATTTGTGTGCTACTTTTTATAAGAAATCAACAAAATTAACATTAGTTGATTAAATACAAATCTTGAATTAAAAACATTTTAATAATTGTGACTTTTTAGCGGGCACTTACATAAATTGAAGCATGGATGCACTGATATAAACAATTTGCAATGATTTATGATAGCGCTACAAATTCTTACTGAGAAGATAAATAAAAATATGTGCGAAGTGATCCACATTCCAATGATTCGAGATTTTGAGTCAGCGATGTATTGTTTCTATTTACCCTATCCTAATAATAAAAGACCGCAAAACTTCGCGACTAAAATAAAAACAATGAGATCATGCACACGCCCCACCCCAACCCGGCACAACACACACACACACACACACACACACAGCACCCCCCCCCCCACACACACACAAGCAGCCCCACACACACGCAACCTCACACACACGCAACCCAACAACTTAAAGCGAGTCGTTCCTCATCATCAGGTTGCCAATCAGCTGTTTTCTTGTCTCACTGTAAAAGCAGCAACAGTAAACGCTTTAGTTCACGCACACACACAAAATAACACATTCCGATTGTGCACACACACACACACACACACATACATATGCGAAGAATGTTTGTTTTTAGAGACGTGTTTTATTTAGGGCCTAGTCTTCCAAGGTCATCGCACGGCATTGCCACCCAATTTCACAACCGAAAATAGTTCAACTTCTCCATCAAATGTTTTATGCACTTACCGACTATTTCACCAAATAACATTTAATTTAGCACTTCTCAATTAATCACTTAACTTATCCATATGTTAACAGCAGGCGACTTGTGTTATCAAGTCTCCTGTTTTGTGTGTTTAAATTAATTCAGAATTATTTACTGTACGTGGAAGAGTTTATCGACTGCAACTCATTATTAACAGGAGTCTACACAATCTACAACGAAACCGAATGGAGGTGGAACGATCTCTTAACATGCCCTGTTAAACTTTACGATTATAGAAACTAGGAGATTACTTAGATTCCAGTAAGAGCTCTGTTAAGCAAATACGTCACAATGTCACAATAAAGGCGGTTAGTCAATCAGACATATGTGTTATAATGAGATTCACTTAAAAGTTCTTTAAATTTGTAACTTTATATATGAATCATAAGAAGCACTTAAAGCTATATGTGTGATAGTGGTTTTTGATTCTATGTTTTAATTTTGCATTGTGAATAGAATTAACATGTTGTGTTTTGCTGTATGCTCACTATTGCGTTCTGTTAAGGCAGAATGTATCAATAGCTATGGTAATCGATAATTTTATATAGCTGTGATAAATCGATGTTTTTGCTTCAGACGCTCGTTGCAAAAATATCATTTGGTTGATTTTTATTAAAATTAAATTATACAATTATGGAACAAACTAGTCCCCTGAAGCCCAAGCAAAAAGACAAAACCGAAGGTGAGTGGCAGCTAAAATCACCTAACTTGAATAAGTAGCAAAAACACGCGGCTGTTGCGTGTAAAAATTTACCGGCACAACAGTCTAGTCCAAAGAGCTCCACACTCACCCCGGTTGTGTGTGTGCATGTATTGTGGCTGTGTGTGCGCGCACGTTCGTACGTGTGTGTGAGTGGTGTGTGCGTCAGGCAAAGTTGCGCGGCCATAGATTAAAATTTAAGGTATGCCCTCCCTTATTTTAGATGCTTAATGCCATGTCATTCATTGTCTTGCCCTTCCAGATGAAGCCGATGTGAACTCGACTCAAAGCGAGGAAGGACCACAAAAGAAATTGCCACGACTCAGCGGCAAGCAGGATTCAGTGGAAAGCAGCGAGGAATTAAGCTTGAATCAGGCTTATCTACAGAAGGATGTGACGCAATGGCTGCAAACAGCGTGGATTAAACAAGCATCATCCACAAAAGAAGATAAAACTGGTGCACAAATTTATGGGGAACCATTTCAAATATGTTTGCTACCCGAACTGCTAGCCGAGGGCAGCACCCGCTCCCTGGTGCACGAGATGATTAATAAGGTGCATTGGTCGCGCAAGCAAATGGATCTCTATGAGTTCTATCAGAGTACCGATCTCTCCAATATGTTGGACAGCCGCCTGCTTGCCAATTTCCTGCAATTGCTGCGCAAACAGGTACGCCCCTGGCTGGAGGAGGTAACAAATCTGAAGCTTGACTATGTTTCTGCCTCGTGCAGCATGTACACGTGCGGCGATTACCTCCTGGTGCACGACGATCTGCTCAAGGATCGCCAGATTGCATTTGTCTATTACATGTCGCCGTGGGAGGGTGTTGAGGAGTGGAACGAGGAGCAGGGCGGCTGCCTGGAGATCTTTGCCAGCGATGATCAGTGCTTCCCCCAATTTCCCGTGCATCGCAAAATACCACCGAAAAACAATCAATTTGCATTCTTTAAAGTCGGCTCACGTTCCTTTCATCAGGTGGGCGAGGTGACGACCTACGATTATCCACGATTGACCATCAATGGTTGGTTCCATGGCGCCACCAATGAAGCCTTCGTTGGCGGGGACTCATCGCGCGCCTTTCCACGCCTCACCTACCTACAGCCGGACATTAACAATAGGCCCACGTTGGGTTTCCTACTCAACGATGTTTACCTGAAGGCGGCGACACGTCGCAGCATCCAGAAACGTATCGAGGAGAACTCTGAGATTTGTCTCTATGAGTTCTTCAAGCGTGAAAAATACGAATTGGCCCGTGCACAATTGTTAAATGATGCGACGCTGACATGGCGACGACAAGGACCCGCCAATGCGCACAACTACGAGCTAATGGATCTGAGCACGGCCAAGGGCACAGTGGAGGAACTGCTTCAGCTATTCCGCAGCAATGCCATGTTCCAGCTGTTGCGCGACTTTACCGATCTGGATTTGTATGGCGTCGATGCAATAACGCCCACATGCAGCGTTGAACTCCAACGCTGGTCGCATGGCAATTACACTGTGCTGGGCGATGGTTTGGTCAGCGAGGAGAATACCCTTGATTTGGTCTACTATCTGAATGCAGCGGAGGGTGCAGCAGTGATTACGTATCTCTCACCTGAAGTTGAGCAGCGCACAACGAATCATCAAAATGGACTTAGCGATCAGAGCATCGAGGATGCGAACGATGATCCTGACCAAGAGGACGATGAGACATGCCAGGATGATTCGGTGTTGCTAACGATATCGCCAGTGGATAATGCGCTGAATATTGTTTATCGCTGCGAGGGCACCACCAAGTTCACCAAATATGTGTCGCGCAACACGCCGCTGGACAAGGGACCCGTTTTCGTCATATCGTGCAGCTACAAGGAATAGGAAACAAGAACATTAAAAGATATCTTCATATGCCGCCGCACACACGTACAAGCCACACTATTTTTTTGTTTGTTAGACTGGCCAAAATGCACAAGAAACAAAACCTGTGTAAAAAGATTTGCATTATACACGTTTGTTTAAATGTTAATTGTATACAACAAAAAAAAAAAAAAACAGAAAAACAAAATTAAATTAACTCTTTGAAATGCCCAATAAAGTGATGTAAAAAGAAAACAAAAACTGTGCTAATTTGAATCTTAAATATCCTTCGATTCTGTATATATTTATATATAAGCAACGCACGTATAACAATTTATTTAATTTTGTAATTTTCATTCTCTCTATTTACAGACAAATATCGCATTGCAGCAACGATTGCGTTTATTGTGGTCATCGTTGGGATCGGTGTGCCCATGTGGTGGAAAACCACAACTGTCTACCGGTTAGTGAGCAAACCCCTTTATGTAATCTTTATAAAGATTTCTAATGCCTTTTCTACACAGCGTCAATTTGCCTTCGTCAGACATTCAGCGTTTGAGTGAGCAGCCCATCAAAACTGCTGTCCAGATTGCCATTTACACACAGGATACAAATCGCGGACAACTTCTCATTTCGGAACTGGAGAGCGCATTTGCTGACAGCGGTAAACGCACAGCGTGTTGAGCACAATCATCAGGCAATATCTAATATCTTCTCTTAATTTAGATATCTGGAACGTGGAGTTCAAGCTGCTGTTGCCGTTTGCTAAGGCGACTGAGGTGCATACGCCTGCTGCACTAGAGAAGCTGCTGCTTCTGGCGCACCCCCAAAGCGTCGGCGATTTCCTGTTTATTGAATGGGCGAAACTGGAGGATGAATTGCTGCTGACCACGGAACGATCGGCGCTAATGCGCAGTGATGTCAGTGAGTAGCTAGCCAATAATTAATCCTTATTTGAACTTATTTGTAGAGAGTGTTATTTGATAATTTAACATATTGTTGAGGGATAGCTAGTTGAACTCTACTTAATAGCTACAAAAACCACTCCTCTCTTTTTTTGTAGCTTCCACTAAAATAGCGCAGCTGCTGCACTCAAAGATTCTGCAAACGTATCGCATCAATCAAATACTAAGCACAGATGAGCGATTGGGCACCAAATCGGAGGCACCACAGCCCGCATACGATGTCGTCATATCTGTACTAAATCCCAAGCCAAGACTCACGTTTGCCCAGTGGAATGTTGCTTTGGCTGCACAGAGTACGTCTAAAATTAATTTATATACATAAATATTATATTTTTTTTATAATATATTTGAATTTCAGCGTATATTGAGCCATTCTTGGCACAGATCTCCGATATATCCAACTATACGGTGCGCACTCAATGGAAATATCGTGTCTCAATTGAGGCGGACCAAAAGCAGGTACGCGATTCAAGCAAACTGGGTCGCCATTATGCACTGCAGGAGTCATCGCTGCCACATTTGCTCACATCGATTGCCCAAAATCTGAGTGGCAGCATTACGGATAAGCCTGTTATCAATCTAGTCGTCTATTTACCGCCCTGCACTACGGCACCGCTGCACATCTACAATAGCAAGCACGAGATGCTTACTAAGGATGGTGTCGATGCCTTTATATCGCCACCTTGGGGCGGTTTCATCATTGCCAATCCACCGGAACATGTGTGTCTGGCTCATTTGAACAATGAACCGCCAGTGGAATATTATGTGAACACTAATGACAATATGCAGGTGATGCTGGATCAGTTGCACAAGCTGCTGGACATTAGCAGTGAGGTGCAAGTAGCTGGCGTCAAAACGGTGGACATCGAGCAGCTTGCCCCAAGACGCTGGGAATACGAAGCGTATATGCGACGCAGCGCCATACGCCACATTGCCACGGCCAGCAACACGCTGCAGAGCCTCATCAAGCTGCTGGGTAACATTAATTATATTCAATTAATAACTCGTGCCCTAAAACGCTACCCATAATTAATTACCAGATCAAATCAGCTACATTGTGATTGACGATAAAGTGGGCGCTGCCATTACCAATTCCTATGTGGACATAATGGCTGCCAAGGTCGCGCTGCTCGAGCATCGTCTCGTGGACGCTTCGGCACTGGCCAAGCGTGCTTTTGTGGCCTCGGAACGCGGCTTCTTTGATGCTAGCCTATTGGCCCAACTCTATTTTCCCGATGAACAGAAGTATGCCATATACATTCCACTCTTCCTGCCCGTCATGGTGCCCGTGTTAAGCTCTTTTAATATGCTGCGCAAATTGTTAAACGGTAGGCGGAAGGAGAAACAGCAGTAAACGAATCGAGGCGAAACGAAATAATACCAAACTTTTAATTAAACCATTAAGAAGATTCTTTAAACTTGAAGGCTACTCATTTATTTCCATTTTTAACACTTAATTATGTGTCATTTGTTGTTTACTTTGTTGAGCACAGACTGTAGGCACCAGCGCAGACGATGTAAGTGATCAATATTCGTAGCCACATCTTTGTAGTTGGTCTTTTGAGAGATTCCGTTTGCCGATATTTTTGTTGGAGCTGTTTACAGGTAAATTTGTCTAAATGCCAAAATTGTGATTACTAAATCGAAACGCTTGAGAAGATTGTAGATATGTATTTGTATCTTGACGCAAAAATGTTTTGATGACTTATTGTTGGTAAGTGCGATATTAGCGCTGCACGTCAATTTTGATGTCAGGGCTGAAAGATGGCACGCATCCCTCCCCTCGTGCTTCAATCTGCACAGCGTGTGAACATGCCCCATAGGTCAGAGGCGGGACCAAAGCGGGCAACTGCTGCTGCTGCTGCTGCTGCTGATGAGAGTGTCAAAACAGGCAACAAAGCATTGCCAATTTTATAATATTTTTTTTTTATGCCAACAAAAATGTTAAATACACTTTCACAGACAGTTAACTGTTAAACAATGAGCAAGCATTGCTTGTTTTGCCGACAATTAAATACATTGACAGATAACAATCGTTTTTTTTTTTAAATCAGTTATTTAAAGGTTAAACATTAGATAAAAAACTTATAGTGACTTTGATTATACAACTACAAATTTAACTTATTTGTTAGATTTTAAAGATATTTTTATATGTACACATGTTTTTGCAAATCCATATTCAATAGCTTCGACATGCCAAAGCCCAAGAGAGTGTTTTTTTTTAATGATTTTTCATTACATTTCGTACATTTTTGGCACATGACTCGATTGAATTTAAAATATAGCAATTTAAATAACTTAATGATTTGCGTTTTTTTTCGGTAATTAATTATTTGTTGACAGTCTACAGATATTTAACAAAATACCGAAGAGTACTCAAAATTGAATTTGTTGAGTTATGGTAAAGATATTAACAATTAATTATTACTTATCATTAGCTGCACATTAAACTAAATAAACGGATAAATTGTTCAATTAAAGGTCAAAATCTATGATATATTTTCCTTTGATATTATAGATCTAAGCCTTGATGATTTTTGTGCAGAATAAATCTAGAAACATATCCGTATTTGACAAGGAAATTTATAGTTAAAGTATTCATAATTTGTAGATGATAAATGCAATAAATCTATGAGGATATCCTGTTTTGGTAACAGCATTTAAATTGCATGCGAATGCAAAATGCAAAAATATAAAACAAAAAACAACACCAAAGCTGAGCTGCTGCTGCCGAGACTCGTTAAACATTGAATTGGATTTAGGTAGGGGATGACAGGGCGGGTTTGCAGACGAAACGAGCCGCATCGGCGGCAAAACTATGGACACTAAAAACTTAAAAGTTAATTTTTAATTGCGCATGGCTCGTTGGCTCTGCAGACGGATGGGCCAAAAATAAAGAAAAAACCAGACAAAACCAACAACGCACGAAGCGAGTGAATGAGTGTCTCTGAATACATACGAAAATATGTACGTGTATTCAACAAGTATTTGTCTCTTATTCAAAGGTTAAATATTATTTTAATGAGCTCAGCTCGTTGCCTGCAACGAGAGGCATCAGCAACAGCGCCAGCAGCAGCAGCAGCAGCAGCAGCAGCAGCAGAAAAAAACCTTTTCTCCAATGTACGATCGCTAAAAAGGTCAACAATGTGACTTTTAACCAACGCCAAATGCCGCCAGCTTGCCAAGTGGCTTTGTGTCACGGCTTTCAAAGACTTTCTGTCCCTGTGCACCAAGGCGGCCCATCATACATATGGCCGAAATTTTTTGGTCCAGTACACTCGGAAAAATGTGGCTTTAAACGAGTTAGAATTTATATCGATTTGTTTCTTGATTTTAAATTGGATAATTAAAACACAAATTTAAAACTCTTAAGCACAAAAATGTTCTAGGATTAATTCCTTTTATTCTATTTTTTTCTTAAATTATTTTTGTTGATTTTTAAATTCTCATTTTCATCTGTATTAAAACAATTTCCTAAACTTCATATTGAATTTAATAATTTAAAATTTAACATTCTAAAATGAAAAATTCTTGGTTGAAGATTCGTAATTTGGTATTTTTTTCTGTTATCGAGTTTCTCAGACATTTTCTCCAAGTGTAGCTTGCTATCAGACACGCCTGCAATTGCGCCGACCGAAGGGCCTGGGTCGACATGCATTTCCGGGGACGATTGAATCAAATTACATGCGCCCAAAAATTGTTATTGCTTTGACTGGCCAGCAACACCACAAACAAAAAAATATCATAAGCACAAAAAAAAATTGTTTTCCCACACGCAGAGCCGATCTTTAGCTGAAACTAAAACCGCACGCACGTAAAAAATCAATTCAGTTTTGTTGATCTGCGTTTAAAAGTTTTTATTTTGTTTGCCAGTCAAAGTTGAAGTATTGTTGTTGATGTTGATATTGTTGTTGTTGTTGTTATTGTTGTTGTTGGTGCAGTTAGAGTTAGCTTTGAGCTGAAGGCTAACACAATAACGAAACTAATTTTGATGCGGTTGTTAACTATTTCCAAATATTTCAAAAGAAAAATGAGCAACAAATTTGTGGAAAAATATTTTCGGATGGGGCAGTTGATGAAGATGTTGCACTATTGTCTATTGATGGACACTTAAATGCAATTGCCGCAACAATGGCAACAACAAGGCGTATAATTAATAATTGATTGTATTTTATACACAAAATAATCAATGACAAGGCACAGTTTTTATGCCCAGCAGCAGCAGCAGCATCAGCAGCAGCTGCAAAAGAATTGAAGAATTTTTCTATGTTTGGTTTGAAAATGGCACAAAGTACATGGAGTACCAGGTGTGCCCAATAAGTTGGATTATATGGCAGCCAGCCAACCAGCCAGACAGGCACGTAAAAGTCGCATTGCAAAATTGCATAGCTGTTGCTGCTGCGGCTGCGGCTGCTGCTGCAATTGTAATCACTATTGACCATAAGTGCAATTGAAGTTGTTGTTGCAGACGGTTTATAGTTTTTTTTTTTTTTTTGCTGCATTCCCATCGTTCAGCGTTAAGTGAAATTAATAAAAATTGCAATCAACTTCAAACTGAATGTTACACCAAAAACGTCAACGCGTCTGCGCAATGCACATAATTTGTTTAATTAATTACAGTCAACACTTTTTCATTGCCCGACTATTGGCCAATAGTCGATGTGATTTTTCACATCAAAAAACTGTAACAAAACTGTAACAGCATTGAGAGCCAAACGCTTTTTGGCCGCTTTCGAAAGATGTTGCTTCGGATGATGTTGCCGTTGCCAATTGCCAGTTGCCAGTTGCCAGTTGCTGCTGCAGATGTTGCTACTACCCGTTAACAACATTCTCAGCATGCGCCAAGGCCATCGTCATTTTCTGTGTGCATATATGTTGTCTGAGAGTCTGCGACTGTAGACCATCCGAGAATTGTTGTTGCAACTGGAAGTTCAACACTATTGACAACCAGCCGAACATTTACAGCCGAACAGGCAAACTTTTGTGAGCGGCAAACAGCAACTTTTGTATTTTTATATTTAGCATGCAACGCTTTGCATTCAAATTTGTTCTCGGAATCATGGTGAGCTGCGTGCACACAGAATTGCAGACTCAAGCTGTGAAATAACTAAAAATTAATTATATTTTTTATATTTTCTAAATTGGTTAAGATTGGCTTTTTATAAGGTTAATAAGAAACTGACTTTTTTTTAATACATTTTCTACTGTTTTCTACTTTATTCGTAAATTTTTGATAAACTGACACAAGCCCATTCGGGATAAATCGGATAAATATCCGACGTAAATTTTTTATTTGTTATCGTTAACACAATTTAAACAACAAATAAAATTATGTAGTTATTTCAAATTTATTTATGTACCGAAAAATTTTGTATTGCCAAATCTTTAAGTAAATTTATAATAATTTTATAGCAGATTGCATTAGATTATTGCCAAATTTTTGTAAATTATGCTTAAGGCCAAATGAAGGTCTAACAAGATTCATAAAAAAATATTTGCATAGATCATTCGTTGATAATGAATGAACAAAGCATTTCGTGCGACAAAAAAAAATTATTCAGTATCAAAAAATTATTGTCGCTTTAACTTGAGCAATTAAACTATTTGCTTAACGAATGCCATTCAGCAGGCCAATAAAAGGCAAGCGAATAGCACTGCAAAAAAAAATAACCTAAAAATTGTTGTTTTATATATAAATGTTTTTAGGTTGAGTGGCAGCCATGGGAACGAGAGTTGAGGGCTTGGATGCTGCTGGAAAAGTGTCGATGTTGAGAAGCGGTTTATGAGCGTGCTCAAGGACGCTTATAAAACAAATAAAGCGAAATGTATTAAAAAAAAATATATAACTTACCCACTATTTGACATAAATGCCAATTTAAATGCTGCAAAACGCATAAATCAACAAACGAGAGTTGTTGCTGCTGCTGCTGCTGTTGTTGTTATTGTTGTCGTTGTTGTCGTGTTTTAACCAAAACAAACGATCAGCAAGTGGCGCACCTTAAAATCGTTTTTACTGGCAAAAATGTGCTTTATGCTGAGCCGCCAGCAGCAAACGGCAACAGCAATTGAAGAAGACACCAGCAACTGCAACAGCGACAGGCACAGAGTTCAGCTCAAGTCAACAATCTACTAATCCATGGGCCTAGACAGGATCTTAGCTAGGGGATGGTGTGTCAAGCAACACATCAATTGTGAACCACTTCCTACAATTTAAAGGATATAAAATAATTGTCTAACCACAATCATCATTTATTTTCTAACTTATATGCATACTTTTTTTACACTTTAACAATATATAGAAAATATATAAAACTGAAAGTTCTTTATTAATTTTCATTATCTAATGTGATTCCTCTCTCTGTGTCTTGCACCTCCCCTCTGACTACACCCATGAACCCACAACAGGCACAAAGTTCAGGCAAAGACGAACTAGTGACAAAAGTTGCCAGCGCCGCTGCAAATGGCATCAAATTGAATTAACATAAAGAGGGAAAAAGTTGCCTTAATAAATGCGCATAATTTGTGCTTAATAGCAAATGCAACATAACCACATCCTGGTCAGCTGGCATTTAGATAGAAACTGGATGCTGCTGCTGCTATAGGAAATGACAGTCGGTCGGCGTCTTTGGTGGCTTACAGAAGCAGCAGCCAGCTGCATGAACAATGTGCTGGCCAAAAAGACTTGGCTGAAAGCTCATTAACATGATTACAATGAATAATTCCACACAACACTGTTGCGAATAATTACGAAAAAAAAACGAAGAAAAATAATGCATTTGTATGGGCAAACGCAATTAGTCACAGATACTCCAACAACAACAACAGCAACTTGTTGCTGCTGGGGTGTTAGCGCAGCATCTGCAACTTGCCACGCCGGATTCTTGGCGAAATCAGTGTCTAAAGTTGATGTTGCTGTTGTTTTTGTTGGCTTTGCCGTTTGCCATTCCCATAATTTGCAAATATTTTTATTTATTTTGTGCTGTGTTCGCCTCAACTATACATGCCCAACTGGAATATCTCTGTGGCATAGCAACTGCCTTCACGTCTATAACATTTTCTCACGTTTCGTCTTGAAAGATTTCGGCACAAGTTGCGCCTCTTGGTGTGACTATATATACAATATATATGTGTATATATCTTTGGCGGGGGTGAGCCTAATGCACATTTTATGCAAATTCAGACTGCAGTTGCAGTTGTTTGTATATCGTCTTTATTGGTTTTGCTTTTATTTAACATTTGTCGGTTTATGAGCGCAAATTAATCTGACATAGTCAGGAGTCTATCAGCAAGTTCGTTGCCTAAGTCTTTCGTTTAAAATAAAAACTGCCGAAAATGGAAGCGTAAACTTATGCAAATTTGTGTAAAAACAATTAAAAGCGATAAAAGTATTTATATATATATATATATATATATATATATTCATGATCAAGCTAAGGAATTTTTTAGAGTGCAAGAATTAGTTGCTTATAATATTGTATAGAAAGTCTGGCATCCAAATTTAGTTTAAACTAATTTTATATTTTTCACTTTGGTAACTTTTCTTCTTCGTTCCACTTTTCTACTTCCCATTTTGAATATTTAGTCTTTCAACATCTGTGATTTTAAAGACTTATATTAAGGACTTACCTGCAGAGTCTCCACTAGTTGAGTTTCTTCCCCAAAATACTTTTAATTCTTTTTAATATGACCTGCTCATTTTAAGATCGCGCATTAGTTAATTTTATATGTACTTTTTTTTTGGCTTGTCGCAGCTGTCAAATTAGCCGACTGAGTGACTGACTAGCTGCCTGACCCAATCCTGCCTGCCGCAACTTTTGCGTTAAGTCATTTCGCAAGACTCTTTCGCACGTCGCTGTCGCTGTCGTCGTCGCATCATAAACTGTAAATTTACAGCGCAGCTGCAGTTGTCGGCATTGCCACGTGCATGCGTCCCAAATCTCAGAGCCATGCGAAATTTTGCGAGTCTCTTCTCCTCTCTCCTATTCGAGGTGTATGTCAGTGTGTGTGATTTCTTATTATGAGGTTTTCCAAGCTATTCACTTTATCAACGGGAAATCTTTGCTGCCTATGCTCATGCTCATTGCTGCACAATTACTCAATGGCCCAGACAGACACAATTCCAATTGAAATACCCTGTTTCCAGACTCTTCAATCCCCCTAACACCCTAACTGACAAACTCTGACAAACTTCCAACCAGCAAACACCCAAAGGCAACAGCTGTTGCACGCAGAAAAACTTACTTTAAATGAAAAAATTATATAAAGTGTTTGAAACAAGGAATATATAAAATATATCTTAAGATTACATAAAAATTAAAAAAAATATATAATTCAATAAGTGTTTTTTTTTTTATAATATATTTAGTTTATTAATTAAACTAAAACGTTTTAAAATCTAAATGTGGGTTTCCGTGATATATAAACAGGAACAACTTTGCCAAACAACTTTATTAATTACATAATTATGTCAATGAGCTTAATAACTTAGTATTACTGAGAGAAAAATAAAAGTTTTTAATTTTTTCCAGACAATATCAATATCAACAACATTTTATCGGACAATAACATTTCTTATTTTATGCTTAACATATGGAATTTATTTTTTTTTGGCAGACTGAATTATCAATCATATTTGTCTCTATAGCTTTTGCTCCACAATTTTCTTACTTGCACGAATACTTCCCGTAAAAATGTAGTTATTCGTCCATTTCTTAGGAGCATAATTTTTTTTTGAAAGTGTGTTACAGCCATCAACCCCATTCACATTCCCATTCCCATTCCAAATTGGAATCCTCGACTCGTTAGTCGGCCTGCTGCTAAGTTTTTGGCATTTTTTGGCGCGTCTGTTGGCCTGACACCAAAATGCCTGAAGAGCTGCTCGCCAGCCTGTGGCGCTCATCTTCAGCTTAATTGAAATTTAGTTTTGCTGCTGTTGCTGCTTTTGCTGTGTTGCAGCTTGAATCAGATGCTGTTGCTGATGCAGTTGCAGTTGCAAGTTTGGTGAATGTCTGTATGCATTTTTCATTGGCTTTGGCTCCCACACATTGTGCAAATGCTTTCGGCACTTTTACTGCGCTTATATAACCCAAACGAAAAATTAAATAATTTACGTGGCAAATATGTATAGGAATTCTTAATGATTTTGCTTGCACATCGCTGTAAGGCCCTTTTTGCTGTTTATCCATTGAGCCGCTTGTAGCTGCCAAAGTTGTACAGCAAAATCGTGTCCACGTCTTTGCGGCGCATTTATCAATGTCAGAGCCAAAGTGGAGGCCATTGAAATTGATGTGTATTTAATTGAAAGCCAGGCGCTAATTAGAATTATGGCCAAGCTGCTGTGTAATGCTGACACTAAACAAACTAACCAATGGCAAAGCCAGTTCGTGTCTGCAGTCTTTTGTTTCGTTGCGCTGCTTTTGTTATTGGCGTTTTATGTTGTTTTCGAATTTATTTTCTCATTATTGGTACTGTCCAGTGGACGACACTTCCTAGTTATTTGGCCTTTCCCACGCAGTTGGCTCAAAACAGCATCGCGTGAGTCACAGCCTTTCTTTGTCGAGGATGACACAAAACGTAGTCCAAACAAAATAAATTGAACATTTATTATGCTTTTCTAGGCAGCCCAAAAACGACAGACAGATGGACAAGCGGACGGGCGGACAAAGGCAAAACCTCTTACACAATCATTGCAGCTGTCTCTTCATGAGACGAGAAATTAGAAAAGGACAAAAAATGATGGTTAAACAATCAGGCGCAGCATTAACTACACAGCGCGAAAAATTATGTAAATTACCTTGAATTAGTTGTATGTAAAATTCCTGGACCAATATATATTCAAGAAAAGTTGCAACTACAAATTTTTTTTATGGTTTTCCCAGCCAAATCTTTGGTTATTGGTTGCAACATTTTTTTTTGTCTTTTCTGAATGAATCAGAACTGAAACAAGAGGTGAAATACTTGTTATAAGTTTAAACATAATCAAATTTGGAGTTCGCAATTATCAAACTATTTAAATATTTAAATTTAAATATATCTCGAAAATGATTGTAGGCGTGCTTTATCAAAATACTTTTTTTTTCGCTCTGTGCAATGTTAGAGACATGACTAAAATCAGGTTGCAACCATATGCCTGCAACTTGGGCCAGGTTGAAAGTCAGCAAGTCGCAGGCTCGTCTTCAGTTCGCCTTTGTGCAGGCAGTTGACATTTTTTTTTGTTTTTTTTTTTTGCGATGGGTATGATTTGCCTGATCATTTTCCGGCAGCCAACCTCAACTTTGAAATGCCAAGCAGGCAGTTTTAGGGCTACGCTTTGATGGACATTAGTTGATTGTTGGCTGGCTGTTGCCTGTTGCCGTTGCCTTTTGACAAACAAAAATCTAAATAGCAACGCCCAAATAAAAAAAAAAAAACTACAACAAAAACTGCAAACAATCTGCAGATTTTTGTCTGAACTGCGGGCGTGCAAATTCCCACACTGCAACCAAAATGCCGCGCATTCCCCACACTCTGTGCCACACACTACTCACCCATATACGCGAACCGGATTGCCGACGGCAACAGCAGCAGCAGCAGCTACAACAGCGGCGCGACTTTTGGCCCGACACAACAGCAACAGCAACAGCAATAGCAATAGCAACAGCAACAGCAGCGACTGCGGCAGCAGCGACAGTAAATGACAATGCCGCCGCGCCATGACTAACTATGACATAATACCAGCGGAAGATGCAACCGACGCGACGCGCTGCTAGTCGACGCTAGTTGCAAGCACATGCATTGTACATGGTACATGTAATTGCAGGCGGATTGCGGTGGGAGTGCGGTTGGGGCTTAGTTCAACTAGCGACCTGACTTATACACTGCAAAAAATAATCAGGTACAAAAGATCAAAGCAGCTAAAATCATTGCGTGTCAATAATGAAACTAATCTTCAGAGTTTAAGTTAAAAATAAATAGAATTTTAATACGAGCACATTTTAAATTTAAATTAAATATTGAGAAGCGTAAAAAATGTCGTGGTTTTTTTACTATTCAATTATTAATTAAAAGAATTAAACTTATTTTTAAAATAAACCAATAAAAAGTATACCAGGAATGTTCTGGGATACTTTTATCTGCTTCTCTAACTCAACCATTAAACTATTAAAATATGTGCAAAATATATAAATTTGATAAAATACTAAATATGATGTAAAAATAATTGCTAGTAATTCGATTAATTTGCATTTTTTTTGTAGAGCTGTTAGTATATAATTGGCTGTTAACATTGTTATTATCGACAGTGGAATTTTAACTCAACTGAACAATTTTATAGTCATTTATGGTAATTGGACACTTTAGCCAGCTTGAAGACATTTTGTGCTTAGTCTGCGACTCAATGTGCCCATTCTGAGTAAAATGCTTAAACATCAGATGTGACTTACAAGAATTTCAAATATTCATGTCGAGGTTAATGAAACTTACAATTAATATACACATTTTCTCTCACTGTGCCAATATGGCGTTGGCCCTGCGGCCCTGCAAATGCTGACGTAATTGAGTGACAAACGATGCTGGCAAAAAAAACAAAAAAAAAACAGCGAAAAAAACTCCTTGTCAGCTGGTCAAACAATGCACACAAGTGTCACACGCTGCGTATGCGTAATGTGTAATGTGCGTTAAGCATGCGACACATGAGCACTCAAAGAAGCCGCAGATGAGATCGGATCAACAAGAGCTGAGCAGAAGATTGGATTCGGATTCAAAGCCGAAGCGGCTTCTTCTAGCAGCGACTCGTGTGCCACCGACGCCGCAGCTTGTATTGTGGCTATTGCTGCTGCTGCTTCTGCTGCTGCTGCTGCTGTGACTGCGTTTGTTGCTGATGCTTCTGCTGCTGCTTCTGCTGTTGATGAGGCCCAAGTGGTTTTTCCTTTCGCTTTCAGAAATCATTTCGCTTCGACAACGTAAACGATACAGTCGCAAAACGCGCATCATTGCGCCACTCGCTGTGCTCGTCTCGTGCGGTTCGTAACCACATCTAAATATATACTTAAAGAGAGAGAAAAAACAAAAAAAAAGAAAAACAGTGACTGTCACTGTGACTTGTGACCTGCCAGTGACTGAGTGGTGTTTTTTCTTTTTATATTTGTTGCCTGCCTGTCTGCCTGTTTGCCCAGTCAAGTGAGGCAGACAGCAAAAAGACTCTTGTTGCCTGTCTTCTTCAACGTTTCGCTGCACATTCTAAATGGCTTTTCCGTAGTTTTCGCACCTTGCGAAACACATTCGCATACGCATTTACATACCGAATACGAATACGAATACGAATATGAAGAAGAATTTCTGTTTGATTTTTGTCGGTGTTTTTTGCTCGGTTTTCTAGTTGAGCGCCCGCCTTCCATACACCATGACAAACAGTTTCACCTAATGAAAATGAATCGCTCGATGATTTTTGTGTTAATTTAGGCAAAAAAAACATAAGAAAAAAGTCTTAAAAACCCAATTACCAAAAAAAAACAAACTTGTGCGTTTTGTAACACTTCGAATTATTAAAATTATATGTTGTGTTGTGTCTTGTATGTCTTACAGTGCATTCCATGTGAATATCTACTACTACTACGACTACATATATATAACTAGCAGCTTAAGCACATTGGATTACAATTTGGATACTATAAATTACATTTGCACCTCGATTTGGATTAACTACTTAAGTACAGCGCCATGTCGACTATTAATTTTCAAATGTGCGCCTTTCTTTTGGGTGAGTATATCAACGATAACTGAGAAATTAAAATAATTATGCACTGAAATATTTAAGGAAGGGCTAACAAACTATTTAATTTTACAAAAATTAAATGACCACCGATTTTGGAAAATAAATAAAAGTCAATAATAAAAATTCAGCAATTTAATTTATTTGTATATATCAAAATTAGTAGAATATAAATATTATTAAAAAAGATCAAAAGATTTTTTGAAAATGTATTTCTAATATTGGCAAGAAAGCATGCAAATGAAATGAAAAGCACATTTTTTCGCGATACTTCCAAAACTAATGAACATATTTGTATAATAGCTAGAATACGATAAATAATATAAAAAAAAATAAGTGAAATTTACTTGATTTTTAAAACATTAACAGTAATTGTATTCAATTATGAATAATAATATTGGTTAGAATTTGACAAGATAAGTATTTAGCTATAAGGAAATGAAATTAATTAATATAATAATCATTAGCTAGATTCAATTGCAAACAGTTATATTTCTGCAATATTCTTCCTTAAATCGCAATTTTGAATTCATAAATTTAGTTTCCAAATGAAAAATATCATTAGGCACTTTATCGCTTTGGTCACGCATCTTACTGACCTTCCTTATTTCCAATAATTACGATTTTTAGCAGACACACAATATATAATATGTACTGAGCTCATCTCCGATATCTAATTCGCAAGATCATTAGCTGACGGAGGCTGCTTAATAATATATTATTATATATATATATATATGAAATTATGTATTGTATTTCCACCGAAGGTCTAAACAACAGGCAAAGTTTCTACAAATGTTGTCTAACCCCGAATTCGAAGTAAATTTTACCAAAAAATAAATACAAAAAACAAGGGTCTGAACAATATATTTTACTAATATATTGGGTCGGGCATGGAAATAATAATTATATGAGCTTGAACAAATTTGTTGTAAGCCATCTCTTCAATGGTCATTAAGATGCCCAAACGAAGACGCCCCACGGAAGCTCGACTCCATGTCGTGCGAATCACTTGACTGGGATTCAAATTGGGGGATTGAATAAGAGGCAATAAACAATAGAAAAAATGGTTGAAGATTCAACCGCAATCGGGGCATCATCTGCATCATCTGCCTAGTCATAGTTCACACAGGCTTAAACAAAGCGAACAGAAATTTGAAATTTCAAATTTGTTGGGAAAAGTGGGAATTGAAAATGAAATTCATTTAAATTAAATGCGAATCTTTAAAAAGCGACGAGTCTTTTGCATTTCTCTACCTTTTTATGTCTTCCATTCGAACGATGATGAATGAGGCACAAAGATTGCATAATATTAGCCAACGAATTTGGTTGCAATTTGTGCTTTGGACCAAGCCAAGGCGATTTTAAGCATTGGTTCTGCAATTGCCAAATTGCAATTGCCTTAATTGCAGCAAGCATTTGCATCTTCCGCTGCGAGTTTTGTAAGAACAGTAACCACAATAAAAAAAAAATAAAAAAAAACCAAAAAAGAAAAATACTGAGCATTAGACTTGGCTATAAGTCATACATAGGGGCGTCATGGTAATTAGGCATTTTGTGCCATTAACGACACGAGTTGTGTCAGTTGTGCACACCAATTGCTTCGTAATCCATAAGGCTTTGATTGACATGGCACATTAATTGATTTTGGACCCTCATATGGTGTCGCACATATGTGTACATATTTTTTTTACATTTATACAATTATTGGCCAATTTGACAGTTGAATTTGACATAAATGTACAAAAATCGCTGTGGGAATTTTGCGCACTATAAAAGTTAATTATGTCTGTTTTGTATCAAAAACCCATCAATTGTCAAAATACAAAAAAAAAATCACACAATCGCAGAACTTAACTAGAGATAACCTTGAGTCGGCTCAAAGTATTCAATCACAACACACTCAATACACACACACACACACACGCACACACATAAATCATGTACGTCTCGTCTTGAGTGTTGTAAGCGAAAGTGTTGCGAGCCACATTATGATGAAGGTCAGCGGGGCATTTGGCCCCTGCTTGGAGTCCATCAACTGCACCACTTGAGACCAAACAATTTTTTAACGATTTTACTCACTCACTCACGATTTCTTCTACTATTGGAAACATTACAGCCACAACGACGGCCATACTTTATGGGCAGGCACAGCTGCTGGATGAGGATGATGATGTCTTTGGCCAGCCATGGCCAACGTATAGTCTGCAGAATATGCCCAAGACGCGGTTCACGTGCCGTGACAAAATCCTTGGTGGCTACTATGCCGATCCCGAGACCCAGTGTCAAATGTTTCATGTTTGCGTCAAGCTGCCAGGAATTGGGGTAAGTGTTAAAATGCAACTGTTGAAAGACAACAACAATAACAACAATGATAAGGATTAGGATTAGGATAAGGGCATTCGACAATTATTCAGATATATGTCACAGGTTATAGAAATTTTGATTTGAGGAATATCCATTCAATGGGCTACATACTCCAATTTGTCTTCTAAATAACAGTTAATTATTTAAATTTTTTCGATTTTAGTGGAATTTAATTTTAATATAATCGCTGTAAATACCTCAATTATATCTTTAATCCATAATTGCAAACTACTTTTAATTGCCATTAAATTGTTAATCACTATTATAGAAAACCATTAATTTTTTTAATAAGAAACATTTTCTTTAATCCGACGACAATGACTCGAACAATATGTGTTACTTATTGCCAAGTCATAATTTTAATAATAATATTTTATAATAAATTTACAATTTGATAAATGAAAACTTTTGGACTTAAGGGCATTTTCAATTAGAGATCTCTATTTTACATAACTGTTGGCTCGCTTTCATCATTTATTATTACATTAAGCATTTAACTGGGTTCATAAATGTAAGTGCCTCTTAACTTGGCTTATAAGTGCCCATCATGGCCAGCAGCTAAAAGTTCAGCACTGCGGATTCAATTGCTGCAGTTGATTCTTCGTCAAGATGCTTAGATAAAACCACTTCCCAACTATTTACCAGATATTTAATATATGCACGCGTGTCCGAAAATCGTGCGTTTTGTAAAAGTCATAGAAAATTTTGTCTTTAACAAAATGCAAGACTTTTTTTCAACTCTTGTTGTAGTTGACTTCAGTTAGTTGGCTCAGTGCAATCTGCTTGCTTTTGGTTGCCGCTGTCAGCTAAATGGCAAAAGTTGCACAGCACAGCGCAGAATGACGGGGGGGGGGGCAAGGAGGTATGTGTGATGAGACTTCGTGACTGCCAGCCAAGTTGCCAGGTTGCCAAGTTGCCAGCCGGTTGCAGTTAAGGCCAAAAGAGGAAGATAAACAAGAAGAAGAAGAAGCGAGCGCAGTGCCACAGTTGCTTGACTTGCAACGCTGACCTTTAAGCGAAGTGTGTTGAGTTAAGCGATTCCAATTTTTTTATATTTTTTTTTTAGTTTTTTTTTTTTGTGGACTCTTCTTAATTGCCAATGAAGTTAGTCTGATTTGACTTTGCTGCTCTCCACTTCATTGTGCATGGTTTCAAACATTTGCAGTAGTTGCATTTCGCGCTTGTTTTCGTGCAACTGCAACGCACTGCGCTGCTGCTGCCACAGGCTCTTGAACATTTCCAAAAACAGCAAGAGTTTATTTTGGAAGCCTTTTCGCTGCCTGTGCAGCTTATTGTTGGCCTTGAGGATCAGCTCATGTTGTTGCGACAACAAATCATTCTTCTGCTCCAGTTGCTTGACATGTTGACTGAAATGGTTTTGCAGTTGAATAATTATCTGTTGCAAATGCAACAACTCTTCCAAGATAAACATGGCATCCTCTTTAATCTCTGTCAGTTCCTCAAACATGTGGTTTTCCTTCAACACCAGCTGGGAGCAACAGCTATTTGTCTCTGGATTTAAGCTTAATAAATCTTTTTTAAGTATCTCAGATTTTCTATGCGCCTGCCACAACTTGTTGCATCCGAGTGTTAATGCCTCTTTCAGTGGAACATCCGGCAATGTGGCAATGTTGAATATCACTGTTCCATCAGCGCCCAGCAAATCCTTCAAGTTCTTTTCTAACCCAATGTTGGAATATCCTGAGTGAGACAGCACACAGAATAGCTTTAGTATGGAACCCATTGGGGTATTGAGATCTGGCATTTCCAGGGAATAAATGTCCTTGATTTGGAACAGCTGCAATTTGCCCAGAAGAAGCATTGATCCTTCCAGATTCGTTTGCTGCACACATATGGTGAACAGAATATGTGAATTCTTATTGCAGATTGTTTTCGCATTGGCGGCCGGGTTCTCCGGAGATTCACATTCGCACTTTTCCATGTACTTATAGACATCCTCGGTTGAGGCAACAAAGTGTACGCTCTGCTCAAACGAATATTCATGAGGATTGTCGGCTTCGAAATTTCCCTGCTCCTGAACATGTTCATCCTGTTCGGCAAGGCGCTGCCTGTGCTTAATGGATATAAAAATCTCCATTTTGGCCTGCATAGTATAAACATGACTGAATAGTTTGCTTAGAATGCGATCAAAAATATCGTGCTGACCATCCTCGACAGATGTGCCATATCTGAAAATCGTGCTAGTCTTTCCCCTGAGCAAATCATCCAATGCTCTGGAGACGGCTTCCTCACACAGCGCCGTCTGCTGTCGACTAAGCGCCGTCAATTTGCGAAAGAAATACATTTTGTACTATTAAAAAGGAATTGGCATTGAGAATCAGGCAACAAGTATCGCATTGCATATACAGTTGGCAATAACCTGTCTTACCATTTTAAACGAAAGTCACAGTGTGGTACGAGTTTTGGCCGGTAATCGAACTGAATTTTAAATATACATATAAACACACAGATTTTGAGTTGTCAATTAGCCTACTGTTGTACATACAAATAGTATATATATATATATATATACATATAGACAATCTGTGTGTCAGTTGCAACGCCGACCAAGATCGAGAACGTTCACTTCAATTAACGGCAAAAAGTGTGCAGCATCACCTGGCTGTCTCTGTGTCTGTGTCTGCCTTCTCGTAGCCGGATACCAGCGGAAAATGCCAAATACCAAAAGTGCCACAAACAACAAAACGACACAAGCAAAATGGCAAAGTTCGCTAGCCAACTTTTTTTACCTTGTTAAAGTCGAAAAGCCTTGCCGAGGCTATTGTAAAGTTTGTCACGATATATATTCCTAGATACAACATATATTTGAGATAGTCAACTCTGCATGCATATCATACTCGCATCACTATATCTCTCTTAGACAAAACTATGAATTAAAAAAAATTATACTTGCATTACAATTCTCAAATGCTCCTCCGACTAATCTCGCAAAATGAGTAATTGAGTTTTATAATGCAAGCTAAATTTATTACATTTATAAACAACATTATTTAGCTCAGTGTGGAGATAATCATAGTAATTGGCTTAGAATACACTTTATGAAAAAATATAATAAAGTATGTAATTAATTTTTTTATATGTATTATTTATTTATATATGCATTTCAGTAAATCAGTAAAAAAATACAATAAAGTATGTAATTAATTTTTTTATATGTATTATTATTTATTTATATATGTATTTCAGTAATGCACTTTTTTATGATTAGCATTTAAATGTTGATTTATTATAAGTGGTTAAACAAGTTTTTAAAATTGTTCTCTAATTAAATAAAAAAAACTGTTAAATGTTGCCCTTTAAAACCGTGTATTAACGGACATATGTATTTGCATATTTATGTATAATAAAAAAAAGAGTTTTTTTATGGGTCAGATTATATGCAGATTTATATATATTTGATATGTATTGTTCTGATACGATTCTAAAATTATATAAGAAAGAATAAGTATCTTAGCAGAAAGAAAAAATAGCTAAGCTCATACAAATATATATGATATATTGCGCTGATCCGATGTTGATCAATTTCAGATGTAAAGTTAGATTTGTGTTTTTATTTTTAATTTACATTTATTTATATTTGTAGTACTTTATTCACGCTGTTGTTATTGTTGTTGCCATTTTATCATTTACAAAGAAATTTTATCATTTAGAAGAAAATTGCTTATAATTCTAATTTTGCCTTCACTTATTTTAACATTGAATTTTGCATGTTTGATCTGCTTATGCTGTTTATGCTGTTTATGCCGTTTGTATGTTTGCGCAGCTCTCACATCGAAGAGTTAATTCGTTTGTCCAACAGGTGCAGGATTATCGCTTCCTCTGCCCAAATACAACGGCCTTCGATCAAGACCTACAGATCTGCGCCAACTGGGCGGACGTCGACTGTGACAAGGCCACCGCCTACTATGACAACAACAATTTGAATGATCTTTATCGCGTTGCGGATGACAGCAAAAACGCCAACGAGGAGGAGTCCACGTTTCATTTGCAGCGTGCCGAAAGTGGTCAGCTAAATACATAATGAGCCTCAATTATTACATTATGTTTTTCCTTCCTCTTTTTAATTTGCATCTCTTAACATAACTCGTAAATTTTGACCCAATTTGCAGGTGATGTGCGTCGCTCTAAGGAGAATCGCAACGAACAAAAACCGCGCCAAAGACATAATTATGCGCAGAGCAGTTCGGACAACACGCAAACATCCAAATCCAGACCCATCACTAGCTATTATACGCCCACGACAAGTAGCACCACCAGTCGACCCACTACAACAACAACAACAACAACAACCACAACCGAACGCAACTATTACAACGCTTACAACAACAACAAAGACAACAACGATGATTCAAAACGTAAGCCACAAAAATTAAACAAATCGAAAGTAGACAGACTTCAAAATACCCTGTACTCTGTCATAGCTTTTGCGAAGGTATTTATTTTTTAATTTTACAACTCAAATTTTTATTTCAAATTTTTATGAGCGTATGTATGCCAAGAAATTAAGTTTAAAAAAATTATTGCATTTTTTGAAACTTAAATTCTACCCTTTATTTAAAGTAAATATGACCATTGGTTGAACAGTTTATATACTTAAAATAATCATGATTAAGTAACATCTCAGCACATTTTAATTATTTTTCTTAATTTATTCAGAATCAGCATATTATTCAGAATTAGATATAATCTTTCTTTAAATACAAATATTGCTGAGCTTTTCTGGACACTTGTTAAAAATCTTGGCAACAATATTAAGTAATAAATTTTTATATATATATTTTTTTTTTTGATTAAGAAGAAAATGTGAGAAATGTTTGGCTTTGCCAATGTTGCACAATTTCGTGATAACATTTATTTTTACATATATAGGGTATATAACAATGGGACTTTTAAATTTATTACACAAATTAATCACGCGCTTGTCTGCAATCTTTATGTATTTTGTTAATTTTTTTTCTTCATTTTTTGCATAGCCACAGAAGACATCGATGATATCTTTAAGGGTTCCCACAGTTCGCACTTCTTTGCCAATCGCCATGGTGGCCGCGAATTTGATGAGGAGCCCGCGGCACGTCCCCGACCCAATGATTTCAATGATTACAATCGCAAGACAACGGAGGCAGCTGGCAAAACGCGTGTCACGCCCACCCGGTCTCAGCGGATCACCAGTCCCAGCTCGACAGGAACAACTGCAACAACTACAATTGCACCCTCCACTAAGTCCCTGAAGAAGATCACTCTGCATGCTTCGTTCAATACGGATTACCAGGTCCAAAAATCGAGCACGCCCAGGACAACTTCTGTGCCCACAACTCCCCGTCTGGGCAGCGGCATCACCAGTCGCTTCAGCTTCGGACAGAATGACTATCAAACCCAGGAGCGCATACAGCCAACCACATATAATCCAAATGGTTATCGCAAGAGCACCGAGGGTAAAAATGCCCAGGACTTTGATAAGGAGACGACCAGACGAAACAAGCCCACTGTGCCGGTAAGGAAGCAAAAACTTGGCCCACAGGAATCCAACTACGTCAATCACAATGAGTTCGTTGAGTTGCCCAAGGCGAAGCTACAACAACCACAGCCATTCCAGGCGACGCAGCAAACGTCGAGAAGACCCGCCCCAGCACAACTGGAGCCACAATATCAGCGTCCACGAGCACAGGATCTATCACGTGTGGGCGGCCAGGAGCCATCGCCATTTAAAGCATCCGCCAAGCCACGCACTTTCACCAGCCGCGGAAGCATAACCTACAAGGCAACGACTCAGCATTATGCTGATGATGAGTTCTTTTATCCAACGACTACGAGCACAGCTACTCCCAGCTATGGCATCTCCAAGAGGACCACCCAAGCTGGTAGGGATTTATTCACACCCACCACCTTCAAGCCAACAACATACAAGAAACCCTACGAGCAAAGCTACTACCAGGCACAACAAACCCAGCGTCCCAGCCAAAATCAGCAAAAGCAGCAGACTCCAAGTGTGAGTCCAAAGAAGTCGAGTGCCGTTACATCTGCTTTGCCCACCACAGCTAATCCCTATTCCAATGTGGATGAACATGATGGTCAATATCATCCGGAGCTATATGAGAATGATTTTCCACGCAATCGCATAAAGAATCTGCGCAACCGATCTGGCAGCAACTCCGCGCCGTCAACGACGACAACAGCTGCACCTGTGTCCAGTCGACAGCCACATGGCTTTCAGCAGGCTCACAGTCATCTGAAGAGTCAACAGCAGTCCGCGTATCAAAAGGAGCACGAACAGGAACAGGATCTTAGCGATGAGGATGAACTCTTTAAGACGGCGCAGTCTCTGAATTTTGGTGCTGCCAGCATTAATAAACTACGCGCTGATATCTACAAGGCGGAGAAGAACTCTCAGCAATATAATTCCCAGTATAGTCCACAATTGGCACCATCTAGTCCGAGGACGACCAATAGACCAACAACAACAACAACAACAACGGCTTATCCAACTAGCACCACAACAACAACAACAACCACTACAACAAGACGTCCTACAACAACAACAAAAGCAACAACAACAACAACATCGACCACCAATGGCTCCTCGGCGGTGCCAAAGAAATCAAGAAGCAAAAAGGATCAACAGGACAAGAAAAGCAAGTCCAAACGGCCGCCACATGCTGACGAGGATACCAGCTATGACTATGCCTACTATGACACGGACTGAGGCTCTCTCAGTTCCCAAACTACCCAACTTAACCACAAATAAAAATTCAAAAATCCTTCATCAGTTTATAGCATAAAACACATAAACTAACAATACTTTTTCTCCTCTGAGGAAAATAATCTTGCCGATTCCACTTTAGTTATCGTTCATTAAATAATTCCAATCACAAATTACACTATTCTATATGCCCACTATTCAGCAGCAACTATATACATAGGTGCCACAGTATTTTATATATACATGTATAACTATAAAAATACAAAATTCCGCATTAATCAACCGTCTTCGTCTTAAAAGGCAAAACTCTTTGTTGCCCAATGACAACTCGCGTACATATTCATTCAATCAGATGCGTTCTAATGAATTTCCAATGCGTGTATCTAGTTATTTAAATAAATCAAACATATTTTTAGTCGTTAGACAATTGTTAAACTAAAATGAACAACATCAAAAAAGAATGTAAAAATTGAAATCATTTTGAACTGCAGTTGGCTAAATTTGCAAATGTATTTTCTATTCAAGAATTTGGTATTTGTAAGGTTTATTCGAATGTATTCATTACGAAATTTATTTTAATTATAAGATTTCTTGTAAATAAAATGATAAATAATAATTGTTCTTGAGTTTCTGTCAGCCAAAGGAAGCAAACGATTTTAAAAGCGCGCCATAGTACTCAGTACTTAAGGTCTGGCTATCGGCGCCCTCCCAAACTTATCGATGCTTACTTCGAAATATGAATTGCTTGCCAAGCCTCACTTATCGATGCTTATTTCGATAACAACGCCATCCAAAAAGACTCGTTTGATGCGCAAATTTAAATATCGTTTATAGTGTTATCGTTTATTAAATATTTTTTAAAGTATACTAATAAAAATTAAGTAAATTTGTGCATTACAAATAAAAGCGTGGCGCTCAGTCTTTAAATTTCTGACGTACGCAACGAGGCATTGGGAACAAATAGAGCAGCATATTGAAGGCGGCCAAGCCAACAGCAAAAGCGCAGGATGCAGCCACATCAATAGTTTCCTATATGGCAAAAATGGTATGTCTATGTATTAGTAAACTATCCCTTTTTCGGTTATGTAGTTAACTCACATCTGGATCTGGCAGACCCAAGCGTTCATGCATAAAGTCCGCCGGCTTTGGACAAATAACGGAGGCGGTGGGCGTGCAGTTCAGCTTGCGTGTCTGAAAAGCGATGCTGTGCAGCAGCGAGGAGGCGTAGCGTGTGTGAGTTCCCTTTGTGTTGTCCTGCAGCCAGGGCTGTAAGCCCTTGAATGAGCTAAAGATATATGTTAAACTCAAATCAAAATGCTTAAATATTGCAGTCTTTTAGCTTACCGCACTGTGCCGCTGGCCAAGGCAATGCTTATGACCAGGACATAAGTCACTGCAATGGCTGCATTGAAGGGCACTTTTACTACCAGCAGGAAGGAGATGCTCAGCTGTTCTGCCAGGACATAGCTGGACCAAAGGGCCACAAATAGATATGCAAAAACGGTGCCATTATTGTACTTTGTGTCCAGTAATAAGCTGCAAAAAAAAAAGTTTTATTGGCATCTTATAAAAGACTTTATTAAAAATCACTTACGGGTAGACAACACAGCTGGCAAGGACTGCAGACACCGCTGAGAAGGGTATGGAAACGGAGTTGTAGGCAACGAGCAGCGTGGTGCCCGAGTAGAGACCTTCCGGTGTGTCCTGCGAGAACTTTTTGCGCCAAATGGGAACTGCAGAAAAATACATTTGAAATTAGAACCAATCGATTGGCGAAGATTACGCAAAACCAATAGAATCCATCCACTTCGGAACTGAGTACTAAGACAGAAAGATTAGGCTTAAGGCTTACATAGAGATATGGTAGTCAGTATACCACAGCCGTAGGATAGGCCAAGTATATTCAATATCATGCCATTTCGAGTAAAAAATCCACTAGCATCATCCTGAAATACATAAACGTGAGTATTAAAAAAAAGATTTAGTAGTAGAATTAAGAGTAACTTACTCCCACATTTGTGTAGAAAGCCCACATAATGCTCATAGCTATGGGAAGAAGCAGCAAGCGCAGGAATAGCGTTTTCATGCCCACAACTCCGCAGGAGAATGTCGATGCCAATAGTTTTCTAAAAAGAATATCCATAAATCAGCAACTCGATATTAAATGAAGATTTTTTGGGTTCACTTACAAGTAGAGCATGACCCAAACTTTGAGTTCACCCGGCTTGCCGTAAGCTAAGGGTACCTTACCGGAACCCATATTATTCAGCGGTGCATCGGAGATGGGAGTTTCCCTGGAAAAGCGTTCGACAAGCGCCTCAATCTGCTGACTGGACTCAAGAAAGCGGTCACGACTGCGACGATCTACAGTCGACAAGCACAAATAATACATTAAGGGATTCTCCAGCTGCGGACAAGGAAAGCCAATTGCATGAAAGTATTCCAACATGGCGCGAGTTCCGCCCGAGTAGACAACTCCGCCCAAGCAAAGAAACAGGGCACGATCCAAAAATGGAAACACATCAGAGCGCGGCTTCTCCAACGAGAGCAAGATGCCACAGCCCGTCTTCTTGGCCGTATTTGAGAGTATCGAGATGAGCAAATAGGCGCTCAATGGATCTAAGCCCTGTGTGGGCTCATCCAAAAGAAGCATGACTGTAAAAAAAAAAAAAAAAAATTGTATACTATTGAAACAATATGATAGATGTTTTTACAGCTCAGTAGCTTACCCGGATCTCTAACCAGCTGGATCCCAATGGCTAAACGTCTGGCTTCGCTGATATTCAGATACTCCACACGCTTGTGGGCCACTTGTGAGAGGGCCAAATCAGCCAGAACTTGACGCACCTTGGAACTTTTCAGGTAACCACCAAGCTAAAAAAAAAGAAAGTTATATTTAATGATCTAACTTTTTTTTTTAAATGATTGGTTCTTAGTTCCACCCATTCCATAAATCTTAATAGTTCTTAGTTCCACCCATTCCATAAATCTTAACAATAACTCACAATAGTGGGCGTGTAGTGGAGAGTTTGAGCCACTGTCAAGCCAGGGACAAAGGTGCACGATTGTGTCACGTAGCCACAGCGTTGCTGGAAGAGCGCCTTACTCAGCGGTGAACCATTGAGAAGCACCTGGCCACGAGTGGCGCCATCGGCACGCCTCGCAATCACATCCAGCAAAGCGCGCTTGCCACTGCCTAGAAATGAGAAGGTTTTAAAGATTATAGGGATAAATATGTGCGTTAATCTGCTTACCCTTGGAACCCAGTATGGCCATCACCTCGCCACTGTGCACGGTCAGATTGACGCCTTTGAGCACCAAAGCTGAGTTGCCGGCACCATTAAAACAACCACCACCGTCCACCTGTAAAACAAAAGAGAAAAAGAGCGCGAAAGAGAGTGGTCAAAATAAAAGAGAGCTTGGCGTTTCTAGTGCACTTGCCTCTGTGGTGTGGAATATGTTGTGAGCTTCCAGTACGTAATCGCTGCCGATCATTTTCATAGCCGAAAATCAGTCGCTCTCTGCAAGTGGAACTATAACAACAACAGTTTGTTTGTTGTGTTCTTCTGCTCTATGCCTCACACGCTGTACGCCGTTCAAAGAGCAGCTTAAAGAATTTGCTGCGACTGGAAAGGTGAGTTGAGTTGTGAGTAAAGAGAGACACAAATAGAGGGACACACAGAGAGAGAAAGGGAATTTGTGAAGAAAATTTTACATTTAATTTTTAAACGCACAAGGAATTAATATTATTGAAATATATATTTCAAATATTTTGATTAACTAATTTAAATTAACATATTGCTTATTAATTCATATATCTTTAACACACCAAAAAACAAATTCAGCTCAACAGCCGTTAATTATCCGTGGGCACGTCTAAGCTTATTGAGCGCTCAATTCCAACTGATTCTTTAGTTGTTTGCTGATCGGCGCAGCGCACTCACATTCCAATTGACAGCCAAGCACTATGTGAGCGCACACTGGAATGTGGAATGTGCGCTGTTGCGCTCCATTCCAGTACGAACGGGCTAAGATGGCGTCCCCGAGGCCAAGTTCAGCTCAGTTCGGTTTGAGCAGAGCACTGTGAGAGTTGTCTTTTTGCGCGGCTGGCTGGCCACTGTTCATGTTTGTTGGCCAAAAGTGAATAGGAAAAAAAATAAACGATAAATATTAATAAAAATATATAAATAAATCAATACAAATAAAAAATAATTGCGCGCTTGAATATCGAATTGAAATGTTGACGGCATAAATAACGTTAACAAAAGCGGTAGCCAATTTATTTTTGATTTATATTTACCGATATAAATGGCAATGTGCAAGTGCAGAGCAAATTGTGGTCTATGAGCCTCGCTGTGTTTTTGTGTGTGTGTGAGTGTGTGTGACAAATGAGATTGCAAATAGCGGCACATCCAATAAGAAACACAAACGTGTGTGTGTGAACTGTGCGTGTGCGTGTGTGTGTGTGTATTTATGGAATATGCATATTGTTCTGATATAACAACAGCAACTTTAAGCCACATAAAATCAGAAACAACCAACGAACTAAAGGCCTGGTAAGTACTTTTGTAAGAGATACAAAAGTATCTTTTTTGTCGTAGCTTTTACATTTAAGTGTGTCTCGTTTCGAGATGTTCATTCAGACAGCTAATTTAAGTTTGTACAACTGGTATTAACTGCTAATTTTATTAAACACAAAGAAGCAGCGCAGTCAAGCGACCAACACTTGCCACCTCAAAAAAAAAAAAGACACACACACACAGATACACACATGTTTGTGTGTGTGTGTGTGTAAAGTATCTATACGGCTTAGTTGAGGCGTTGACGGGAGCGCTGCTCCTGCTCCAACTCCACGTTGTTGATTTCTTGGCCGCTCTTCGGTCGTCGCCATTGCAGGTCAAAGATCCCACAAGCAAGTTTTATTGTTGTTGCTGTTGTTGTTGTTGTTGTCTAGCAAACGTTTGCCGTTGCGTTCATACCTCTCGTTCTTAGCCAGACTCTATCGTTGCTTCCACCATTTCCACCACTTCCACTTCTTGTTTCTTTTTCTGTTTTTTTTGTTCGTTGCTGTTTTCATTCGGCTCAAAAGTTCTTTTGCGCGCTTAGGGCGCTCTGTATCCATAGTCAACGCCAAAGCTATGCTACACTCTGAGAAGAAGTGTACTAAGTTTAAAATAAAAGAAATGTGGTTTAATATGATTTCTGATGATAAATCATAAATGAGTACTAATAGAAATTCAATAATAATTAAACAATAATTGAACAATATTATAGAAAATATTTTATATAATTGTTGTATAAAATATATTAAAAAATTTTTTTTATTAATTGCAATTTAATAGAATTCAAGAAAAAATTGAATTTTGGTATATATTTTTTCTCTAGTTGACTAAAATATATTAAATATTTTGTATTGTAATTACAATTTAATAGAATTCAAGAAAAAAATTGCGTTCAGTCAAATTGAATTTTGGTACATAAGTTTTCTCTCTGTGACTGCCCCAACTATGCGGCTGTATCTTTATTTGTGTGTATCTTTATTTGTGTGTGTGCCTGTGTGTATTTTACAGATACAAGTTTCTGTTTGTTTGTTTCGCTCACTGACTCGCCGAGTTCTTTTCTTTGGTTAGTTCTGCGTAAGCGCTCATTGTTTGTTTGCTCTGCACAGAACAGCGTCTTTGGCATTTCCTCTTTGCTGTTGTTGCTGCTGCTGCATTCTGTTATTCTTGTTGCTGTTGCATATTTGTGGTATCTGTTTATTGAGATATTTGTATATATGCAGAGATAACATTTGAACAGCTTTGCTGTGTGGTTTTCATCCTGCTGCATCTCACAACGTTTAAAAGTTAATATTAACATTGTTATTTTCTTCGTAAGCATCAATTTTATTTGCGTTTTGCACTCATTACCAAGAATTGGGTTTTTGGCCAACGACACCATAAAACTTTCACATTCATTTTATGCATGTTTCTTTTTATCACTTTCAAAAAATTTGCGTCGAGAAATTTTTTAGCTTGATTTCGTTGCCACTAATTTGATTAGACTTAGCTGGTCAAAGTGTCAATAGTTAGCACAATTCTCAGCATCTGACATTTGGCCGACGTAGATTCTGGGCTAGCTACTCACACCTAATTACAGTGCCATGATTTACTGTTAGGTTCGCCGTTTCGTTCATTGAAATACCTCTTGCTATCAGGCCTCACAGATATTTCCTGTTCTTATGCTTTTTGCTTTAGTGACTTGTTATTTTCTGTTGCTCTCTACTGTTTTTTTTTTTTTTGGGTTGTATTTCTTTTTATTCTTTTTTGTTTTGTTTCGTAAATTAGTTAACAGTATTTCTTATAGCTATTAACGGTGCTGCCGACTGGTGATTTGTTGCCAACAAAATAATGTTAAAAGCTGGCCGCCATCAAAAGAATCTTAGATATGTAAGATCTCCCGCTGTGCAGAGTTCAAAGCAAGTATCAAGAACTCAGAACGAAAGATTCCGAGCACAAACTTGCAGGAGAACTAATTATCTTATAGATCGATTGTATTTGATCAAATATCTTTGCAACTCAATTTGGATATTGTTATACCTGAAATCCAAAAACAATTATTATTTGCATATATTTCTTATAGCAAAATAAAATTAGTATTTAAACGCAAATCAAAATATTGTCAAGTTGCACTCGAATTGGAAAGACTTAAGACACAAGCTTGCAGGAGCGCTTTATTCAATTCCAAAACGAAAGACTTAAGACACAAACTTTAAGTCAATGACAAAGTCAAAAGGTGCAGCAACACCAACAGCAGCAGCGATTTAAGTCGAATAATTGATTGTCAGATATTTGCTTTGTGGTGGAGTTTTGCGGCATGCGGTGCTGTTTTTGTCTAGCCAAACATTCGACTTGTAGCCATGTAGGTAAAAAAAAAAGGTGTGGCTGCATCTCTTTGCCAGAATTTGTTTTAGTTTTTGTTCTTATTTTTATAGCCTTGCCGAAGGTATTATAATTCTTGGAGTAAAGTAATGGAAAAATCTTTAATGCCATAATTTATAGCCTCAATTAAATACCTACGTCTAAAAAATGTTTGGTTTCGCAAGGGTATATAAAATTCGGTATGCCAAAAATTGCTGGTATTTCATATTTTTCCCGTGCCACTTGAATTTCTTCGAAATATTATTTTTAACTTTTAATTCATTGACTTTGCTTTAGTGGATTCCATTTGCTGCTCAAGTCCAGAGTCATGATTCATTGCAATTAATGGGCCCGATTGATGCGATGAAGTCAGCAACGACATTAATCCGCTGTTGAAAGCCTCTCAACATAGTAGAACCAAGTGAAAACTTAACGAACCGCTGCAAGTGAAAAAAAAGAAGGAAAATGTCGGTGAAAATAATGTTATGCACGTTGATAAAGTACGGTACGGGTTAATTTGGATTTTATTGTAATTAAATTAACACATAAAAGCGGCCACAAGAACAGCTGCATAATTAGACGAAGAAAGTGCTACGAAAAGCATACATCCATCCAGATGGTACACTGACCGCGAGTTTAATGGCTATGAAAAGAAGAAGTTCATTTCACTTCAACGTCAGAGTTGAACTGCGTGTCTGGCACGAGTCTCAGAGTAGTCTCTGACATAGAATCGAAATCAGAACTGTAGCTGTTGGCATATCAAAGACTGAAAGTATCTTATGAATGTGTGTGTGTGTGTTGTGTGTGTGTGTACTGTATAAAATAACTAGGCACATACTTCAACACACGCGCACACCCCAACGTGCTCTGCATTAATTGAGCCATGGATTTATGTCATTCAGCTGCGCAAAGACTTCGTGTATTTGGCTTGATCTACAATAGGTTTTGAGTTACAGCCATGCACAGTGGTTGAAAACTTTGTCCATTCTCGAATAACACTTGATTTATGCCTGTTAAATTATTAATACGAAAAAGTAGTAATGAAGATCTTTAAGCTGGTATAAAAATTATTTTATGTACACTACATTTTCTTGTATTTAACTAGCTATAATTATGGTCGAAGGCGATGGAAGTCAGTGCTATAGGCAATGAATTGGGAAAGGCATTGTAATTATTACCTTGATTAACATAAGTATCAATTGATAATAATTAATTATATATGAAACGTTTAGTTGCATAGAATTTTCTTTCTTTTGGTGATTGTTTTGTTATCATAACAACCCAATTGAATATATCCCTAATTAAGTTAAGTCTCGGAAATATTTAAGAAATAATTTCAATTGATTTTTTAATATTTATTTCAACTTTCGAGCAAATCAGTCTATATTTACCAACCACTTATTTGAATAATAAACTTTATAATTTTGGGCAAAAAAAGAAACGAATGCGTCAAGCAGGAAACTGAATCGCAACTTAATCAATTCAAATTTTGAAACAGAAATTTAACATTGTTTTAAAAAACCAGTTACCGATAATATTATTATAATTGTTCCATAAGGAACAGAATACTAAAGCTTCATATTCCTATAACTTTAAGGCCAGTTTAAAATGTCACAATATAAAACGAATTATTTGATATTTAACATATATTTATTAATAGAAATTGTGTATAATTTGGCAATATTTTATAAGTTAAAAATGATAACAAAATTCTGAACAGCTTTACTCAAAAAAAGACAGCTCCGAGAACTGTACGAAAATATAAAATGCTTAATCGATACTTCGAACTACAACCAACTTTATATATAGACTTAATAATATGCAATTATTCAATTATGTGCTTAATAATTGGTAACTATTATGGAGCTGTTTTTGCCATTTTGTGCCCACTGTATTTAGACGGCGTCATTTGATCACGTCTGTCTGACTTGGCTAGGTGGGTGCGTTAGCTGTTAGCTGTTAACTGTCTGGGGATATGTCCAACTTCGTTGGTCTCTCGCATTTTTATGCATGTGATGGCAACGCAAAAAAAAAAACATAAAATTGACAACAAAAAAAAACAATTTGTTTGTATTTTGATTGTCATGGAATTTGTGTCAATTTGAATGGGGCACGTGAGGCGGGGTTTGCGGCTTGCGATATGTGGCTGGTTTTTGATGGTCCACAGACAGAAATACAGAAATTTAGCATGCAAATGCGGCCCAAGCGACTTTCACAAGTTTACTATTGCAACATAGGAAAGTGTTTTAAGCGTTAATTGCCTGTAAAGATGGCCAAAAACAAAAAAAAACAACAACTGTAGCATGCAAAACACAGCACAGCTTGGGGGCTTGAGGCAATTAATAAAACTGACCTTGCTGCTTAGATTTTCCAACGTTCAGCAACAAAAATGCTGAAATATAATGAAAACTGAGTCACACGATGAAAACACCCGCAGCAAGCCAAACTGAGTGAGGGCTATGCAGCCATGACGAGTATTTGTTGACGGCATGACATTAACTTGGCTTTTTGGGGTCACAGCTGGAGCGGCGAATTGGCGATGTCAGCACAAAACCGAAGCTCAAAGCGCATTCTTCATCTGCTCGCATTTCTGTATATTGCTGTCGTTATGGTTTTGTAGTTTTTGTGAGATTGCCTAATTTAATAACAATTGGCTAAACTAATATATATAACTCTCTTGGCCCCATTATAGTAACTTACATTAGCCAAGCTAATGCTCTGCGCATTGAGCATTTAATTCGTATTTAAATCATTATTTTATCTTGCGGAGGGTTTCATAATTATATCATTAAATATGAGAAACCACCAGTAGTGCTCCAATTTATGCAAAACTATTTCGTTTTTATAGGAAAAAATTAATTCTAAAAATAATATTGAATATTATATACTACTTATCAATTATTGAAGTTAATTAGGATTAATCTTTTTAAAATTGGAGCATTCAGATGTCCGCTTTGAAAATAAAAAAATACGCAGCTTTTCTGCTTCCACAATGTGGAGCACGTCTTGTTAACCATGTTTTAAGCTTATAATAAATATAGGCTAATCTGCTTTAAGTAATTGTATTTTTAAACCGAAATAATAATAAAGATTACAAATTTTTTGAAGTCTTTAAATTATATTTGAATCTTAACACGTTTCATTTTTAGCTTAACAACACGCTGAAAATCATTAAAATTTTGTACTTGATATTAATGAAAAATAAGAGTTGTTAAATGAGATCTAGGCTTATAGTTCAACTACTACATCATTCAACTTTTATTCGATCTATTTAAAAAATTGTGCAATTACTCATTTTTGCAATGATTCAACATTAAATTAAACTCTAATGGGATCTGATTGATTGCATCAAAACTAGTTTGTTTATGAGGTGTACAACATTATCTTTAATTACTTCACATGCAATACCGCTATTGCCCATTTACCAATATAATGGCAAACATTATTGCACTCACACATACCTCCTGGCAATTTGTTAAGTTATTGGCCAAGAACTGTTAGCGGCTTACTCATAAATCGATAATATGAGCATTGCATTTGGCTTAGAGCACAGCTGCTGTTGCTGCATTTTTTCAACTCGAATCACATCGATTAAATCATACAAATTTGTACAGTTCCACTCGATAAAGATGGCTCATGAGACACAATATCAAGCAGCAAAATTCGCATTTTATGTACATTCACAAAACTGTTCATAATCAATTTTCGAGTACAGAGAGCCGCAACAACTTTCACAAAAACCTGTGAATTGTGAATCGTTTTTTTATATTGTGTTTTTACCAGAGTCGAGATTGCTACGTTTTTCGTTGACTGACTGACTGACTGACTGACTGACTGCCGCTTATCTCAGCTGCCAGCTGCTTGATGCTGAGTATCTATGAAATACGACAAATTTGCATACTCGCTTGTCCGCTAAAAATGCCAACACATAAAATGTGCTAAAACTCAAGCAGACAAAAACCCAACTCAAGATTCGAGTGCTCAATTAACACACATACACACACACACACAATATATATATATATGTATGTTTATGTATATATGATATATTTCGATTGCCTTTTCGCTCGAATTTATCAACAATTTCATTTTTCTGGTTACAAGTTCAACAAACGACTTTTTTATCTGCCGCCTGGAATGTTGCTCACTAAAACTGGTAATCAAATTTTATGTGTGATTTGTTTATTATTATCAATTTGTATTTGGGCAATACGCTTAGTATTAGTCAGACAGACACACAGATTTCCCAGCCACGCCCAGTCACATTTTTGTTTGTTTGTTTTTTTGTTGTTGTTGATTATTAATTGAAAATTGCAAATTGCGACTGCGACCCACTTTGGCTGTCTGCAATTGGCATTTATCATACTGGTAAAAGTGAATTATGCCACAACAACAATAAACAAAATATTTTCACTTTCCCAATGGGCCAAGAGGCCAGAGGGGCAACAATATGCCTGTCTGCCTGGGGGCCTGGACACTCTGTCAGTCAGTCAGCGACAATCGCAGAACAGCTTTTAATTTTTGGGCGGCTGCAAGTTGGCCAGCTTACCTGTTGCCCACTGCCAGTTACCTGTTTGCCAAGTTTCATCCGCCGGCAGCTGTACACTGAAAAAAGAGATTAAGATATCAGCAAAAAATTAAGTAAAAGAAAGTATTCGAAATAAAAACAAAAAACCTAGTTTAAAACTTGTTTAAATTGTGCCAAATAATTTCAAGGACTATGCCAAAAAGTAATTCAATGTGAAGACTATAATTTTTCTGACACTGATTAAAGTTAAAACTGAATCAAGTGGGTTTTAACATAAATTAAAAAACTGTGGCTTAAGATGTGGTTTAAATTTTAATCCAAGTATTTCAGACCTTTTTTCTCTTATCCAATCGACAATTCAAATTTCAACAAGTTGTTGTTTATGAGCTGTACTTGAAATTCGATCAAATTTAAGCTTAAGTCAAAGTCAAATTTATTTTTTTCTCTGTGTAGAGAGCGCAAGGGAAACCGGGAAGATTGGTTAACCCAGTTTAATTGGCTGTTTTTGCGTGGGAATGCCCTAGACCGGACCGGAGTCCGTCGACTGGCCTCTCAGGTCAGTTAGCTTGTTTTGTGATCTCAACAGCTTGTTTGCTTGTAATCCAATCAGCTATCAAAAAAAAAACCACACGTCTTGAACGTTGTAAAGAAGAAAAAAAAAGCCACTTGTGGCTGACCACAAAAGACAAATTGTTATGGTCAAAACCAGCACTTTGGCGTACTCGGAACCACTTGGGCGCGCTCCATTAAATCAAATAATGTGTGTACGGGCCAATCAGTGACCGAAAAGTGACCGTCTTCTACTCCACGGAGTCGTCATCGTTCAGTTGTGTCTAACTGCATTTTTACATCAATGGTCATGTAACTGTGGCGAAGGCACGCAACGGGTTAGCCACTTGTCAAGCTGGCGTCTCTTGGCCAACTAAATGCAGCACAAACAACGGGAATAACGACAACTTGGCCAGCCAACGGGTCTCAGTTTGTGTCTTCGTCGTCGTCGTCCAAGTCCAAGACTGAGTTTGACGCTGAGTATTCCCGTCTGTTTATCGGCAGTCTTAGCCAACTCTTTGTATCTTGACTCAACACTCTCCTGGGTGCTAAGTCGCTGCCTATTCGCATAATCATTGTGACTTGCGCTTAAGAAAAAAACACATTGCCAATAACCGTTTAAGCAATTAATTGTTGGCATCATGCACCGTTGACAAACGCCACATCCGCTGGCCACATTCATCATGCAAAAGCTATTGGCTACATTGCATATGCCTTGTGATATAATTCTGGCCACATGCAATATATATAACTGTGCCAGTTTTCATCTTGGCCCCCGTCTAGACAGGCAGCTAGCCCGTTTTTTTTTCTGAATTGACGTTTTGGCCATAATTCGGGTTTTGTTGTTTTCGACATTGGTATTTGCTGCAGCTGCATGCTCAACTTTTTGGTAACAACAGTCTGGCATTTTAGCTGCCACAACACAATCAGATAAAATTGTATCTGTGTCTTGGCTATGTGTAATAGATACATGAAAACCTATAATTTCAATTCAATGCATATCTTTGAATGCACTTAAACACATTCAGCGGCATTTTTGTGTTAAATGCAACAATGAAGCTATTAAAAACTACACACAGATGCCAAAAAGCAATTAGATTAGAAGGTAAACAGCAAATAATTGGCAGAGTATGTGCAGAAATAAATATTTAAATGTCGATTTTACTAAAAACTATAAACACAAAATTTGTGCTTAATCTTCTCATATTCTACTCAAAAACAACAGACGAAAAATTGTAAAATTGACGTATAAAAAAAAAAAATATAGAAAAATAAAATATGAGCTTTTATGTGATATTTTTCCTAATATATGGAGTTAAATTTTTGCCAGGCTTTTTTAAGACATATTTATTATTAACTAGACTTTTGGTTTACAAACTTCATACAAAATGCTCATTTAGCTTTATAGTCTTTTTTTAGGTTGAGAACCAAAATTTCGCGGAGTAAACAAATAAAAACTTTATGGGAATCGTAAAGCATACTTTGCATATTCATTTGCACAACTTTAAATTGCCAAGCATAATTGTAAAAATCTAAAATTGCATCAGCTTTTTGGGTTATTCCCATGCAGCTAAAGTGCGGCAACTAAAAGTTGCATTCCACAACAGTTGTACTTTCATTACACAAGCTGAAAGCATATATATATATATATATATATATATATATAGCATAAGTATATTCAACTTTATGGATTGTTTTTTTGCGTTACGCACTTGCGTTCAGCCAGAGAGTTGAATGATCCACGCAGACAGGGAAAAAAAAATGGTACTTGAAATTCATGTTAACCAAACCATTTAAAGGGAGCAAAAAAAAAAAACAAGAACTAAGCACAAAAAGCCGATAAATAATTAATAGTGTCAAGTTACTATAAATGAGTACAAAATGACTTTCTTTCAATTTACTTAAATTGATATTCATGTTTAAGTTTTTGCTTTGAATTCAGTGTTAGATAAAACACTACAAAAAGAACATTTTATAGTTCAACTTAACTGCAGTCAGCTAAGCAAATCGTACTTGGAATAAGTTAATAAGCGAATCGAATTTATTTCAATCTCGCGTTGGTATTTGTGCCATGTGCATGATGTTTTTTTTCTCTGTGTATAGAGTAGTTCATATAGTTATTAACGACACCGACAATGTTCCCAACATGCACACATAAATCAATTGCTTGTGTTGTGCCCCGAATACTTGCAGCATTGATTCATGTATTCATTCATTCATTCATTGAGTCAGTTATTCATTACACAGTAACAACAAAGCGGCCGACAAAGTTTTCTTTAAGCTTCTCGGTTTGTGGCCCTAACTATGCCTTTAGGTAGCAGAGTGGCCAGATAGGCTGGTAACTTGGTAGTTTCAGTTGTAGCAGCCTCCTCTCCAGTTATATATTTACATTATCATTGAGCGGGGAGGTATTAAAAAAAAAATATATATATAAAAGAAATAAGACTTCCACTTTCACTCCAATGGCCAAGCACATACTAAAATGCCGAGCGACAAACAATAATAAGAAGAGCAAAAACAACAATAACGATAAATGAAAAGTGTAAAGCAACAAAAAAAAACAACAAACTCAAACAAAAAGCAGATTGGAGAAAAAAACGCATAAAAAATCTACTAACTGCTTTGAACTCTAAGAGGGTTGCCGAAGGGGGCGGGAGCGGGCTGTTAGTGGTAGTGGGTGGAAAATCGCACTTAGCAGCTATGAAACACAAATGATTTTAATTAAAGCGAATTTAACACGCAATTAAATTGCCGAGGATAAAGAAAACGACCAACAAAAACAGAGATATATAATAATACATAAGACACAAAAATAGTTAACTGCGCTGAGCATTAAATAAAAATGCGGTAATCAAGCGAGTTTTGATGAGTTTTGTCATTCACAGACTGGGAGACTCTGAATACCACTTCGGCTCCAGCTTCACTTTCAGCTGGGCTCTAATTATAAGCCAAGTTGCAAATAAAAAGTTAAGAAAACAAAATCAACAACTCAAATATGCTGCAGCTGGCTGACTGCCACTCACTTTCGCCAGTTTGCCACCAGTTCAAAAAAATGATCCAAAAGATATATAAAATAAAAATAAAATAAAAAAAACTGAGCGCAATTCGTAGAACACTTGACTACAACATTTCGCACTTACTTCCACTTGTGTGTACACTGAGAGAAAAATAAAGGTGTGTTTATTAGCATAGACATATTTTAATAATGGGAACTTTTTTACTTTATGTAAACTTAAAGAATTTTAAGTGTTTTCGGATTACAAAAACCGAACTCATTCTTAGTCTAATCGAGTACAACTAAGTCTAAGATATTTCTCTGAGTGTAAACTTTGCTCGTATTTGCTTTGACTCGAGACACAAACACTCACATTTCATAGTGCACCACTCATGGATCACTCTTCAAAAACGGAAACGCATACGGCTCGTTGCACCAGACGAAGGTAAAAAAAAACAAACAAACAAAAAAAAAATGGCAACAGGTGCATTTTGTGGCAGTCGTCGACGTTTTGTTCAACGTTTCGATTGCGTAATCTTTGCGGGTGCAACAAATTTGGGCGCCTTTGCGGCTCATTTGCATGCGTTTCTCGCATTAGCAATTAAAAGTGCAACTGCCGTGTCGAAATCTAACATAAAACGATTTTTAGCTTTGTACCCTTTGTTCTGCAACCTCCAACAAATTTGGATTTGCTCAAGTCAAGAAAATTAAACGTGAAAAAACTTGCAACAATAAAAAGAAAAATTCAACTACTTGAATTGGTTTCATTGTATTCATGATTTGTGCACCCTGTAGTTATTAAAGGTTAAAGTGCTAAGAACTTTAAATTAAAATTAGTTCTAAATTTTCATGATAACAATTATTGAGACAATCTTTAGACAATCTAATATTGAGCTAAACCAGTTTTGAAAAAATTGATCTAAATAAATTATGAGTAGAAAACTCGCTTTCCCATTATGAAGTTATTGTCTTTTACTTTAATTTTAATATACTTTATATTCACAAATATTATTTTAACAGATTCAAACACTTTATAAAAAAAATATTGATATTCATCACTTAATTCAATTTTTTTATTTTTCGCCTAAATATAATTACTACAGCTAAAAGTAAGCAGAAATACAGAGTATCCCAAAATGGGTTCCATTAACCAGTGCCAGCTTGACAATGGCTGACTTTTGCATGTGTGTGTGAGTTTCTGTGTGTGTGTGCGTATGTGTGTGCCTGTGTGTGTGTGCGAATCTTTTGGTCTTTCATTAAGCTAATTTGCCGCAAATTATGACTAACAATCGCCACGCTGGCATTCTTGACCCAGTTTAACTTCAAATTAGCCACATTTTTTTTGGCAGCAGCAGCAGCACTAAATCTTTCTCTCTCAATTTGCAGACCATGGAGCTGAGCAACTTTTCCAATAATAAGAAAATGTCACGCGAGGAGCGTCGCTATTCAGTGCCGCATGGTCCAAATACGCCGCTGCCACCGGCGGCATCCGAAGATCTGCATGCCTGGTCCATCTATAGGTGAGCATTAAACAGTGGGCGTGCCCTTGACGCATCCGCTGTGGTTGGAGACAGCTACTTATTGAGCAGCGGCTGCACCTGTTCTTTTTTTTTTTATTTTGACATTATTGACGCATGATTAAACCGCAGCAGAGCGGAAGTTGGAATTACATAAATTTAATTATACGCTACACTCAGAAAAAAAGTTTGGTTTTTAATTATTAACATGTGTATAAAGCTTTTTACAAGTGTTTTTAATTGAGTTCTTATTAATTAATATAATTCTTAAAAATCAAATCTAGCTGCGTTAATTTAAAATCGTTTTGTTTTATTAAAATAATATTTTTATTTTTATAATAAATTTTATTAAACGATTCCAAAAGACATTTTATATTAGCCTCGTTTTAATAAAGACACTGCTTAACTTGGGTAAGTTTTTCTCTGAGTGTATTCAAATTGACCACACCCAATGACTAGCTAACCGCATCAGCTTAATGCATTAAACTCTCTTTTTTTACCCCTCTTCCGTTTTTTCCGATCTGCAGGCAAAATTTAAACTCTGACTTCACCGATTCGGCGCTGGGATCGTCAGACAAATCACCGCTGCCATATGGAAATTTCCAGCTACGAGATACCACAGTGCAATCAATCTTGAATCATCCGCGCTACGGACCCAAGTAAGCAACAAAACAAACAACATTAAAAAAAAAAATTTTATAAATATTAATTATATATTCCAATTGAACAAGTGTTTGTAGATAAAAACAAATTAACAGAATTCTTAAATGCTGACAGATAGAAAGATAAATCATAAATATGCTAATAATATTTCAGCGAAAAAATGAGTTAAATAATTTCAAAAATAGGCCTTAAAATATTTATGTCATCGGCTAAAATTGGACAAAGCTTTAAGAAAATAAAGCTATATATTTAAATATTAAATAATTATATAGCAATTAATTGATTCAGATTCTTTTAGGTTTGCAGCTTATTTCAAACATGAATTTTTTTTTAAGCAAGAGTGTGAATAATTATGATAAATATATCTTTTAGCTAAATTTGAGGAATCAGCTAAATTTTGTAAAGTCAAAATAGCAATCAAAATAAGTTCATTTTTAAGTAGGGTTTTTTTTTTAAAGTTAGACACAGTTTTGGATGGAATACATATCTATCTAAGCCGGGTTAAAATTCGTCGATTTTTATGCATGATCAGAAGCTATCACAAAGATTGTCCAAAAACAATAAAAACTTAACTCAACAATTTTCTTATACAAGATAAAAATTTAATTTTTTTTGAATTTAATTATTCTGTCTTTGTGTAGATCACCGCTGGGCTCCAATATGTACACATATCTAAAGTTTGGACTGCCGCGCGTCTTTCCGCCCAATGCGGGCTCACAGCGCTCGCATCGACCCGGTCCGGGTCCGGGTTCGGGTCCCGGACACGGCAACTCCAGCGCTTTGGGCGGCGTTCGAGGCCGCGTGAATCGCGGCTTTCGTGATAGTTCGGGTGCACCAGCTGGCGCCGGTTCCAGTGGCTATGATAGCAGTGACAATGAGACCACAAGGAGTCGTGTGCCGCCGAATCTGCGCAAATATCGCAGCGAGTCCGATTTCCGTGCCATCAGCGGCATGGGCATGGCCATGGCGCACTCCCGTCCAGAGTCCAGAGCCCAGGGTGGTGTACCCTCGGCGGCACTGCGTCAGGCCAACAGTCGCGCCAGCATAGCTGTCGGTCAGCATCATCATCATCTCCAGCAGCAGCAGCAGCAGCAGCAGCAGCAGCAACAACAGCATCATCAACAACAGCAACACCAACAGCAATATATGAATGGTAAGCATTATGGACATCGTTCGCACAGCGAGGCGGATCTGCTGGGCGCCGGATTGGGCGGAGATGGTGGCGGTGGACTTGGCTATGATTACGGGGAGTCAAGGATATATGGCAGCTCCCGGCATGGGCAATCGTATGGCCGTAAGCAGTCGAGCATGGGTCTGATCTATCCCAATATTCAGGTGCACTGCCTCGATGTGAGTCCATGTCTGCATGGCGTGTCACTTCAAGCGAAGGCCGGCGATTTGTTTGCCATTATGGCCACATCGCAGAGGGAGGGCAGTGCTCTGGCTGAGTGTCTCGCGGGTCTGCGAGAGCGTCTGGGCGGTGAGATCCTCATCAATGGCCAACATGTGAATCGTCACGGACTGCGGGAGCTGTGCAGCTATGTGCCGGCATTGGATGTGTCCTCGCTCGATCCTCGCATGAGTGTGCAGTGCACATTGAATTTCCATGCCGCGTTGCGTGGTCCATTGGATCGCAGTGATCTTAAGGAGCGCATGGATGTGCTCATTGAGGATCTGGGCTTGAATACGGTGCGTGCATCGAATGTGTCCACATTGACGCACTCGGAGAAGCAACGTTTGAGTGTCGCCTGTCAGCTGTTGGCTCAATCTTCGCTGCTCATCCTCGACCAGGTCACTAGCAATATGGACATATTTGACACCTTCTTCCTGGTGGAGTATTTGCGTCAATGGTGCAGCGGTGGTCGCATTGTCATTATGACCCTGCAGCCACCCACCTTTGAGATACTTTCCATGTGCTCCGGCGTATTACTGCTGTCCGGCGGACGCACCGTTTTCTCCGGCAGTCGAGCCGATCTGCCGCGACACATGGGCGAGTTGGGTTATCCGTGTCCGCCATTCAAGAATCCAGCGGACTATTATCGTAAGTGCAAAAAATAAAATAGAAATTAATTAAATTCAAATCTTAAATTGAGTGTTGAATTTTGCATAGTGGATCTGGTCACCTTGGACGATCTGTCGGCAGCCGCCATGCTGGAGTCCTCGGCACGCATTGAATCGCTGGCGAATGCCTGGGATCAAATCAACTCGGAGCCGCCACTTGCTGCTCCGCCCGCCTCCCTGCCCAATTTTACACTGAAGGCGGGCTTCTTTGGCCAGGCGAAGGCGTTGGTCAAGCGCTTTGCGGGCTACAAGCAGCCCGGATCGTTGCTCACCTGGATCAGCAAGCTAATTGCTGCCGCTGTGCTTTCGCTGTGCATTGGCTGTATCTTTTGGGATGTGCCCGCTTCGGATCCACAGTTGTCCTACAACGATCGCTTTGGCTATCATCATTGCGTCATGGTGCTGGCCTATTGGCCACTGGTCATGCTGACCATACGCGACACCCAAGAGGATCGACGCCACGCAGAACGAGACATACGACTGGGCCTCTATTCCCGGAGTCTTTACATCATTGTGCAGGTAATTCCTAAAACTTTAATCTTTAAAAAGCTGTGTTAAGAATAAATTAATTTTTACAAAATTTAAATAATTATAAATAAATCTGAAATATTAAAATAAATAAATGTTTACCCCTCGGTTTTAATAAAAATTTAAATATTTGTAAATATATCTTAAATATTACTTTATAGAAAATCAGATATTAAATATTAAAATTAGTGATATTAAATTTATATTATTATAAATTTTGTGTTTTATCTGCACTGCGACCTATTAGATCTATTGTGCCCCCTTCTGAGCTTATAGCTCCTCCATCAACTCCTACTCCTCACTAGTAATAATTGAATCCCAAATTTTTAACTTATTAATTTTAATATTCGTTTTTATCAGTTTTTGTTTTAAAAATGTTTTCTCACAAATTATTATCTATCTTTTATCCAACATTTTTGAAATTTTTTAACAAATTTAATGTACTTAAGGAACACATTTTATTTTTTTTTATTAATTATTTATTTATTATAACATAAACATTATCTATCTTTATTTCTAACAGAGTCTGCTGGGCCTCTTTCCCAGCCTGTGCATTTGGCTGGCGTATTTGTTACCGGCTCACAGCATGGCTGGATTATATACTTACTCGAATAGCAGCGATACTGGCATCTATTTATATATGGGTAAGTGTCAGATATATACATATATATATATATATATATATGCATACCTATCTTATCTAATGCCTTAATTTTACAGGGTATATGCTGCTCTATCTAACGCTAATACAAACACTGGCGTTGTTCTGTGCTCATCTGATGCCCAGCAAGGTATCCGCAAGTCTGGTGAATGCCTTGATCAGTCTGGCATTGTCTGCCGTCGGTGGTTATCTGGTGCATCCTCGTAATCTGTCCAAGTTGTGGTCCTGGCTACAGTTGGCTTCACCGCAGCGTTGGCTGCTGCCCGTTCTGGTGCAGGATGAATATAGCGCCGAGACGCTGGCCAATTCGGCGGGTCTGCAACTGTGCCGCAACAAGCAGGTGAGTTGAAACAGAACACATCCCATGGATATATTTTGAAATGATCTTTGACTTTTGCAGGTGCAGCATCAGGAGATCATTGTGCAGCAGCCCTGCCCGCCGCCAAATGGCACTCAAGTTCTGGTCGATTATCAGCTGCTGCCGCAGCAGCATGTTCTCGATCCGACGCTCAGCTATGATCAGACCACCTCGGTGGCTCTGGTTCTGGCATCCGTGCTCATCTTCTGTCTGACATTCGTTATCTTTGTGTGCAATTGCCGGGACGCCTGTCGCAAGCGACGCAGTAGGCGCTACTAAGCTGCAACTGCAAACTGCAACTGCAACTGCAATACTAATGCAGCATTTGATAAAAAAAAAAAAAAAACTGTACATTAGTTAGCAACTAATTTTTTTAATAAATAGCTTTTAGACGAGGCAGCGAACGTTTAACTAACTATGCAAAGTGACTTTTATTTTTTTTAATGTATTTTCCAGATTTATCAATTAGCAAAACGGTTAAATTTTATATATATATATATAATAAACCATTGAACGTTATAAAAATTAAAAAAAAAATGGCTTATGACAATGTTTTTTTTTAAATTATTCACTTGTCATTCTTCAAGCAATTTGGTGAATTGCAATGCTTCAATGAATTTTTTTTTATATATTTTGACAAATGATTCAACAGTTGAAAACTAAATACTAAAATGGTTTTTTGTCGAGCTTTAATATTGATGAATTGAATCTTTAAATGATTTAAATTAAGCATTGTGTTCAAGTTTGAACATGCGATGCAGCAGGCTCAGCTATTGTTTAATGACAGAAAACACAGAGAGCCTCTCCGTACAACACATAAATTCAACTTACAACACATTGAGTCGTAGTAGGCGACGCCATGTATTTGCTCGTCAGAGCAAATCAGTTCGACTCTAAACGTCGTCTCATCGTGTGGACTACACCCTATACGTGTTTCACACATTTTTTGGTCCTTCAGTAAGTGACGTCGCCTATAATTCCCTCCTTTGCAAATATCTTTTTTATATTTATAGGTTTCAATCTTCGAAGGAAATGTCCCACGCAAAACTTTTCATAACTGATCTGCACCCATAAATTGTGTAAGAAACAATTGGAACTATAACCGAAGCATTAACAAGCCAGTTTTAGATGACGACATTTTTGAAGTTGAAGAAGTCGTAGACACTCGTTATCGACGCGGTAAATTAGAATACTTGATAAACTGGAAGGGTTATTCCGACGACGAAAACACTTGGGAGCCGATAGGAAATCTGTTTTGCTATGATCTCTTATATGAGTTCGATTCTCGTGTTGACTACACCACCCTATACGTGTTTCACACACATTGTGTGTGTTATTTTGGCTTATTATAATTTTGTCTTCATGTTTCAAAATGCATTAAAAAATCCAAAATAGGAACAAACTGTTGAAAATATATACACAAATTTAAGAAAAATATAATTATAATATTTTCAACTGGTGACTCTAACTGAAATGTCAGCAGATTAATTCCGATCTACAAAATTTTGCTTTCTTTTTGATTTTATTATATTTATTTTTTTATAAAGTAATTGATATTATTGTTGTGATTAAATTTAAGGAATGTTTTTATGCAGGCAGTTTGAATGTGAATTGAGCTCATAAATTCAGGGGATTCCAAAGTGTAAGGGTGAATTTAATGATGGAACAAACGGAGATTGGTGTGGGCCATTATAATGCCATGTTCATCACAGGCAGCAATGACGCCCGCATCATTCGTGGAGCCCGATGGACTGGCGATGTAAGAGACGCCACTCTGCAGAGGCAAAGAGTGAAAGTTAACAATTATTTTAGACTGGTTAAGCTAGATTTACTCACCAATCTGGCGCGATCAATATTGTCCCGGAAGGGGAAGAAGGCATCCGATCCCAGGGCAACACCACTCAACTGTTTCAGCCAGTCAAGCTTCTGTTGCTCCGTCAACTGCTCGGGCGCCTGATCGAACCTATAGAGGATTGCAGCGTGTTAGAAATTATCCTATAAGCTCAACGTTGAATGCACTTACATGCTCTTGAACTGTGTGACGGGCATATCCTTGCCCACAGTGCCGTTCACATAGTTATCAATTGCATTTGAGATTTCGGCACGTTTAACGCCCGCCTTGAATTTCATACCCGCCACGTTGGGATGCTGCCTCAACCACCAGTTGTCTGCCTTCTCGCCAGCCAGACGTGTGCAATGGATACGCGACTGTTGGCCGGCTCCAATGCCAATGACTTGACCATCACGGGCATAACAAACCGAATTGCTTTGCGTATACTTTAAGGCAATGGTGGCCACAATAAGATCACGAACAGCGGATTCAGGCAAAGGACTCTGCTTGCTGACCACATTGGCGAAGAGCTTGGCATCGATGATGGCATCATTGCGCTTCTGTTCCAGTGTCAGACCAAAAATGGTTTTGCGCTCAACATCGGTGGGTTCATAACTGGGATCCATCTACAAATATACCAAATCCAATTTAATATAATTCATATCTGTAATATACATTTTAGATCTCTATTAAATTCACCTGGAGAATGCAGTAGCTGCCATTCTTCTTTTTCTTGAGTATCTCCAAAGCCTCTGGCTCATAGCCAGCCGCAATGATGCCATCGGAAACCTCACGTGCGATAATCCTGGCCGTGGGCACATCACAAACATCGGAGAGTGCAACAAAGTCACCAAATGAACTCATGCGATCTGCACCACGTGCTCTGGCATATGCGGTGGCCAAGGGCGTCAACTGTTCATAGATATCATCCACCATGCAGAGCTTCGCCTGTGCGGGACTCAGTGCAACACCCACAGCAGCGCCAGCAGGTGAGACATGCTTAAAACTGGTGGCCGCTGGCAACTTCAAAGCTTGATTCAACTCTCTGACCAATTGCCAGCCATTGAGTGCATCACAGAGATTAATAAAACCAGGTGACGCATTCAACACAGTCAGCGGCAGTTGAGCTAACTGGGTGTACAGCTGCGCCGGCTTCTGGTGGGGATTCATGCCATAACGAAGAGTTAGCTGCGACGAACCAGCGCCATATTGCTTCCGGAAGTAATCGGAGATAGCATCATCATAGCTAGCCGTATGTGTAAAAGCCTTGAGGGCCAGCCGCTGTCGCGTCTCCAGTGTGGTGTCGCCAATCGCGGCAATCTCTTCCAGCACTTTGGAGTAGTCAACCGCCTCACAGATGACAGTGACGCGCTGATGATTTTTAGCAGCGGCCCGCAACAAAGTGACGCCACCAATATCAATATTCTCAACGGCATCAGCAAGGCTCACATCCGGTTTGGCAATGGTGCTGGCAAAAGGATACAAATTGCAGACGACCAACTGGATTAGATCATAATGTTGTTGCTGCATATCAGCCAGATCGCTGGTAGTGGTGCGCGACAAGATGCCCGCATGGACAGCGGGATGTAAGGTCTTGACACGACCACCCAACATTTCGGGTGCACTTGTTATATCGGAGACATCCTGAACGGTGAGTCCTGCGCCACGCAAAGCGGTCGCAGTGCCACCACTAGCAACTAACTGAAAGCCAAGCTCCTTCAACTGCTTTCCCAGGTCTAACAGGCCTGCCTTGTCCGAGACGCTAAGAAGTGCTGAAAATGTATATGGAATTGAAATATATTTTCCAACGAATAAACAGACATATCAACTTACCTATTTTCTTGGTTGCCATCGCTGCTGATCCTTTGAATTCGCTTGCTGTTTTGCGTACGCTTCACTTCGAAGACTGAAATGCAAATGAAAGATGAAATCATTTCAGTTTGTCGAACGTTGGCTGCAATTGCACAAACATGTTTTCGCTTTTTCGCTAGGCAACGACCTCTGTGGGCTTCGGTTTCACAGAGAGCTGATAGCTCTGGTGATCCAACGCCAGCCCCCCTTTATTTATTTCAGAGAAGGGTCATCTGATACGCTTGCAACAGCCAATAAATAGAAGGTGCAATCAGTTGCATTGTGCCGCACATTAAATACCCTTGCAAAACTATCGCAAACTATCCAATTATAGCTATAAAATATTGTTCACTTATTATTATTATATTTAAACAATTCTATTTATCTCTATGGCCAATATTGACTATATTTGTTGCCAATAAGAGGATGATCGTAGTTCATAGACTAATAATGAATCACGAATATATATAATAACATACAATTCTATAAAGCGTTGCACACTTTATGACAAACTTAAAATGCGCTCGGCAAGTGTATTGAAAGCTACAACTCAGGTTTTGTAGACGTAAAAAGATTTATTACTAGATTACGGTCTGGCTGTGTTTCTCAATTTACAGCGTCTTATCGGAGACCGGCTCAACGGATGTAGTTGTTGCTGTCGTTTTTGTTGCTGCTTCTGCCTCTGCTGCTGCTTGCCTCTCCTTGCGTCGTTGCGACTCACGTCGACGTTTGTGTTTGTTCGACTTGAGATGGAGGTTCCATTGATATTCTCCAACGAAGACTCTCGCGCAGATGGCACAAAAGTTACTCGTCTCCGCGTCAAGATTGGCGCCCGGATGCTCACGCTTGGCCATGGGCTCCAACTCACAGATTTGCTCCTGGCGATAGCTATCGATTATGCACTCGGCACGCTTATAGACGCAATCATGCCACTTGCTTACATCACTTGTGTCCAGTTCGTAAAGATCGGGCACTTGTCGATCCTTGCTGGCGAGGAAACGATTGTTGATCCACTTTAACTGCTTCTTTGAATAGCGACGCGTCACAAGCTTAAGTTCATCACAACAACTGCCTAGCAGTTTTAGGCTTTCAGCCAACTGCCCCGATGCACTGCTCTCGAGTATTTGCAGCTGCTCGTTGCTGGGCAGCTGGTAATTGTTGGCGCTGAGATACGCCTCCACACTAGCATCCTGCTGATTGTCATATTTTGTCAGATACGGCACAAACTCCTTGTAGCCAATGGTCTGGAGTACACCCTTTGTGAATGCTTGGTGCGTGGCAGACGCATAAGAATTGTGAAATTGACGTAGCTCCTTCAGCAGTCCTTGCTGCAGCATCCCATCCACACGCTTGTCAAGCCGCTCATTTAGCACATTCTGCCGGCATCGCAGCCAGAGCAGGATGGTATGTGGATAGCGGAGTGGACCACCCAAGCGATTGCCACCTGGCTGCTGGCGCTGCTCCGCCAACTTGGTTGTAAGCGTTTGCCCTGTGCTCTGAAAGACTTCAATGGCTCGTTCTATTTTACGGCGGTTATTTGGATGAATGCGGTTCGCACTACTCGGATCGATTTTGCTTAAATGCTGATGCAGCTCAGCTGTGCTCTGTTCGGGTGTTGAGTGTATATCATCTGTGGTCTTCTCATCTCTGGTGTTTACCAGTATATTCCAGAGCAGGGATTCAATGTAGTAATTGGTGCCGCCAACAACAATTGGTGGCTTCGATTTGGCCAATAGTTGTTCAACAATTGGCAACGCTGCATTCCGAAAGTGAGTGACAGTGAAAGGCTCCGCCGGCGTTGCCACATCCAGCAGATGATGCCGCGCTCTTGATTGCTCCTCTTTGGTCGCCTTCGCTGTGGCAATATCCAAATTTGTATAAACTTGCATGGAATCTGCGCTAATTATCTCGCCGCCAAAGCGTTCGGCTAGCTCCAGCGATAGTTTCGTTTTACCCGTGCCGGTTGAGCCCAATATCACTATTAATGGCACCTTACGCAACATTTTTGTATTTTATTTTATTTAATTTCACATCCAATTTATCCGCAACTGTTTAGGGAAATTTACAGCGCATTGAGTAAGAGAGACAGAGAGCAATTGCTCTCACGCTTATGCGCACGTGTACTGAAACAACTTGTTGATCCTTAATAATAATGTACACAAACACGTAAAGTAAATGTACCAATTTAAAGCCGGAATGAATTACAGCGAGTGTTTTATTATGATTATGTACCTAAACCTAATTAACTTGTATTTAAATGTTAACAATAAACTTACTATATGCGCGGAAATGATCAAAGAGCCGATACTTATATCGATTCTAATTAGTAGAAGCTATCGATAGCTTTAGTCGGCACTTATGAGCACTGCATTGTGGAGCAAAAGCTACAAATTATTATCACAACAATGGAAGGAATTATTATTCGAAGTGTTCTTATTAAAATTTAACTTGAAAAACAGCAGGCAGACCGAAAGTATGAACTAATATGTTGCTACACATTGCAACAAAGGAACATTTTTTCTCAACATTAATCAAACTACCCCATAGTACGGCACTACAAAAAGCTTTGAAAGCTTTAGCAATTGCCGGCACAGCATTGCGTTCAGTGCGCACATTCTGTTTGTAGTATTCAGACACAGTAGTTGTGCCGCTGTTCCGTTAAAAGATTAATTTAATATTGCTTATCCAAAATCAACAAGTGATTTAATTCAATTTCAAATAAAAAATGGCTAGCACAAAGTTCTTGACTCTCAATAATGGCGAGAAGATGCCCTTTATTGGCCTTGGCACCTGGCAGGTAATTAAAACTTTTCTGCGATAAATAATTGAAATATGCTGTTCATGATTAAAATAGAAATAATGAAAATCATCATGAAAAATAACAACAAATATGTCACGTCACTTCTTACTTTTTTAATAAGCGTTTAAAAGATAAAATATACATATTTTTCTTTTAACATTTGTTGCTTTTTATAACGGGTGAACAGGTTTTCGTGCTTGGTAAATAAATCTATCTTTTTGGGGCACAAGTACAATGAATCGGCTTTCTCCAAATACAGACAAACGACAGCATTGCATGTAATTTAAGCTGCATCCACATCAGAGACACAACTGTAACTTAATATCTATATGTATATATAGTATCAAAAATAAGGGCATAACCTCAAACAATTTTTTTTAGGACTAAAAAACCATTAGTTTTGTTTTTAATAGTCATTTTTAATGAATTGTTTAGTATTCCACTAATAAATTGTGGTTGGTACTGTTACTAAAACTCTTGTCAACAAATAACTATATCTATTTTTTTAAATTTGAAAAAACGAGCAACAAGTTGCGAAAAAAAAATACTTTGGGCACAGTAAAACGTTGAAAAAAAAATTGTTATGGTCATTTGCTCTTTTTTTTTAAATTTATACAGATTTTAAAAACTTTTTAAAAAAATTTCTTGTGCAAATGGTGGTATTATTATTATTAGAATTGTAAATTGCATAATAAATAAACCGCAACGTTTAACAGGCTTCGGATGAGGAAATCGAAACTGCAGTAGATCTGGCCTTGGAGGCGGGCTATCGCCACATTGACACGGCTCCCGTCTATAATAATGAGAAGGCAATTGGTCGTGTTCTAAAACGCTGGCTGGACGCTGGCAAGGTTAAACGGGAGGATTTGTTCATTGTGACCAAATTGCCACCCATTGGTAAGATCTTATTTATTATTAATTAAAATAAATTTGGGGATTTTATTACATTCTTGGAAAACCTTTTAACATTCAAGTTCTTAAAGGAAGCACATAATTAAAATTTAAAATTAACTTTGATAGCCAATCGCCCGCACGAAGTGGAGTCCCAAATTAGGTCATCGCTGTCGGACTTACAGCTGGACTATGTTGACATGTATTTAATTCACACGCCATTCACCCTTCTAATCAATGAGGATGGGAGTTTTCAGCTTGACGACGAAGGTCGCGTTAAGGTTGACAAGTCGACAAATCATATCACCACCTGGGCAGCAATGGAGAAGCTTGTGGAAAAACGCCTGGCCAAATCCATTGGTGTTTCCAACTTTAGCAAGGAACAAGTGGAGCGCCTCTTGGGCAACTGCAAAATTCGTCCGGCCAATAATCAGATCGAACATCATGTTTATCTACAGCAGCGTGATCTGGTGGACTATTGCAAGGCGGAAAATGTGGCAATTACGGCGTATTCGCCACTTGGTTCCAAGGGCATTGCCAAGATGAACGAGGCTGTCGGTCTGGTCCGTGAGCTGCCCGATCTGATGGATATAGCGGAGGTTAAGGAAATTGCCGCGGCTCATGGCAAGACGCCAGCCCAAGTGCTGCTCCGCTGGATCATCGACAATGACGTGGTGGCCATTCCAAAGAGTACAAATGCCGCTCGCCTCAAGCAGAATCTGGACGTCTTTGACTTTGAGCTGAGCGCTGAGGAGGTGGAGAAACTCTCCGGAATGGACAAGAATATTCGCATTTGTGATTTTTCATTTTTCCGCGGGTAAGCAAAAGTAACATCATTAAAAATAATAGCATTCACAACTAAATCCTCATTTTTTGCAGTGTCGAACAGCATCCAGAATTCACCTTCAAGAATCAATTCACCAACTAAGTACAATTAGTTGTACTCAGTGCATAATAATATTATTTAAACTTCCTATATTTAAATGATTATAAATAATTCATAACATTTAGAAGCGAACCGTTGTTATAACAAAAATATTCCATCATATATTGCAGTATCAAAAGCTGTTTCAATTATCAATGCAATTATGTTTAAATACTTTAAATTATAATTTGCATACAATAAAAAAGAAAAACTCAAGAATTTGTACTGGTTTTCAGTGTATCCAACGGCTGCAGCATTCTGGTTATAATTTTCATTACAACCGGTTTTCCCTGACGTTTTCCAATAGAACTGGGCATGGCTTCTACCAGAGCAACAACCTTTTCGGTATTTTCCTTTTCGGTTCGAGTATCGTTAGAATTTTCGCTTCGTATTTTTGTGGCAAGTATATTCTCACTGAAATTAGAATTTTTGATATTAGCTGTTCTCAAATAGAGTGCAATATTTTTGTTAGTACATATTGACATACATATATTTGCAAAGTTTCTTTGTTTTTAATATAAGCTTAAACAAATCACACGTGTTTAGCGAATTGAAAAATTAGTTATGCACTTTGTACTTAAAATCTCTTTTTACAAAAATAAAATTCTATAACTAGTAAGCGAACTTTTTTATACCCTCGATAAACTATTCTTGAAAATTTACGATGTTTTAAATGCTTCCTATTTGAAATTATATGAAATGATTTTAAAGACTAGTAAGAATAATTATTCTTCTCTGACGTACTTTATGAACTTATTAATATAGTAAATACTTTTGATAAATAAAGATTGTCGAGGGTATAGAAGTCAAATTAAACTTTAGTAAAATCAATTAGCTTAAACACACAGCTTTTTTAGACGGAATAAATGTTTTACACAATTTTAAAATTTAGTACAAAGACAAACAAAAAAGATGAGTTAACAAATCTACGAAACAAACATTAAAACATTATATATATCTATATATAAACTGGAAAAAGTTGCTTAGCATTGCTAAAGTGACATTCATTAGTAGATACAATCAGCTCAGTAATTTGGCCTTAAGGATTGTTAGATTTTCAATTCGAGTATTAGGAGAAATTCGATGTTGTTGTTGTGGTTTTTGTTTTTGGCCATTCCATCAACGACATGCAGCACATCCGACTCACGTGGTGCGCGTTTCTTCATCTGAGCTACGTCTGGAAAATATCAAAAGTTTGCTTTAAACACTTATTCACATTTAAATATAAAAAGCTATAAGCTAACAAAAAGATTAATAATAAAAAACTAAACTAAAAAACATAATACTTAATTTTTAAAGTTATCCGTGCAATAGAAACAATTTCAAACATACATAAAAAAAGACTTACTCATAGTCTTCAGCCGCAGTTTTTTTTTGTTTATTATATAAAACAGAATATTTATAACTTGCATGCAAAATTAAAAATCACAGAGGCTAGTGGAGTAGTAACTCCAAACGTACCTGGGCTCCTCCTGATTGTTGCGCATGGCCAAGGTGGCCACCTCAAAGAGGCCAATGAAGAAACATAGCATTAGTGGCCCAAATATGGCACCCTGCCACCCAATCCAATACATGCCGCCAGCGATGGCCAGACCATTGAGATATGGATGTCCGCCACTACAAAGAAAATATATAATTTTAACAAATAGTTCATCATTGAATCTAAACCAACTTACCCCTTTAGATCAGCATAGATGGCCGTCTCAAAGGACGATGGCACAAAGAATTGAAGGAGGAAGAGTAATAGGCCCGCATAGAAACGATCCTGTGCCAGCCACAGCTCGAGGAAGGCTGGCACCGCACACCAATAGCTGCCCAGAAATGGAGCCGCTGCAAGCAGAGCAGCCAAAGCGGAGGGCAGGAAGACAATACGTGCTCCGAACACCGTGTGCACCAGCCACGTGAAGAGGCCCGTAAAAATGGAGCACTTGAACATGGAGACAAGCACCACCGTAATGGAGTTCTCCAAGGCATCAGCTACTTTGATGCCAGACGCGGAGTAACCCATATATTTTGTTATCTGCATTGGCGCATATTTCTCCTGGCTAGCAGTGAGCAAATAGAACAAAGCAGTGAAGAACACGATCTAAATTGGGTAAACAGATGAGATGCAATTTACTATGTATGTTGTTATTTATTGAAATTAATTAGTTTGTCGTGTGCCAACTCATTGTATTTAGGTGTATATTTCGCCCGTAAAAAATTACTTAATTTTAAAAGTAATAAATAAACTTAAAGTGCGACAAAAATTAAAATAGCACTTTCGAGTCGCCATTTGTTTCGCATAATTTATGGGAGATGTCTCCAACAAGACAAAAATCCACTTTCATTAAAAACTGACTCAAAAACAACACCATTTGGATCATTGTTTGACATTAGCATTTAAATGTAGAAATTTTGTCTTAAATTTAATTCTACTCTAAATTTTCTAAGTCAAAACATTTGCTTAGGAACTTGACCTCTGCAAAGACAGATGGACCTAATTGATCGCTCTGACGGTTGATCCTCAACAAAATTATATATATACCTTAATGGTCTCAAAATGGGTAAGCACTACAATATCTATATTGCCAATCAAAAATAATTATCCATATAGAAATTTATGTAAAATAATTGAGATCTTACCATATCCAAAATGAACTCAATGCACGCCTGTCCGCCCGACAGCAGCAATGAGAGAATTTCCCCTGTAACGCCCATGATGACGGAGATATTGGTGCGTATGATGTGCCAAAGGGATTCGGCTACTTCGAGGATTGTCTGGGTATTGCTCTGCGCCCAGCCAATAATGCCCTGTTTTGCCACTAAAACTAGCTCTTTAAAATGTCCTTGGTTAAAATAAAATCGTTCGTTAGCACAAGCAAATGCAATGAGTTATTTCTTTGACGCATACGAAAATCAAACAGGATGTGGGATTAGGCAAAAACCAAAAAGAAAAAAAAATCAATATGCCAGTTAGAAGCTCAAAATGAGCTAAACTTAAATTAAAAAATAACTCAAAACATACAACAACGAAAAAACACGTTGGACAAATGAAACAAAAAATTCTAAATTATAAAAACCAAAATTGGAGTCAAAACTTACCTGGATTATCGACAATTTCGCCAAGGGTGCTTTTCAGGGCATCCGTGGGCACACGTGGACCATATGAGGTGCCCGCCTTGTTAAAATCAATCCAATACTGGATGAGCCTATCCCAGACATCGAGAATTTGTTCCTTCAGCTTGGTCGCATGCACTTTGTCCGCATCCGCGAGCCAATCATCAATGTAGGTCCCAATCTTACGTCGTCCATAATGGTGCGCATTATCGAGCGCATCATCAATGGACGCTTGTATATTGGCGGGCAAAATATCAATTAGCTCAGGACGATCGGTGATTGTCTTGTTAATTAGATCTTTGCCCAGATACGCGACCTCGATTGTCTCTGAATAGATGCTGACACAAAAGAAAACACTCAGAAACACAATAATTAACAGCATGAGTATAATCATTAGAATGGACGTCACCGATCCCACAGATGACTTCAGCGAATCTCGCACAATGCTGTTGATCTTGTAGTTCAGCTCGAGGACGCCAGGCAGGCACAGGGGCAACACAGCGGAATGATGTTCCAAAGCCCAAGACTGCAAAATTATGAGTACTAATAAATATGGAGTCTCTAATAACGAAATGCTTAAATATAAACGTATAAATCAAATGCATATAAACATATCGACTTAACTATAAGCATATGTATACAATTTATAAGATCGAGCATGACTAATGCGACCCGTTTAGCAACAAAGTCCCAGATGATAAGCAGACTTACTCTCAGTGCCTGATATCCATCGTTAATTTTGCTGCAAACAAACTGGGTAATTCCCGTATAGCTGCCGGCTTTGTAGAGTAAATGGAGCAACACTGGCACCGCAGCCAATATGAACATCCAAATGTTGCGATACAGAAATGTGGCCAGGCAGGCATAGAACAACAGCTTGAAATAGGTATCGCTCTGGTGACCTTCCGCCTCCTCGGCCAGCTTGGCGTCGAACGTGTCCTCGGAGCCAATGGTGTCACTCAACGAGATGTCCTCCACGTCTGATTGCAGTCCGCTTGGATCGCCACCACCTCTGCGACAGATGCTCAGATTACTCAGCGATTTCTCAAAATCATTCCTGTCGAACAACTTGTACAGACGATTCATATAGGAGCTCGTGTCATGGTCATCACTCGTCTGCAAATGATATGCCGTCGAGAGAAAAACGTAGCCCATGACCAGCAGAAAGACGGGTACCTGAAGAGCGCCCAGAAAGCTACACAAAAAGCCAGCAATAGCTATCCACATAGTTTGACCAGCGACAACGAAATGCGAACTATTCTCCGGTTTCCAGAAAAAGTGCACCGATGACAAGTAGATGACAATTAAAAGGATGAGCTTTGGGGGAATAAAGAGAGGAGGCGATAAGCTGGAGTCCTCACACAGTTCTTTAATATAATTAACACACTTACCATATAGACATTAAGAAACCCAATGATACGCACAAACAATCCATGTGAGAATGTCAACCAGGACCAGATTGCAAAAAGGAATCCCTTTGGCGCATACAAAACAAGCAGCTTTATGCAAACAGCGACGCCGCAGCCTGCAAGGAGCAGTTGCCAATGCTGGCAGAGCCAATTGATGAGCATGCGGCCACAGTGCTCGGTGGCCTCCAAAGGACCCAAACATATCGCGACAAGCACATTTGAGTCGCGCTCTTCCAATCGCTGAAACCAGTTGTTCAACAGTTCGGCCAGCTTGCGCTTGAAGGGATACAAAACAGCGCCCATGAGAAAGGCCCAGAGCAGTGGACGCACAAAAGGTCCCAGGATAAAACAAACTGCGACAAAGGCAGCAACGCCCGCTGCAATCAAAAGGTTGTACATCGCAGCGCGAATGCTCTCATGATTCTGGCTGCGCATCCTTAGTAGGCGATTTAGAACGCTATCAAAGGAGCGATCTCGCCTTATGGGAATGGAATCCGAGCGGTTCATGATGATCTGGGAATCTGCAACGAATCGCAACAAATTAGTCAAAGTCGTTGGCCATGTGCTTCTGGCACGCCCGTATTATTGATGGAAGTATTTTTAGCAAAATGACTAAACTTACAAGTATTATTGTTTTAATCTCAAATTGAGGCAACGACAGGTTCTTTGCATCATAAGGGTAGGTTTGTGAGTATATTTCCTCGGTTAAGGGCTGAGGTTGGTAGCGGTTTTTTAATTTTATAGAATCATTGACGATAATTCACTTCAACTTGACACATAAACAATAAACAGACTTGTTTATTTCTATGGGCAAATGACGTCAGCGGCGTTGATCGTTCTACAACACTAACAAAATATTTGAAAAACGAAACAAAGACAACAAAAAATTCTAGATACTTAATGCAACTATTAAACAACACGAACTTTTTATTTAGGCATGTTATCGTACTATTCACACAACATTCTTCTCAATGAGGTCTATAAGCAAATACCTCTTGTTGCTTGTTTCTATACTCAAATGACGTCAGCTGTTCACACAGTGTTGTTGTCTGCTTGAAAAGACATCGTTTTACAACACACACAAACATTCGAAGAAGACGCCAAAACTAAAAAAAAATAATCGCTATGGACAGTGAGTTCAAATAAATAAGATAAATAAATGGAAAATAATATTTTTGAGTAGAATTAAGTCTTCAGCAGGTGCACACTTTGCGAAAAGCTCAGGGGGAATTGAATCACTTTAAGGCCAGTTACTTGAAATTCTACCCAAAATTAGCCAAACATGCTTACACTGCCGAGCTAAATAATTTGGTGAGTAAATATGTTTTTGTTTTATAAATAAGCATATTTAAATGAAATGCTATGCTATATATATTTCAAGATACGCGGTGATTTCAGCCGAGAGGAGGTTCAACTGAATATACCCAAATTGCCCGCACAGAATGCACAACAAGAGGAATACACACCGATGTTACATGTAAACATAAATATTTATTAAGTCTTTGGTTTTTTTTGTTGTAATTAATTAATATTGACTATTTAATATAGGTGGATAGAATGATCGAGCTTTATGACGCAACAGTTGAGGGGTCCTCTCTTTTGTGAGCGGACTGTGATCTATTTGAATTATTATTAAGCCAATAGCCATGTAAAATGCTTTGAATATGCTGCAAACACTCAAAGCAGGGCGAAAGAGACTGCAAAGGATAAAAAAAATCACATGTCATCACTCGTGGAAGGAAAGCTCACAACACTTACATAAAACATTGGGATTATGGGCCGCTCATTGAACAAGCTGCCCTTGGTGCGCAATATGAGCATGTATTTTATATCCAACTGCGAATAGATATTTTAATAAATCTTTGAAATATTTTTGCATCACTCAAACGCACATTTTCTATGACTTCATTGAGAACCATGTCATGCAAATGACCCCGTTGCACACAAAGCACTGATTGCCGGCCAAAAGTGCGAATTGTTTCCGTCTGGAGCGCCATGTCCCAACTGTAAAATAATCGCTCCGAGTGCACTAGGCGAAGAGTGTTGCGAAATATCAATAGAGCTACAGCTAAGCACAACAGTGCTGGATATAGAATGTGAGCTTGTCTGAGGTTAATGGATCCTTCGCTCAACCTTACAATAAAGGCAAAATAAACAATCGCCAAGCTAATCATAAATATAAAACGTTTTAGTTGAGTTCGACACTGTTTGCCGTGCAATCGATTTAAAAGCTGTATGCGGACAACGTCATCGCCGTATTTCTGTATGGTCAGCTCCAAATCCTCCTCTTTGCTGCCATTGTATTTGGCTGATATGCTGAAATATCTGTGCTTTGTCGGTTCCATTTTCAGTTTGTTTTTAAATTGAACAACTAAATAAAATTGACTAGTAGGAGAAGCCCAAACCACTAATTGCAGTCATTTTACAGCACTGTTCCAAGAATTGGTCATACTTTTGTTTACATTTTTGTGCATCGATAGATTTCAACACAACGATTACACTGTATCGATGTATACTAAAAACAATATGGCGTCGCAATAGCACAAAAATCGTCGTCGTCTCGGTAGGAACAGCGTCCGTTCCGCGAAAAAATTTGTAAAATTACAGTTCAACCTCAAAATATGTGGTAAATAAGGTGTTGGAAACAGTAAATATGCGAAAACGCAAATTATATATACTCTGAACGATTGTGTAAAGGCGCAGCCAAACAGCATAAACAAGGAATTGCAACGTGAGTGCATACACAATTTTTTTTCCGTCAAGATTCAATATTACCCCTCGCGCTTTCGCTTACACCGCTCCAGCCCTCTTGCGGCTTCTCTGTATCTGAACGTTTGCTTATTTGTGTGTATGAGTTTTAAGGTGTACATATGCATTTTCGTGTGAAACTACACTTTCTGATGGACTTCTTAATACATAATCCGTATTAATATTGATTTGTGAAGATATACGACTATTTTGTAAATTTGCTGGATGTAATTTGTTTTCATTTATGTGAAGTGAAACTTGTACTTTATGCAACAAACGATTGTCGAGTTGAGTTTTTGGTTCTTCTATTTTGTAGTGTGTTGAATTTGGAGGATTGCCGCTGTTACATGTGGTGGATTTTGCGCTCTTTCAGTTTGTGAATGTGTATGTGTGTGCGTGACGAGCTCTGTGTCGATTGCGTGGTGTGTGTTGTGTGTACCCGTTGTTTTTATAAATTTTCCTGTGCTCCATTAATTTGATTGAAAACGTAATAAATAGCAAATCAAATAGTGTTAACGCAAATCGGAACGATTTCTTTATAAATAATGCATAGATCATTTCGTTTTTGAACGAGACTTCGTTTGGTTGAGTTTAGTGTCGACGGTAATTTTCTTTTGGCATGCTCTTTGTGAGATATACGCTGCAATTTCTTGCAATTCTGTTTTGTGCTTGTCATTCGCAATAATTTAGTGAATGAACACAAAAGAGACGGCCGAAAAACGATGTACTCACTAAATGGCTGCTATGTGTGTGTGAAAATTGAATGTCAAAAACGATTTTTTTTTCCGCATTCAAGTTTTTTGAAATATGTTTTGTATTTGCATGCAACTTACTTTTTGCCCACCCAATAAATGTGCGTGCAAAACCCACGCACACAAACATATACAGATGCAGAAATATATGCCAGCGCGCGTATTCCTTTTTTGTTCTCGTTTTCATCCAGCTTTTAGCGGACCATTCATTGTTAGTGAGTTTCATCACACACACATACATAGAATCACACAACTTCCACTTAAATTCAATGACACACACATCCTCATACATGCAATCTCACACACACAGATGCAGAATTATAGCGTATTGTCATTGTCCTGTGTATATGCTTTTGGTGGGCTTATGCATATTTTCCATTTTTTTTTATTTCTATACAGCGATAGTCGGAAGCGCCTCCAGCCCCGCCCCTTTTTGGTGTCAAATGCAGACAGCATAAATATTTTTAATTCGGTTTTTATTGCGAGTGTCATTTTTCTTTGACAGCGATCTATGACAATGAGCAGTGCTGTCAAACGGCAGACTTGACTTAATTTTTAACTGTGTTGCTGGGCGACAGAAACAGTTTTTCATGTGAGAGCCTTATTTGTCAAACGATTTTTGATAAATTTAAACTTTATTTTAAAAACATTCATTGAGTCGACATTGCGTAAATGAGTTTTTCAATGGCAGCATTTGTTTTTAATTTGTGCTTTTGTTTTGATACGCGTTCGTTGGTTATGGCGCCCTCTTTGTAAAATCTATTTCAGATTACGGCTTTATCAGAGTTTAAAATCGCTGAAATTGTTCCCTGCATTCATATGTGTATAAGTCTGTGCAACACTATTATTATTTCTTGGACATTTATTTTTGTCAATCTTAAGAGAAAACATATTTTAATGTGTTAGTATGCATGCATAGCGTTAATATGTAAACAGCCTTGGCGCCACATGAATCTTTTTTGGGGAACTGGCAAACGGTGAAATTCCACAATTTCTTCCTCTATCGATGACGTAGACCTTGTCGCTGTATTTTCTGTTCAGTTCTGTTTACAACCAATTTTTTTTTTTTTGTACACTTGCTCATTGATTTTTGCTGTATGCGTACGTTTTACGCTGTAGCAACAGTGTTTGTATGTACATATAGTACTTGTATATATTTGTGTGTGTAGTATGTCTGTATGATTATGTGAGTTTGATAATCTAATCTTGTCTCCGCAAATTTGGCCCCGCTAACCGGCGGTCTCCATCCCCCACCCCCAAAACGCTGCATACATACATATTAAAATGTACTTGCACTCCCTCGTACACACGGCTCGCTCTCTCGCTCTCGCTTGTTCGTTCTGACCACTTCGCTCACTGTTTTTTTTATGTCCCGCGCGTGTTTCTTCTCGTCGTCGTTGTGGGTCGCTTTGGCGAAAGCACGATAATAGTTTGCGAAAATGTAGACATCAACGGCATCAGAAAAATATCTCACACCCCCATACACATGCCAAAACAAACGATAGTGCGTTATAGAAATTTTAAATAGTATTTTTATTTTCTACGACTGTTTGTAAACATAAATTTTTTGTTTTGGCGAGTATCTTGTGTTGTGTATACATACAGAAATGCATATGTATGCTGCCAATATCGAAATGTAGCTTTCACATTTTCATTCATGTTGCTATTTTGCCTCTTCTGTTTTGATACGCATTTACTGTTATCGACTTGTCTGTGTTTGCGGAAAATTGTTTATGTATGGAAATTACTCATGATCGAAAGACTGCACAGTGTTGTAAAACAATGGAAAGCAGATATCGATATTTTGAGTTACTCAAATTGATCGCGAATGTAAACAACAAAATTTTTTGCACGGTTCTAATTAGTAAAAGTAAATAAGAAATATGTTTAACGTTTTTATTTTCATATGAAATTATTTTTAGTTTTGTGCGTAGGCCTCAAATCATCGCCTAAAATAATAACATGGATAAACAAGTCCAACGTAGAGTATAGTAGAATGCTTTGAATTATAAATTCAATATCCTAATTTAATTTTAATAGTCTATAGTAGACTAGTGGACCCCAAGCGCGGCTACAAGCCAAACAATAAAAACGACAAATAGCACATATATAAACAACTTGAGACTTTTGTGCAACAACCAAATAAAAAGAATAACTATAAAAAAAACATTAAAAACAACTACAACAAGAAGAGGACAACAAAGTTATAGCCAAACGATGACGACTGACACCCGCCGACGTGTTAAACTGTACGCTTTGAATGCGGAAAGGCAATGGGATGACCGTGGCACTGGCCATGTCTCCTCCACATATGTGGAGCGCCTCAAGGGCACCTCGCTACTGGTGCGCGCCGAGTCCGATGGCTCCTTATTGTTGGAGAGCAAGATACAGCCGGATACCGCCTATCAGAAGCAACAGGACACGCTGATTGTCTGGTCGGAGGGCGATAATTTCGATTTGGCGCTCAGTTTTCAGGAGAAGGCCGGTTGCGACGAAATATGGGAGAAGATATGTCAGGTTAGTCGCAATTAACTTCTTGAATTTATGAAACGTCCTCATATCCCTATTGCCGTCTTTAGGTGCAGGGCAAAGATCCATCGGTGGAGATTACACAGGACATTGTGGAGGAATCTGAGGATGAACGTTTCGAGGATATGTCGGACACAGCACCGCCCATTGAGTTGCCACCGTGCGAACTCTCTCGGCTCGAGGATATTTCGGAGACAATACAAAGCTGCTTGTCGACGCCGTTGCGCAAGGAGAAATTATCCATGGCTCTGGAATCGGAGAACTACATCAAGAAGTTGTTGAATCTGTTTCATGTGTGCGAGGATCTCGATAACACAGAGGGATTACATCATTTATTCGAGATATTTAAGAATATTTTCTTGCTTAATAAGAATGCACTATTCGAGATCATGTTTGCCGACGATACCATTTTCGATGTGGTTGGTTGCCTCGAATACGATCCGAGTGTGGCACAGCCAAAGAAGCATCGACAGTATCTGAAGCAGTGGGCAAAGTTTCGTGAAGCGGTCCCCATCACAAATCTAGATCTTTTGGCAAAAATCCATCAAACATTTCGGGTGCAGTACATACAGGATATTATATTGCCAACACCATCGGTATTTGTCGAGGATAATATGTTAAACACGCTGTCGAGTTTTATATTCTTCAACAAAGTTGAGATTGTTACGCTGATTCAGGAGGATGAGCGATTTCTGGTCGATGTTTTCACCTTGCTCACCGATCTCTCAACCACCGATGCCAAGCGACGCGATATTGTCCTCTTTCTGAAGGAGTTTTGCAATTTTGCACAAAATCTGCAGCCGCAGGGTAAGGACTCTTTCTACAAGACGCTCACGTGCCTGGGCATATTGCAGGCCTTGGAGCTGACACTGGTTATGAACGACAGCAAGACCAAGTCGGCCTCCATCGATATACTCACGGCAATTGTGGAGTTCTCGCCGCTTGTCGTTCGCAATTATACCCTGAATCAAGCCAATCGACCGGAGGGCGTAAGTTGAAATACCGTATAATTTTTGTTTGCATATTGCTGATTTGGTTTTTCATCTGTTTTCAATTAGGATCGCATGTTGTTAAACATTTCCATCGAACAAATGTTGACCGATTCCGAACCGGAGCTGGGCATTGCGGTGCAGTTGATGGGAATTATTAAGATCTTGCTGGAGCCGGAAAATATGCTGACTGAGAAGGGCGACTTTCTTAATTTCTTTTACAAGCACAGCGTCCAAACGCTAGTTGGTAAGTATCGCATTTCAACTAAACTAAAATGAATAACATAATTTATTCTTTTCAATAGCGCCTTTGATGCTCAATACAATGGGCGATCGTCCTCTGAACGAGGATTACCAGACTGCACAGTTGCTTGGCATTGTGTTGGACATCTTGTCATTTTGCGTCGAACACCATAGCTATCATATTAAGAATTTCTTGTTGCAAAAAGATCTCCTCAAACGTATCCTGGTGCTGATGAAGAGCACACACACGTTCCTTGTACTCGGTGCCCTGCGGCTGCTGCGCAAGATAATTGCACTCAAAGATGAGTTTTACAACAGGTGAGTAGTAATTGAGAAGTAAATAAATATATCTAATTTATAATATACAATTTTTAGACACATTGTCAAGTGCAATCTATTTGCTCCCGTAGTGGATGCCTTTATTCGTAACAATGGTCGCTATAATCTGCTCGAATCGGCCATTTTGGAATTATTCGAGTTTATAAAACTCGAGGATATACGCACATTGTGCGTATACTTTGTGGAAAACTTTAGCAAGATATTTGATGAAATCGAATATGTGCAAACATTTAAATATCTAAAGAACCGTTACGATCAATACCAGGATCGGCTCAAGGATCGCGATAAGTTGGAAAATCGCACCGATGGGTAAAGTCCTCAATAAATGCAATTCATTGCAATGCATTTATAATTCTTTGGTATTTTTTCAACCGATTAGAACTCTGCCGAGGATACGTAGTGGTGGACGATTTTGTCGCGATCAACGTCAAATGGAGGAGGAGGAGGAGATGTGGTTTAATGAGGAAGATGACTTTTCCGAAGAAATTGATAGCTACAACAACGTCATAAAAAGTAAGAAAAAAAATAAGCTTGATAAATGAGATCTGGAGTACAGATGTTATTTTATCTGAATCAAAGAATGGACAGAGATGTCTTACATCGTCCAATTGTTTTTACTTCTGTAAATTATGATATTTTGTGTGGCACGCTCTTCTTCCGTAGCCGTCAGCGATAAAAATGGCCCGCAAACACCGAACCAGTCGCCGCAGCAGAAATCGCCGCCGCACAGCACATCCCCGCACGGTGGTGGACTGTTGGGTAATTTAAATGCGGCGGCGAGTGCAACTGCCAGCTCATCAGTATCAGCTGCCGCACCGGTGGCAAGTGGCAGCAGCAGTCCCGAACCGTCATCGTCGTCGACTTCTGCAGCAGCAGCCGCAGCAGCAGCCGCGAGCAGCATCGATGAGCAGACACAGGCAGCAGTGCAGCTGGCAGCAGCTGCAAATATTGCACTGCAACAACAACAGCAGCAGCAGCATTCATTCCAGCAACAGCAGACGTTGTCCCTGAATAGCACACTTGTTGCAGCAGCAGCTGCTGTTGCCGTCGCCTCCACATCGAATGCGGCTGCTGCGGCGCAACTGGAAAGCCAACAACAACAACTGCAGCAGCAGCAACAACAGTCTCAACAGCCCGAGATTGCAGAGCTGCAGCAGCAGCTGAGCGCGGTGGTGATGCCACAGACACAGGAGCTTATGCTATCGGCCACAACAAGCTCATTATTGTCGTCATCGTCCTCGTCTTTGTCATCACCAACGGCGTCACCTACATCGGCAATTGATGTTGCGTCAACGTCCTCATCATCAGCATCATCACCATCGCCGTCAGCAGCAACATCATCGCCAACAGCCGCTGCTGCACTCTGCGATTCGGCGACAGTGGCCGCTGTGGCAGCATCTCAATTTCTAACAACGATTGCAACAGCCATGGCTGCCTCGGTGACGGCGGCAGCTAACACGCCCAACAACAACTTGACGTCACCGACTGCTGCTGCCGTTGCTGGAGTTGGTTTGCCTGTGCCCGGAAACTGTGTCGACAGCGAACGTCAGACACCGTCATCCGCCACAGATGACAGTGATGCGCTCAAAATCGATGCTGATGACGATGGAGAAAAGTTGGGGGCGAGCAGCGCAGATGCGTCAACAGGCAGTGATGCGGATAAGGCGACCAAAAAGGTGAGCGATACATAATAACGAAATAAACTTAAATACATGTCTAAAAATTGTGCGACCTTCTGCTTAGCTGGGACTGGTGGACTATGAGAGCGATTCCGGAGAGGATGATTACGAGGAGGATGAGGACTTGGATGGGCCCCAAGCACAAAAGCGCGCGCGTATCGCTTAGAAAGGAGGAGCGGTTCTTAGCAAACAGCGGCGGCATCAATTATAAGATAGAGTACACCCACACATAGACACACTCACCTACACACACACACCTACACACACACACCTACACACACACACCTACACACACACACCTATCACACACACAATCAATCACTCACCAACGAATGTAAGGGTTGGAAAAAAGTGGGCGCGACAGCTGGGCAGCACCAACAACAACAACAAGATCAACAAAAACAATTTATAAACTCGGCAGACAGCGGTACGATATAAGATCGAACAAAATAACAAAAAAGGAGAATTAAAATAGAGTTCGGGAGTTTGCTTGCAAGCAATCAATGTAAGAGCAAGCAAAAATCATAAAATTAATTTTAGCCTAAACCATTTATTTTAAAGAAAACAGAAAAAAAAAAACAAAAAACAAAACAAACCAGAAACCTAAAAAGTAAAAGAAGAAATTATAAAATCTTAGTTTACTAAATTAAAACAAGAAAAAAAATAATATATATGTATAAATATATATATGTTAAAATGAATATAACTTAAAGGGTATAAATATTATATGTGCACACAAAACGTAAACAAAAACAAAAAAACAACAACAAATACCAATTGATCAACAACAAGAAAAAGAAAGAAAAATTCACATTTATTGCCGTTGCAAAAAAGTGTGCGTTGTGTTTTATGTGCTTAAAAAACATAAGCAAGAAACCAAAATAAATCTATATATATATATATATATATGTATTAATATATATATATATATATATATATATAAATAACAAAATAAAAATAAAAAAATACCAATAGCAGAAATACATAAAAGTTAATAAGTGTCTAGAATCGTTAAGCGGGTGCTTGAGTTGTGTGTGCCAAGAACGCTCGCTTGTCAAGCTCACAGAGAGATTTACGAACCGCCCTCGAAGAAAAAAAAACAAGACTTGTCTAGTTGGCTAGCGTTTAAATGATGTTGTGTGAGACAGGAGTATTAAACATTCATTTTGTGCAATATCCGTTTATTGTTGTGGGTATTTTCAAAGGCAATTGTTTATAATTTCTTGCTGTCAAAAACCAATGCAGAAAACTATTCGTTAATTTTACATAAATTTAGTAAAAAAAAATTAGCCTTCGATACGTTAATATGCGTGCACCAAATTAACCGACTTCCTATTTGTAATATAATATTTGCTAAGATTATTGTAAATTATTGTAAACTTTATTTAACTTTTAGTCGAACTTTCCAAATTTTAGTTATGTATTTCAATAGGTTTTGCCCAGAATATTGAGCAAAACTTTGCAGTGAATACAAGTCGTAAACTTTCTTAATTTTCATAAAATAATTAGGATTATAATTGCCTATTAATATGCCCACAACTATATATATATATAGCATAGCCAACTAAACAAATTTGTTGTTTTGTGCATTCACAATTTTTAGCCATATGTAAAATTCACTTTACATAAAACAAATAATAAACCTTGTATATAATTTAGCGTTATCCCTTATATCGAGTTACAATACATGCTACTTATAAAATATACCATTTTGGATAAAAGTTTTGGGGAACTGCGACAATTTGTAAAATTGCTAAAGGGGGAAATTTTTTCTAGACAAAAAACACTTGGACAACAGATTTAAGCAGCAAACTGTTTAATTTGTTAAGCAATTAAATGCTGCAAGTATATTTGCATTCAACATAGATACACACACACACACACACACTAGTATATATATATATATACATAAGTATATATATATACAGACACATCAAGAATACTACTAATAATGATAATTAACACAGAAATAGCAAGTAAATGGGTTAAAATAGAAAAACAATACGCAAAAACAAAAAAGCTATACAAGAAAAGTCTTTTTTGCGTTTTCCATGTATAAGTTTTTTTTGTTTAGTTTAAAATACTTCTTAATATGAATGTAGTTAATGGACATCTCCACATACACACACACAAAAGCAAAAACAAATAAAAAAAACGAACAGCAACAAGAAATACAAAAATAATAATAACCGAAAACCACAAAGTTATTTGTTGAACAATTTTTTTTTGCCATTGTGCATTTGAGCAACAACTTTTCACATATTTATTTTAGTTAAGTTTAGTTTCACATTTGAGAGCAACCGACACAAACACAACCCCTAAAGCGATGAGTGTATGTGTGCGTGTGTGTGTGTGTGTGTGTGTATGTGTTGTGTTGTGTTGTGTGGCAAAAAAAACAGAGCACACACATAGACTTAAAATATACTTATTACATAAAAATATATATCCTTCCATGTTGTTGTTTTTGTGTGATTAACTTGAACTGCAACAATAAAAACAAAATAATAAACATATTGCATAATACAAGATCAAATAACAAGCAACTAGTTTGTGCATAGTATTTATATGTAAACAATGTGTATTGTATAGATATGCTGTCTAACCCCCTTAATCCAAACACACACACACACACAGCTACACACACATTTATACATTCACACATACATACATACATATATAATTTGAAAACATCTATATTATGATTCGAGTAAATTAAATCATAGTTTTTAATAGTTTTTAAACAACAACAGAAACAACAAAAAAAAAAAAAAACTACATAAATGGCAAAACTTTTAATGAGTATTATTGAAATGTTGGGGAGGTTTATTTTATTTGGTTACCATGACAACCGCTTCAAGGACCAAACATTCTAGCCAAATGAAAATCTGGCGACATTCAACGCTTGGATTCGGACAAGGTTTATGTCAATCAATTGAAAATGGCTGCTGAAGATTCGTGGGTCTTTGATTCTCTCGTGTGCTTTCTGCATGGACCGGTTTGGAATGCACCACTTCAAACTTTTATCGAGCATAAGTCCTTGGGTAGGAGTAGAACACATAAAACCACTTAATATTTTGTTGCTTATGCATTTTTGTTGCGGCAGTCTTCGATCCGAACTTGCAGCTGGATGAGAACAATGAGGATATACGACAAATTCACGAGGAATACAAGAACTTGGTGGACTTTATGCTGGGCAGCTTTATGGAGGAGATGCACATAACACCGGAACAATTTGAGCTGGCCTGCCTGGAGGGACGCCAGCAGGGTCCGGGTGAGAATCCATTTCAGTTTCATCAGGTGCTCTTTCAGCAGGTAAGTTGTGGCTATAATTTAATTTTATTAATAAAATTTGTCTGACGTGCTGCTCTTTAGATATGGGCAGCCAACGATTTGAAAATCTTTATACGCATGATGACGCAACGGAATGTAGAGCTGCAGCTGCAGGCGCTCGATCTCATCGAGAAGCATCAGTTGGCACGCAGTTCATCCGCGGAACTGGCCGAGGATGGAAAGAGCGCAACGGGCTCAGAGCAGGGGTAGGTCTTTATACAAACATAACTCTTTCATATAAGTTCCACATTGAGAAGACAAATTACATTTTGTGTTCCAGCGATGCAGTTGCCGAAGTGGAGCAATTGATTGCCAAAACTGTCGCGGATGAGCTAGAAAGTCCAGAGGCTGCGCTGACGCCCGAGCAGGATGCCAGCTTAGAGCTGGTGAACGATAAGTTTCAACGCTTGAATCTTTTCTTCGAGCAGGAGGACAAGGTAGATCCCAATGAAGTCGTCTCTCGGCAGGAGTATCTGCGTCAGCAGCGCGACAAGATTATCGAGATCAAGAAACAAACGCGCGCCAAGCAGCTGCAGGATACAGTGGCACGCAGCACGCCCGGTGCACGTCCCAGTTCCGCGCAGGTGGCACAGCAGTTGCTCGAGACGCCGGAGCTGGCGATGCCGCCAGCACCAGTGGATGAGGCTGAGAATGCGGCGCTTCAACTGCGACGCACGCTGGCCAAACGTCTGCGCAACGAGGTCGTCGAGCACAATTAGAGGAGCAATTCAAAGAATTCTTTTTTTTTCATTTGCGTTTAATTATTATAACAAGCTTTCAACGAGGTGCGTGTTGTGTGTATTTACCATATTAGCTGACTAGTTTGCTCTCTGGACTGGTACACTCAGAGAAAAACGCGGTTCTAAATTAGTAACAGTTTGTGGTACACTTATTTAAAAACAATCTTACAAATTGAAATTTTAATATAACCAAAAGAAAACTTTTTGAACAACGAATCAAAATTTTTGTATTTTGTCAGGTTTTTGGCAAGGTTTGTTTGTTCTTTTGAATTTTTTTTTTCTGAGTGTACAGGTTAAATGGTATATAAGGTACTACGCGCGTATGGCGCCCATACACACACGCACACACACACACACCCATAGAGGTTTGCCTGTGTGCGTGGGCGCTACTTTAATTTGGTTAAGCTTTTTGTCACATAATCAACACAACAATAATAAATAAAATTAGCGCTTAGAACATGCACTAAATAATAGTGGAGTATATAAATTAAATATTTTGATTATTATTTCAAGTTGGTATGCGATCACGCAGGTACGACATTATGGCATCGGTGCCCTTCATCAACACCTGATGGCGTGGCTGGCGAAATGGATTACCCACCAGCTCCAAGTGACTGCAAGTGGAAATATATATTTATCAAAATTAATGTTCAAAACTAGAATCAAAAATGCTTTTTTAGCTTACGTAATCTTTTTTAGATTGCCGAGACTGGGCGGTATAAATTCGATATCATTATTGCGCAAGTCGAGTGTGCTCAGGCGTGGCATGCCCTTTAATCCATCCACATTTAATGCCTTAATGTGATTCTCGCTGGCAATCAATATCTCCAGGCCCTGCAACTCATACAATCCCTTTGGCAAGAACTCGAATCTGAAAAATTAACACAAACGTTAGTATTGTAATTAAAATAATGATATAGAATTAGTAACCGATTATTGGCAATGTTGAGTTCACGCAGCGTATTCAGCACTCCAAACTCATTGGGCAAGTCCCCGATCTGGTTGTTGGACAGATTTAGATATGTGATGCGAGTGAACTGTGTGATGAACGTTGGCACACTTGTGATGACATTGTGTGCCAGGACCAGCTCTGTTACCAGATTGCTCATATGCTGCAAACTAAAAGTAAAGAAATGGTTTTTAGTTGGTTTAGAAACTATTAAATAATACTGAATTATTATAATTACCCCTGGGGCAGTGATCCCAGCTGGTTGCGAGCAAAGTCCACCACATGCACATTCTCTGAGCTGGCCAGCTGGAAGACATGCTCGGGCACATTGGTCAGGCTCTCCAAATTGACAGCCAATGTGCGGGTATGCCGAAGTTTGTATCTGTGTAAGATAAATAAATAAATAAATATACAAAATAAGATGCATAAAAAAATAATCATTTGTAAAACTATTGCAGCATGGAACTTGATGATACACCACACCCAATGTGGTTGTTGCGCTCCCCTCATCAACAGACAGTTGGAAATGTGTTTCCCATTAAATTAAGTTTCCTGGCGATAAGGCAACTGTGAATGCGGAACATAAGAATTATCATAGTCCCATTGATATCGCTGCTCGTAGTACTGTGGCATGTATTGTGGACTTGGATTAAAGAGTGGAGCGTAGGCACCATATTGCTGTTGCATAAACTGTTGATAATGACACTGACATTGACAGTGGCATGAATGCATACATGAACCTTGTTGCTGACGGCTGTTGCGGCATTGAATCATCGTTGCTGAATGAAAATAAATACTTTTCGCTTGCAACTCACCTGTCTGTCATATTGTTTGGCAGATCATTCATTGACCCTTGACTGCCTGTTGAGGATCTGCTGCTACATGGAACTTCCTCATCCGCGCCACCGTCCTCCCTGGCCTTGGCCTGGGCACGATCGTGCAACGTTTTTAAAATGCGTGCCGTGCCGCACTGCAAAATATCGCGTCGAATTGTCTTAATGGGATTTCCGTCCACTTGCAGACTTATTAAATGAGCCAACGAGGATAAGGTAACAGGCAGCACACTGATGGAATTATTGCTAAGATCCAACCGATTGAGATTGCGCATCTGGCAGATCTCGTCAGGCAGCTGTGTGATTTTATTATCGCGCAGATCGAAGATTTTTAAATGCGGCAAATTTTCGCAAAGGTCCTTCGGCACGCTCTGCGACAAAAAGTTTCTTACATTAATTTCTTTATTAAAAGCAAGGAAATCTTTAAGAAGTCCTTTTGGCAAGCAACTAACCTCTATAAAATTATTACTGGCATGCAGCTCATTGAGCATCTCATTTCCCTCGAAGGTGGGCAGCTCCTTGATGTCATTGTGCTGCACATACAAACATTCCAGTTTCCTCATCAGGCCCATATCCTCTGGCAGGGCGATCAGATCGTTTTTCAAAAGATCCAGTTTTTGTAGAGCTTTTCGCAAAGGCAACATTTACTAAGTGGTATATGGAGTCCATTGTATGAGGAATGTTAACTTACAGCGCATATTGACAATATCGGTTGGCAGTTCCTTGATGTGGTTATTGGCCAACAAAAGCGCTGTTAGACGCACCAGAAAACCAATGCCACCTGGCACAGTGTGTATGTTATTGTTCCCAGCATCCTTATGTAAATTGTGTTAGCAGGCGTTAAATCATTTGTTAAGTAATTAGGCAGAAGAGTCAAATTAGTTAGAGATTAAAATAAAGCATTAATAAGTCTTCTGATTTTCTAATATTTAGGTGAGCGAAGTATTTGAAAATAGCGGATGTTTGATTTTGTATGAAAAGTGCTTGTTTATTTTTGGTGAAAGTTATGGTAAAGGATTAAATCTTAATAATATTTTATATATTAATTATATTATAATTATATAGTATATATTATTGGTATATTGATACAAGGCAAGTGTGTAGCGATATGCTTTGAAATACTTTTATATATACATAACTCGAAGTTAGCGATTTTATTTAAACTAATATATAGTATGTAAATTACAATTATTAATTTTTTTTATAAAAGAGCATCAAGTTAGAATTATTACCAAATTAAAATCAACTAAGGACTCGTTCCAAACGTTCACTGTATTTAGAAAAAACAAGTTTTCTAGAGTAATGATTATTTTCTTTTTTTAATTTAAAATTTGGCAAGTATAAATTTGTGTTTTTATTTTGTACAGTTTTTTTTATTTGTACAAATATTTGCATAACCATAACCATTAAGATAGAAATTTGTTAAATCACTTACCAGGAATTCCAGCATATGCAAATTGCTAATATCCGGATTGAGTTCAGTGAATTCATTGTGCGAGATATTTAAATGCCGCAGCTCTGGCAAGCTGTAGAGCTCGGCTGGCAATTCATTTAGCTTGTTGTGGCTAAGATTTAATCGAACCAGTTTCTCCAGCTTGCCAATCTCTGGCGGCAGTGAGACTAAAGCATTGTCATGCAGATGGAGCACGGTGAGTGTCAGCAGATTCTCAATTTTGGGTGATATGTGCGTCAGAGAATTCGAGCTCAAGTCTAGATTATTAATGGGCACTTGATTCCACCAGGCATCCTCCTCGTTGATGGACAACTTCACCAAGTCCGCCCTCTTGCTATCAGCATCCGCCTCATTAATATCATACAAGCGTTCGGGAACTGCAATCAAAAGGAGAATAGGCATTAGATGAGATTTGGGTTGTTCGCTCAGCATCAACTACTGGGATCTTGGCTGGGCTGCGCTGCTGGTTCGTCGTCCAGTTCGATCTCATCATCGGGATCCTCGCTTTCCAGTTCGTCGCCGGATGAGGCCATTTGGAATTCACGGATTTGATAGTAGCGTCTCTGTCGCCGATGCGGACCACACATGCAAAACGATGTGAGCTGCTTCTTGCGCGTTTGCCTGGAGGACGCAATCTTGAAGGATGTTTCTGTTTAATAAGCGGAGCTACAACACTTCTGCATGCAGCCAGCGCATCGCACAAACTAAATGCTAAGCGTGGCGCCAGCAACGCCTAAGTCTAGCTTGCGTCATGGGAAGTCTGTGGAGTCGATGAGGCGTGTAATTTGAACGTCGCCTTGTTTGGTGCGTTCAGGGCCAAGTTCGAGATCGAGAGCGATTGTAATCGTCATCTACATATAGAGAAACCACAAGGCACTGCTGTCCATGTAGCCGATGCCACATTCCCCATTGAACGCCTTTTGTTCGTTTGCTACTGGTTTTATCATGGACTTCCAACGATGCATTTGCTCCGCCGTAACGACTTTATCATAGATAATCACAGTTAGAGATGGGAACGGGAAAGACAATGTGAAAGACGATTTCGGTCATTCCCATTGAGATTCATGCACATCTCGTTCACATCGCTACAATTCATATCATTTATACTAACCACGTGCCATTCCCTTGTTGGTCAAATTCAGGGTGCCAGTTTTGCGTGCCAGCTTCCACAGATTGTTGGACAACAGCGAATCATCTTCGTGCTTGGAGCGCTCATGGAACACTGGCTGAAACGAGTACTTCTGTCGCGGCGTTGGTCCTTGGCGTGTCCTTGCCGAACCCCGGGGTATTTTGCTGGAACCACGCTCACTCATCTCTCAGAGACGATGGCCGTATTGGTTAACAAAATCCGATTTGAAGTCACCACTGCAGTCCGCAGAGCAGACACAATAATTATATCCAAATTGGGTGGGGTTTGGTCAAATTTAATGGTCGTTGTCGTTTTGGCTGATGCTGGCAAGTCGGACAACAATTCAATAATAAATACATATATATTTTGTTTATTATTTTATTTTCGGCGTTGTTTTGCGCCGTTCGTCGATTTTGTTGTATGTCAACAACAGCTGATGTGTGTTGTCCAACACTTGCAAGCAAAGGTGTGCCATGCGTTTTTCAACACCTCAAAACAAACGTCTAATTGAACAAAATGTAATCTAATTTATAAATCAAATCAAATGAAAGAAATCATTTTAAATTGCATATTAATATAGACTTCGTATTATTTCTTTAATTTAGTTCTAATTAAAAATAATAGGCTATAGCAAAAGATTAGCTTTAAATTATTTCCTGTTCTATAACTATAAACATTCCGGTAAAAAGTTCTTTGCCGTCGTCCATCAGTTTTTATCAAAAATCATCTTGCAGCTGGGCAAATTTTCAATAATTGAAAACAATTTAAATTCAAACTTAAGATGCCTAAACTGGGGCAATGCTTGAAGTGATGCACCTGACCAGAGCTGATAAATTTAAATTGTTAGATGTAGACTTAGCCAGCGGCTGGCACACAATTAATACGATCATGAACTTAAGTCCAATGCAAATGTGTGCATTGAACACGTGACGTATGCGCAATTTGTGTGCATCACTTTATCCGTGGGAGAATACCACGCCTCAATTATTATGCACAAGATAAGCAAATTCTTTAATTCAAATTTAAAATTAAAAACTCACACAAATATATTAAATATATATATATATATATTTTTTTTTTAATATAATATAAATTTAATTCTCTTTTCGTACCACTGTATCTAAAAGAACTCACACTGTTCCCTTCATTTCACTAATTATTATGCACCCAAGTCTAAGAAACACGTCACACAAAATTTTTTTTTTTTTGTATATCTTGTAAATTTCGTTAGAAAAACATTATTATTATTATAAATGTGTTGAAGCTCATTAGAACTATTTTGCATCGAAAGAATTCAACTAAAAAGTTGACTATAATTTAATATTCTTTCGTACAAAAAACATAGCCCTTATATTGTATAAAAATATGGTCTATGCTACAGAAACATTAATGTGAACGTTTATTTTTTCAGTGTAGCTTGAAGGCAGAGAAGAGTTGTATTATTTACTTTAACATTGTGTTGAGATCCGTTTAACTTGCTATTGTTGTACCTTGTTTTGTGGCTTCTGCAAGATATATGAAACACACAAAAAAAAAACAAAGAATGACGCTTTACTTGGCAGCAAGGTCAGTCATCAAAAGTCAGTCAGAGGTGTGTATTAAGTTTCCCCTATTCGCGTTAAGCCTATGCAAAAATGTTAGTTATAGTATTTTGCTCAATTGTCGCCGAAGCGGCAAAAATGCAATGTGCCACACAATTGTATGTTTCTATTCGTCACCAAAGGGTATTATAAATTGTTTGTGTGTTGTGTGTAACAAGTAAACTCTTCCGACATTAAGAGTAATTTATACTTGATCAGCATTAATATCGGTCTATATGCCTAACTAATAAATAATAAATAACTAAAGATACATTTATAAAATTGTGATTAAATAAATTATTTTTGGTATAGTCGGAAAACTTGAGAAAATTGTACGGATATAAACCTACTTTGTGGAGCTGTCAATTGAATAAAAAAGTGATATATAAATCTTGGCATCGAACATTTATCATCTAATTATTAAATATATATAGATGTGACTAGGTGGAGTCTCTTCTGCAAGGGTATTTAAATATCAACTTGCCGAATAGAGGGGAAAATTCTTGTTTCTAATGCGACTTTTGCTACGAATGTGCTTTGTTCTTCGTTGAGGTTTATACACGACCAACAAACGACTCTGGCGGCGTCGACTGTCAATTGAAATTATGAATAATACACGGGCAAATCGGCTACTCGGAGGGTAAGTTACCCACGGTCCCTATGGGGCCACCCTCGTGGCCAGAGAACGCTCTGCATTTAGTTGACGAGCTGCGAATGAATTGGCTAACTTGCCAGTTGTCATTTGGATTTCTAGCCGGTCGCTTCAGTTTTTGTAGCAATTTACTATCAAGACATAAAATTACCTGTGATATCCAGTTTTATTTATTTTTTTTTTTTTTGAGTGTCTTTCTCTCTCCTTGCCACTCTTGTGTCCGGCAACAAACTGTTGCAATGTCCGCAAGCGTTTTTAAAAATTTTCTACGTGACTTTTTTGCGGTTAGTTTTACACTTATAAATGTGAATTATATGACAAAATTTGAAAATTACTTGCCGAAAGAAATGTGCCTAGAAATGAAAATATTAATTTGAATTTTAAACATAGACGAATATTCCTGAATACAGAATGGGAAAGTAGACTAACTAAAATAAAGCCAAAAGTGATTAAAAATCGATTTACTCAAAATGAGCAACTTAAAAACTTTCAATATTAAGTTAAAAACATAAAGGACATTGTACAGATAATTCGATGAAGGAAAGTTGAATTTAAAGACAAGTTTGATAATTGCTAAGTGTAGAAAATGTTTTGTCTTGTTCGATGGGAAATTAGCAGCTGATGGAATACATGAAATGCGGCAAACAGTGGATTTGATAGCGGATAATCCACATTAAGCCATGACTTAAAATCAGCTAATTTCTGTTTTGCACACAATGTCAATCAATAGTCTCTTCGTCGTAGGTCAAGTACGATGAGCAGCGGGCTGATCCGGAGGCAACACGTCTGGATGGCAGTGCTAGATATTATCCCAATTGTGCCTCGGATGTCTGGTTGCGTTCCTGCGAACGTGAGATTGTTGATCCCATTGAGGGTCACTTGAGTGGACATATACCCGCCTGGCTGAATGGCAGTCTGTTGCGCAATGGTCCTGGCAGCTGGAAAGTGGGCGACATGAGCTTCAATCACCTTTTCGACTGTTCGGCTTTGGTGCATCGCTTTGCCATTAAGAATGGACGGGTCACCTATCAGAATCGCTTTGTGGACACGCAGACGCTGCAAAAGAATCGCTCAGCTCAACGGATTGTGGTCACGGAATTTGGCACAGCAGCAGTGCCAGATCCTTGTCACTCGATCTTTGACAAGTTTGGTGCAATCTTTAAGCCGGAAAGTGGCAGCGATAACTCCATGATATCTATTTATCCCTTTGGTGATCAATATTATACGTTCTGCGAAACGCCTTTTATGCACAGGTGCGTATACTTAATATTTATATTATTATTTAAAATTATTATTAGAATTCTGAAAGCTTTTGTTAATAATGTTTTTCTTAAGACAGACTTAGCAGAGCCTAATATATTCAAAATTGTATCCATATGAAACTAAAAGAAATTAAAGGAAATTGAAAAAATTATTGAAAAATATATTTAAAATGGCCTTTATATGACTACAATAAAATGAAATAATTAGACTTGAGAACAAAGAACTGAATATTTTTTTAATGTATTTTTAAATTCTAAAATTATTAAATTTTTTTTGAAAATTCGCACAAAATTGTGTGTCGTCAAATGAGTTGTAAAATATCTTCCCAAAAAAATGCATACTAAGAATAATATTTAATTCAAAATTTATGTTAACTAAACTGATTAATCTTTGATTGCAGGATTAATCCGTGCACTTTAGCCACTGAGGGTCGCATTTGCACCACGGACTTTGTGGGCGTTATTAATCACACATCGCATCCGCATGTGTTGCCCAGCGGCACCGTCTATAATCTGGGCACGACTATCACAAAATCTGGACCGGCTTACACGATTATTTGCTTTCCCAATGGCCAGAACATGTTCGAGGATGCACATGTGGTGGCCACACTGCCCTGTCGCTGGAAGCTGCATCCTGGCTATATGCACACTTTTGGGCTAACTGAGAATTATTTTGTGATTGTAGAGCAGCCGTTGTCAGTTTCCCTGACGGACTACGTCAAGGCGCAGTTGAACAATCAGCATTTATCTGCCTGCCTCAAGTGGTACGACGACAGACCCACACTTTTCCATCTCATCGAGCGGGGGAGCGGGAAACTGGTGCAGACCTACGAATCGGAGGCGTTTTTCTATCTGCACGTTATCAATGCTTATGAGCAGGATGGTCATGTTGTGGTTGATATATGCAGCTACAAGAATCCCGAGATGATCAATTGCATGTATATGGAGGCCATAGCGAATATGCAAACAAATCCCAATTATGCCACACTCTTTCGTGGTCGTCCTTTGCGTTTTGTTCTGCCACTCGGTGCTGGAGTTGTGGCTCCTAACAAGCATCGGCTGGTGAAATCCTTTTCCTTAGTGGGTCTAACGGCACCACCACCCTCCCGCCTCAAGCACTCCGCTTCACAGTACATGGACATCACCTATATGCCCACAAATGGCAAGCAGGAGAGTCCACAGGAGGCACGCTTCAACGAAGATGCTGGTGTTAATCTGATCACTCTGGAGCACTGCAAGGCCGAAGCATATCAGAGTGAGAGTGGAATATTCCTGAGACCCGAAATGCTCTGCGATTGGGGATGTGAGACGCCAAGGATATACTATGAGCGTTATATGGGCAAAAAATATCGCTACTTTTATGCCATCAGCTCCGATGTGGATGCACTTAATCCGGGAACGGTAAGCATAAGAATCACGCAAAGAATGTTTTCGCTTGCTAATCATAAATTTTTTCTATTGACAGATTATCAAAGTGGATGTTGAGACTAAGACGAGCAAAACGTGGTGCGAGGAGAACATCTATCCCAGTGAACCAATCTTTGTGCCCTCACCACAGCCCCAAAGCGAAGACGATGGCGTCATATTAGCCTCCATGGTAGTTGGAGGACTCAACGATCGCTATGTGGGTTTAATTGTACTCTGTGCCAAGAGCATGACGGAGCTGGGCAGATGTGATTTTCATACGAATGGACCTGTGCCCAAGTGTCTGCATGGCTGGTTTGCGCCAAATACTGTTTAGGACTACAAATAGAAAAGTAGTTGATATTATTTAGTTTACTCTCTTTGTATTAGCTTAAGATCTAGTTGTAGTTTAATCTTAGTTTCTATTTGAACTTGGGATTTAAGATGTTTGCAATAAACTCTTGCCACTTTCGCTGGAAAACTCGATTGATTTTGCGCCTCTCCAGCGATGTCAGCACCGAATACTTAATGGAGTTCAATGCCAGCTGCTTTAGGAAACGCAAATCGGCCTCCACCGGAGCCATGGCCATAAAGGCATAGTAGAAATCATAGCTTAAACCCTTTGCACCCCAAACTCCAGGATCATCCGCAGAGATCACAATGGGAAAGTTCTCGGCAATTAGAAAAGTTGCGGGATGATTTCTCAAATCCCAGACGAAACCCAAAACCTGATTGGACAACGGATTCACCTCGATGGCAATATTACGTTTCTTAATCGTCGCCCACAATTGTGGATGTTTGGGTAAGGCGAAACCGTGTCCAATCCGCTTGCTGTTCAACAATATGGCATCCATCATATTCCAATCCGTGCGACCATACCAATCTTCAAGAGATTGGTCATTAAAGATAATTTGATAAGATATATAAATAGTTGACTTACTTGTCTCGCCCGCATGGAAGAAATAGTTGGCAGTGCTGGGCAGATCGGAGAGTTCATTCACATACTTGCTCAACATATCTCCGGTATCCTCTTGGCCTATCATATCGAAGCCTATGATAAAGTTGGGCTTGGCAGAGCTGTGGAAATATGATAAGAAATGAGCAGATTTAAATTTTTTTTTTTCAGTTGAAATTAAAACTGTTAAAAAACTTAATTTAACCTGAAGTTGGCCGGCAAAAATGGCATGCATAACAAAAAAAATTATTACTCTTTTTCAGACAAAAACAAACATTGAGCTCATTTAAAAAATGTATAATTAAAATTAAAATTAAAAAGATTAAATTATTGCTTACTGAAGCTGTTTGAAAGTGCGAATATTTTCGGCCATTTTCTCCTCCGTTGCCCGATTGCGCTTTGCATAGATGATCTTGAGGCCCACAAAATCCTGATGCTTGGCCTTGAACTCCTCCACAATGCGCTCCAGCTGATTGGCCACATCCAGTGAGCTATAAGTGCGATTATTGTCATCATAAAGCTGTGCATAGAAATGGGTCTTAGTAGATTTGATTCTCTGTAATTTTCCATTGCCTACTTACAGGCGACAGCGAAGCTCTTATCTCAGCATAGATGATGTTATCCTCGCAGAGCTCCTCCAGTAGACGCTTGTGATAGGCACAGTAGGTGGGCTGATATTTGTACAAGCGATCCACAGTTGTGAAAATATTTTCAAATCGATCCCAAATCTTTTTTCTGTTCGGCAAGAGAGCTGTAAGTTTTTAAAAAAAAGTAGCTATAAACAAACCATTTTGTACAATATGGTTCCCATCGTTTTCCTGATTTTAAGCTACATCGGCATAAAACTCAGATTTTATGTAAGTTAGTTTATATTAGTAGAATTAATGCAAAAACCTTAAAAACATCTCTAGAGACAAATATCTTTTTAGTTAAAGATTAAAGCTAACAGCTTAATATATTGTGAAAATGCCTTATTTAGGCAGTTTTCTTTTTAACTCGATCATTAAATATTATCATATTTATTTTTAAAATAATGGACAAAAAAAAAATTTGTTTGAAATATTTATAATTTTTATTCAAACTAATAGTTTAACGCGCTTATGCAAATTCGATCAAAATTATTAAATTATTAAAAATAATTAAATTATTGCAATTCTGGTAAATAGATAAATTACGAAGAATTACTATGAATAATTATAGTTGTATAGTTGTAGTGATTGACAAATTGAGAAATAATTACTTACATTCCGGATGATTGCTATGCATATTGATGTGCTTCTCCAGCTGCCTCTCATATTGCTGACGATCCTCGGCGTTGATACGCTCCGTGCACACATTCTGCTCCTCACTGTGACAATTGGAGCTGGCCGTGTCATAGGTGAATATGAGTAGTCCATTAATATCACGACAAGTATACAGATTATTGGTCGTGGTGAGATTCGTTATAATCCACTTGGAGCTGACCATGGCGGTGTTATGGCCATGCAGAAATGCGCCTTTGGGCATCTTTTGTATAATTCTGAACACTTCGCTTTGTCGCACAAATTGTTTGCCCTGAAAGAAGTGCAAGGCTGGCGCATATTTCTCCGGATGTTTGATACCCTCCGCAATCTCCGCCCGTTTGGCATTCATCAGAACACTGTTGGCTTTCGCCTCATCCGCCGTAAGCCACAAACTGCCACCCAACGAGGCCATTTGTTCGGCTTTCATGATTCGCTCGCGAAGCGTTTCATAAGCTGAAATACGAATTTTCACTAATTAATGCGAATATCAAATTGAACCGGATTTTTATTTGCGTATCCTTGCAGAAGGTATTCATTTTGTTGGGAATTAATAGTTGCCAAGTTGTTTATCAGTCAAAAATAAGGTCTTGTTTGCACAGTTTTTTTTTGTTTACAAACATTTCCGGACTAAACTCAGATTAAAAGGTATTGCGTAATGCTCGGTTTATAATTCATATAACAAAATTTAAAGCTGTTTTTTTTTTTATTTGTTGGGAACCTACGTAAGTCCACGCTTTGTAGATGACCCACTAGGCACAGCCACAGACACACAAATTTCAGCAGCATTACGCCGTTAAAAACAAATAAAAAATAATTCTTTATGTTTTTTTTATATATTTAAAAATATATATATAATATATATAGAATGATGCGCGTCGTCTGCCGTTCACTTGCTCACTGATAAAGCCGCTGGCAAATTGCGCCTATCAACACTTTGGCTTGGTATTCTCCAAAAAGTCTCCATGATTGTGGCTGCTCTCGGCGCTCTGGGCGAGATCAGCACCAGCTGCGAGCAGAGTTCAATGTCAGAGATTTTTGCAAATTGTGCATACTGACCGACGGGGGCGCGAAAAATTATATATAACATATAAGGCTTGAGCCCTGCATAAATCGCGAATATTACACTTTTGTGTACCCTGCAATTTTTATATTTGTATATTTCGAAAATTAGATGACTGATTTTGCTGTCGTCTTGTGAGTTTATGATTTAAATATTAAATAAATCTAAATATATCGAAAAGTATAGGTAGAATAAATAAATAAATAAATTATTAAACATTGTATTTCAGTTATCTGAATATACAAATAATTTCTCTACAAATTAAATAAAAAATTTATTTTCTTATCATGCTTTTTATGTTTTTGCCATAAATAGGTCATCAGCCGAATTTATATTAATTTATTACAAATTTTCTATGCAGCACATGGCTACATTTATGTAAATATGTTATCAGCATTGTTTTTTTTTAATGTTTTTAGTGAACAATTTTTGTTTGCTGCATATTGCTTACTAACCTAAATTGTTTTGGGGACACTTAAAATTGATACTTGGCATTGAGTGGGAAATGTACAAATTTGCCACATTTCAAAAGGGGGCTGCACAACACAAAATGTGTGCGAAATGGTGAGAAAAAAAAAAACAATTGGAGGAAGGGAGGTAGAGAGAGATGGGGGTGCAATGTGACGAATTAGATTATCATTGTCAAGAGAACAACGTTGGAAAATAATAAAACAATACGCATTATATAATTTATAATGGATAAAAACAATATTGAACCAAAAAAAATATTATTTGTAGATAAATTTCATTTGTAGCGGGGTGAAGAATCAGCTAAAAGATATTTTAATTTTTCAACATGAATCAGAAATTAAAGCTTATTTTCAAATTGTTCAAGAACAAACAAACATCGCATTATGCAAGATTTTTGATTGTAATTTTTCAAAATTATTATCTTAAATGACATTGCAAAACACTGTATAAAATAACAAATTATTTCTTATAAATACCGAATATTACTTGGTTTCAAGTGGGTGACAATTGATGTCCAATTACCGTTAAGTATATGTACCACACCCAGCCCCCCCCAAAGCTAGCTCGGAGCTCACCATCAAGCGTTTGACTGGGAAACACCTCATTTCGTATGCGATTAGAAACCAGCTAAGCGCATCCGTAAACGTCGGTGACAATTTGCCAAGTTCTTCGGAAATATGGCTCAACACGATGATACGCTGTAAGCTGTGCTAATATAATTCTCTAAAGAAAGCTATTAAAATTTGCTAAACTAAAAACCGTTTTACGACCTTTTAGATTCAGATTTCAGATTGGCACGGTCTGACATTTTTCTTATTTGATTATTCTCACTTGTTAAACTGTTAAGATTGTATAATATTTTTTTTTATTTAACTACCTCACTACATCTACAAGTAGGGTATACAAATTAAAAAATAGCACTGGGCACGTGTCTATGTTTTATTTATTGCCAGTGTTTGATTCACTTGATATGCACAGCCATTCCTCCTCCAGTCAAAAACCCAACGGAAGGCGCGCTTGTAGAACAAGTTTAGCAAAAAAACAAAATACATTAATAAACAAACAGAATGAATAAAAATTAATCGTAAATAATGCTTGTGCTTAAGTTATTTAAAAAAAATAAATTAAATTTTTCCGCAGTGAATTGATAAAGAGACAACATTTTGCACATTTCTCGATGAGCGCTTCTGGCGTTCGGACCATAATACTTCGCAATACCAAAATTGTAATAGGCTAAAATCAGCTAAGGGAATTATACGTCAGGTGTCAACGTGTCAATTGGGCGAAAGTCAATATTTGTGCAGGCGGCTCGTTAACGGGGCCAAAAATAAATCAAAAATAGGGCCAACACATAATTAATTAACTTCATTTGTCAAAATGAAGTGTGTGTTGCCGCTTGTTGGACTATTCCTGGTCAGTCCATTGTACGCCCAACAGAATGCCGCTTTAAGTAAGACTTCAATTAAGAGTTAAATAACAATTGTAGACGAAGTCCAACAAAATTTTGGATATTTCACACACTTAATGACAAATTTATAAAAGGTTTTGAAAACAAAGCTTAATATCTAACAATATAATTCTGTTTTCTAGGTTATGAGAAAGCACGGCAGGCGGTGCTCAATGCCGAGGAGCAGCTTATGACTGGTGGCCGCACTGAACTCAGCAATCTGGAGTCCAAAGTGGACGATCTCTTCATGCAGTATAAGTTGGGCGAGTTGGCGCAAGGATTTCGCAATGCCGAACAAAATGCAGCCGCAATGCATTTCTTCAAAGCGAAACCTTTAATCGATCGCAGTGCAGTCTTTAAGTTCCTCCAACAGATGCCCAAGGGGGCGCTTCTCCATGTGCACAACACAGCGGCTGTGAGCTCCAAGTGGGTGGTGCAGAATATGTCCTATATGTCAGGATTATTGCGCTGCACGAATGCCGAGGGGCACAGCATATTGACCTTTCGGCGAGCTCTCAAGGAGCATGAATGCACATCCCAGTATGTCTATGTTGCGGATGAGAGACGCAACTCCATAGATCCGGTGCTGTATGATGAGAATTTTGAGAGACTCATTAATTTATATACGCCGGTGCCGGAGTGTAAGTAGCATAAAAAACACTCAATCAAATTCAAGTATAGCCTCAAAAAATTTATAAATCATTGAAGATTTTATATTAAAATTATTTATGTAACATTGAAAATTGAAACATCTTCAACACATAAGTTTTATTAACTTACTTTCTTGATTCAATATGAATGTGTTCTATTTTATAAATATATTAGACAACTTTCCAGATTGCAAATGCCTTAAAAATGATAATAGTCCATCGAACTTAGCCAAAAATAATCTTTCATTCATAAAAATGTTCTTGAAAAATTACATAAATTTCGTTCACTAAACTTAGATTATGGACTTTTAAATTTGATTCTCCATATTTCGCTGAGTGTCGTGTTTTAAATAATCTGAAATTAACCAACATAATTTTTCCCTCTGCAGTGGAGTATCCAACAATAACAGCTGTATGGACAAAATTTCAGGGCATGTTTGATACCCTAAAAGATGCTATTTATTATCTGCCCGCTTTTCGCGCTTATCATTGGCAGCTGCTGGAGGAGCTCTATAATGATAATGTGATGTATGCAGAGCTGCGCATGGGTTTCAGGGAGGTGGGTTGAGCCAACGTCCTGATAAATGTGTTAAATGTCCAATTATTGCTTCCACAGTTGTACGATGCCAGCGGACGCACTTTTCCCAGGGAGCAAACGATGAAGGAGCTGGAATTATTGAATGAGAAATTTGTGAGACTGCATCCAAACTTTGTGGGCATAAAGGTCATTTATACGACTTGGCGGGGCTCAAATAAGCAACAATTAATGGAGAGTATAAAGGAATTCAAATTAATGCAGTAAGCTCCAAAATTATTCGTTTGCCGATTTATATTTTAAGCCAATTTAAATCCTTGTCATAGACAACAATTTCCGCAATTTATTATTGGCTTTGATCTGGTGGGTCAAGAGGACAAAGGTAAGCCTCTCTACCAACACCTGGAGGCATTAACGGATCTGCTGCCGAGCACTCGGTTATTTCTGCATGCAGGAGAAACAAGTCAGTAAATTGATAAGAACAAGAAGAATAAGTTATCAAATCCCATATAAAATTTACAGATTGGTTTAGCGCTTCAACGGATATGAATTTGTTAGATGCTTTGTTGCTTAATACCACAAGGATCGGGCATGCTTTCGCCTTGGTCAAGCATCCCATTCTGATGAATGCTGTGAAAACTCGGGATATTGCTGTGGAATTGAATCCAATCTCGAATCAGGTGCTGCATCTGGTTTGGGATATGCGTAATCATCCGGGTGCACAGTTTTTGGCACTGGATATTCCTGTCGTCATCTGCAATGATGATCCGGGCTTCTGGAATGCCAAGGCATTATCCTATGACTTTTATTATACGATAATGAGCATAGCGCCCAACAATGCCGGCCTTCGTGTGCTTAAAACACTAGTTTTCAATTCATTGCGCTACTCGACGCTAACGGAGAAGGAGCAGGAGAAGGCCTTTCAGATACTGGAGTACAGTTGGACACGTTTTATGGACAAAGTGCTGCAGGGAAAAGTATTTTAAAAATAGTGATTTATGTGAATGGAAACAATGCTTTAAAGATTATGCTTAATGTTTTATTGTATACAACAATTGCTCTAAGGGCAGCCTCTAAATCTGCACTACAAATTAGATATAAAAATAAAAAAATTACTAGAAAGTGGAACCGACTTTAAAGGTGAGTCAGACTGAAGCTATTTACATTTAAATTGATAGGAATTTATATACACAAAATTTAGTGAACATATAATAATAATACCTTAACGCAGAAAACTAATTTACAAATTAAATTTAATTTCTATGCTGCTGCACAAAACGCTCGCAGCTCTCCAGAATCTGTAGGTACACCGCATGAAAGCTGCCCATACCTCGACTCTGTGAATATACAAAAGTAAATACATTAAATTTAACAGAAACAATAATCAAATCTGAAAGAAATTACAAAATATGGATCTGGAATAATCTCATCTTCTTTGCGATTCAAATAGCTGCCCAGAAGTTGGATTCGACATTTTGCTGGTGGCTCCAATTGGGAAGCCAATTGCTGCAGTTCCTCCATATTGCTTTCGTCCATGCCGAATATGTAGTCAAAGTCATAGAAATCCTGAGCGGTAATCTGAAAGATTGAGCATAGCATAAGATAAGGATGCACATAATTCAAATTATTTATTTATTTATATATATATATACCGCTCGACTGATATGCCCAGTCTTAAGGCCATGCTGCTTCAACAAATCTTGGGCACGACCTTGGGGCAGGTAGCCCACATTCCAATCTCGCAGCCCGGCGCTATCTGTCTCCCAATCGGTTAGCTGGTTTTTAAGAATCAGCTGTTTCAAGACCGCTTCCGCCATGGGCGACCGACAGGTGTTGCCTATCATAGAAATAAATGTTGAAATTAGTAATTTATTATTCCATTAATTTTTTTATTATTCTCTAGGTTCACTTACCCAAGCATACAAATAAAACTTTCATACTATAAAAAAATACGTCTAGAACGAACAACGAAATGTGGCCGACTAAATTTCACAACAGAAAACCCGCTACGAATCGAAAGTGAGAGAGTGACTCAAGGCAGTGGTCGCTCGCGAAAGTAAACAACCTGGTTAGGTGCGAAAAATTGAAATTTCTGCAAGCACAATTTGTACACCAAAAATTAGATATAATTTAAATAAATCAAGTTTGAAAGTTATATTATCCAAGTAATCAACTTTCATGGGATTATTTTACGAGAGACTACTGTAAGAATATAAACTTGACACTTAATCGATCGCATACACTTTAACTTGTTTATTAACGGTTCAACAATGTGCGAGATACAACAAAACTAAATTACCTATTATAATTATTTTTGTAATCGCTGCTCTGCAAACGCTTTACAGGCAACAACACATTGTTGATAGGCCACCTCAAAACCCTCAGCGCCACGTTGCTATAAGTAAAATATTACTGTAATAGCAAAGAATAAAACAAACAGTTTAACAACACTTACATAGTAGGGATCCTCAATGATGCGTTTCTCTTTGCTCAAGCCAAAATCGCCGAGCAGAAGCAGCTCAGCTTTGGAGCCCTTTGGCGCCAGACGCCGCAATTCGCTCATATTTTCATCATCCATGCCAAAAATGTAGTCAAACTCATTGAAATCCTGTTTTGTTATTTGGCGGACAATGTGGGTGTTCTTAAGGTCATGTTTCTTCAGTGTGCTCAAAGCACGTGGATCTGCCCGATTCCCAACATGCCAGGACCCAATAGCGGCGCTGTCCACCACAACATTTTTCAGATTCAGCTTGTCCAAAACATCAACCATGACAGTCTCAGCTATGGGCGACCGGCAAATGTTGCCTGTGTAGGTAGGGGAAATCAATTAAATTAAATGACCAGTTGAGAGATTTTAGTTATTTATAATTTATTACCCAAACAGATCATTAATATCTTTTGTACCATGTCTGTAAAATAAACTTCCACGTTTAATTTTAATTTTGTGTGTACTTGTTACAATTTCTGCGGTAATTTGCCAACACTGGCAGAAGCGAGTTGGCAGCGTTAGATACAAACAGCTGTTCGTTAACCCTGCACTGGTGCCAGTATGTTGAATTCTAACTTATAATTTCACCAGAGCGCGCTTGATTTAAAAAATTAGCACAAGCAAAAGTGCACTGCTTGAATATCTTCTCAAAGGGCGCTTCAACCATCTACTGCAAGTGTAAATATAATCAAATAAATATGGATATTGATCAACTACTTAATTTACTTCCTCTACAAGACGGAACAAGGAATTTGGCATCTTCGACTCCATGATCAGATCCAACGTTTTTGTAAAATCGCGTTGAATGTATGAATTAGGTATTTCCTTGTTTTGCTGGTTGTTTTTATGTGTTATTTGGTTTTAGTTAGTATTGTTTGTTGTGTGTCAGCAAATGAATGATATAATTTATTTGTCTAAAAATATGGCATTTGATTTTTAATTTTTCTAAGTAGTCCTGGTATATATTTTCAGAAAATCGAAAACATTTTCTAACCTTTAATTTCTCTGCCTACATTTGCACAAAAAACATTATACAATTTTTACCCATTTTTAATGGGTTCCACACAGATTTACTTGAGATGCCAATATTAACTAATAGATATATTTATAGATTTATATATATATGTAGAATTTGGAGGTATATGGATAAGGATAACGTGCAACGACAATCTTAATTGAAGGAGTCATTAATGCGATTTAAATTATTGTGGTGCTGGATAAATTGAACATAATATAGAATGGTGAGCTCCACCAGCGGAATGATGGAACGTATTGGCGGCGAGGAGCAGATCGAGCACAATATCCGGATCGAAGCTAAGGAAACGTTCGTCCCAGGTGAATCTGAAACTGTTTGCATTAGCCATTAGCATTTCAGCAGGGGCTTGAGATCCTCGGCGCGATGATGATACATCCAACGGATTAGATGCAGCAGAATCGGCGCATTGATGTTGTCCAGCTGCATCGTTCGAATGCGAATCAACAGGGGCTCCTTTTGCAGATGAATGGGCACACAGATCATTTTGTGAACGCTACACTTAAAATGAAACATTTGGTTGCCATATTCAATATGCTTGAGTGGATCACATAAATTCATCAATGAGGTGCGATGCCAGCGGGGGACCCCATCAATTCCAGCGTTATTCTGATGGATTAAGGAATTTCGCATCTTCGACTGTATGATCTCACAAGGCTCGGCTTCTGCATACACTTTATCTATTTTCGATCCACTTCCTGCTTTTCCTCCTGCTCCAGTTGCAGCCTTTTCAATTCCTTTTTCAAATACATAATTCTTGATCCCGCGGGGTATGCCTCGTACAACGGTTATACAAAATCTTGTGCTGCCCGAGAACAGTCAGCACTCGAGCATCTGGAGGTGCACTATCCACATGCCACTCGTACTGCAGACCATTCTGGGCAATTCCTTCACATCCTCCGCAATGGGTGACCGACAACTGTTGTCTAAATGAAGTTTGTATTATTTGTTTTTAATGGAAGTTAAACATTTTAATATTATATATTCTTACCCAGGCAAACCATCAGGATGTATTTTGACTTTTGTGACTTTTTATTCATTCCGCTCTAAAATAATTGTTTCCTTTTTTTACGTGGAAAAGTTTACAACTTATGAAATTGTGTAAATTTATAAATAAAAATTGTTTGTATTTGTTTTCAAAATGCAAAATGATTGCTAGTTGGCTGACAGACAGATTGACAATTTGTTTATGTTGAACAAATGTAAATTTTGTAATTTTTTTTCGACATGTTTTACAATGTTGTACTGACAATTTGCATATTTTTAATTAATTTCAATATAATCATTTATTCTACCATTTCTACAATTATAGATAATCAGAAAAAGAATGTCATTTTTTTTACGACTTTATTGGTACCTATAAAAAAATCCCTTTTCATTACACATTAAATTTATTATAAATACACATTTTTTTTATTTAAATTAAAGTCTGTATTGATTCCCTGTTAATTATATCCGCTCTTCAAATACATCTTAAAAAACACGAGTTGGATTTGAGTAAACATTCTAGTTTCGTTCTAGGCTGGAGTTCATTTCGAGCTCTTCCTGCCCAGCTGCAAAGTATTTTTCTTTACATGATTACTTGAGAGGTGTGAATCTAAACAGCCCGTTTCTATATTTATATATCGACTGTGAAGTGGCTCTGATTTTGAGACTTAACACAATTCTGGCATTTCCGGGATTGCGAGTCATTTTAAAGTGTTGCAAAACCAGTTTAACTATTAACATCTAATTAAAGTAAACTACTGCAAGAGATCCATTTCCCATTTCCCACTTACCATTCCAATTTTCCTTTTTGAACATTTTCCATTTCCAGTGTCAAAGTTTTGCATGCAAAGTGAGGTGATGAGCACAGGATACCCATGAATATGCATGAGACTGCAGATTGCGAGGACCTCGGCACTTTTTGTTAATGACTTTTATAAAAGTATCCCCGCAACCCGCTCTGGCTTCCCCTTGAGTGAGCACGGTGGTCAAAGTGCAGTTTGGCGTTTAAAGCTGCTGTTTGCCGCTCAGGTTGAGAGTTCGTCTGCCACAAAGAGGGGCGCCCACAGCTGCTTGTTGCCACGGCAGCCTTCTGTTGCAAGTAAAAACTAAGTTTTATGCAAATTTCACATAACAACCAAGATAAACAAAAGCCAGACACACATCAACTTTTGCCAAGTTTTGAGCTTCATGTTTTAGATCCGGCACCCGTTCAAATTGGCTTCAACCCATTTTATACAGTTGTTCAAATTAAAAACATCAACAGACTGATAAACATATTGACTTATTTATTGTTTAAAACGTTACTAATTTTAGACATTTTAATTTTATGTATGTACACAAAAAAAATTCAATGTGTATTTTGGAAGATCAAACTAGATTTTACACAAAAGCAGCTTATCTTATTATTCAACAAATAAAATTTTCCAAAACTGAAAGTTGTTGCTTCCTTAAACGCAATGTTTTTTTTTTTTAATTTTAGGATACAACTTTTTTTATTTACAAAAAATTTGAATTTTTAATATGTGTATATTTGTATACACGAATTTCTACATTACCATTTTTAGTTTATTTAAAAATAATTTAATAAATTAATTTTTATTTGCAATTTTTCATTATGTTTTATAGAAGTATTGTTTTTGCTTTTCTACCTTTAGCTAAAAATAATAATAGAAAAATGACAAAAAAAAAAGGTAAAACGCCTTCATAATCTTGAGACCAGATAATGTTTGTATAAAAATTCTATATTATATTCATATTTTAGAAATATTTTTCTTTTCAACATTTATTCGTGTTATTTTACTGAACGTATTTTGCTTAATATTTGTAAATATTTCTTTTTTTTTAAATTGAATACATCTCGATAAAAGTGTAAGTTGTAAATAAATAAAACTATTTTTGTACTGCAAAGATACCATAAAAATCAAATCTAAATCAAATTTACATATGCTAAGCCAATTGAAAGCTGAGGTATATTCAAGTTGTGCTAATCTTCACTGGAATCACTTTTACTTAAAGTAGTTGTTGCTATTCCTTTTTGTTGGGGGGCGTTTGCTGGAGACGTTGAAGCAGTTGGAGAAGGTACAACGAGAGGCATCAGAGTGAGCTTGTCTTACTGCAGACAACAAAAATAAAACGCTGTTCTTCGTCTACTCGTCAGACAGACAGAAAGACAGACAGTCAGAAAGGCGGACGGGCGGACGGACGGCCTATGCAAATTTGTGTTGGCACAGGCAGGCGGCGGCAGTTGCTGCAGTGCGTCTTCAACTGGCAATTGACAATTGTTCAAAAAATGCAAATGGAAAATGCAGAGACACAAGCAACAGCAACAACAACAACAACAACATACAGTAATAACTCATGCATATGCGCTGAGCGGTAATGTTAAAGGCGTTGACATTGCCATTGCAATGACAGCGCGAGGATGTCTGCATTTTAGATAAGATATATATAAAGATAAAGCCAAAGGCAGCTGTGCATTCATTATCAACAGTCAGTGCAAATACGAGTGTACCAACAGCAATAAGAACAAATGAGGCGGAAAGCAAACAAAACAAAGAACAACAACAACAATTGATAAAAGCAACAACATTCTGACTTGACAGTTATGGCCAAAATGGGCAAAATTGTTCCATAAAATATGACCGGTAACAGATGAGCAGCCATTTTGCAAATGGGCAACAGATATAGATATAGGTATATATATATATAGATATATATATAGATATATATATATATATATACTAACTGTCAGTCAGTCGTTTTTTCTAATATCTGACTAGCTGTACAAATGTCTGCAGCGCTGCTATCTACACGCTGGCAGCTTCATCAAATATTTAGCATCAGACATTTGTACATATTGTAAAATGTAAATACGAAACGAACGTCGAAGTGGTGAGAACATATCTATATATGTATGTGTGTGTATCTGTGTATGCATAGAGTTACTATATGTGTGTGTAAGTATGTGTAAATAGAAACTACCCTCTTTCTACGCTGCTGCTGCTACTTGGGGAGGGGATGTGGGTGTTTGCAGCAGTGCCAATGACCAAGAACAACAACAGCCAAGCCAAAAGCAGAAGCAGCAGCAAAACCAAAAAAACAAAAGCAAAAGTAAAAGCATCGCCAGCCAAAAAGCCGGCAACAACAAACGCAACAGCAGTAACAATGCCAGCAGAGATGCCAGCAACAATTTGGATGCATCTCTGTTCAGGTGCGATGCGATCTAGTTGAGGGTTTAATAAGATAAAGATTAAAATAAATATATATATTAGTTATATTATATAATCTTTTTCACTTTAAACGGTCGAACTCCATAAATTCTGCACTTATTACATAAAACATTAACATATAAAATATATTATAAATAGGAGATATATTATATAAAAACACATATAAAAGTACAAAAAAATTATTCTTTGTATAAAGAATTTCTGTGTTTTATAATATATCGCAGAAAGAGAAGTTATAGTATAAAGATATATATTTAATTTGATTAATGGCACATACTTATATATAATATATAATATATAATATGCATAACATTTTGTTAAAAAATTCACGCTTTTATTTTTATTTCGTAACCAGCTTGTTTTCATTTATAGAATTTTCCTTGAAGCCTTTGTTATTCGCATTTGGGCATTAATACACTTTTAGGGCGCGCTTGGCGTAAAATAAGGCAATACCTTTATGACATAATAAAAAAATATATAAATACAATAGAAGACAGCTACTTGTGCATATAAAATATCACATTGCATTCAATAACAATCTCATTGCTAGCATATTCACTTGAAAGAGATCATATAAAAAACACACACTTGGGCGCAACAACATAGCAAGTCCGCTCCTGTTTGTGTGCCTGCTTGCTAGCGCCGAGTGCATGTGTCTGCGTGCATTTATCTCGTTTCGACTTGTTATGTTGCTTGACTGTTTGTCGACAGCGACGCCAGCGGCGACAGCGACCGAGAGTCAGCGGCAGCGGCAGCGACAGCGACAGCAACGTTTCAGAAACTTGTTTTCAACGTAGTTGGGTTTAGTTTACTTTGAGACGGCAACGCAGGTGGACGTGCGAGACGCATGACTAACGATAGAAAACGAACGTAAAACGGGCGCGTCAAGAACCGAGAAACATAGCGCGGCATTTTAAAAATATATGTGCAAACAAACAAACACACGCACACAATACCAACTACAGCAACAAAAACAACAACAACAAGTGAAGCGACCGCTTGCGTTTGGTTTTCATGACGCTTCGGGAACGCGTCAGGTAGTTTTTACGAAATAAATATTATCGTTTATTATTATTACGATTGTTGTTGTACTTCTGAGTTTAAGTTTTTTTTCGTGCGTTCTTCTCAAAAGTCCAAGCGAGCGTGTAAATATTTGTTAACAACTACAAAACACATAAACAACAACAACAACACGAGTAGAAAGTGCAGCTTCCCAAATAGAAGCGATTAACGGATACGTGTTTCTACTTTTTTTTCGGATTACTCATCTTCGGACAGGAGCAACGAACCAAAAGCGGCGACATTTTCACTGTCGCCTGTGCGCCACAACGGATCAGCCATCTCTCTCTCTCTGTCTATCTATCTTTCTCCCACTCTTCACACGAAATCGAAAACCAGTATCTGGAGCCAATGTATCTGTAAAATACAACAACAACCAAAAAAAAAAATAATAAAATAAAAAAAAAGCACCAGCGCATATTGGAATTTACTTAACACAGCAGCGATCTGTCAATTGGAATTGGAATTGTACTTGCTGTTAACTGGGCACATTTCTTTTGGCTTTAGGTAAGTACGAAAAACAGGCTGCGGCGCCTTTTTCCTCGAATTATAACACATGGGTTTTTCCAACCCTCCATCGTCTAATGATGTAGCTGACCCTTGCTGCTGCACACGTTTGCTACCTGTTTTCCAAAAAAAAAAAAAAAAGAAGAAAAATCTCCGCTGACCCTTCCGAGGCAAAGATTTCACCGCATATATCGACTCCAGCTACAAACTCCCAATTCCAAACACACTCGGATCGCCCAGTCTCAGATCGCAGTCCTCGGCTTACGCTTGTGCGTTTTTCTTAGCCACAGACAAGACTCTTGTCTTGGAGCCGGTTTTTACCTTGGCCAACAACAGCAACAACAACAACATCAATTCAATTTCTACTGGCTGAGTGAGTTTTGAGCTGTGATGAAGAACCTCAGCAGTCGCCACATCATTGGAGGCATCGACGACGAAGACTTCTGCCACAGACTGAGACTCAGGCTTCATCTTCAGTTTCAGCTTCTTTGCGTCGCATCTTTTCAAGCAGGTTTCTTGTGTTCTGCTGTTGTTGCTGTTTTCTTCTGCTTTTCGTTTTCGTTTTATGCTACTTAAAATATTTTGTGGCCAAGATTTATTTATTTTTTTTTGTGCTGATTTCTTAGCGTCTTCTTCTTGTTTATATACCCTTGCTGGATGCTTTATAAATATGTCAGGAAATGTGTGACACTTCAAGGCAAAGATAACAATTGAATATGTATTTAATTTTATTTTGAAGTATGCAAAATAAGTAAAAGTAAAAGAGTGAAAATATTAATAAATTGCCTTTAGAATTATTTAAATTAAATTCCAAACCTAAGGCAATTCCCATAAAAAGATATTCTGGACAAGTGTATTCAAAGTTCGTCAGTTGCTTAGATAACTGTAAATTCTTGTTTTTTATACGTAAACTATTTGGTTTTTTTTGTTGGACTTTTTGGCCAAGTAGGTGCATGGCCTTATTTACCCAGTTTTTAAAACGGCTATTGGCGATTTGGTTTTTGTGCTGATTCATAATTTTGTTTGGAATATTTTAGTCAAATATATGCCAGGCCAGATATATGCGATCGGGTTTCGAGCGGTCGGCACACCCATAACAAAATATATAAATGAAATAAATAAAATAAAAGAAGGTAGAAACTATAGCTAAAAATGTTCATTACCAGCATTTGAGTCACTGGTGAACAATGTGGCCAGCAACGCTTTGCAGGCATGACCGGATTATGGCCGGAACAAAACAATGCAAAACATAAAATGCAAAACTTGTTGCTAAACAACAACAACAAAATCAACAACAGCAGCCACTAACGAACAAATAAAATGCTTTTAAAAAAAGAGTCGTTTGTCTGCCATGTGCCTGACCAGGTGGGGCCCGCATTTTGTTATTGTGATTGTTTTTGTTGCTGTTGTTGTTGTTGTTGTTGTTGTTGTTCCTGTTGCTGGTCGAGTCAATAAAGCCGCTTACAGCCAAGGCAAAAATGTTAGCACAACACTTGAAGCAACTGTGTCAGCAGTCTGCAGTCGCTGTGTATTTAGCACACAGCTTTAAGATTAACCCAGTCTTGACCGTATTCCCTCAAAGAAGATGCCGCCCAAAGTCGACGTCTTTGGTTGTCTGGCAGCGATTAAGTCTAATTAAAGCTGACAGTTGTACGCATAAAATACTAGAATATAACCTAATCATGTGAGAAAAGTGAGAAAAAAGAGTAAGAGAGGGGGAGAGAGACATGAGAAGGAGAAGGGCAGCACCTAATTAAAGCATTGCAATTTTATCTGCCAGCTGCGTGGCCAATTAAAGCCAAAAATAGCAACAAGTTGGAGTAATCTAGTCGAAGTCGAATAGATACCCAGCACCAGCAAACAATCTTTAAATATTAACTACATAAATAATATAGAAATAAGGATAAATATTTTGAAACACACCTTTTACTCATAAATATTATTATTTAAATGATGCTCTATAAATACAGAGATAAATATTTAAATAATCAATATAAGCGATACGAGAGTGTCCAAGAAAATCAGTTGAATATCGATAGTTATCGATATTTATAATTGAGAGAGTTTTCGGCGAATTCTACTTAGTCGAAGAACACACAGATAGAAATCTCCTCTTCTCATGATTCTGATTAAAAATATAAGATCTTTCCTCGACTCCCGTGTTGTATAAATTCGCATAGCTTCATTATTTATTACCAACTCTTTTAATGGGCACACTTTTGACACTTTCGCCTGGAGGCAGCTGTAAAATTAACTCCAGGCACAATTACTTTTTTTTTTTTTTTTTTGTTGCAAGCACTCGCTGAATTTATTCGCATGCCTCAATGTTGACCGTTGTATGTATTAATTTAGAGAGAAAGATAGAGTGAGATAGAGAGAAAGAGAGGAAGAGGAAGTGGAAGTGGAAGAGGAAGAGGGATAGGCAGCGAGCTGTGAGAATGTTGAGATCTATGTTAGACCTCCTCCTGGCTGCTACGCACACATCGAGATACTTTCCGCTTGAATTCCGCATAATTTTCGCGAAACTCCTTGGCCGCATCCACATTGGCCGGCGACTCATCATTGGGATCGGCCAGCAGGGAGATCACTGACAGCAATATGGTCTCCACTGTGTGCACCGGCAACCAGCGCTCCTCGGCCTTCTCATAGCCATATCTATCATCGCCGGGCTCATGGAGTATCGAGATGCAAACATTGCCATTCTTCGCCACATTGGGATGCCAGATTTCCGTGACGAATTTCATGTGTGGCGGTAGCAGCGGGTACTCCTTGGGAAAAGTGAGATGTGCCTTAAAGAAGCCGCCCTCGTACATGGTATCCGGTGGCCCAATAATGAGCACTTCCCATTTAAAGATGTCATCATCGCTGATCAATCCGGCAGAGAAACCATTGACAGGATTGCTATGCATTTCAGCCAGTTGACGCTTCAGCAAAAGCGATGATTGTAATTCAGACATGTTTCGGGGCTCTTAAGATAAACGATAAAAGTTAAAATAATAATAGCCGATTTACCTTTGTTACTTACTGAAATTTTGCTAAAATTTATCTTTTTTTTTATTTTAAATTTTTATACCCTTTTACAGTGCTGAACGCTACGGCCAAGAAGCATCGACAATTCTCTCTTAATTTTCTATAATATCTATTAAATATTCAATTTCTGACAGTTCTAACAAGGGAAACTAAGAAATGTAGCCTGTTTATAAAAAACTATTTTCTTTTGCTTTTTCAATATTATTGAAAATTAAGTAGGGTATTAGAAAAATACAAAAATGTTTTGAACAAAAGATAGTAAATGTTTAAGGGATATAAATATAACTTTCATAAAGATAATATTTGCTTAACATTTTCTTTGATAGTTTTTTTAAATGCTTAAGAAAAGATAAATATTTTTGTGTTTTGTATATATTGCGTATAAGAAAACAATTTTTGCAATATAAAATTTATTTAATTATTTCACCAAATTTGTTTCAAACACAATAATTTTGTTTTTATAAACAGGAAAATTCGTTCTGTTATTAAAAGGTTAAGAGAACTTTTAAATATTATTTCTTAAATATAAACAACACTCTAAAATAAACATTAATTAAACGTGTGTTGACTTTTTTGCTTAAAGCGTAATTATGAATCTTTTTAGCATTGTTTCATAGGCCAATTAAATGCTTGAGTTGCAAGCGCTTTTGTTGAATAAATTTCAGCTTAAAAATTCTTTTGAAATGCCTCTTAACTGCTTCAGCCATTAGTCATATATTAGTTGTTAGGCCATTTTGCTGGTCTAGACCAAAAAACCACAAGATTGCCTTTCCTAAGCAACACACACGCAGCGAGTGTGCGTGTGTGTGTGTGTGAATTTGAATTATGAATGCTGCCGCACATTGTTGCAACTGCATTTATGTGCTGTTTTTGCCTTTTGGACTTTTGTAATTGTGCGCAATTGTTGGCACAGACTTTCAGTCCAACTACTCATGCAACTCATATGCCACATTTGTATCTCGTTCTTATGCTTTTCACACAATTTGCGGCTTTTTCTATTCTTTTTTTTCTGCATGCATTTGGAAATTGGCAGCCCTATCCCCCCCTGCTACCCTCCCCATATGTATATGTTTGCATGACCATCGCTAACTGAAATTATGTTGCCGCAAATGTGTGAATTGTTTAATGTGTTGTTAGCCAGTTTTGCCAGTCGGGCCCATTTTCATGCCATTTGCCCGTTGCCGGTTTTTCAAGTTTTTCATGTTGCAAATTTTCACCAAAAATTCCATGAAGCTTGCATGTGTGTGTGTGCAGTTTTAATAATATTTACCTGCCAACATCAACAACAACAACATGTTCAAATCCCATGGAGAGAGTCGACCCCACAGCAGCCAGAACAACATGATACTACTGAGAGCTTAGAGAACTATCTAAATCTAAGAACTAATAGGCGCACATGTATCTTTAAGATACTTTTGCAACGGCACCCGTTAAACATGTTTGGCCACAACATAGGACTGGCAGCTGCTGTTGCAGTTGTTGTTGTTGTTGCTGTTGCAGTTGTTGTTGCTGTCACTGATCTGACGACCCGTGGCATGCCCATTTAAGTGCCACATGTTCGGCACAAGCCACCAACAAATTATATACAATGTGCTGCAAGCCAAACGCTGCACAGAGAACTCAAATTTCCATTTCGTTAAAGTGTCGTGCGACCAACAAAAAAAATTGGAAGTGTTAATAAAAACGGCATTAAGTTAAATTGATTTTTATATAATCAACTTTAATGCGCCCACACGCATTAATATATACACTCAGAGAAAAAGAGATTTGATTTTCAAATTCGACTTTTTTTATTTTAATATTTTACACAAGAGAAATTTATTAATATTTTCAGGCATTGTTTTTGTAAATGTGAAATTTGTTAATGTAGAACTATTTTAGCATAATATTTAAAATTAAATCTTACTTGGAATATGATATTTTGATCATATCGGATGTACCCAAGCTCATAAAAAGTCCCGATGTATTCTAAAATAAAACAAACTACACTGAAATCAATAAAAGACGATCAACTATAAAATCTTACATTTATTTGATGATAACAACTGTTTTTTATTTAAAATACTTTAACGGTTGAATTAATTTTTTAAATTATTAAAGTACATAGTCTGAGCACTCAAATTTTAGAACTTATACGTTTTACAATTAATTAATTGACAAAATTATTTCTAATAATTATTTTCTACTTCACTCAAGTATTTTTTCGCTTATGAAAAATTATCGTTTTAAAACAATAATAATTTTTACTGATTATTTACTTATTATTTTACACATAGTAAAAAACTCTAAGTGTAAAACTCTCAGTGTACTCTATTGACAGTTAGACCCAGGCATCTTTCCGTTTGCTGTATTTGTTGTCGTTGTTGTTGTTCTGTTAGTTTTGGTGGGCGTGGACTCGCATGCGACAATTGCATTTCCGGCGTATCACGCGATTTTTGGTCTACCGGTCGCTGAGGCACTGAAGCTTTAAGGCCCACGCTCTTGAACTCTATTAACTGTCTGTCTGTTTGTCTGTCTGTCTGCCTGCCTACCTCACTGCTCTGGTGTTGAAATTAGTTCGGACTGCTATTTTATTTTATTTTTTTTTTGTGTGCAGGTGCATCGTTCAGTCGTCGCCGTTGGGTGCCCCACGCTGCTGCGTGCCGCAAATTGCTTGCTCATGTTCCCGACTTATCCAGCTGCCAGCTGTCGTTTGTCGATCAATGGAATTGATTGTGCTCTTTATTTCAACCACTCTCTCAGTCTCGCCCTCTCTTTCTTTCTCTCTCTCTTTGTTCTGTCATTGGTGGTTAGTTTGAGAACTGTCTGGCTGCTGGCAGCAACCTACCTGTTTCGATCAAAACTTATGTAATTTAATTCTTGAAAAAAAATATATAATTTTACCATAGCAACAGCTGTATTTAATTTGCTGCTCATAAAAAATATTTACCATTATAAATCATTTTTATTGCCTTGCTCTTTTCTTAAGTAAACACTTCAAAACTAAATATGCACATTAAAAAATAAAATTATTTGAAAATCAACAAAATTTTTCTAATATTTTCTAGCCACGCCGATATAGTGTTAATAACATTTGTCTTTATTTTCTTCCATTATCTTTGGGTACTTTTCATTAAATGTGACTTGACAAAATTTGATTTGTTTTTCCATCCTAATGAAACGAATGACCATTATTTTCAGCTTTAAATTGCTTGTAATGTTTGTTAATTTAACTGGTTAAGAGTAGTATGAAAGGGCTGTGTGAAAAGCCATCTGGTAAAAGCCGACATTACATTATTTTGGTAAGAAGTACTCGAATTTTGTAGACGTTCTCTTTGCGCTTCTTAAGCGAGTGACCAACAAAATTTTAACTTTTTTTTTTTTAAGTTTTGCAGAGAAAATCGCATTGCAAAGTTTTTCATTATTTATTATGTTTTCTTTTGCTGACCAACTTCCATAACGAAAAAGCGCTTGAAACTCAAAATGCGAAAAGAAATGCGAGCTTGCAGTAAAAAACCGGGGAAGAAAAAAATACATATTTCTGCAAGTTGCACATAATAAAATAGAACGTTAAAATGAAAATGTGCAACACAAAAACCTTGCTGCTCCGCGTGCAGCACATTTGAAATGTGTTTTATGCGTTTTGCCTGTTTTATAATTGAGCTGGTGGCCAAGACGGGTGTTTGGTGGAGCGCACTACTCCACAGTCCAGGTGGGGGCACATGCCAAGTGCCCAAGTTGAAGCTCTGGATTTGGAGTTCTAGTTGGAGCAGGAGTTTCAGTTCCGCTGATGTGCACTCATGTGCACTGAATGCGAAAAAAGTGTATTCTGCGCTGAAATGCGATATTACTTTATATATATATGTATATATAGTTTTTTTTTTCGATATGACCTGTATCATAAAAAAACTCAGTGAGCTGGGGTATCTTAGCTGTGCGCAAATAGACGCATTTCAATAATTGTGAAAGTTTTTAGCAGTTATGAAATATGATATTTCTTGCCTTCCCCAACTGTATCAATTGAAACCAGCCAATATTATACAATATTCAAGGCAAAGTGCGCTTTTTGAAAAAGTAAATTTATACAAATGATTACGCAATACACACAATTTGCACACAATTTAAATACACTTTATTATCTAAGCAAAGTTGAGCTAAAGTTTTTTGACTACTTTTTGTTAATTGCATTAATTATGTTCATTTAATTAGTTAATTGCATATGTTGAGATTAGGTAAACATTTGGTTGGTAATTACTTTTCAAAGCATTTTAAATTAAACAAAATTTTAATCAAAACCAAAAACATATTTTTATATTTTAAAAATGTATTTAGAATAAGCTAAGGAGATTCAAAGTTTTTAGGTATTTAATATGTGATTGGTATTTCATAGTTGGTCAGCTTAAATATATAAATATTTATTCCAACGAATTGTAATTATTATTTTAATAAAAACATAATAAAACCGTTGTTTGTGCTTACCTTTTTGAGCATTGAAATTCAGTTGCAGTAAAAAAAAAACAAGACTATGAAAGATCTGCAGAACTGGTGCACAGACAAAGTCCCCCAGTTGACGTTGTCGTCATCATGATTCTTATGACCGTCGGTGTGGGTCCTTAATGCACGTTTCCGTCAACTGTGCTCCAGTTCAGTTTTGTCCTCTTTCCCTTTTCCCTTTTCCCTTTTCCCTTTTTGGTTTTTTTCATTTTCATTTTTTTTTTCATTTCCAACTGGGCCGTGTTTATAAACTCATTTGGCTTTTCACGCGTGAGGCTTTAAAGTAATTTCTTGGCTCGAACCTTGGGTCAGTTAATAACTCAATTTGTCCTTTAGCGGGTTCTGTTTGCTGCTTTACGTAATTGATGTTACAGCATTCTCGAGTATTTCATAATAGTGGCTGTAAGCAATAAGCCACCTTGGAAGCTAGCCAAATGTGCCGTTAGACATCGTGCTTGGAGTTCATTTACTTTTTGAGGAAGAAAACTCTATGGAAAAGAAAAACCCCGTAAAGAACCAAACGGAAAAATGAGCAAAAGCCCACAAATGCCATTTGTAGTCGTTTATTTTTTATTGTTAATTTCTTGTTTTTTTTTTATTATTATTTCTTTTCATGGTTTTCTTTGTTTGTCTGTTTTTGTTTTCATATTTTGCCAGACCATTTCATTTAAAAAAAAAAACGCTTCGTCTGACGTTTTTTTTTTATTTGTCTTCTGCTTTTCTTTCGGGCGGGCTTGAAAAATCCAAGCTTGGCCCAAAAAGCGCTTATTAAATTTAATGACACCACGTTTGCTTGCGAAAAGCGTTTCGACTCCACTATTTTGTTATGCTCTTTGTTTTTTTTTTTGTTTTTTTTCCTTTACGAACTTTTTGTTGAACCTTAACTTATAGCTGATTTTTTAATGTCTGTTTTTTTATTCGGCTCTTATAGTGGGCCGCAGCGCATTGGGAGCATTGAGGCCATAATGGCACAGTCTTTACATTTAATTACGTGGCATGGTGGCCCTCTAAATGAACGCATAATTCATGAAATTGTTGCACAGCTTCAATTGCAATTGCTACCAGGTTTTTTTTTGTTTTATTTTTTATGATTATTTTTTAATAGAATTAAATGAAACCCCTTTTGTTGTGCGAGGAAATTGGTTTTTATGTTCAAGTTTTTTTTCACTTATAAAAATAGTTGTTGAAATAGATTTCAGGAAAGATTTTCAACATTAACTTTAATGAAGCAAAACTAAAGCTAAATCAAGGTTTAAGCCAAAAGTCAGGTTTAAGAACTGAATGCACGGATCAGCTTGAAAGGTGAAACGTTGGCTTGAACCGTAAACTGAGCCAACGACCATTTTCGTTGTGCTTTCAGCCTTGATTTATAAAGATAACAAAACAACAGATAATTATCTAGCCAATTAGTTTATATAAAGTATTTCCATGCAGCAGCTGCTATTTTTCCGTTTCATTTATGTCCATGACAAAGTGTCGCTGTTTGTATAAAATTGGGTTTTCATAATTATGGACTACAATTTATCGTGGCCAGTTAACACAGGCAGTGAAAGTAATTTAAAAATTTAAATTAATGCTTTCATCAACAATCAGCATGGGTGGGGAGAAAAGGGCCCGTTGGGCATTTAGACCCCTCTGGTTATGTGTTGGCAATTTGCAATTTCCCTGCAGAAAAGCAAAAATAAAAAGCAAAAAATGGAAGACGAAGTGAACGGGTGGAGAGAAGCCCCATCAGAGACATGGCTGAGTTGGTTATTATTCAACTGGTTTCTTAGTATGCCAAAGATGCATTACACTCGACTCCCTGGCGTTGGTGGGTTGAGGTTTTGAATTTTTATTGCCCGCTCTCGCTGAACTTCGAGTAACCAAACAAAACAAAACAAACCAAACCGAAAAAAAAGTGAAATTCACTTTCAGTGTACAAAGTTAATGAACTAAATAACACAAAGCCAGGGAGCAGGGGCAGAGCAGGGGCAGAGCAGAGGCGAGCAGATCAGCACCAGCAAAATACGCCCAACAGGAAGCAACATTTGGTAATATTAGCACTGTCCAAAGCAAAAAAAAAAAAAAATAAAATGAAATAAAAAAAATATGGTAATTTTTTCTTCTGGTTTCCCAGCAGCGTCAACTTTATGATATGAATTCATTTCACGGAAGGGGTTTTCTAGCTGCACACTTGGACAGTGAGTTGGAATTGCTGTCAAGATTTGTTTGCGTGCCCACAAATTGTTGACTTTTATTCACACAATTACAGACAGTCACTATTTGCATTTGTAGTTACACAGCAAAAAAAAATAAAATAAAAATAATAAAGAAATCTAAGGTTTCGCGCAGAGAAAATTACTATATTTAACAAGATTGTCTATAATTTTTGAGCATCTTTTTAGAAGTGAGATGAAGTCGCTTTGAATATTGAAATTTCAGATTTTGATGATTGAATCCGAGAATTTAGAGAATTATTTAAAAAAAATAAGTTTTAATAAAAATATTCTACAAATCGAACTTGAAATTTCGTGAGGACAAGCTGCTGAAAATGTAATATTAAAAAATAAAAAAAAAAAATTAAATCTGCTACGAATTAAATTTGAAGTTCTGAGTAGCACTTGGTTGAAATTAAGGAATAGGATCCCTCATTGAGTACTACTATTTTTTTTTTGCTGTGTACCTTTCATTAACCTTCCCTTAGAAGGGCAGTCAAGCATTTCGAGCGTCCACCTGTAAACAATTAAGAGTCTCGAGCCCTTTCCATTGCCTTCGAGCGAACAACAAGTGCAGCTTCTACAATTCCTAGAGAATGGACAACTTTGCATCTTGGACTAATTAAGTTTCTTTTGACAAATGCCCATTCGGCACACAAAGCGCCGTCTCAGTTTTGTCTTTTGTCTTTTCAATTAGCATTTTAATATATTAAACATAAAGTGGACAACGCTGTAGATCGTTTGACCATAAATTATTCAAAACTCGACTTTGTTGCTTTCATTTGTCGCTGTATTTGTTATTCGAATGTGACGCAGCTGAGTTGGCTAAAACGATGGCTAACACTGAAACTGAGGCCTCAACGGTCTCGTAAGCCCTGTGGGAATGTCTCGTCTCGAAGAAGTCATAAAAATAACAGTTGAGCGGAAATCAACATTGATACAAAGCGCTTAACCAGGCGCCCATTCGAGTGGAGCATCCAAGTGGTAAACATTGACTTGGTCGGTGTTTTTTTTTTTTTTTTTTTTTTTTTTTTTACTGAGGCACTTTTAAATCTTGTGATGTAGATAAGATGAGATGGTTCGGATGAGATTTCAGCAGCAATTGAGCTATTCACTGTCAGGTGCATTTACCAAAAGCTGATTATGTTGCCCCACATAGCCGCAGCCGATAGATGACTGTGCGGAATTGGGCTAATATCAGATTTGTTTCAAATATGCACAGTTAACTGTTGGCATCTCTAATACTGATTAAGTCTTATAAATTCTGACAACAATGTTGTTATTAAGGTGTGTGTTATAATATATCAAAACTACTCTTTGTAGATATGACCTACTCTATATGATATTTTTGACTTTGCTTAACCAATCTTGTGTCAAAATTTAGAGCACTTGACATATATATAAGTTGTAATTTTGATGTATCCATTTTTAAAGAATTATTTAGAATTGAGAGATCTTGGCTGGTTTTGCAACTTATTCATATAATTCATTGGGTTTTTGAATGTAATTTTTTTATTATGAAACTATTTTCTTAGTAGTTTTTACAGTATGAAATATATTATTAATGCTTCACATTTTTATATTTAAATATATAAATATAAAACTATCTTTGCATATGAATCGATTTTAATCGATGACAGTTAACATGAAAATTAAATCATATTTAAGTTTATATTAAAAATGTAATTCATCTAGCTCTTTAAGGCTCTGAGATCGATTCTGCTCAAGAATATATACCCTTTATATTGCCGCAGTTGCTTTCTTCTACCTGTTACATACATTTTGCAGAGCTTCATTATAAAAAGATTCCCATTGATTGGATTCAATCCAGGTTAAGAACAAGTATTGATTTGATTATTAAATGCATTTACGTAGACGTATTTATCTTTTCATCCGTCTTTGTGCTTTAAGCCCGGCTCACACAGAGCCAGTTGCACTCACTTTAATTAATCTTATCTGAAGGCAGCTTCCTTTGCTTGTGTCTCTATCGATTTTTATCATTTTAACCTGCATTTCCTGCCCTCAGGGGCAGTACGTTCCATTTCGCTACTCTCGGCTAGTGGCACGCAGTACGCGCAGCTTGCTACTTGCTACTTGCAACTTGCAACTTGTTGAAACGAGAGTAAAAATGTGCCAATTTTGTACATGGTGTAAATGCAATTTATATATGTGTGTGTGCAACTAAAGAACGAGAAAACAAGGCAAGGGACACGGCCACTTTATCACGCAGCGTTGGCCAAGCGTGATCCGACTTGGTTTCCATGCGTGTCTTCTTCTTCTTCTTATGTTCATGCTGTTGCTTGTTGGCAATATTATTATTATTATTATTGTTGTATTTGCTTTACTTCTCCTTGCGAATGCAACTAAGCGGCAACAGTCGGCGGCAACATGCCCCCATGCCCCCCTCCGGTTAGCAGTCGCGACAGCATTCTGTAATCTATTGTTCTCAGGCAGCGCGTGCTTGTGCCAGATTAATGCACCGAGTACCAGACTGGATGACGTACACTTGAAGAAAAATTATGTGCTAACTATTTATACTGCTTTAATTGATTGTTTATTAATAATGCTTAAAGTGTGCAAATTAACTCAAAATATTCATGGTTTGAATTAAAATTCTTGGTTTAAGCTGAGTTGATTTTAATACATAAAAAATATATTTCATATTTCAACCAATCACACCTTAAAGTTACCAAAAATTTACACTTTTAAAAAATATTCTTAGTATGAACAAAAATGCTTGGCTTAAGTTGCGATGATTTCAATATATATTTTAGAAATTGCTCAAGATAAAAAATAAATTTCTTATTTAAATGAATCAGAGCTCTGAGCAATCAAATATTTGCAATTACACAAAATATTCATGATATAAATTAAATTTCCTGGTTTAAGCTAAGCTGATTTCAATATTTCTTTTAGAAATTACTTCAGTTAAAAAAATAAATTTCATGTTCCAATTAAATACAGCTTTCAGTTGTCTAATATTTGCACAAATAAAAATTATTTAAGGAAGAATTAAAATTCTGGGTTCAAGCTGAGATGATTTCGGTATATCTTAAAAAAATTGCTTAAGTTCGAAATTAATTTTCATTTTCCAATTAAACACAATTTTCAGTTGCCAAATGTATACACATATAAAAATTATTGAGGGAAGAATGGAAATTCTTTACCTAAGCTGAGATGATATCAAAATATATTTTAGAAATTTCTTAAGATAAATTTCGTATTCCAACTAGTCTAAACTATTTTTCCTAATCCCAAAATGAAGGCATCGTAATTTCAAAATTTTCTTGATATGCAATTTATTCTCTGGTCTATTTCGACAAATTGTCGATTATTTGTTTCTTTAAGTGTACAAAAAGGGGGAAAAATGGAAGCAACTACAGCTGCAGCTGTAGCTGTACTGCGCCGGAGGTTTCGATTTCAATTTGAGGCGGATGCTCGGTTTAATTGCGAGCGTGCTCATTTGTAATTCATAGAAGCAGCGTGTTGCCAGCGTCTCGGGTTGCCCGGCAAAGTGTTGTTGAACTTGGAGGTCAAACGAGATGAAAATCAATCGCAGTTGCCCAAATGGAAATTGAAAGGCAATCGCCTTGTTAACAGTTCACTGGCCGCCAAACAGCCAACAGCCAATTGCACTTGACACTGCAACTGCAACTGCAACTGGAACTGGCAGTGGCACTGCAACATCAACTGCACAAACTGGCTCGATTACTTATTATTGAATAGTGGAGACACTGGCCACAGCACACACACTTTCACTGTTGCAGCTGGAAGCTGTGGCATCTGAAAGCTGGCCAAGTTGACCAGCGCGGGCCAACACGTCCTCTGCTTGGTCGAAAGCGTGTAGCCAAAGTTTAATTGAATCTGCTCGGTGGGCCAAATACAATACGCGAACAATTCACATTTATAAATATTAGCAGTGGTCGCAGTTTATAATTGGCAACATACAATTGGCTGTGCAGCGTATGGCAACTTTCAAAACTTGGCCATTTCTTTGGGCCATTTGAAAGTTATTGGCCAACTCTGTTGACTTGCCTAATATAATTTCAGTTTTGATAACTTTGTTCAATGTGCAAACTGCTACATTTAAATATAGCATTCGAATAATTAAATTTACTGAACTTTGATTTATTAATGCTACAGTAATTTGTGTGTATATATATATAGTATATAGTATCGTATTCTAGCCGATAAATGCACGAATCTGTCGTATTTCCTCCTAAATTCATTATTTGCTTATATTTTAATCAACTAAAAATCAGGCTTAAATTAACCAAATGCCCGCATTATTTCACTTCTTTTTTACACAATTACAGCATACCCCATTTGCAACTTTCCATATTTCGAGGGTATTCACAAAACTTGAAGGTATGCAAGTTTTGGCCAGCAAGCTTAACTTATTCTGTGTGGCTGCAGTTTGAGGCCAAAAACTTTGAGCTGACTTCACTTAGCCGCGTCAAAATCAATATGAAACGCACCTCAAAAACTACGCACAAAGTTTTGGGCGGGGCGTGGCTGGCATTTTGACATTTTTGGGGCGTGTCATGCTGCAGCAAGCAAAAAGCTGTTGTTGCTTTTCGGGTTGTAACGGCCAATTTGTGACAACAAATTGGGTCAACATAATATGTACAATTATTTGTTTTTGTTGCTTTCATTGTTGTTTCAAAAACTGCAGCAAGAGACAGCAACGACACCTCCCTCGTAACCCCGCTGCCCGCCCCCCCTTTGCCCATCAGCCAACCCAACCAGGTCGACAACATTGATTTTGGGCTTTAAGCGAGTGAAAATAAAACTCGTTTGCGGGCGCCTGATGTAACTGAGATTTTGGGTGCTGCTTGCAACAGAGTTTACAACGAGTTTAGCCGCATAAAAAAAAAATCAAATAAAACCCTTGAGCACACATGGGAATGCGACACACACATCAGTGTGTGTTGTGTGTGTTGTGTGTGTTTGTGTGTCGCACATGTGTGTGCGCTGCGACTTTCCATTTGCACAGATTTTCATTTCCACATTTCACATTGGGCGATTTCAATATGTAAACGGATAAAATTTCGTCTCGTCTCGTTTTGCGTATCCCAAATGGGATTTGAGCTTATAAATATTGACTGCCATTGAGTCCCCACAAACTTCCATTTCCTTCCAACACTTTCTATCCCTCCATACACTGAGAAAACACACACACACGTCTCGGCTCATTGCACTCATCCACATTTATTTTAATGTTTAAAACACGTCGCATTTTCAAACTTGAATTAAATAAATTCATCTCAGTTTCAGGCAGGAAGAAAAAGTATTACTTTTTATGTGCAGCAGCTGGTAAAAGTAATTGAAAAGGTGCCAATTTGTTCAAACAGAGCAAATTTTGTTTTTTAGATTTTTTTTTTATTTGTAATAATAGTTTAAACATATTTTTTTTTAAACGAATTTTATTAATCGGAATTCATTTTTCAAAACATTATTTTTCTAGGCATTTTTCAAATTAATCTGCTCAACTTTCTTCAAACAATATTTTATTTTTTTAAAACGTTCTCCTTTTCTCTCAGTGTATGCTTTCTATGCCCTCTACAAATAATACTTTTTCTATACATTTACGCATAGCAGTTTTTCCTTTTTTTTTTTTTTTTTCTTTTTTGGGGCTGCCATGACAAATCGTTGTTGCAGTTGCAGAAGCAGAAGTTTGATCGATTCGCTGCAGTTCTCATATGCCCCTTTGCAGCTTTCAACAAATTGTAACAGTTGCGGTTGGTTTGCCTATGTTCCCCCGCCCCCTCACATGCACCACCCCTTTGGGGTTGGTTTTTTTTGTGTTTGTTGCTTCACTGGGCAAACATAATGCCCATTTTGGGGGGCAGGGCATCGCATCGCTTGGTTAAATGTCGGAAATGCTTTTTGTCTGTTGTAGAACGCGCCGCAGGGAGAAAGGGGGTAAAATGTCGCTCGTCGCTTTAAATTATTAAGTTGTTTGTTAAATTCATTTAGGCATCGATGAACTCGCTGCGCATCATCATAGAAATCTAGAAATTTGGAGTGCTCCACATTTTTGTAATATTTCAAAATGTTGTGTTGCTGCTTATCAGCTGTGGCACAGTTTTTTTCATTTATTCTTGGCGCATGTTGATAAGTCAATGTGCATGTTGCAAGCATCAAAATGATGACAGGAATTTGCCTCAGATTGCTAAACATGCAGTCAAACAACTGTTGTTGTTGTTGTTGTTGTTACGCTGGGCAATTTACTGCCAAATTGCCGCCAACTCTCGGAGGCGCCGCAATTGCAAACTGATGCTAAGCAGTTCGTGTTGCAGTCTCCAGCAATGTCGGCATCGCATGACAAATGACTGCCACGGACAAGTGGCAGCAACTTTAGATGCCCTCTCAACTTCGCTAACCAGTTGGTTTTTTCTCGTGTTTTTTTTGTCTCTTTTTCTGATTTTGCTTTTACTTTTCAAGTAGCAATTTTCCTCAGCTATTTAGCAATGCAATTTTTAGAGGGTATTTTGGTGATGTGGATTAGTTAATCCAATTAATTTTATTTTTTATTAGCACAAAAATATAAATTTTGTTGAATTAAATATTTTAGAAAGTAAGTTCTTATTGGGAACAATTTTATATAGAATTTCGACAGCTATTTTCACACCCCTAAAAAGCATTTTAATATATTTTTATATTTAATTTATAGGGCATCTTTTGGCCATGCACTCTTCACAACAGCTGCTCAGCTGGCTCAAATTGCAGCTGTGCAAATTTAAAGTTTAAGTGTCGTAATTTTTGGTACCTATTTTTTGCTATTTTTGTGATTTTTGCCGTTGATTTGTCGCTGGCATTTGGTGAGCTTCATTTATTTGAGTGTAATGCGACTTTCTCGCATTTGTGTTGAGCAAGGGAAATGGTTTAAAAAAAAAAAAAAATGCTGATTACCAGCAATAACTTGTGATTTTTTCTCATTTTTTTGTTCTTACCAATTTGCTGCTGTCGACATTAATGTAATTCAAAGCCCTGACAAAATGTGCTGGTCAAGCATTAAATTGCTTAATAAAGCGTGGCACATGAATAAAACGGAAAAATACTTGATGTGGCTTAGCCTTAAGTTAGCAGGTATAATGCCAGTCCACTCCGCACCCCCCCTGCCAAACTAAGCAGTTTAGTTGCGACACTTGAGCTGAGTTGGCTGCACGAACTGAGCGACGATCATTAAAATCGATCAGCGGATCGAATCCAGCTTCGGTGCAGGTGCCCAACTCCATAGATTGTGCAAGAGTCTCCGACTCAAAACCCGTATAGTCAACTAAAAGAGCACAAAAAAAAAAGAAAAAAATTTAAAACATTTTGCTAGATTGTTGGCACATTACGTATGCGCCACGTTGTCGCCATAAAAATAAAAAAAAATACTAATAAAAATGTCATTGAAATGGAAAGCTAACAATTTAATAGCACACAGCATGCGACACATTCGCAGAAATTCTAAGCACAGCAGTGCATAAAAAAAATAGCAAACTAGAAAACAAAAAACAACCTAATTGCAAATGCAAAAAAATTCGAAACAAACAGCAACAACAACAATAACAACAACAACAAAATATGTTGCTGTTCATTTGGCTGCCAAGTTTGCCGGCATTTTGAGAGTGTTACGCGACTTTGAGCGCTCTAATTGTGCGCTTGTTTGGCTTATATACATGCATAAGCTACTATGTATACACAACAGCAACAACAACAACAACAACAACAACAACAACAAAGCGACATGCAACAGCGCCCAGGCGTTGAACGTTTAGCAGCGCTGAAAACACAAAAAAAAAACTCATGAAAAAATGATTTAAAGCATGTCGAAACTTCAATACACTTTTCAATTTACAGTGTAGTTTTTTCAGTTGAAATAACTTTGCTTAAAATATTTTAGTTTTTTGTTTTAAAAACATGTAATATTTATTATTATTTACACTTAACTGTTTTCAGTTATGTTTTGGTAATTAAATTTTGGTTGTGTTTTGCAACAGTTCGAAGCAACTTGAGAATAAAGATTTCTGATTTCTGATCTAAAAATATATATTTTTTTTCTATCGACGTATATATTTATCTTTTATATGTTACATATTTTTCTATGTGTTTATTCATATTTTATATGTATACGACTCAATTGCTTAATATAATTTGCATCAGTTTTGTGATTATTCAAAAAAGGTACAAAAAAATTCTCATCAAAAAATCCAATTTTATCTTTTATTATATATTTATATAAAGAAAGATCTTTATCATAAAAACTTAAATTATTATTTGACACAGTTGCTTTTATATAATAATAATAAGAATCGTTTTTATTTATGTGGTTCAAGTTTCATTGACAAATTTGTTATTTAAATAGATAGTTAAAAAAAAATAGACATGCTCTATATTTATCTGTGTAAATATATAAATTTTTTGAATTCATAAAACACACATAATTAAGCAGGCAACTGGCAATTAAGACATTTCCTCTCTTATTAATGACAAACCAAACAATGCAGTTTATATACTATATTTAACTAGAGTAGCAAACAATAGCAAAAAAATGAGAAAAAAAAAATAACAATTGTAATGTTTGCTATTAAGTGGTGTGGAAATGCGTAGGAAATTATGATATAATCATATGCAGAGAATGGGCGAGCTACATACATATATATATATGTAGATAAATACATATATAAAATGCATGGAGCTGTTTTCAAGATCAAGTTCAAGTTTAGTGGCATGCAATGATTTATGCCACATTATGAGAATTGACTTTTGTTGCAGGTAGCACGACGACAATTGCATTTGATGGGAAACTTGGTATTGGCATTTTCACAAAAGTGCTTTCAGGTTCAGGTTAAATGGCAACAAAAAATAGAAGAAAAAAAAAAAACCTTGATGTGATTGGCAATTTGCCAAAGAGGAGCACAAATGGCAAAAAGTGTCTAGAGGCGAAAAATCACCTTTTGACCCACTTTCAGAGACAGACAGCCAACCAACTCTGTCTTCGTGTGATTGTGCATAATGTGAAAATAATGTTGCCTTTGATTGATGCCCATCGCTGAAGACGACACAATTCCCAACCGCAACAAGCGACAAATCAATCGTGTTGATTGTGTCTCTCAAATGCAAATGCACTCAGAGAAAAATCCACAGAGAGTGCATATATAAAAAAAAAAGTACAAAAAGTGCTCAACTTTTGCAAAAGAAATTTTTTTTTCCACTTGAGTTGAGTAAAGTTTTTGAGTATTCTTTATTTAAAACTCAATATTTTCGCTGAGTGTGTGAATGTAGTTGTGCAGTGCTTGTTGCTTGTGGCGAACGGAAGTCAAGCGCAATTTGTGAACGCAAATCGAACAATTTACGTTTTACGGTTTTACTGCCAACGGGCCTAATGTCAGCAGTTTTATACCAATTGAGAACGGCAAAACAAAATGTCAAATGCGAATACCGTTTTGCGGTTTGTTGGCGTTTCTCTCAGCCAGAACGTGACTTTTGCATTAAGCCAGAGCTTTAAATGAGTTTTATTCCGTTGCTGGAAGCTGCAGCTTTAAGTGTGTCATTTGTTGGCAAAAGGCTACAAAATGTTGGCGGGTTTTCTATGGTGGGTGTGGCATAAGGCACTGAGCCATATTTTACGCATAGTTAAACACAAGTGCAAAGCAACGCATAAACACACACACACACATGTACGCACACACCCCCTCACACACACCCTCACACACACCCCCTCACACACACCCCCTCACACTCACACACAGCTACCTCTCGTACTTAATTATGCATTAGGCTGACTGCATTGACAACGCCGCAAACTATGCAAAGTTCAACGAACTTCTCACTTGATGAAGGATGTGCTTGGTGTGTAAAGTTTTGAGGGCTTGTCCACACCTTAGCCGCCAGCAGGCAGGCGGCCATCTTCATTAGGGCCACAACGACAATCAATTGCCACCTGAAAACGACAGCCACGTGGCCAACCAGACCAACCAGACCAACAGACTCAGCAGCAGGCAGCAGCCATGTAATTGGCGTTCAACCTGAATGTGGCGCGTCAATGGTGCATGAAGCAAAACTGTGGGCCAAATCGAAGACTTTTTAGCCAAAACATGTGAACAATTTTATAGTTCAGGCTAATGCAAAAAAGAAGCAGTCATCGTCTACTAATTTAAACATTTCGACTACTCATTTGCTGATTTGTAATCTGAATTTTTTTTTTATATATTTTAAAGTTAGTTTTTATGGAATTTTAGCAAAAGTGGTTTAGCTGTGCAAATGTAGACACTATAAATAAATTGATAGCAAGATGTTAAGCGAAATACTTACATTTTTAAGTAGGAATAAAATTGTTATTTAATTGGTAGATAAAAGGAACTTGTTGGTAAGAAAAAATTTAAGTTGTTAACTGATTGGTTAAATTGCTAGAGAAATAAGGCAGTGCATTTTTTTCTAGGAATAGTAGTAAAAAGGGAGTTAATCTGGTTGAATCTGTAGAATCTTCTTTTAAATATTAAATTAATATGCTCAATTTTTTGGGAAAGTCAGCTGCAGAAGTGTTGCACTACGATATGTTTGGCACTCAATTTAAAAATTTGAGAATATTAAATTTAAGCTACATAATTAATCAATTTAAAGCTAAGCTTTTTAAATAATGAGCCAATATATCAAGCCTATCAAATATATCATAAATTATGTATTTTTTATTATAAAAAAAAAAAATGCACAGCATTAATAAGAAATTAGAAAATTAAACAATTTAAAAAAAATAACACAAATTTTGATTTATTTTATTCATTTTTTTCCGACAATATTTTTTAAAAACATATTTTGCAAGAAAAAGTAGCCCGATTTGCACATTGTGCCACGCGTGGTGGAAAGGGGCAAGTGGATGCACTTGAGTACACCAGCGGTAATGCTAAAGCAGGGTTAAATGTGGAAGAGGGGGTGGGGGATGTGGGGTGGCAGTTGGACAGCAATTGATGTGCCTAAGCCACGCATGTGGCCACTCTTTGTGGCATTCAATTGAATTTATAGACCGGGCTTGCAGCGCTTGTTGTTGCTATAATGAATCACTGTGTGTGTGTGTGTGTATGTGTGTGTATGTTTGTGTGTGTGCAAGCTGTTTGCCAAATTTATATTGCCTACATTTGCGGGCAGGCGAACTGAGCTGCTTGCAATTGATTTTGTTTTGCTTTTGAGTTGTTGTTGTTGTTGTTGTTGCACTGCTGCCCGCATAAAGCTTGCAACAAGCAAAACAACAACCAGATTGTCTCTCGAGACTGCATGCTTCGTTGCACACACACACACACACACATACACACACACACATATAGACTGAAGTATGAAAGTATCCTGGGCATCGCACGAGCGCCTTGTTTATTGAATTTGGTTTGCCTTTATGCAACTCTGCCACTGCCACTGTTAATGCCACTAACAGTGACTGCAATTGAGGATGTAATTTTTGCATGTCTCCGGCATTAAATTTGCGCCTCGTTACGGCCACTGTTGGCTTGGCTTTGGGGGCAATTAGGGCTATGACATTCCGCTCTAAATCTTTTGCACACTTTTTGCTAATTGTTTTCAATTGCACAATGAGAGAGAAATGTGTAAAAAGTAATTGCATTTTGATGGGGGGGGGGGGGGGGGGCACAGGCCTGTGCTGGCTAATTACCATTGGCAAAAATATATTCAATTGCAAAATTGTTTTCACATTTTTGCCAAATTACTTGATTGGCTTTTGGGCTGATTATGGTCATTTTTGCAGTTCTCTAATCGATGAAATTCACTTTAATTTGTGCCACATCAACTTTAACTAACTTGTTCTCGTTTGTATTAAGTTTTTTTTAACTGATAATCTTCTTCAAAATAATCACTTTAGTTGGCCCTAACTAGTTGAGCAAGTTTGGATTAATCTTTAAGCACTTCACATATGCATTTTGCTTGGCTCACGTTCCGTTCCAGGTTTACCTGATTTTTTTCGTGGAAAAATGTGAAAAGTTTGTTACACATTTCCACCATTTCTATTTCTCCGTACTGGCCACTTCACTTGACCAGCATGTTAACTGTATCATACACGTTTTGTGGTAGTTAAACAAAGCTGTATCTTTTCCAAAAGTTAACCGACCAACAACCAATGGCCAATTCAGCGAGGTGCAAGTAAATGCATTTCCATGGAAATGTTTGCCACAGTTTGTGTCGTGTGTTGCATATGGAATCCAATGCAAAGCAATTCCGCACCCAATTCAAAATACAAATGCAAACTGAAATACGTTTCGACTTGGACTTGGATAGTAGTATTTGAAACGCGTATTTTGTCGTTTCTGGCATTTGGTTGCACGTGACTTGTGTGACTAAAATTGCTTCATTCAACGCAGCCCCTTTGGCACTGCCGCCACAGGGGGGGAGGTGCATGCCGTGCTGTGGCATTGTTTTGTGTGTAAGTGGAAGCCAAGCTGGGGGTTTCAGCCTTTTGCCTTTTGCCCATATTCGTGGTGTTTGTTGCACGATGTTGTAGTAGTTGTTGTTGTTTGTTTGTTTGTTGTTATAGGCTTTTAATTGACATACGCACGATTCCTCAGCGGAGTTCTTTCAATGTTTTTTTTTACCCCAGCTGCATACCAATGGCGCTCTGCCAGCCACTCCGCCACTCACTTGGTCTAATCGCTCTCCCTTCTCTTTTGCAGCTATGCTAATGATGACTGACCAGCAGCAGCAGCAGCGGCAACACAACCAGCAGCAGCAGCAGAAGCCACGCAGCGCATAAAATTTATTGACCATATATTGATACCCAGATATATATAAATATATTGGCCCCAAAAGGTGAGTTGACTTGACTTATTGCCCTGCTAACTTTAGATAATTGCTCTCACATGAGCTACAAATGATAATTAGACAGACAACAACAACAACAACAACAACAACAAAAAGCGCGTGATTTTCGATTATAGATATTAACACAAATTTTTATGGCCTTTTACCTTTTTATAGTTTAATTAACTGCTGAGTTAAACTCTTTTTAAAGCCTATTTTACACCATATATATATTTAGTAGTAAGTATTAAATTAAAAAAAAGAAAAAAAACTCAAAGCATTTGCTATTAGAAATGCCATTTTATGTATTCAGAAAGTTGTTGCGCATAAAAAACTTGACTTTAAGCCAGCCATTTGGTTTTTTTGTGCTGTGTGCAAACTCTCAAAGCCATTTTCATTAGCTAAACATTGGTCGGAGAACATCAATTGGATTGCAGTGCTGAGCTTTGCCCCGAGGTGCCCAACAACAAAAACAACTCCAGCAACAACTCAAACAACTCACACAACAACAACATAATCATCATTGTTTATGGAGGTAAATATGTATGTGTTGTGCAGTTGTTATGCTGCCGGTGTTTTTGCTAGCTTCTTGGGTTAAATTAGAAATAAAAGCTCTTTTTCTTAATGCATAACACACACGCACACACAAATAAACAGCTAAACTTAAAGCTTTATTTGAGTGCAAAGTTCGAGTTAAAATTTACACACGCTTCGTATGCGCTATATTTACTGTAAACTGCAACTGTTTTGACAACCCGCGCAGCTTTCAAGAGCTTTCACTCAAACGAGCTTTCGCTCAGTTTTGTGCTCCTGCTTTGGCGAGTGTCCTTTTTTGCCGAGCACACCGAAACGAAACGCAACGCAACGAAGCGATTTTTCCTGCAGTCTCCTCACGAATCTCGCCAGCAGCGGCTGCCCAGAAACCGAACAGCGGACGGTTGGCAACGCGCGTGTTTTTGGTTGGCAACTCACAAAAAAAAAAATAACAGAGAAGAAAAAAAACTAGAAAATATTTGATGAAAAAAGACAAATAGAAAATAACGGGCAGGCAGGCAGGCAGACAAAGTTAGTGTGGCCATTTCTATGGGGGTGTACCGTTTTTGCGCTACCACAACGCGTACTATAAAACCAATAAGAATATGAATTAGAAATATTTCTGTGTTTCTATGTGTGTGTGTGTGTGTGTGTGTGCGTGCTGTGTTATGTAAAGCTTGCAGCAGTATTCGCATTTATATCGAGATTAACAAAAAAAAAATAATAAAATGGAATAAATAAAAACCGAAAGCACAAAAATCCCCACGTCGCGCCCTGTGAGAGTGAAAATATATTCCTGTGTGAGACGCGACGCTGCCTCGTTGTTATCGTTCCCTGCTGCTGCTGTTGTGGTTCTTGTTGTTGATGTTGTTGTTGTTGTTGTTGTTGTTCCTGCTGCTGCTGCTTCTGTTGTTGTTGTTGTCGTCTTTTGCTGATTGCGCACACGTATATTATGTAAATTATTATGTGCCAGGCAGCCAACGAGGCAACGAGCCAAGACTTCGTCGCATTTTACCGAGCACTGCCCCAAAGTCCATGTCCAAATTCCACGTTCGCCCAGCCAGCCAGCCAGCCAACTATTCCATATTCACGTCCACCATTCACGGTTTTATGTCGTCATCGTTCAGTGGCCACAATATCAAAAGTTTAGCGCCTAACAGCGACTCAAAAGCGCCCAAAATTCACATCTGTCTAGATGCCCTCTACACACATCTCCACTCCACTCTACTCCATCCCTTTGGATTGGATGTCCTTGTACACTTTGCAAATATATTTTGAACGTTAATCACAGGCAAAGTTTGCCAAAATCCCCCTCGGATTGTTAATAAAAGTGGGTTTCTGGCTATAGCGAAATTTATTCAGTTAAATATTTAATGCGCTTCAAGTTGAGCACGATTTATTTTATACTTATATCAATCATTAATTATTTATTTTATTTAGCTATATAGCTATTATTTATTATACAGAAATTCTTGAGTTAGTCCGAACTAATGTCAAATTATAATTTTTGTATAACTAAATATAAAATTTTAAAATTTGTTTGTATTGTTTATTCAACAATTCTTCTTAATACTTGATTAATTATTGATTCCACATTTAAGGCACAAATAGAAGAGAATTTCGTTGTAATAATTTTTCCGAGTGTAGTTCGTCAAATTTCATGTGTTGGCCTTCTCATTGTGTGTTGCTTTTGGCCCACACGTCTCTTGGCGTTTATTTTTGGCTGGGATGCGCGAAAGACGCGTTTCATTCTTATCTGTGTACACCTGAGTCTCTTGAGTGGGTGTGCGTGTGCGTGTGCGTGTGTGCTTGAACAAAGCAGAGTGTGCCGCACATACAACACAAGGACTGACTGACTGACTGCCAACTAAATTGTTAGTAACTTTTGTCTTTCCCCTTTTCCCCTCTTTCCCCTTTCTAAATGTGTCTGTTGTATTTTGTTGTGTTGTGTTTTGTGCCGCCATCTTTGGACGCTTTTAAAGCAATTTATTATGCCTAGCAGCACATTTACACACCCACAACAAACACACACACACTGACACACACACTCACACACACATACACGCATGTCTCGCATCTAATGAATAATGTTATTCAAAACAGTATCTACAACATTTGCATATCCAGTGAAGTCGACAACAGTCAACAACCAAGCATATTTTATCCTGACATTTCGTCCTGCTTTAACTCACTCAGCATTCAGTTAATTCCCTTGAGTATATTAGATACATTTCTGTTTATTGACCGAAAATTTCTTGACAATTCAATTTCAGCCACAATATTGATTAATTGATACATTTTCAGCCCTTTTAGTTGGATGTGCAGACAATTAATTAATTCGTTTAACTATTGCCTTTTATTCACTTTTGTTCATTGAATCGTATTTTGCATAAGTTTACAATTATGGTTTTCATATGTGGCAAGTGGCAATGGCAAGTTTCATGCCACAACGCTTAAAGGCTTTGACAAAAACTTTTAAGCCAAAAAGTCTAGTTTGAGTAACTTAATCTTTGACTTAAACTTAACTGCTAAAGTTGCATTTAATAATTAGAATTTTGGTGTGTCCCAAATGGACAGCAGCATTTTAAATGTAATAAAAATCCAATTTATGAAGTTTTCAAATAAATATTTTATCACTTAAAGACGCATGCAGATTATTTAAGCGCTTAAAATTTTAATAAATTATATTTTAAGAATTCATGTTAAATACTTTTTGACAATAAAATGCATCTTGACACTCGACAAATCAAAATATTTTAATGATTGACTTAAACATGTTTTATTAAACACTTCTTTTGCTTAATTTAGCCACTAAAAAGTAGACCAAATTTAATTTAGGTTTAAAAATAGTTTATTATTTTTTGTTTTGAGTATTGCTTAATCATTAAATTCAGCTTACAATTTTACTTAAGTCTGTTATTAAATTTTTGTCTCTGTGTAGTGAATATTTATTCACAGAAATTGACTGAAATTTCACAATTTCATTGTTTGCCATTTGATGGGTTATCTATTAGACAAATAACAACCTGAACTTTCGCTCTGCTTTAGTTGTTCAGCTGTTCATGCCACACACACACATGAAAGCCACTGCCACAGAAATCACGTACACATGCATTATAATGTAATTTCCCCAAAATGTTTTTTGCCAGCGTTTTTCCATTTGACGTCACGTCTATTTCGTTCATTTCAATTCTAATTTTCATAATTTCATAATGGCCTTGCCTAATTTTAGGCAACCGCCAAATAGTCGCCAAGCCACAGCACTTCCATCTATCTAGTACAACCTCCTTTGCCACACACATACGTTGCAACGAGAGAGTCGCAGCAATTTGCATTTGCCATTTGATTCAGCTGCTTCTGTTGCATGTAAAATAAGATTTAATGCATGTGAGCAAGTGAATTACACTTGAGTACTTGCAACATTTGTGCTCATTGACTTGATGATTATTTTGTGCATTTTCTCATTTTCTTGTAGTACACGTTTTGCCACTTTTTTTTTTTTTTTTTTGTGGCATGTTCGCAATTAAAAGATCAGACAACACTTGAATCAGCAGCATCAGGTAATTGCAAATTGCAAGTCGTATAATTGCAAAACTCATTAGGTGTCATTGTCACGCTGCTGTTGCATTTACGTTTGCTGCCACATCTTCGATGACTGCCAGTGTTGCGGGCCAAAAAGTTTTCGCTTAAACTGTTTGGTTTTCTGCACTTGCTGACAAAACTGTTTGCCAAACTCAGCATGAGAGGCAGCAACCTTAACCTCAACCCTAACGGTAACTTTGCTGCAACTCTAACAAGAACACACACACACACACACATACACACACACACACACACACACACAAACCTGTAAGCCCAAAGTCAAGCAGTCAAAGTGCATTTCATTAGGCATTTATAGCATTATAATGCCATTGCCCATGTGGCGTATGTGTAATATTTCAAAAACCAACTTGCAAATATAAAATGTACACTGCGACAGCAGAAAGAGCATTTTATTGTCCTGGATTCAATTATGTTTTTTCTTGTGAATGATTGATGAGAACTTTTATTATAAGAACTTTTATTTATAACTTTGTGTAACAATGTAATTTTGTGCAGGTTATAAATAAATAAATAATCATTGGGTTTATTTCGAGTGTAGGTTTTAAGCTTAAGCTGGCCTTAAGTAAGTTTCCTAAAGAACAACAAAAGTTGTCGGCTTGTGGGGCAAGGGTCAAACAAACAAAGGATTCTGGGTCAAAAATTGCCATATACTCAAATTTATGATGGGCTACAAAATGCTGTTAGCAATGTGTGTGTGAGTGCGTGTGTGTGTGTGTGTGTGTATTTTTAGTTTTATGTGCAGCATAATCAATAACAATTTACATTTATACAGAATTCATAGAGAAAAGCAACTCAAACTGAAGTTAAAAGTTGCTCCTTGAGACACACATACACTCACACAAACAGACACACACACGCAACATTACAAAAGAAAACCAAAACCCAAATATATATATTTATTTTTATATATATATACATATATATCAAATGCCGAATGAATTCGTCCAGCATGGCAAGTGCAAAGAAATGGAATAATAGAAAATGGAACAAAACAAAATATCACATAAAAATAACGGTATAACGCAGATGTTGTTTTGGGACTCGCGTGGGTTGGTCAAACAGTTTCTGGCATAGCTGCTATAACTTGAAATGAAGAAAACTTGACAGTTTTAACTTCTTATACGATTTGTGCAGCACTTTACATTTAAATTCAAAAGATTCTTTCGGATCCACAAGCCAGCTCAATTATAATTCATTTTAAGCGTTTTATTTACTTTGCACAAAAGGATTTTTCTCTTAGTTCATTCATCCTTCGGCCTTTTGTTCGTGCGCAATTTTAATTTAATGCTCTGTCGCAACTCTCGCAGCAGTGTTTCGGACTAGCTGTCCGGGAAAATGCAAAACAAATATACCATAAACAAAAGCTTTGTAGCACACAAAAAGACTGACACACACACGCACACATAAGCACACACAAACTGTCACACACACACACAGCAGACTTTAGCGACAACTATTAGAGAAAAATATTTGTGACCGCCTTTTGTTTCCACGTGAAGAGCACAAAAACGTCGCAAGGCGAGAACTGGAGAGTGCCACAGAGCAAATGTAGGAGAAAGAGCTGAATGGAGAAGGGGTGGTGGAGAGGGAGGGCCGACTGCGAGCCATAAACATGGCACACATCCTGCAGGCACACGGCGGACCCGAGTGGCTTTTGTGCTGCCAAAAACGGAAATGGGTAACAGAAGCAAAAGCTAAAGCCGTAGTTCTCTAACCCCAGCTGTGTGGCTGCGTGTGTGTGTGTGTGTAGTGTGTGTGAGAGATGATGTGTGTGTGTGTGAGAGTGTGTGTTTTTGCGTGCAAAGTATTTAAATTGGTATGCAACATGAATGACAGCCGCCGTCGCTCATGTTTCTATGATAAAGTTCTAGCTTTCGTATGTGTGTGTGCTCGTGTGCTCGTGTGTGTGCTCGTGTGTGTGTGCGTGTGTGCAAGTGTCCTTACTCTGCCTCGTGCCCTTTCGGTGGCTGTGCCTTGATTTGAATTTTCCACTTTTGACGGCTGCAAGTGTATGTGAGGCATTATCGCATGCCTCGGCACCAACAGCAGAAGTCAGGTGGAGCTACACTCAAAAAAATAATACAAATTTGTATAATAACTCAAGTGGCAAAGGAATGAGAAAAAAACTAAAATACCAAAATAAAAAACAAAAATTTTTGTTTTATTAAAAACTGTATTTTTAGTGAGTTTTTTGGTTTTAAATAGATGATAGATTTTTAGGCAAACAAATCTGATTTTTAAGGTATTTTTTATCGATTTAATAGAAACAAGATATTTAGTTTTACTTTGATCTTAGTAAATTTTATCTGAAGGGAGTTTTTCGATTTAAATAGAAACAAAGAAATTAATAATTTTAAAATTATTTATAATCGATTTAATTGAAATGAGATATTTAGTTTTTATTAAAGAAAATAAAGAGCTATAGTTTTTGAGATAAGCGCTAGAAATTTATGCACTAATTTAATGTATGAAAATGCTTATAAAAAGTTTGATACATTTGATCGATTCTTATATAAAGAAATTGATATATATATATATAAGAAAATGCATAATTTTTATGCTTTAATTAAGTTAAGCATTTCTCTAAATGCATTTGCAGCTGTGGGCCACATGTTAACGTCATGTTTTTTGGGATGAGGTAATTTCGTCTTTCAGCTTTGAGTTTTGATGCCGCTGCAATGACTTATTTGGTTTCCATGCAGCCGCTCAACTTTTTGCCATCAGCCTGTTTGCTTAATTTACCTGCCCAGGTGTGCGTGTGTGTGTGTGTGTGTGTTGTGTGTGAGTTGTGTGTGAGTTGTGCTGTGCTGTGTGCTGCTGTGTGCATTCGATAATCACCTAGAATGCAGTTGACTTGGGCTTAATAGCCACCCAACAGCTGTTGTTGCATCGCCTGTCGCTTGTCAATTTCGCATGCAGACAGGACACGCTCAAAAGGATGCGGAAACTACGAGGCACAAACGATACTACAACATGCATGGCACCCACTACTACGACGTGAGGCCAATCAGGCCGATGTCTACTAGGCTATAAACAATGGCAAAAAAAGTGAAAGCAACAAAAATCTTCATCGTCAAGTGTCATTCTGGGCGGAAGTTGGCATCCACTTAAACAACACACACAGCGATACACACACACACACACACAGTCTCTCACAACAGCTGTCTATTAGTGTGCGTGTGTTTTTCTACTATCCTCTATCTGAGGCACTGAGCCCTGCCACTCACAATGAATATTTATGCTTGTTGTTGGCCTCATGTTATGTTTTCTATGCTGCAAAACTGGCAGCCAGCTCCCCCTCCCCCCCCTAAGCCCTGCTTAACCCCGCACCCCTCTTGCAACGAGCAATGTTTGTTTGCTGGCTGCGAATTGAAGTGCACTGTCAGCCAAATCAAGTGTGCAACTTTGAATTGTTTGCCAGAGTGTTCGACCCTGAGAAACCTTCAAAAAAAAAAATTCGGTTTTTTAATATCATATTTTCTTGCTCAGCATTTTTTTGTTCTGCGTTTTATCCATCGTAAAAAGGACTAAAGAGGATTTAGTAAAGATTCAGTTTTGGTTCTGTTAACTTTAAATATTTTCAAGTTCAGCCTACTTTTTCAAATCTGAATTTATTTTGTGCTTAAAATAATTAAAAATTCTTACAGAACTTTTCATTAAATCACAACAATTTGGCTGCCCTGAATTAAAGTTATTGTTTTGTTCTTTACATAAGTTGGACAATTGATTATAATATACAAATTTTTTTTTTTAATTTTTGTTTAACTGCGTTGGATTACAATAATAAGTTTTTGACCAGGCCAATAGTCACAGCTGATTTTAAAACGCTTGTGCAGCCATAATGCAAACTGTGCTCTATGAAGTTGTCTATAGTACGTAGAGGGACATAGTCACTAATTAGTAAACTGAGTAAGCTGTTTTGACCAGCATTGGTTTTGGCCAATTGCTGATTTATGTCTGGCTTACATGAGAAACTTTGTTGTTGTTGTGGTTGCGGCTGCTGCTCGATTTCAATTTTATTGATTGTCCACGAAAACAGATTGCCATCCACTCTCATTATTTGCACACACACACTCAAACACACACACACACAAACACACACTCTCAAACACACACACACATACACACACTTAGAGCATCAGTTTTGATTGAGATGCTTTTAATTACATTCAATTGTTTGCAATTGGAAATTTATGACGCTGTTCGTGAACAAATAATATAAATGTAAATATAAATGTAAATATAAATGTAAATATAAATGTGAATATATATGTAAATTCATGTGTTATTCTTACAAAAACAGATGATGATGGTGTGCCAAAAATGTGTTGCAATGCTGAATGAATGAAGTGTCCTTGCAAATTGTTGGCCATTTGCGAGCACAAATATTATGCAACACTTTTCGCCCCAATAAGTATGCCAGTAAATCCCCAAAGGGCAACTTACACATATAAAAAAAAGACACACACTCACACACACACACACACACACACACATTGAGTTACATAGCTCGCCCGTTGACAACTCATCAAAGCGTCTGTCAGGCCTTTGGGGCAAGGTCATGTGCCAATAGCCCAGAGGCGCTCAAGAAATGATAAATAAAAAAAAAGTAAAAGGTTTTTTTTTTCTCTTTTACTTATTCGTTTTATTTTTTTCTGCTGCTGCTGCTTCTTATCTGCTAACACGCAGCGCTTCACATTGTAGTTGATTGTGTGTGTGTGTGTGTGTATTTTTCACAGCAAGTTTGTCAACATTTCCATGGCTCGCTTTTGCTTGTGTGTGTGTGTTTTTTGTATTAGCGTCTCAAAAGTATTTGCTGTCTTTTGCCTTTGGCTGCCACTTCTTTTATTGATTTTCCTCTTCTTTTTTTGTTTCTTTCGTTAACTTTGTTTCATTTTTTGTTGTTTCTCTTTTTGTGCAACTTCCGTTTCAACTTGAAATCTGCTGCCAGATAAGTATTTATAATTGCACTTAACGTTTCACGAGTGCGCCCCCAGAGAGCCAGCCGAGAGCGACGTCAGAGAATTTGCAGGCGCACCTCTTTTGGCCACGTTTGGGGTGTATCCTTCACAGTAATAATTAAGTTGCCCCATTGGCCGGTTGCTGGCTGGACAGTTGAGTCGCTGGCCTACTTGAGCTTGCAACACGCTTTCAAGTGAATTGGCTCGTCGAGTGGCTGTTCGCCTCCATCGTTGGGGCCATCGTTGTGGCTCATTGCTGTGGCTGCGGCTGCTCCATCTGTGGTTATCCCACTTCCATTTGCTCTTATTAGTCGAGTGACACTTGCTGCCAAATGATAATGACGTCGTTGCGGCTTACAAATGCCATTGGCGATTACAATGATTGTTGCATGTGCAGCAGCAATTAATACTCGATTTAAGAGTCAACTCATATGCCACACATTTAAGTATTAGCTGCTTGCCACAGCTAAAGTTTTAATCACATCTGCTTAAGAGAAACTAACAATTTGACATTAAGTATGGGTTTAAAATTGGTTTTGTCATATTTCAAATTACGCTCATTAAGAAAGTAAGAAAAAATCGATTTATTTGATTAAGTGTTCCTAATTAGTTGACCAGCACAGTACTCACTTACAAGATTGTCCATTTTTAGAACATAATTTGTGCCTCGTTCTGTGATTGTATTGGATTTTTTCTGCTCTGCGTTCTATTTATGGCTAAGATATTTGCTGCGTTGCACATTGCGTATGCGCAGTAATTAACATGCTACATGTTGAATGCCACAATTTGCAGCACACAAAGCCCGCGAATGCCAATTGAGCGGGAATTGTGTGTAGAGTGACACTTATTAGCAAAATGTCTAATTTTTTTGAACCAGAAACTCCCCCCCACCCCCTCACTTGGCCCTTTAGCGTGCATTGGCATTTGACAGCATTTGCATAGCTGAACTAACCAAATGCAAATTTGCCAGAGAACTCGTCTAAATGGCAACAAAAAATGTGGCAGAATGTAAACAACTTAGAAAACACAAATGCACAGAGTGGATACTTAATTCGTTCCACACTTGGGTAAATAAGAATATTATCACATGAGATGAGTGAGCGCCTCATTGAAAGAGTAATTGGCATATATCCCACTTATATATAAAAAAAATATATATATATATATATGTTATATAGTTGCAATCAGTGCCATTTATATGCACATAATTTAAAGGAAAAGCAACCGCAGTTTCTTATGCAGCAACGTTTTGTGGCGTGCATAAAAAATACGCTTGGGGTTATTTTTCATGCTCAAATTAGTGTATGACGTTCATCACACACAAAAGCGGCAGCAACACTGCCACACTGCCACACACACACAGAGAATACCACAATACGAAAAGTCCAGACTGTGTGGCAGCCAAGTCCTGCGCCTGACGATTCCCCCACTTTGTTGATAAATCGTCATTGATTTTTTATACCCAACACTCATTAAATGTTCCAAAATGGATTGATAAATGTTGCACTAGGCAAAAGAAAGACGAATTTCACTTTGTATATATAATTTTGTACAATTTTAGTGGGTGTATATAAGATATATACACATTTCTATATATCTATATATATATATATAAATTGAGTTTTATCTGTTTAATGAGTATCTTTTACTCTTGCGCATCTGGCCAAATTTTCAGCTTCTGTTTTTATTACTGTTCTGGCGGTTTATTACTGTTTTCCTGCCAATATTTTATTTGTGCGTTTGCTTTTGGCCACATCTTTCAGCGAGGACTGCGCCAGTTGGTAAATTCTGCCTCTGAAGCGTTAATTGAAAGCCATACAAATTGTGGGACCAGCTCGAAGGCAATTATAAAATGGCTTGCGTTGGCTACTTGCCGGGCCAACTGGCTGACTGGTTGGCCAACTGGCTGACTGTTTGGCTGACTGGCTCGTTGGTTGGTCGGTCACAGACTGCTTGTCCAGCAATCTGGGCTGGTTAGTTGGCTAGCCCGGTTTGATGTTGATTGTAGCGTAAAATGGCCATGCCGAAGGCTGCTAATGCCATGATTTAACATTTGTCGGCACAGCAGGGCCACCCAGTCTAACACACACACAAACACACAAAAACACACACAATCACACACACACACACACACTCATACACGTACTGTGCTTGTGTTTAAATCCCGGATCAATTGTTTATTTATTGCGCAACATTTTCAACAGGATTTTGCTTTTAATGCACGAACGTCGACATTTGTGCCAAGTTGTATTGTACTGTCAGACGCTCTTAACTTGGCTCTTATGCCCACGGTAGCACCCATGAGGCAAGTGTGCGCACCCCGCCCCCCTCCCCCACCCCCAAAAGTATGCAATGTGCAAGTGCATTTTGTTAAAATCGATTTCGAGCAACATGAATTAAATGATATTTGCAGTTTTAATTCATTTTCGAATTGCATTTGAACGTCACTTATTTCATTTGCGACACACAGAAAGAGCCACATATGAAAATTTAATTTCAAATAATTGGATGGCTCTGGTCAATTGCATTAAATGCATTTTCCCGTTGAATTGGTTATCGGCTGCGGCTCATCTGACAGCTTCACGTCTGTCTGTGTATATATATATATATATATATTTAATTGGAGTATATATATATATTTAATTTCAGTTATAACTTCAACTGCGCTGGCTCCACAATTGAAGCAGAAATCGTCTGGTTTAATTGCGGTTTTGGCTGTCAAGTCTGGTTTTGTCAACTTGGCCAAGCGCCAAGTCAGAAATCATTTTCAGTTGACTCTGAAAATCGAATTCTTACACAAGAGCCAAAAATTGATATATAATAATACAAGTTATAAAAATTGCATTTAAATAAGGTTTGGGAAAGTAAAAAATATGTTGATACATTTGAATGAGATTTGCTCACATTTAAAATTTTGTGTAAATTGATTTTTATCTTTAGCTCGATCAGAAATAAAGGAAATTTATTCTTTTCTAACAATATTCAATTGAATTGAATTTTTTGTCATGTGTATCGATTTTATCTCTAATGAGTCGATGTCGAATTTTTTGTGGCACTTAGTTTTTAGGCTTAAAAAATTCAACCATAGTTGTAATTAAATACGGCCCAAAGCTTTCACTTATAAAAAAATTTATTTATTGTAAAACAAAGCTTTATTAAAAAAATACCTTCACAATTTTTTTAATTGCTTATCAGAAATATGAAACAATAACATTTTTTGCAACATGTATGCAAAATAAATATTGTTAAATTCTTGAAATATTTGTTTGGAAAATTATTGGGAAAATTGCATTCCAATTATGCCAAAGTCTGTGTGAAAATTCTGTTTTTATTTTTTATTTTTGTATACGTTAGAAAATTAGTGTAGATTTTTCACTATTCTCTATAAATTGTTTGAAATATTAAATTAAAAATTTTAGATCGATAAACAAGATAAACAATTTTGGGCATGGAGAAGATTGCATTCGCTTGGGAATAAATTTTTTTTTTAGATTATTTAAGAAATTAGATTTATAATTATCTGTGCATCAGAAAGAGTGTTTTTTTTTACCCACAACCTAAGACTTATCTTTAATAGATTTCCCAATGGAATCTTTTTAATATATGATGTCTTTTTTTTTTGGCATATCTTAATATATATATAACAAACTCACAGTTCTTGTAATTTTTTAAAAAAAAATTTCTTACCTATGTTTGCTATAAAGAATATTGGTCCGATTCGTTTACTTATAATTTCCGATTCGTTTACTTATAATTTCAGAAGAGTCTAAAGCCAAAATTCGTATATATATCTAGGGTATTAATAGAGTTTACTCAGTGATAGTTTTTCTCTGCGTCTAATGAAATAATTGGTGTGCCTGCAATTGCAATTTTCAATTTGCATCTCTCTTTTTTTTTTTTTTAATTTGTGTTTGTTGACGTTGTCGCCCACTGACCAAAAATTGAGAGGCATAAATCTGCGGGTGTCCCCAATAAAAATAGACACATTTTCACACAGTTTTTTCAACAGCAGCAAACTGGGCGAGCGGAATATTTTTTTGCTTTTCTCTGTGTGCATCTCTCTGGCAATGGGTCGGATAAACCGAGCATATCACGAATAAAAACAAAAACACAAAAAAAAAAAGAATGAAACTGAACAACAAAAGAGACTCTTGCCACATTTCATTTTGAAAATGAGTTTGAAACGCGTAATTGAGTTTTCGCATCCAATCAAAAAATAATGAAAGTCTAGTGGAGAAAAGGAAAGAAAAAAAAAACACACTCATTGAATTATTGATAAGGTCAATTAAATTATAAATTAATTAACGTGAGCGCGTGTGAGAAAGCGAGAAGCGAAAAGCGAAAACATGTTTGGCTGCATCTATCAGCTGTGGGACTGGTAAGTAGTCTGGTTAAAAGTCGTGCTAAAACCTGACCATGCATAATTATGCAATTCATATGCAATTTTCCGCGTCTGTGCCACTGTGCGACCTGACCACCACAGTTGGTCGGGCCTTCGGGCTGCACTCAACCAATTAACGTCAATTACGGACTGAGCCAGTTGCATCCCCAGTTGCGGGCTTCAATGAAATTGGCGCGGATTTAGCGCTGCTCTTTGCTCACCCATATTGGAAAAGCCTACCCTACCCCACCCCCCCATCCCTCATCGTCGACGTCGCGCTGAGCTTTACCGCTTGTCCACGCAATTGAATTAATCTCGCAAACCTTTGCTAATTGAAATGACATCGTTCGAAATCTGAAAAAATGTGCCATTTTTACAAACTGTTTTTTAAGAAATTTCGAATAAAAAATTGCAATTCATTTTTCGATCGAAATCTATTTTTTTCGTTTTTCTTTTTATTTTATTTAATCTCAATTTTACAATCAAAATTTGTTATTTCTGTTAACACAAAAAAAATTTAAAAATTTCTTAAAATTTGCTTTTAGGTTGGAAGCGCCACCGCTGTTCACTGCCGGCACCATGGACGCCAAGAAGCTGCAACAGTTGCAGGCGGCAACTGCACAGCAGCAAAAGAAGCTGCCACTCGCCTACCAGACGAATCTAATTGATTATCGCACGGCAACACATTCACCAGCCGGATATCATCTGCAGTCGCAGGCGCTGTACCAACAATCGCCGACGGCGACCTCGTCGAGCGGCGGGGGACCGCTGTCACCCATCGATATGCAGCCGCAGGCGAAGCTTGGCCTGCTCAAGCACAATCATGGCGGCAACTCGAGCAGCTCGCATAGTTCACCCTATCACCAGTCGTACTCCAGCGGGGGTGGGGAGCAAATCTATCAGTCGCCAACGGAGCGCACTTATCTGGCGGCAGCTGGACGACTGCAGGCGAGCAATGCGACGGCAGGACAGCATCCCATATCGGCGCTGCAGGCGCAATATCAACAGTTGCAACAGGCCAAGATGCAGGCACAGTTGGTGACGCAAAGCGAGGCGCAGCAGCAGCAGCAGCGAACGTTTGCCATGCGACAGGCAATGAATCCACCCACAGCCCATTATCACATGAGTCAATCTTCGAGCATGGTGTCCAACATGACGTTGCAGCAACAGCAAATGCAACAGCAACAACAACAACAGCAGCAGCAGCAGCAGCAGAGAGCTCCTCCTTCGACTCTTAATCTAGGCAATCAATATCAGGCTGCCTCGGGTCCTTTGAAATTGCAACAGCAGCAGCAACAACAACAACAACAGCAGCAACAACAACAACAACAGCAACAACAACAGATGCCCAAGCACTATCAGGAGCAACTTTATGCCCAGCAGCAACAACAGTTGCAGCTGCAGTTGCAACATCAACAACAACAGCAACAGTTGCAGCAACAATTGCAGCAACAACAGCAGCAACAACAACAACAACAACAACAACAACAGCAACGTCATAAGCCGGAGCTGCAAACGCCTGGTAGCGAACATGGACCCGTCTACATCCAACAGAATCATCCTGGACATGTGGTCAATCAGGCATGTCAAACACAAATCTCAACTGTGAAGCCGAAACCCACTCCCAGCTCGGAGGAATCCTCATCCGCCTCCACGCGCAGTCCAACTCATGCACCACTGGATCGCAAGAAGAGCATTGGCTCTGGACAGGCACTCAAGTCTCCGATTACGAAGCGACCACCGACGACTCCGGTCACGCTGTCCGGCTGGCTGCACAAACAGGGCTCGGATGGACTCAAAGTGTGGCGCAAGCGTTGGTTCGTTCTCGCCGAATACTGCCTGTACTATTACAAGGGACCCGAGGAGGAGAAGCTATTGGGTTCGGTGTTGTTGCCCTCATATCGGGTGTCCGCCTGCCTGCCCGAGGATAAAATCTATCGCAAGTTTGCCTTCAAGTGTGAACATCAAAATATGCGCACCTATTGGCTGGCGGCCGACAGTGCCGATGCCATGATGCAGTGGGTCCGTGCTCTGGCTGCCGCCAGCATGATGCAGGCACCCAGCAGTGGTGAATCGGAGCCCAGTGTTAACTCGTCGCTGAATCACAGCGGAGAAAACTCCGATTCGGGCATACACACATTGCAATCTCAGCCGGGCAAGGGTCAATTGACGCCTGCTTCGGATAATCCCGGTGGTGGCGCACAGCCACTGTATGCGAATGCACCACCCAAGCCGCGTAGGATTAACGATGGCGGCTACTCCTCACCGTCGCCCGAGCACAATGAACAGCAGCCAGTGCCACCTAGTCGTCGCACCGGGGGCATGCTCTCCCCCACACAGCAGCTCTACCAGCAACGATCTCAGCAGCAGCAGCAGCAGCAACAGCAGCCGCAGCAGCATCATGCCATCTACGATACACGAACTGGTCATGTGTCAACGGCGTTGCAGTTGCAGCAGGCACAGCAGCAATACTCCCTGGATCATCTGGAGGCACAGTTTCAACAGCAACACCTGGACATGGAGGAGCAGATAGCTCGTCTGCAGCAACAGCGCGCAGTGGAGGAGATCTATGGTGAACGGGATCTCTACATGGCTAAGATGATGCAACGTGGTGGCGTCTATCCGAACCAGCAGCAGCTGCAAGCGGAGCGACGCACTCCAGATGCCTATGGTCGCTCCAAGCAGCAGCGAATGTTTGCCGCCGCAGCAGCAGCTGACTACGAGGATATTTACAACATGTCGCAGCTGGCAGGAGGCGGTGGCGCCATTTCCGCCCATGAGGCGCTGCTGCAAGAGGCAGCCAGCTATCGGCGGCCACTCAGCCCGCCCAGCTACGATGGCAGCAAGCATGTGCCTGCAATGCCACAGCGATACACGCCCAACCATATGGAGGTAAGTCATAGCTGATAATGGGAAGGAGTAGGAATTTCAAGTTAAAAGATAACCCAAATATGCAAATAGCTCTGAAGTTATTTTTAATTTACATACAACAATTTTAGCTTAAACAAGTAAGAATGCTGCACTTGTTAAAAATATTCCAATTTTATTGGCAAATTTGGTTTTAAAATGTTTTGCAGGGTAAGTCATTTTATATGGCAAGCAAAGGCACTCAAAAGTAAAAAAATACCAAATTCAACGCATATTTTTATTTGCCAGCCCGAACTGATTCCTAATTGGCTGGCTAGAAACACGAGCATTTACCTACATACATAGTAACTAGCAATTGTAGGTAACGGGTTTCTTCAGAATGCGTATTATAACATTTTGACGCTCGCATCAATTGTCATGCCATCTCTTTTTCGCACAGGCGTACGCACATTTATGCATACAGAAAATGCTTGCGGTTCGTCAGAATGCATTCAAAAGCACATTGATGATCTATTGTCATGCCATCCCTTTCTCACACAAGCGTTCGCATATTAATGCATACAGAAAACGCTTAAAGCTGCTGGCTGAAATGAGATCAATCTAAGAATACATTTTTGAGCATAACTTGGGTGTTTCCCATTCGATCTTGGTTAAATTTACACAGATCAATATTATGCATATGTATATTATGTTTGACTAAGAAGATTCTGCCTTGCGGCTTTGTGGCTCTTGTTGCTATCGGGAATAGAAATTTATCGATAATTAAGAAACGGAAACATCATATAAAACAAACTTGTTCTGCGCCGGATAAACATGAAACTATATATAAAATTTCTCTAGCGCTGAGATCCGCGTGCTCATACAGACAGACGGACATGGCTATATCGACTCGGTTGCTGATCCAGAATACATATATACTTTAAGGGGTCGCCGACGCTTCCTTCTGCCTGTTACATTCACTTGCACCAAATCATTTTACCCATTTTCCTAGGGGTTGAGGGTACAATTAAGATTTACAAACTGAAATCAAAAACTAGTTATTTAATAAAGTCATAAGTTTGTATAAGGAGTATAAAGAGGACAAACTTTGGCAACTGTTGTTTACTGTAGAAAATTATTGCAATATATTCCAGGTTTTTTTTTATTTGCGCACTTGTTATGATTACTTTTGTTTCCAAAAAAAGAAACGTAGTTTTCTTATTTCTATGGAAATAACTCTTACGTAACGTAAAAACAGCTTGAGTTGAGTTTAGTGCGTTTCACAGTTCGCTGCACTTCATCCTTTTTCCCATCTCTGCGGCTGTCTCGGTGCAAAGGTTAGGACAAAAAATCATCTCATGTCATTGCGCCACTTGATGCGCTCGCAAACTCAAACTTAGTCGAATAAAAGGCAAAAAACTTGAACGTTACCACCGTGGGTAAATGTGGGCCAGAACCCATTACGTCCTAAACGAGAACAGGCAACAGCAACTGCCCTACTAAAAAGTTTACCTCAGCACGTAGCCAAAAGCTTTTCACTTGGCAGACACTTAGCTCCACAGAAGGAGCACAATGAATTCAACATTAAGTTTTAGCTGTGCAGCAATATAAAAGATTTATTTTTTAAAGATTATGTTGCACTAAGTCACAACTATAATGTAGATTTATTGTTTACTTCCGGTTTTTACTGCTTTAAGAAATATATCCAAAACAATTTGGAATGTTCAAAAATATCACTTTGAATTTTCACATCCCATTTGCTTATCGGTTTCCGCTGCAGAATTAAGTATATTTTATAATGTTAAAACACATCTTAAAGTTGCCATGCCTTAAAATAGTTCTTCCATCAATTTTATTTGCATGATGGCAAAAGTTTTGGGTTTACATTAACATCAAAAAAAAAAAAACACGAAATGATTGATGGAAAGCGTGGAAAATATGACACAAATTCAGTTGATAGATTACATAAACGATGCACATTATGGGTTTTGACAGGGAAGCAGCAAATATGTTAGATTCTAGGATTTCCACAGGGAGTGAGAGAAGTTAGCTTGGATTCATTTGCAATCAGTTTTAAATATTATTCAAGTATGTTTTGCATAGGAATTGCAAATGGCAGACATGCTTTTTTACCTTGATTAACTCTCAAATTTATTCCTTTTACTAAAATGTAAATATTGTGAGTGAGTTAAGGAAACTAATTTAGAATGTAAATTTTTGTGTAACGCACACATTTTGTATCTTAACAAAACTTCAATTTCAGTTAGCTATGCCCAAAAGCTTTTAAGCAGCTGGAAATGAAATTTTCAAATGTGAAAGCATTAAAAATTAAACATATTTTACATTTATTGCTTGCTTTTAGCATTTCACAGAAAATATGGTGAAATTAAATATTATAATTCATTTTAGCAAGCAAAATGAAGTTGAAGTTGCCTTATAAAATACGCATACAAAAGTAATCGTCAAAAATGAGAAATTGTGAGAAATTGAACGAAAAGTGTTGCATAAATTTAGATTTAGTTCGGGTATAAAAAAGCTCAAATATTTTATTTAAAATCTGGCATATGTTGAGGCATAAAAAACGATTTTTGATCGAACTTTTATAGAGCATTGCAGTTGCGGGATTGTCTCAAAAAGTGAGGCAGCTGCTTGTTTTAAAATTTGCTGAGTTTGCAGTTTTCAAAGACTTGGGTTGCAAGGACTTGCCGCTTCTGCCGCGCCCACTAATTAGACTTTAGTGTGTCAGTGGGTTGTTGCTAAATTGCAGACATTTTGTGCCGAACTCTCACACTCTGCTAACTGCCACAAATGCCACAGTGGCGCATGCCGCGGCTTCTAAAGTGCAACTTTATGGTGTGCTGCCGCCCTTTCGCCCCCGCGTTGCATTTGCAGCTGCAACTGTGCTGCGCTGCAGCTGCTCTTTGTGGGTCAGCCAGGAAATGAGTCGCGTGCATGATTTATGCGCCTGTGCCCCAAGCAGCTGTGCATGCCTCGTGGTCGCATATACCCCTATATATATATATATATATATATGGGACACGCCAATTTGCCTGTCGGCTCGTTTAAGATGCACAATTGAAACTCGCTTTATTGGCCAACCCTAAATCCTGAGTGGCAATTTCGTTCAAAAATCAATTTTGACAAATTGTGGTTAATGCTGAATCTAGATTTATTTAGAACATGTGCTAATTAATTTATAGAAACATTTATTATGACTGCAACCTAAAAATGTGATAATCTAAATTTAGAAAAGTAGCAAATTTACTGATAATATAAAAAAAATAAATACAAATAGTAATATTTACTGATAACAATAAAATTTAATTTATAGAAACAATTATTATGACTGCAACCTAAAAATGTGATAATTAAAATTTAGAAAAGCAGCAAATAAAACAAATAAATACAAATAGTGAAATTTACTGATAAGAATAAAAAATAAATTGCCAAAAATTGGGAATAAAAAAGAAATTTCACTCATTGCCGAAACCCGGGATTGAACCGGGGACATTTAGATCTTCAGTCTAACGCTCTCCCAACTGAGCTATTTCGGCGCTGTGTGAGTCTTATCACTAAATATCGTTTTGAAGCAGAGGTTTCTAATTAGATAAGCTCAACAAAAAAAAAGGAAATAAATATGCAACAAGAAATTTAATCTATGCCACAATTTTTTTTCTTTGTTGTGCCACAGCCAAATGCGGCCGATCAATTAATCAATACGATGGATTTGCGTGCTCGGACCGCGGCGGCGATTGTGCGTCCGCATTCAGCTGACTTTTTGGAATATGAGGCACGTGCTGAGGCCGCTGCTGCTGCCGCTGCCGCCGCAATTGCGCAGAGCAAGCACGAAGCTGGACGGGCACCGCGACCCAAATCTAGCTTGGACATAAATCGCACACCCGACAGTTTCTACTACTCGGAGGCCAGCTATGCGGAGAAGATGCGCAAAAGTGCTTTATATGTGGGTGGAACTGCTGGTGCTAGTGGTGCTGGTGGTGGTGGTGCAGCTGCTCAGCCACAGCAGGCGGGCAGTTATCGCACAGTTGCTGGTGAATTTGGCAACAATACAATTGGCTATGAGAATCCCTATGAACGTGCCTACAAGCGGCAGGAACTGCTTGCCGAGGCACAGGCACAGGGTGGCGCCGCATGCAGCATGCCGCGCATGAGCCGCTCGGCCAGTCAGGGTGCAGGTGGTGCACGTTCCGTATCCACGCACGCACAGCAACATCAACACCAACAGCAGCAGCTGCAGCTGCAGCAGCAGCAGCAGCAACAGCAGGTGGCTGGACAGGATGAGGATTTGCCGCCGCTGAATGTACATCCGGGCTCGATATTCCCGCCCTCGATGTCCACGCAGGAGATCATTAGCAAAAATGAGCTGTTTCTGCGCTCCGCAAGCGCACGATTGCCCAAGCGTAACGGTGGCCTAGATGATGATTATTCCGCCAGCAATTCAGTGGCAACATCACCCACATCCGTTGGTGCGGCACCATCGCCGCACAACCCACTGGACGGCGAACGCAAGCGGGAGGAGTCAATGAAACGTCTGCTGGAATGGAAACAGCGCATGCTACAATCGCCACTCACCCGCAAGGGTATCCAGCAGGGTGGCAGCAATATGTCTGCCATGTCCAAGCTGGGCAGCAATCCCAACATACTGCTGGCCTCCACCGCAGTGGCTAGTGGTGCACGCTATGCACCACATGCGGGCAAAACGGGACTCGTCGTTGCAACGCCAACAAACAGTGGCGCCACAACTGCCTCCACCACAGCGGGCATACAACGTTCTCGGTCGGAAACGCATGCAAATGTCGGACCCGGCGGAGTGGTCTACAACAGCTACTCCTCGGATGATGAGGGTGAGTCCATCTACAGAGAATTGATTCTCATTTTATTTATGTATGAAATGCACATTGCTCTCCCCCATTTTTTTTGCTTTGCTTTAAGTCTTTTGTGCTATCGACGCCTGTTTGTTTTTTGGGCTACTTGTCTACATATTTGCTACCGTAATGCTATCTCTTTCTAATACTATCTCTGGCTCTGTCTCTGTCTCTGTCTATCTTTCCTTCTGTGTATCCATCTCATGTAGCAGATTTGCCATTGTTCTGGCATAGTTTCTACTTTTACTTTTGTTAGCTCTTTGGCTTTGCTCTCCTGTTGCAATTCTATTGCCTTTCAGCTAACTTGAAGCTACACTCAACGAAAAAAATTGTATTTCTCTATCATGAGAAACTAAACTTGAAATTTACAGCAAAAATCGTTCGATGAGTGCATAAATTTATATATATAAAAACTTTTATTCAGATTTTGAGCATACACAAAAAACTTTTAAATCTTTTTTAGCCTTAAATCTATTTATTTTATATAGTTGTATGGCTACTTTTTTTTTGAGTGTGTCTTCAGCTGGCTGTGGCCTGTTCAGTTTGAGCTTGTACTAGATTAGTTTTGTGTTTTTCGCTCCCCTCCCTTCTCTCTCTCTCTCTCTCTCTTGGTACCTGTAGTTATGTAAATATCTCTATTATTAAGCTGGCAAATTGCTTTGTTTAATATTGTTTCGAGCTTTAACTTTAATAGTTGCGCCATGTGATATATATATATATATATATATATATATATATAGAACAATGTAGTTGATGCTTTAAATCGATAGCATTAAGTAACACACTTTAAGCCATATTAACTCGGCTCATAGCCAATTTGCATGCCAATTTTCGTTGTCAAACTAAAAACAATCTGCTGTAGAATATCATAATTTTCTCTCTCTTTTTATTTTTTTGCATTTTTTATGTTTTAATTAATTTTTGTATTGCGCAACACACAAAACAAAGGCATTATTACGATAAAGCCCAATTTATAAAACAATACATTTAAAAAAAAAAAAAATAAAAGAAAAAAAAATACCTTCCTGCCGAGCGAACACACACAATGTGAAAATATCCGAAATAATTTCAATATTTAGCTATTCATTGCCAATTAAGTGAAATAAATATATGCATATTAATTAAATCTTTAGCGATGATTTTGACTGCAGGCCAAGCCTAAAAGTAGGCAACTTTTTTTTTTCTATGTTAATACATAAGTAAAATTTTAATTATAAAAATGTTGCAGTTTCTTGCAAAAGTTTTCAACTTTTTCTTTTGTTATTTGATTTTGCTTTCAACATTTTTTTTTTTGGCAGGTTTTGTCTATTTTTCTCTCTTGAAATTACTTTCTCTTGAGTAGTTGGCTTAAAAAATAGTTTGCTTTTTTTTTTTTTTAAATTTCATATCAATCATGGAAATTGGGTGCTTGGTGTTTCGTCTACTAAAAAGCCGCAGTAAAATTTCGCACTAAAACCCAAAAATAAAATTAAAAAAAAAACAAATACTCAAAACTCAACTTAAATTCAAATCATGGGCTACAAAATTAAACACAAAAACAAAACTCCCATTTGAATGAAACACAAAAAAAAAAAAAAATATTTTATTTTTCTTTCTTTTCCATTTTTGTGTATACATTTTTTTTTGGTTACTGCAAATTTTTTTGTAAATGTTGTAAATGTTTGAACAAAAAAAAAAAAAAAAAAAAAAAACAATATATAAAAACAAATAAAAAGAAAACGCACAAAGCGCAGCTGGGCCTGGGCTGGATGATAACATAAGTGTGACGGCAGGAAGGTCAACAACAACAACAACAACAGCAACAACTAGCACACAAAACACAACAACAACAACAACAGCAACAACTAGCACACAAAACACAACAACAACAACAACAACAGAAACGACAACAATAACAATAGCAGAGACAGCAACAGCAACAGCAACAACAACAACATCAACATCAACAACAACAACAACTCCAACAAATATTAGCCTTAGTAAGAATTTCAGCAACTTAAAAACAGCAACAACAACAGCAACAGCAGAAAGGGAACTAAAGTCAACAAACATTGGCAGCAGCCAGCAATTCCAGCTAAAACCCATTCTCAAAGTGCACGAAGCCAGCAGAACACCGATTATTCAGGTGCAACCAAAGCAAAAGACCAAGCTGAAGCTGCAACTGCAGCCGATGGGAGCAAGGGAGAAGGATGAGTTGGAGGATGAGAATGAGAATGAGAAAGAGAAAGAGGTTGAGGTTGAAGATGTTGAGGCTGTGCCGATTTTACCCAAAAAGTCGGCACCCAAATCGCCACAGAACGTGAACTATGTTCCCGTCTACAGCAACAAGCTGGTCAGCAACAGCAACAGCAACAACAGCAACAGCAGCAACAACAGCAACAGCAACAACAGCAGCAACAGCAGCGGCGCCAGCAACTATGAGAATTTGGAATATGGCACAAAGGATGGGGAGGCGGGGGCGTCGACGATAAGCGATGCCGAGGAGACACCCATGCTGATGCAACTAAAGCTATACAAAGAGCAGCAGCATCAATTGCAGCAGCAACAGCAACAGCAGCAACAGTTGCAGTCAGAGGAGGATTTAACGCCCACAGCGGAGGAGAAACCATCATTGGGGGAAACAGCAGCAGAAGCAGCAGAAGTATCACAAAGGGATGATGAAGAGGAGGAGGAGGAGAATGAGGATGAGGATGAGGATGAGAGCACTGCCTGTGAGGAGTACACAGATGATGACATAGATGAGGCTTTGGCACAAGACGACGACGACGACGGAGATGAGAATGATAATGGAAATGGGAATGGGAATGGGCACGTTGATAATGGCAATGAGAATGATGACAGTGGGAATGCCAATTTGCCTAGCGACAAGGAGGTGCAACAACTGTATGTAAATGAGCCGATTACGGCCACGGATCAGCAGCTAGACGAGAGTCATTACCTGCCCATGACGCCCAAGAAGGTGGAGTTGGGACAGCCGGGCACGTTGAGTCTGGTAGCCAGCCACGAGTGCTATGCAGAGGAGGAGAATCATTATGTGGAGATGACCAAGGGACTGAATGACGATGACTATCGTAGCAACTATGAGATTATGTGCATATCCAATAGCATCAAATTGACCAACTCGGAGCCAGTCTACATGGAGCTGGCTGGTGTCAAGGCAGCTGCAGCCGCTGCTGTTGTCGCTGCCGCTGAGGAGGCGCACTGTTCCTCGGGGCGGTCCACGCTGAAGAAGAGCAAAAAGTGCGCAAGTGAAACGCTGAAGAAGAAATCAAAGAAACGCCAGGGCAAGGATATGCCAGATATACTCAAGCCAACGAAGAGCAATCTGGCCAGCGACAGCTCCGATGCGGATGACGAGAGCAGCAAGCAGCAGCTGGAGGCAAAGAGATTGCGTTCCCGCACCCGGTTTAGTTTATCGGATACGTTCCGGCCGGCTTCATATTATCTGGGCGCCTCCACTCCGCTCAATAACTATGCGGAGAGTTCGGACAGTGAAATACTACCGCCACCGCCCATACCCGACTCTCCGCCACCCATGGAGGAGCTGAAAACGGAGGAGATATTCTCGTCGGAGCACTATGACACTGTGAAGCGACGCAGCGATGGCAAAGTGAATCTCTCCTATGAGCAATTGCCCAAGATGCATGCGAGTAACACCTCGCTCAATCTGCCCAAAACGGAGCCGAGCACCACCCTGAAGAGCAGTCGCCTCTCGCTGCCGGATCACTTTGCCAAGGTGCGCGGCACACCGGAGCAGCAGCAACGTCGAGCAGGCGCAGTTGGTGCAGGATTAGCGCTACTCCAGCAGCAGCATGCACGCACCCTGTCCGACTCCAACTATAGCTGCGGAACGGACAAGAGCTCGTCGCGCACCTCCTCCTCGGATCTGGAACTGTATCGCAAGCTGCGTTGCCCCAGCAACAATTCGCTGCCAAGTGAAAATGATTCTGTGGAGTTTCGTCAACGCTCCGACTCGGAACTGGAGCGCCAGCGTTCGAGGCGACCACTGTCCCAGGAGTCCATTAGTGAGATTGAATCGATGAGCGAGCATTTCGAGGAGACGCTCAGCAGCCATGAACTGGATACATATTTGAGTAATTTGCAGAGCAGCGATTTGCTGCCATATCAAACACCTGCCACGCCCCAAAGACACTTGGTAAATGATGTGACGCCCACGGATATGCTGCTCACCAGTGTCATCAAGCCCCCAAAGACCTTTCGGAATGCGGACAACGATGAGCAGCATTTCTATGGCAATATACATTTTCTATCCTCAACGGATTCCATCCAGCAGCTTGGCAGCTCCTCAATTGTGGAGGGTGCATCCACCGTTTGCCACACCCCACTGCATAGTCGGAACAATAGCAACATATCCACACAGTCGGCACCATATTATTATTCCGAGTTGCCAGCGGCACCACCACTAAACAATCAACGGGACATACATGCACATGGCTTGAACATTGCCCACATTCATAATCCCATCGATCGGTTGCAGTTTAATATGGATGCACTGGTGAACAAGGATCAGGCCATCGACAGCAAGAATCTGTACAGTGTCAAGGCGAACATTGAGAAGCTCAGCTATAGCTGCAACAAGCTGAAGCTGAACAATATGCTGGAGCAGGTGACTCCGCCAGAGATCAGCAGCAGCAGTGGCGTCGGCGTCGGCAGCAGCATCTCCGTTGACCATTCACTAAACCAAACCCATTCATATCTCACAACTAGTACTAAAAACACAAATCTCGCTCGTAAGCTGACTGGTGGTAGCCTGTTGGATGAGGTTGTTGGTGACCAGCAGCAGTTGGTCGGTGTTGGTGACGTTCTTGATGAACTCGAACTTGACAAGCGAGCTACTACTGGTGGAGCCACTGCGATCACAAATAACGCCAATCACCTCTCAGTTTTAGGTGGCGAACTGCTCTGGGAGGAGGACGCATTGTGGCGCGAATCCTTGCGTCGCGTCTCGCAGCGTCATGCGCGCTCCTTGGACGATCTAGATAGGATTGCGGTAGCCGCACCCACTTTGACCATACCAACACCTGTGCCCATCACCACGCCCATCAGTCAGGCGACCAAAACGAAACTGAGCCGCGATGTGACCTATGTGAATGATTGCCAAAAGCCAAGACTGCTCTCAGCGGCATCCCCATCGCCGGCCAGCGATGAGCATGATGTGTATGTGCAGCTGTTGGCCAACAGCAGCTCAACACTTGGCCAGGCCCAAAGCGATGCCGATGCGGATGTCTATGAGGTGTTGCGCGAGGAGACCGGCTCCAATTTGTCGCACAAGTCCAACGAATTGGATCGCGAGAATATACGTCAATGGGATGCCATGTCAAGTGGACTCATGAAGAGCAACAATAATAATGAGCTGCCAACTCGAGGTGCTGCCTCAAGTGTTCCCATGTTGCCGTTGACCAGCAATGTGCGCTCCATCATTCAGCAGCTGAATGGCAACAATGATGTCACTGCCAATCCCAATCCCAATCCAAATCCCAATCCCAATCCTAACAATAATCAAACCGTTCAAGGTCAAAAGACAAGAAACAATTGAGGCAAAACATACAAATAACACTCATACGCATTGTTAGCCACACAAAAGTCGCTTCAAATGTGACAGTTATTTTTTTCTTGGTCCTTTTTTTTTTCTTTTTGTTTAGTTTGTTTTTGTTGTTTTGTTTTTCATTGTTGTAGAAAGTTTTACAAAATCGATTTTTTAGCACAAATTGTTTGTCATTTGTTTTGTTGCTTGTTTTTTTTTCTTTTTTCAAAATTGTTATTTGTTATTGTTGTTGTCATAATTGTTGTGTTGTTTTGTTTCATTTAACAAAATGGTAAGCAATTTTTTTTTATATAAATATTTCTCTATATATATATATCAATTTCCTGTAATTTATGTAATTTTTAATGCGCTTGTATATATTCATATTCATATTCATTTCACTCATCACATACACACACTCATCACACACACACACACACTTACACACACACACACACACACACATACCCGTTGTAAAGTTTGAAAACAAAAGCCACATTTTTGCGGGCAGCCAAAAATAATAATGAGACAATTGACCCACTTCTTTAGACGCTTTTACTGTTTGTAGTGCAACTTTCCTGACTGCTAAAAAAAAAAACACGTATCCAAAAATTTGCTGTTAGATGAGAAGTTAATTCCGCTCCTTAACTATTTATTTAATGCTTTTCCTCTAATTATTTCGCGCACGCATTATAATTACATGTCCCCTCTCCTCAACCATGCGAACCGTCGTGTTTGCCACGCCCACAACTAAACTTGCATCTCATTTTACAGCCTCGATTTCGGTGCGTAATGTGAACAATTTGCCCAAGGGTAATCTCACTGTTAAACCGGATCCCTCGGATGCACAGCATCAGGAGTCGGCATCGGCTTTCGCCCACTACGATCCCTACTATGGCAATGCGAATCAAGCCAAATATGCCAAGGCCACAGTGCTTGCGGAACGTGGCCAATATGAACGGTCTGGTCAAATGGCGACTTCGACGCCACAGCAACAGCAACAGTTGCAACTGCAACAGCAACAGATGCAACAGCAACAGATGCAACAGCAACAGATGCAACAGCAACAGATGCAATTTGGAATGCGTCGCGCGGGCAGCCGAGCTGAAATTGATATGCTGGAGCGGGAGACCAGCTCACAGATAAGGGTAAGTGGGGGTTGCACATGCGAAGGGGTAAATCTCAAACAGTTTATAAAAAAACTGTTTAAAAAAAAAACTCTTTAATTTAGTTGTCATTTTAGCAATCGGATTTGTAGAAGAAAAAGTTTAAATATTCAAATAATGTTTTATCTTTACAATTGGATGAATATTTGAAATTTTGCTCCGATTGGTAAAAATAAGTTAGGGGGAACAGCAATAAAAATATTCCGAAAATAATCCCTTAGCTCAAAAACATTTTACAGAAATCTACATAAAAATTGTTCCACTTCCTTTTTTATAACTTTAAACCACATTGAGGGAAAAATGTAAATTCGAGTTTTACAAACAACAATTTCAATTTTCAACGGATCAGCTTAATTTGATAAATTTACCCACAGAAGTTGAAGTTTGGTATAAATTATATAATCAATATTATTGAATAAATCTACCCAGAAAAGTGAAAGTTTGGTACGCTTTGGCAGCTTCGTTATACATCTTGATTGATTGATTGATTTAATAACACTTTAGAATCTGGACGTATCGGCTGGCGATTTGTTGAGTCGCACCCACGAGGAGCTGGTGTTGCTGCTAATCCAATTGAGGCGACAGAGCAGCCAAACGGCCAGAGCCATCGAGCAATGCTGCAGCGATATTCACAATGTTCAGGTGCTTAACAATTGTGAACTCTTTGCAATTGGTGCTGGTTCTTGACTAAACAAATAATAGTAAAAAAAATATTAAAAAAAATACTGGTGTTGGTTTTGTAACTAAAAAAATATTTATCTTTAATCTTAACTATAACTGTTTACCATAAGCATCCAATCTTTGCATTTTAAACTTATTCCTTTAACGTAATCCTCTACAGAATCGCCTGCGTGGTGCTGAGGGAATGACACGTGCGGAGAGCATTCAACGCTTGGATTATCTAAAGCAACATTTGCTCGACTTGGAGCGGCAGTATGAGAAGAGTAAGCCACTGGTCAATCTGGTGGATAACATGGTCAAGCTGGGTTCACTGTATCGCAACGATGCCAATGGACGTGCACAGCCAGCCACATTGGATCGATTGGAGTTCAATCAGCGCATGCAGGAGCGTCAAATGCTGCAGGAGGAGGAAAAGCAATGGGAACGTTTAAGTCCCAATCAGGCAGAGTTGCAGGTAAGGAAACTGTGTGAAATGTAGAAGACAAATCTTTTGAAGTCAAAGCAAGATTTTAGATTAGTTGGTAAAATCTATGTTTGAACAGGAGTTCGATTCTAGCTGGGATTTATTTCGAATGTTTAATTAAATGGCAATTTGTTACTGAACTGGGTTCAACGCTAGACCGGCTTACCATCTTCTACTAACTCAATTTCCATTTATAATCTATATATTTCCATGCTTTTCTAGGCCAAGGTGCACGAGCTCTATCAGCTGGATCAGTTGCTGCAGGAGGAGTCGGGCATATTGCAGAGTTTGCAGCGGGATAAAGAGGATTTGGAGCGTGCCTTGGGTGGTTTGAGGGCGCGCATACATGACAACAATGCCACGCCCATGGCCCTGGAGGCGGCCAAGAAGCAGCAGCACATTTTGGAGCGCGAATTGTCGCGTGTCCATCAGCTGCTGGCGGAGAACTCAAAGGTAGCCCAGGTGCCTAGTAGAAGTTTTTTGCATTATTTCTGTCAGCTATGGGATCAAAATAATAATATATATATATATATATTTATTTTTTTGTCTGCTTTAAGCTTCGCATGTCGCTTTTGTCACTAATGAGAAACACAACAAACAATTATGTAACTAACTGCTTTTTTTATATTAGCCAATTGATTTCATATAACTTCGAATATTACAAATATAATATTAAATATTAAAAAGACGATTCCAATTTATTTATTTTCCTTGACAGCCCATTAAAAATAATATAAATTAATATAAATTTACTCAAAGCTTTTGTTGTAAATTAGAAATCAAAAAATTAAATCTTTGTCTTTCTAAAAATATAAATACATTTTATTTCTCAACTCTATATAAAAACCACAATTTTTGCAAATTAAGTATATATTTTTGACACTTAATTTACACAACTAATTCTTAAAAAAAATCTCAATAAATCGTATGAAAAGGATTTTCCAAATATTATCCATTTTTTATGTAGGAAAAAATCAAATTTAAATTCAATAGTTCAGAATGCAAAAGATTTCTACAGTCCGCCTCAAACAATTGCAACTGCTGCAATTGCTGCATGTGCCACAAATAACACATAGAACAAACTCAACTAATTCGTCTTGTAATCCCGCACAGAAACTGGAGCAGACAGTGGCTGGCAATGCGCGTTTGGAGCAGGAGTTGCTGACACTCCGCCAGAAGGTGCAGGCAGCTCGGAGCAATGGCGTCAGCAATGATGCCTCGCAGTTTAATGGCAATCAGACAGCTGCTGTGCTTCAGTCGGAGTTGGAGCGGGTTCAGTCGCTGGTTGGGGATATGCAGAGGCAGAGACATGATCTCAGCTCCGCCGTGCGTCAGTTGACAGAAAACTCGACGCGTTTGTATCAGGAGATTGGCAACAAGGAATTGAGTCCAACTAATGGCACCTCGAATGGCAGTCTGAAGAAACGCAGCAACTCCACCAGCTGGACAGAGACCGATCTGGATGCCAATATGATGCACAATGGCAGTCAACAGCATTTGAATGATTCCACTTTGAATCTATCCACACCACTCTATGTGGACACGAATAGCTCGGCCAAGTTGGGTGACTATAATCGCTATAATGGCAGCAGCGATGCGCTGGAGATGAGTGGCGTCGATAGCGATGGTTTTCTGGACAGCAATCCCTTTGCCAATCTGAGCAATCTGGAGAAGCAGGAGATCAAAACGGTGCGCATTGTCAAGCGCGAATCGGAGCGACGTCATCGGGATCGCAGCGAGCGTGGATTGAGCAACTCCACCCAGAATCTGGATCAGGTGCTGGAGGAGGAGCAATATGCTCAACAGCAGCAGCAGCAACAGCAGCAGCAGCAGCAATATGCTCAAAGCATGGAGGAGCCAATGACCAATGGCCATCACAGTCGTTCCAAGTCGCTGCCGCGCAACTACAGTGAACCCCCCAAGCCCAGGCACAGCAGGCACCTGAATGGCAAGCAGAATGGACACCACTTTAATGGCGTCAACGACTTTGATCGCAATAGCAATTATGAGCAACATCAGGCACCGCCACCGCCAGCACCACAAAGCAATGGCCATCATCACCATCACCATCATCATCATCAGCAGCAGCAGCAGCGGGAGCAACGGGAGCATCTGAACCCGTTGGCCAATGCGTATTTTGCCAAGCAGCTGCAGCAGCAGGCACATCCTACACGGGACAGCGCCAGAGTGGCTCTGCGCACCAAGACAGACTCGCTGCAGAGCTTGAACAAGAGCTTGACGGACATTAGCCCGGAGCCAGTGTTCCAAAGTGTCGCTGCACGTCAGATCATCAACGAAATGTCCGCCGGCTCCGCCTCGGAGGATACTGAAAAGATTGTGGAGCGTGTCCCACCGCCGCATCACAAGCATCGACGCGCTGTGCCGCGCGAGAAGCGACGCCACTATACGGCACCCAACAATGTCAACCAGAAGGCCATGGAGAAGGTTCAGGCTGAGAATGACATGAATCGCAATGTAAGCTTCCATTTTAGGATAAGATTTGGCTGATAAAGCGAGAAAAACCAAATATTTTTCCTAATTTTCAAAATTTAAATGTCGGAAAATATATTTAAATATTTATATTATTTATTGCAGAACACCAATTGGCGTGCACGAGATGATCTGGACATGGAGGTGGCGTTGCGTCCACGCATAAATGCGCCAGATGTGGTGCGCTCCGCTTTGGGTCAGGGTGAGAAGATCTCGGAGAATACCATTGATAATTTACTATTGGCGCCCAACAAAATAGTCATACCCGAGCGTTATATACCAGAAACAGTAAGTGAAATAATCTTTAAAATTTAATTTTATTTAATTTAATTTATTTTTTTATGATTTTTTCAAAAATCCAACAGACGCCCGAGTTGTCGCCAGAGGAGAAGAAGCGTCGCCAGGAGAAGGTTGAATCCATTAAGAAAATGTTAGCTGAGGCGCCCATAAGCAGCAATGTAAGTAGTTGACAAATAAATATATATATAAAATATATACAAATCTAATATATATATAAATCGAATCTTTGCAGGAGAATGAGAATCTGCCAGCGAGCAAGATTACAGCAGAGAAGAAGCAACGCGAACATTTGTTGCAGCTCAATCAGATTTTGGCCCAACAAGTGATGCAAGTCAGCAAAATTGTTGCAGGTATGTAAATTAAATAAGTTAACTGTTTGCTCTATATATATATATTTAATTTAAGTTCGAATCGATGTCCAAAAAATATATATTTTTGTTAAGTATTCGGATTGTATGCAAAACGCTTGCAAGTTGAGTTTTTGTTCATTGTTTATGTTTATTACTAATAAATAAATCATTTTCTGTTCACACAAATATTTTTATATATATATATATATATGTATATTTCTATATGTATATGTTTGTATGTCTAACTAAGAGTTTATTCAGTGTATTTAAATCATATCAGCGAGTTACATAAGACTGTGATCCCCTCATTCGAAACTGTCTCTATGCTCTTCTAATCTATATATATCTATATATTCTCTCTTAACTTTTTCTAATTTTCTAGACGATTAATGAATACATATCATATGCATAACATCTAAAAAGGTGTTTTGCCCTATTATTCAGTACCCCCATCCAGCTCATTGTCATCTCATTTGCGAGCTCATCACGAAAGGCCTTCGATATTCATTTAAAATTTACCACTCACACACCCAAAATCACACTTGCAACACACACACTTTCCACAGTCAATTTCACACAGCCCCACATAACCCTCATCATGCATATAGCACCTGTTTCATATGTATCTTTAACTAACTCAAGGTTTAAATTATATGAAATATTATCAAATATTACGCATACGCCGTGTATTAAAGTTAATGTTAAAGATATTACAGTTCATGTTGACAATATTTGTTATATACAGTTTAATGATTGTTTGTGTCTTATATTATTACAATAAATTTATATTTTTGTATTTTTCATGTATAATTTTAATTTTAATTTATATTTTTTATTTGTTTTTTTTTTGCATACTTTTAGGCAATCCCACTAGTCAAAACTAACTCAAACTTAGCTTGTCCGTGTCGTTTATGTTTTTGTTAATTTATTGTTCACATTTTGTGTTATGTTTGTTTTTTTGGCATTTTATTCGTTCACTTTTGAATTGCAAAATGGGCCACGAAATGTTGACTAGGTTCGATATATGTTATGTAAACAACAATTACATATGCATATGCTACACCTAAAACTACACAATAAGAACAACAGCAACTACAACAACAATAACAACAACAAGTACATACTACATACAACCACAACAACAAAAACAACAACAACAATAGCACAGCAAGAACTCACGCGACGTTGAGATTATCGCATGCTAAGCTCACAGAAAAAGTAAAAAAAAAATTAAAATCAGTTCAATGCAATCACAAAATACTAAACGACAACAACAACAAAAGCAATTGCAACAACTACAACAACAAGTACAACCAACAACAACAACAACAAGCACAAAAGTTAAACAACAGTTATACAAAATGCGTAAGTCAAGGTTTGTACACATTTATAACAATTATACTCGTAAATAATACACTATATATTTATATTTATATGTGACTTGTTGTTACTTTTATAATCAGCTGAATTTCGAAAAACTTTGCTTAGTTTCTTAGCTTTGAATTGGCCTAAACTAATCAGCACGCACGCGCTTGTAGAAGTAGCCTAAAATAAACACAAACAAAACTAAAAACCCAACACACAAACCCAACACTAAAAAAAAATGCAGCAAATTGAACACCTTATTAATTTTTTTTATATTTTTGTTAAAAAAACAAATGATAGCACTGAAATAAATATTTAAATGGCACCTTTGTAGTGCAATTTCTATTGGGAAAACTATAAATTTAAAAGACATTGAGTAGGAGAGAAATTAAGAAAAATAAACAATTTTAGCCAACTTAAAATTTTTGACTCACAGATAATTTTCAGGTCTTTTTAAAGTTGGACAGCTATAAAGAAAAACTACATTATTTATTTATTTAAAGATTTGTTACTAGTTTTTTTTTTGAGAATTAATGTGTTTTCCTTTCGGAAAACCTTTGAAGTTAGGTAAAAAAAATATTTAAGTAACTAATTCAGGAATTGTGTTACATTTTGGGGTAAAAACTTCATAAAATCTGTGTAGCTGTAATTGATTGATTGATGGGTAATTAAAATGCGAATATTAGTTTGCAATAGTAATTAACGAATAACAGCAGTAAATTTGACAGTTTAATGCGAAATTTGCCAATGCTTAATGTCTTAACAAAATTTGTGCACTTGTAAAAACTGCGTAAAATAAAAAAAAATAATAAAACACAAAAGTCAAAAAATGCGCAGAATCGCTCTAAAGACGAGTAAGTATAAGCTCAACAATAACAATAACAACAACAACAACAAAAAAAGCAACAACAAGAAAGGCAGAACAACACTAACAACATACATACAAAAAACCCAATACCAACCAATTTATATATATACAAAACATATATATTTATGTATTTATTCAAACTTGCAAAATGGTTTCCAAACTACGGAAGTTTTTTCCTCCAACTTTTACAGCACGCTTGGGAAGGTTCTTGGCCTAAACCTTTCAGCTAAGAACTCAAACTAATTGCAACTTTTTTTTTTGTGTTTCTGTTAACCCGCAGAGAAAGCCATGTCGAAGGCGGCCAATGGGAAATCGGGACAGGGCAGCGATGAGGAACGTGGCTCGGAATCGCCAAGTGAACCACTGCCGTTATACCAGCAACGCGATAATTTTTACAGTTAAGCGTTTGGCAAATAACTAACTACACCGAACAAAGCGATTATACACTAAAAAAAAATAAATAAGCACAATAACAGCTGCATTTATCTTCGAAAATCAAACTAGAGAAACTTTGCTAACAACAATTTAAAATCGAAATTTAAATCGAATATCGTATCAATTGTTAAGTGACTGATAAGCAAAAGCATTTTAAAGATATCAAAAACAATATATTAATTAACGAATTTTTAGGAATGCGAAAAATAACATTTAAAAAAAAAAACTGTTAATGCTTACATACTCACGTATATACATATGCCTATCTAATATATATATATATATATATTACATAAAGATGCAACACATATATAAATATATACATATATATACTACATAAAGATGCAACATATCAATAAGCGTGTTAATAATCATTATAAACGATGGCAATTACATCAAATGTTAAAGCAACGTTCTCTGAAGAAGAAGAAGACATTGGTAGTAGGTAGAGCAGTTTATTGACTGTCGTCGCTTGGTACTATAGTCCAATCATATCGGTCTATATAGACATATACTAACTCCAATTCCAACTACGACGCATCAATATTTGTTGTATAATAAATCGTGAAAACGTTCCAGTGCTGGGCTCTTGAACAAATAAATTAAATTATATGAGAAAGTTTGAGCCAAGTTATTTTGTATGTGTTGGTAACTAATAACAATAACTCTAAAGACTTTTACAAAACGGACTTTTGAAGAGTAGCGCATTTTCCCCCAAAAAACCACAAGAACAACAATAATATGTCAAATACAAATTTTGAAGCCAATTATTGCATTTGATACGAACAAGTTTTTAAGATCACAAATCAAAAGCAACAACAACAACAACAAAAGGGCACCATAACGGTAGTTAGGAACTAACATAAAAACATGAATAAAAAAATAGTCAATACCCAATTTTAAAAAAGGGACAGCTCAAATTAGGGCATTTTCACAACCTTGGCAATATTTCAATACGTACCTATCACAACACAACACAATTTAAATTTTAATATAATTAAATTGTATTAAAGACGGATTAAAGAGAAGTTGAAACCCTACATTTAACTAAAAGTACGGATATGCATATATTAATTTTAGTTTACCCACGCGTTTGAATCAGCTAAATAACTATAAATATAATCAATTATTTAAATGTAGGTCAATTAGCCAGGCAATTATCAAAAGCACGCAAAAAGAGAGGAGAGTTAAATTACAAAGAAAGGATTAAAAATGTTTTTAAACAATGCAAAGTCAATGAAAAACTATTATACGCAAATACAATTCAATGTTAATGTCTGTATAACTTTTAAAGTTATTATAAAAAAAGAAGAAAACTCACAATTTACTACACAAATACATAAATATCGTAAAAAATATATGCATATAGTAAACACACAACGATAAATTGTTAAATATATATAAAAAAAATATATATATATATACATATACATAAAAAGATAAAGCAAATTGTACAAAACTATTTTAAGTTAATTTGATATTTTTAATTTTTAATTTTGTTACAAGTTTTAAGTTTATTATTTAATGCTAAGTTCTTTAGTTCATTCATTTGCGCCAAGTTCTTGATATTCACATAAATACATATAATTTTATTTGATAATTATGATTACATTCTATTATACTATATTATATTATATCATAAAAAAAACACAAATAATTTGTACATTTCGCGGTGCTATATGTGAACATATGTAAATGTTGCTTAAACATGTTTGACCTTAGTTCGAGCCAAGTCAATTGATATGCTAGTTCTGGCTTTTATTCGCACGCATATTCCCCACAAATAATGCAAAACATGATCACACAAAATATTTATTGCATAAATACATATATATATATATATATATATATAAACACCTACATATATACATATGACATTATATAAAAAATGTTTAAACGAAAGAGAAAAAAAACATACACACAAAAAATTAAAAACAAAAAAACAAAAAAAAAAAACTGCGAAAGATGAGATAAATGTTATCAATAAAGAATATAGTTGAAAATTCAAATCATATCCAGCATTTTATATATTATTTATTGCACACGCTTACAGCTGAAGGTTATTGTTAACAACAGCGGGACGGAACAGGAAGAGTCTCTGTTTGAATGGCCATTTAACTGGGCAGCAGTTATCACAATATTTTACGTCAATTGTCAGCTAAATTTCAAGATCAATGTGGACTCTATTAAAAATAGAGACGAGCAGCGATGACAAACCAAGCGCCTCGCATGAATCATAATGAACCACACAAAAGGCTGGCTGGCTGGCTGGCCGGTTGAGACGTGCGCCACTGAAAAGACAACAATAACAATAATAACAACAATAACAATAATAAAAACAACAACAACAGAACAACGCATTAATGACAAGCCCATCGAGCAACAAGTGAGCGAAGTGTAATCGACTAAGAGATACTCTTTATATACATATAATATGTGTATCATTTGAAATCTGATATTTGCTTTAATTTTACCAACCAGGAAATATATTTGTTTTAAATGGAATGATGCATATTTTATTAACTTATAATATGACATCAAATTGCCATTGTTTTATCATAGGCATTTTGTTGTAAGTTGACCTTTGAAACTGATTTTATTTTGCACTGCATTTGTATTCACAACAGTTGCATTTGATAATGAAACAACGAGGTTTTTAAAAATAGCTTATCCGGTTTTAAGCATTTCCTACTAGTTTTAAGTTCATGTGATTGACCCGCTGATGCTAACTAATATTTAGTTCGACTTAATATTTAAATATTGCTCAATCAACTCAGTTGTTTTCTGACTGACACGCCCTCCACTTTTGCGTATATATTTATATAAATGTAAGATACCCGTTCTTGTTTTTTTATTATCCATTTGATTGTTAAAGGGTATTGAGCAAAATAGAGCATAATGAGAATCACAGCGATTTTGGCATGACAAACAGTCGCAACACACACGCTGCTAAATTTGTGTGTGTGTGTGGGCGTTCAAGCAAATTGGCTAAGCAGACTAACGGGTATAGTGGAGGCTGGAGGAGAATTTGGCGTCAAGTTAAGCTGTATGCGAAATGTAGAGCATTCAATAACTTTCTAAAAAGCAGCGTTATCAAATTCTTCTATTCGATTAGCATAATCGTGACCAGAAAAGGCTTAAAACGCATAAATTCAAAATTCAATTAAAATTATAAATTGGAATATTAAGATCAGATCTATTTTTGACAGGTGTTTTTTTTTTTTTACATATTTCTATAATGTAGATAATAATTTAAAGTAGTTCAGTGAGAGTGAAAACAATTCATAATTCTACTCCAGCAGTTAATAAATTAATACGTTAATCAATATAAATATTAACTTACATATATACGTAGAATATGAGTATATAACAAGAATATGAGTATATAACATATATATATATATAAATATGAATGTGACAAAAACCTGATACTACATTAAACCTGATTGGCTTATATCTATTTTAATTTGTCGTTGTCCGATGATGATGCGCATAAAAACCACTCAAACTCTGAGTGAACGATTCATATTTTTAAAATAAAAAATCCCCAGTTGACTGCATTAAAATGTGCGGAATTAACTGAGTAGCGTTATAAGTTAACTTCACTTGGCATTGTCTGGTCGAGGTGTGAAGTTTAGTTCCAACTTTTAAATATTAAAATAATGTCCACAGCAGGCACCACAACGATTGTAAGTTCACAAAGTCGTAGATATATATATATATATATATATCTTTGTTTACCGGATGAACTCTAGTACATTTCTCACTTCTCTATCTACACTCGCATACATCAAACACACACACAGTTGACGCTGCTTGCTGTGATTAGCCTGCAGGGATTGCTGCTTCTAGCTGCACCCACTTTGGAGAATGAGTTCGTATTTGTGTCCACAGCCATATAGCAGGCAGTGCTAAATGCTTTAACTACTTGCAGTCATATAACTCCGGATTTACGGCTCGATGAATCAGAGCAAGTCGGCCGGTCTGCTGCATTGAAGCGCCATCGTCGCTATCATGATGATCATTGGCACGGACACTCCCATGGCGAGGATTCAGGAGAGGATGTAAACGAGTCTAACTGGGGATTCGGGGATGTGAGTGAGTATTCTTACCATCATTCACATGGACATTCCGGTAGGCATTCCCATAGACCGCACGGGCGGAATTCGCATCACAGAAATCATCCACCCTTCTTTGGCATTGGCTTTGGCAATTGGCGGTCCCATGGCTATGGACACAATGGCGGTATATATAATGCTTTGTTTTGATCAAGTTGAGATGATAAATTATTTTACTTTGCTTTTAGATAAAAAGCCCGACTGTCAGACTGCGCCCGATGCTGCACCATCAACAACACCAAGAACACCAACAAGCACAACACAAGGACCAACAGAAACACCTGTAACAACAACAACAACAACATCAACAACACCATCAACAACCACAGAGGAGCCACTCTTAATTGACTTACGTTCCGGTCTCAATTAAAATAGTTTTAACGTTTAAGTTTACACTCGAAAAAATTAAATTTTTTTCTGTCTACTTTTAAATTTTGCTATAAGCAAACAATTATCTATAAACAAATAGGAATAAATACGTTAAAAATTATTTACATAAATTTTAAAAGAAAAAATAATTTTCTTTCAATTATACATATAATTATACAATTTGTTTTGATTATAGAAAACTTTCTACTTTTTTTTTAATGCCATATTTTTGTTTTGTAAGTTTTTTACAATTTATACTCCGTTTTTTGGAGTGCACATTCAATGTATTTAAGCTGCATTTAAAACGATATCTTGGCCGAGTTATCAGTTCCATAAGTTATTTACAGAGAGGCTGAGAAGAAGGCTGAGAAGGAGTCTGCAAGGAGGCTCCAAGGAGGCCATCGAGTTCCCTTTGTTCGTTTTAGTTGTACGCACTTTCGAATGCCAGGATTGAGCAACGGAAGTTGTGCTTAAAACGGGTTTTTTTATGCATGCTTTTAACTAGAACATAAACAATATCACTTTGATGGCGGGAACATAAAACGCGAATGCAAAACAAAAACCAAAAAACAAAAGCACATAAAAAACGAAAGAAAGTCGACAGATCTGGAATTGAGCACAGAAGCCAAAACAAAACAAAACAATCAACAACAACAACAACAACAACAGCAACAACAATAAGAAATCTGCGCGTCGCACGCACTTGGCCAGGAACAAAGAGGCGCGTTTCAAGAACCGGACCACAACGCCTCCCACCACTATAAAAGAAACCCAGTCCGAGACTTTGACTGTCATTTGACGCCAAACGAGCGTCGCCTCCAGTTGTCGTCTGTCGTCGGTTGTCGGTCATTGGATTCGGTTCCAGCTCCAATTCGCTTTAATCGCATCGAGAGTGCCGCGTTTGTGTGTATTTTTTAAAGGCACTAAGAAATGGGTAAGCCTCGCTGTGCATATTAAGCAAGTGTAAAATACAAAACGGTTAATGAACTCAAAAAATAGTAGACTTCGGGGCATACACCCAATATGCTGCATTATGGACACATAACCTTAGCAAACCCAAAAAGTCTCAAGTGCATCCAAAATGTTTTCTGTTTACGCAATGCCTGAAAATTTGTTTATGTATGCGTGTCGCATGGATCTTGAAAAAGAAGTTAAAAACATTGTTACCACCTTTTAAAGAACCACATTGTTTTTAAATATTAAAGCCGAAGAGAGAGAATAATTCGAATTTCAACTCTTTCATCTTCTGCTGAAGAGAAAGCACACAATTGGAATATTTGAATATTTATTATCATTTCTGTACAAACTCTCTGTTAGCAATTTATTCACAATTATTGGCGTGACTAAAAAATATATCTATTATTTATAAAATATAAAAAAAAACAACAATATATTTGTGAATTGCCTAATTGCATTAAAATAAAAAATGCATTCTATGAATTTTTTCATTTCCAAACAAATAAAAATGCATATAAAATAAATATTGGAAATATCTATATCTAAAAATAAAATAAATAAATATGGTTTTGTGCTTGAAATTTTTTAAAATAATTTTAATCGATAAAAAAAGTTGTAAACTATTTATTCATTTTTTTTTTAAATGCATAATTTAATATCTGCATTGTTCTATTCCCAGTGCACAGGTTGCTGCCATTGCTGTTGCTGCTGGGCGCTTCTACCCTAATCTTGGGCAATGAGCAGCCTGCAAGGATTGTTTGCTACTTTAGCAACTGGGCTGTTTATCGTCCGGGCATTGGACGCTATGGTCTGGAAGATGTGCCCGCTGATCTGTGTACGCATCTCGTTTACTCCTTCATTGGATTGAATGACAAGAGCTGGGATGTTTTGGTCATTGATGAGGAGCTGGATGTGAGTCAGGAGGGCTTTAAAAAATTCACACAGCTGCGCCAAACGCATCCCAAGCTCAAGCTGCAAATCGCTGTTGGCGGTTGGGCCGAGGGTGGTTCGAAGTATTCGCAAATGTCGGCGGTGCGTGAACGTCGACAGAGTTTCATACGCAGCGTGGTGCAGTTCATGAAGAAGTACGACTTTGATGGCTTCGATCTCGACTGGGAGTATCCGGGTGCCACGGATCGTGGCGGCAGCTTTGGCGACAAGGATAAATTCCTCTACTTTGTCCAAGAATTGCGTCGCGCTTTCGATCGCGAGGGACGCGGCTGGGAAATCACAATGGCGGTGCCAGTGGCCAAGTTTAGACTGCAGGAGGGCTATCATGTGCCAGAGTTATGCGAGTGAGTAAACAAAACCTGTTTAATACAGACTCGGACCTAGACTGAAAGTCATTTTCGAAATGGTAATAAGATTAAAAATCAGTTCAAATCTGGATTAAATTAATTCAATTTACAAACCAAAATATCAAAATCGGCTTTATTTATGACTCATTTAGAAATTCACCTAGATTTTATTTCTGTTCACTTTTAATAAGAATTGTGCTCAAATCACTTATTAAGCCAGTTATGAATTTGATTAACTTTGTTTATAAGTATTTAATTATATATATTTTTTTAAAAATAATTTGTTATTAATTAACATATATATTATATAAAGACAGCTGGATGCCATACACGCGATGACGTATGACCTACGCGGCAACTGGGCTGGTTTTGCAGATGTGCATAGTCCGCTATATAAGCGCAAACATGATCAATATGCCTACGAGCGCCTCAATGTGGTAAGTGTATAGCGGAGAGAGAGAAACAGAGAGAGAGCAAGTGACAATGAGAGAGAGAGCGAGAGAAACAGTTTACGAGTTGCTTGGCAAGCTAATTGGTATTCATATCATTTAGAATGACGGCTTGGCGCTGTGGGAGGAGATGGGTTGTCCCGCCAACAAATTGGTGGTGGGTGTCCCATTCTATGGACGCACCTTTACGCTGAGCAGCTCCAACAAGAACTACAACATGGGCACGTACATCAACAAGGAGGCGGGTGGTGGTGCGCCAGGACCCTATACGAATGCAAGTGGTTTCTTGGCCTACTATGAGATATGCACGGAAGTGATGGACAAATCCAAGGGCTGGACTGTGGAGTGGGATGAAGAGGGCATGGTGCCGTACACCTACAAGGACACCCAGTGGGTGGGCTACGAGAACGAGGCTTCAGTGCAGCTGAAAATGGATTTCATCAAGGAGAAGGGCTACGCGGGCGCAATGACCTGGGCAATTGACATGGATGACTTTCATGGCATGTGTGGCCAAAAGAATGGCCTAATGCAAATACTGTACAACAATATGCGGCAATACCGGGTGCCAGAGCCGACGCGTGAGACAACGCCACGTGTAAGTTGACACAGTGCCAATTGAGTGATTGAATGCTAATTTACGAATTTGCAGCCCGAATGGGCCAAGCCACCCGCCACACCACCCAATCCCGATGAGGCAGGCAGCATCGCGCCACAGCTACCAACGACGTCGACGCGCAAACCGCAAACGACGCCAAGACCAACGTCAGCGCCATTGCCAACTGCAAGCAGCACCACCAAGAAATCCACTACAAAGGTGAGCAAATACACTCAAAACAATAATTTTAAATTGTTTTTAATATTTGTTTACCAATTTCTTAAAAATCGTTTTTAATTTGTTATCGGAAATATTAATAGTATTATTTTCAGATTTGTGAAAATGCTTTAAGAATTTTAAATCAGTTTTGTGCGAGTAAAAAAAAGTGTTTTAGTGTGACTCCCTAACTAAAATTTTCCATAATTTTCTAGAAGCCCAAAAAGCCCAAAAAGACAACAACTCCAAGAACTACAACAACAACGACAACAACAACAACTGCACCCGAGATCACCGACGAACCGGAGACAATTGTAGATCCCGAGCCATCTGCAATGCCAGGAATTGCATTTGATCTCAGCGAAGTTGATTGCACCAATCGTGACTATGTGCCGCATCCGGACTGCCGCAAGGTAAGATATAAATTAAGCTTTATATATAAATATGACCTTTAATCTTCATATTTTTAGTATTTGCGCTGCGTTCATGACAAACCTGTGGAATTTGAGTGCAAAGAGGGCACAGCTTTCCATACAATTCTCAATGTTTGCGATTGGATTGAGAATAGTGATCGGTATTATTGCACCCGCATTAAGAAAAAAACGCGTGAAAATGAGGCAGACTAGATCAATGAATTTGCCATGCCATTTTTTACACAGATATTTTAATACCTATTTATTAATATACTATTTTTAGCGTGCTCACTGAGAGTGAGTGATAATGTTTTAGCTTTTAAGAATTTATAATTTATTACCTTTGACAAATCATAAAGTAAAATAAGATTTACTTTCGCCACACGAAAGCAATAAAAAAATATATAGACACATAAAACTATGCAATTAATGAGCCGACTAAAAAGGATTACAATATTATATAGAAAGCATAGTCTTAAAGATGAGTTCTTGGATGAAAATATTGCTGCTTTTGGAGCAAACTTAGCATTTCAAAGAGAGATACCCCCAATCTGCAATAGCAATCCTCGGCGTATCTGATAATTACTGATTCTTACTAATAACAAAAACCATTGAAATTCAGGCACTAAACTTCAGCGACGTGAAAGTTGTCAAAGGACTCCAGGAAAAGTTGTTTTTTGCTTTCATTATTTTTAATCTACATTAAGACTTTCTTTTTATATTGAATTTAATAAATATTTTATTTTTAGATATGTTAAAAATTAATCTTTTTTTTTGCCAATGGGTCGGTTTAACAGGTATTTAAATAAAAAAAAAGTTTCATACTTTTAGGGGCATAAAAACGTAAAAATAAACACTTCAACTCAAACTTATCTGCACAGAATATCAACGAAAATTCTATCTTTATCGAGCTGTATATTTAAGGATTCTAATGTCAGCTAAACACAATATATTTAAAAGCCTTATATGACCTACGTACCGATCCCTAATGAAAGTACATCCATCATGTTATATAACTGCCTATTCACCGATCGCTACCTGTCACAGTTCTATAAAATATATATTATGTCAAGAGTCTCAAAGCATGATGTGGCATTTGTCTGTGACCACATGCAACACACACAGCCAAGCAACCGACCAAACATCAGCTGTTCATGCAATCAAGCATATTAATGAACGGTGATAAATGCGACATGAATATTATGTATATACATATATTCATATATATATATATATATATTCATATTTTACAACTGAATGTAGAGGATACGCAGCGAGCGGGCAAAAAGCATATTGCATCAAATTAAATCATTTGTGACACGAAATAAATCGTTGAAAATTACGTATGGTCTATGCTCGAGTACCCGACATCTTCGAGGGGTAAATATGCCAGCTAGGCAAAAACTAAATTTCTATGCTATTATTGTTGCTCTTGAATCAACCGTTTTGCGTGTATATTTAAAATGAGCAAATCTTTGGCTATAATTAAACACGAGTATTCCAAACAAAGTTCTTTGGAGAATAAGAGAGAATTTGAGGTTATTTAAGGATTATCCATAGGCTGATGAGTTATATTTAGGTATTTTTTACGTGGCTCTAATTTAACCGGCTTTAAAGTGTTAGTTCTTTGGAGGAAGTACCATAAATTAAATTATTTTAAACATACCTTTGCTAAAAATGGTTACAATATATTAATAAAAGGCTTAATAATTCATGCATAGATCTCGATTGAAACTAAAGTCCTGTTTTACAAATAATGCCTTTTTTGAGTATACCTATATTTATTGCAACATTTAGAACGCGGCACAATTTTCTCCGGCTTTTTAATTTTCCCCAAATAAAATATTTAGTTGCTCCCTCTCTCTGTGGCATTCGCTCTGAGAGCATCGGCGAAAAAAATAATAAGAGATAAGTTTTCTCGTCGCAGTGCTTTTGACAAAATCATTTTGCTACAAAAATATCAAAATGAAATAATTTTCGCGGTCACAAGGTAAATTCATGGTATATGCATGTTGAGTTACGAATTGGTTTTGGACCGGGAGAGATCGTCTCGTATACTCGTGTACGCCACATAATACAATTTCATTACATTTCAGAACAGTTCTATCTTGCTTTTTTAGCCAATAGTCAGAAAAAAATATATATAGCTTAAAATTCAAAAAACGAAACGCACACAACGTGCAAAGACGACGGGCCAAGAATAAGCAAATTATTTAGCTGACAATCGTCGAAAGGGACACTAAGGATTACCCAGCCGACGATTGTTGGTTAAAATTTTGCAGAAAAGGGCTTGCAATAAAAAATAAAAAATTAAATAAAAAAAAATATATGTATTAAAATCAGTTTATCGCGAATTTTTAATTACTTTTAATAATAAATAAACGAACTGCAAAGTGACAAAAATACGAACAAGTGCAAAATTCTTAAAACCCACAAAAAGTGTAACAAATTTGTACGGGTCTAATTAGATATTTCTAGTATTTCTATATATATATGTTGTGCATATATAGTATATAGCTAATAATTTGGCCCATGCTTTAATACATGCATATATATATTTTTATATATGAGAAAATAATATGTAGCATTTAAAATTTTTACCCTTTCACACGCAGTGCATTTAAACGAGCGCATATATTGTGGATATATATATGCGATTATACGAGATCAAGTGATTTATTAAGTTTTTCCTAATTATAAATAATTACGGGAAAAATTCGAAAGAATAAAAGGAGAATTTATGACGTGGCTAAGGTGCTAAAATCAAACTGGGAAAACTCAAGGATAATTTGTGGATTTGATTATTATGGGGCGACTAACAATTTGGTTCCTGCTGGGACTGACGTTAATCGCCGTATCCAATAATGGTGAGTGTGTTGCAAGGATCTCTTTTTATATAAGCAATTTAAACTACATAAATATTCCCGCATATCACAACGTAGCGCAAAGGCATTATGCAATTTTTATAACAAAAAGAGAGATGAGAAGAAAAAAAAATTAAAAGATATGTATAAATAAGCATATATATTTAAAAATATTTGCTATAGCTCAGTGCGTATGTGTGTGCGTGGTGTTCTGTGTGTGTGTGTATGTGTGTATGTGCAAACGTCAGAGGCGACACTTTGAGAATATACCATATTAAATTTTGGCCTAGACTCGTTGGATAATACAAATACATTGACAGCTGCACAAATACGTAGACAAATACAATTTTGTTGGTCACTTTCTTCATGTTGGTGTTTTAATTTTTTTTATTTTTTTGCTTTTCTCAAAATTGTGTTCGGCAAATTTTGGTCGCTCTTCGTTGTCATCGTTTGTAATATTTTTAAATTTAGAATTTTTAAGTTATTTTATGTATTGAGCAAGTATCTGTATCTGAGACTGTATTCGTAGCCTGTATCTGTTTCTGCGCAGAGCCCCGTACAACTTATATTCCTCTGTGGATTTTGTTTGGCTTGCAAAAAAAAAAACAAGGAAAATAAATTCAAACCACATAGAAATTATGTATACAATATATATATATATATATATATGTATTTATATGTACGTTAGGATTGGTTGCAAGCAACGTAAACACAATATGCAAGCGGTCATTCAAACACACCGTATAAATAATTCTGCTTATGCGGATAGGAATGAGATGTGAAATAACTTAAATAGCTACCCATACATGAAAATAAAAGCACGGAAATAAATCATGAGAATTACCTGCTGACAGCTACATTACACATCGAAAAAACCATATTGTACTTCAATTATATATATCTAGCTTCTTCTGTTCATGCCACGATATCTATAGTTATACACGATTTATCGCAGCTGTCTGCAATCGAGAAAGTAATTAGCGACGACCTTAGGCTAAAACTGTCACTCAAAGGCGAAAACAAAAAAAAAAACAAAATGTAAAAGTAAATTTTACTTAGATATATAGTATATATGCACTCACGTCACTAAACAGCGAGTACAACTATGGATGGAAAAGTAAAATGTAGTGGGCGAGTGACCAACAAAATATATATATTTATATTTTTATATCCATTCACATTCAGCGACTAGAGCAAATGTGTGTTTAAATTTTCATCTTTTAAAAATAAAATTCATAAATTGCCGAACATATTGCATGGTGTGCGTACATAGGTATGTGTGTGTGTGTCCCATGGTATATACAATAAATAATGTCAAGTTTGAAAAGATAAAAAGACCTCGGCGCTAACGTCAAGCATAAAATAAAAAAAATTTTACTTTCTGGACAAAAATACAAATTTCATAAATGGCTTTTAAATCCTTTTTTTAAATTCATTAAACACTCACAGAGAAAAGTTATATTCAAAAAGAAATTTTGTTAAATATTTATTATCCTGAACACTTCAATTTTACACTAATTTTAAGATCTATGTTTTCATTATAGAAATAAGAAGAATGCTTACGAATTTTTGACTTAGGTGGTTCCTGTTTTTTACTCCGCATTATCTAAAAAAAAAAAACACTTTGTAAATACTATAAAAAACAAGTGATTGCAATAATGCTTATCTTTCATTTTAAAAGTAAAGTTAAAAATATATATAAAAAAAAAAAAAATAATATTTTTTCCCCATTTATTTTGCTTATGATTTCCAGTTGGGTTTGCCAATGCCGAAGTCGGACCAAGCGAATCAGAATGTCGACCCTACATTGAAAAGGCAATAAATGAACTAAAAACCGGTAAGTTGGACACAAAAAAAAAGATATATATATATAGAAGATCGTATATATGATCTAGTGATACCTGTAGATGGTGTCACGAATGGCTCTGGAGAATTGCAATCCGATCAGCCTCGTAGGGATGATGATGATGATGATGTTGATGATGGTGGGATTGATGATGAAAAAGAAACTGTTGAAATTTCTGATGTGGATTCCACAGAGGACGCGAAAGGCGTCAACGACCTTGACGGCGATGGAATACCAGATGATCAGGACGACGACATAGATGGCGATGGCATACCAAATGAGAAGGACGATGACATCGATGGTGATGGCATACCGAACGATGAGGATGACGACATCGATGGCGATGGCATTCCCAATGAAGATGACGACGACATCGATGGCGATGGCATCCCAAATGACAAGGACGATGATATCGATGGTGATGGTATTCCAAATGAGGAGGACGATGACATCGATGGTGATGGCGTACCAAACGATGAGGATGACGACATCGATGGTGATGGTATTCCCAATGAAGATGACGACGACATTGACGGCGATGGTGTTCACAATGAAAAGGACATTGACATTGATGGCGATGGAATACCTAATGAAGGTGAGGATTTGGCGGTGCAAAATAAATGCTTATATCAATAATTTGATTGCGATTTCATTTGGGCAGAGGACAAAGATTTGGATGGCGATGGTTTGCTAAACGAAAAGGACGAGGACTTGGATGGCGATGGAAAAGCTAATCACGGTGAGCAATTAGGAATATCATAAATATAAGCAATACAAAAAAAAACTCTCTCATGCAGAGGACGAGGATATCGATGGAGATGGTACTCTAAATCACGGTATGCTCAAATTCCCCGCATGAAATATTTGAAGTTGTTTTTGTTTAAATTAAATTCCATCCCTTTATTTATTTATTTTATGTCTTTTAATTAAATATGAATTGTGGAAAACTAACTAATTTTTAATATGTTTCCGATTGTAGAGGACAGCGATTTGGATGGCGATGGTTTGCCGAATGATAAGGACGAAGATTTGGATGGCGACGGCAAAGCTAATCATGGTAAGTCACTCATTGTTTCACTATTAACACTCTTTAATGTTCCATCCCATAATGAGCAGAGGATGAAGACATTGATGGAGATGGCACCCTTAACCATGGTGAGTAAAACAAAAAAAAAAAAATGAGAATTAGTCAAAAATATTATTATGATTCTCAAATTTTAGAGGACAGTGACATAGATGGCGATGGTGTCCATAATGATGAAGATCGCGATGTCGATGGTGATGGCTTAAACAATTCCGAAGAGCCTCAGAGCATGGACATCGATGGAGATGGTGTGCCAAATTCATTAGACGACGACATCGATGGGGATAACAAGGTAAACGAGAAGGACGAGGATATGGATGGCGATGGCATCTTGAATGTGCATGATAACGACATGGATGGCGATGGAATTCCCAATATCCATGATGATAGCCACGAACTCGACATTGATGAAGAAGAGGTGAAGAAACGCAGCAAGCGTGAGGTGGACGCTGCTCCTGTTGTACAAGTTGAGGAGCCTGCAAGTCCAGCTGAGGAATTCCCCGCTGAGGAGGAAGCTTCCAAGGAGGTGGAATCTGCTGAGGCTGAAGCTGAAGTTGAAGCTGAGGCTGAAGTAGAACCTGAGGCTGCAGTTGAAGCTGAAGCTGAGGCAGAAGTTGAAGCTGAGCCCGAGCCAGTAGCCGCTGCGGAGGAAGCCGTAGAGCCCGAAGTGGAAGCATCCGTAGAAGTAAAGGAAGACGAAGTGGCTCAGGATGAACCACAGGCAGTGGAAACCGCTGTTGCTGCTGACGAAGAAGATGACACCATGCCAGAAGACGAATTACTCTGGGTAGGCTCAAAACAGATAAGATATAAGGCATCACTAAAAGTGTACACTCTATTTTCAGGAAGGTACAATCCCAGAGAATCGTCGCAGTCGTCAACATATCTCAGAACTCCTGCAGTTAGACGAGGAGTTCAATGCCCGTGAGAAGGCCACCGATAATGTTGCTGAGATTATTTTGCGCGACATTAAGAAGATCTATGAGAATGCCGTCAAGCCTTTGGAGACTTTGTACAAGTACCGTGACTTGAGCAATCGTCATTTCAGTGATCCCGAGATCTTCTCCAAGCCATTGATTCTATTCATGGGTCCATGGTCGGGTGGAAAATCATCCATTCTCAACTATTTGACTGACAATGAATACACGCCCAACTCGCTGAGAACCGGTAAGTGTGAGATGTGGCTACACTTAGAGAAAAATGCTAATAATAATTGAATATAATTGGTTTCTATTTTTAATTTAGGAGCTGAACCATCTCCGGCCTACTTCAACATTTTAATGTGGGGCAATGAGACGGAAGTTTTGGATGGCACCCAACTGGCTGCCGATTATACTTTTTCTGGCCTGCAGAAATTCGGTCAGGGTTTGGAGGAGCGTCTGCGTGGCTTGAAGATGAAGAGCAAGATCCTTGAAAAGGTATCACATGTTGTGAAATACATATGTACTTAGCTCTTAAGTGCATTAACTTGTCTCCCAAATAGCTTTTGGCAGGGCAGCTCGACGGATTGGGAAATTGTTTTCATTTTTTTTTTTGGCACATTGCCCGAAAAATAGGCATTTATAGTATTTGGTTATTAACGAAACTAAATGCCTCGAAAATAGCCAGAAAGACAATGGGCCAAATTGAATGTGATGTGTGCATATGCCAAATGAATTTGTAATTTTTGTATCTCGTATTTTTCAGGTCAACATCGTTGAGATACCTGGCATACTCGAGGTACGCAAGCAAGTATCTCGCGTCTTCCCCTTCAACGATGCGTGCCAGTGGTTTATCGATCGTGCCGATATCATCTTTCTGGTATACGACCCAGCCAAGTTGGATGTCGGCCCAGAGACCGAGGCCATCCTCGATCAGCTCAAGGGTCGCGAATACCAAACGCGCATCATTTTGAACAAGGCGGACACTGTCAAACCCGAAGAACTTTTGCGCGTTCAGGGTGCCCTCATTTGGAACATCTCACCACTGATGTCCTCCGCTCAGCCACCGCTCATGTACACCACATCACTGTGGACGCATCCGTATCAGGATGGCGCACCAGCTCGCCTCCTTGCCGCCCAGGAGCGTGCCTTCCTTCGCGATCTTCGCACAGCCATCGATAAGCGTATCGAGCACAAGATCGCCAGCGCCCGACGCTTCGCCGTGAGTAACCAATCTGATCCAAAATATATATATCAATGACTGACTGACTGTTTAACGGTCTAACTGACAAATTTATAATCAACACACAGCTAAAAATTCACTTTTTTGGGGTTTTGGGAAGTTTGCCAGTTATTGGAAATTTTATAAATATTTGTTTTTATTTAAAGAACTTCATAAATTGGCATTCAATGAGCTCATAACTAATTTACATTTCTGATTAAGGAAATGTTTAAAAATTTTAGGAAAATTTCATAAAAATTAAAAAAATTTGCTTCAAAATATATCAATTTCTTTTTTTTTAAATTCATTTGTCACGGATATACGGCAAAATGTTGCTGTAAGTTAAATATTTGTCCGATCTCTAAACCAATTTTAAAGGCTGTGTGCAAATTAATATTGATATTTTGTAATTTGTAAGAGTGTTTCACAAATGTTTAGCTAGACAAAGCTTGTCAACATCTGGTTTCACAAAGTTATGTATAATTTTTAAATTATTTATAATTTTTTGCAGGTGCGTGTGCGTAATCATGCCAAGATGGTTGACTGCTATTTGAACACTTACTACAATCACAAGACGCTGTTTGGCAACAAGAAGCGCATCGCTGATGACATCATTGATCATCCGCAAAACTATCATATTTATGAGGGTCTCTCAACGCTGACAAATATCTCGCGTTATGACTTGCCCGATCCAGAAGTGTATCGCGACTTCTTCCGTTTGAATCCGCTGTACGAGTTCAAGAAACTTAGAGATACTTGCACCTATTTCCGGGGCTGTCCAATTACCAAACTCGACTTGGCCATTGCGTACGAGTTGCCCGAGTTGGCTGGCAAGTACAAGAAAATGTCTGAGGCAGCGCTCGCCGGCATTGAGGTACAGGCGCAGGCACAGGTCTCGAGTCCTGGACACGTTCAAACGGATCCGAAGAAGACGAGCTGAGGTGTTGGCTCCTTAGAAGGACTAAGCCTGCCATTTAGTTTGTTTTAATGATAGATAGAGAGAACACGGCAAACGTCTAGAGACAATTAACTGGAGAGCGAGAGGGAGAGAGAGAGAGAGAGAGAGAGAGAGAGAGAGAGAGAGAAAGAGAGAAAACGACCAATAGAGAGCAAGAGAGAAAGAGAATGAAAGAAACATTCAGGAGCTACAAATGAGAGCAAAACTATTCTTAACGTATTTGTTACATACTGACGAACACAAAGAAAGCAAAATAACAACAACAAAAACAACAGCAGCAACAACAACAGCGTAAGACAAAATAGAGCAACAATTTAGCTTTTGGAGAGTTTTTTTTTTTTCTTCATCTTTGTTATTTGATATTAGGTCAAACATGGGCCTTTAGGAAACTTTATTTATTTTTCATCTGAGTTGCAAAATTTTTAATTTTGAATACTTATTATAATAATATAACCGAACTGAGAGCTTTATGAGAGAAAACTAATGCACAAATGAGAGCGTAAACACACACACACACACACACAAACACAAAACTGAATTATATAACAGAGAGATAATAATGTTGAGTCTTTTGTTTTAGTAGAGTAAATCAGCTTTTTATTTTTAACTGAGCGTAGCGAACATAGCAAGAGGCAAATTAAATGCGAACTTTAGACGATATCTAACAAATTAAACCTTTAAATTTCCACCATAATACAGAAATACCATTTTTAACTATTTGTAGTCGTTAGCAACAGCGCACATATTATTTTTGAGAGTTTAGCAGTGTTTTTACAGATTGTTTGAGCAAATAAAAACAAAGTTAGTTTATTTTTTGAGGCAACCCCTATTTTGATGAAGTAGTTGATAAGACTTTTTGGTAACAAAAAAGTGAAACAGTGAAGACGTTAAACCAATTTTTCTAAAATGACTATAAAGGCATGTGAGAGATACGAAATATGTTCATAAAATAGATATTCATATAAATATATATATTTATATATAATATATCTGTTACAAAACTGAGAACATATGTACCAATCAACTGTGAGAGCGGGTAAAATACACAAATAAATAAATAACAATAAAAAAAAACATAAAAGCTTATTTTACTGTGTTTTCTATCAACTTTGAAAGTATATGACATATATATTTATATATATAAAAGGGAAACCATTTCAAATTTAAATACCAAAAAATAACCGATACCATAAAAGTATTTTATGGTTTTTCTGAAACAGCTGTTTAGTGATCAATCTATCGCCAGAATATCGATAACAGCTGGAACTGTTAGCAATAGACACATTTGCGTAAGAGAAACGACTGGCAAAATAAATAAATATAAATATATGTGCTTAAGCCACTGAAGATGCACACAGATTTAGCCTCACATTTGCATACACCAGCCTGCAACAAACTAATTGAGGAACTCAAGGCCTGTCACGAAAATGTAGGTAAAATAAAATTATGTATTCCCAGTGCTGGTTCAATAGTTTTTCTTTTCGCTCAGAACGCCTTTTCCAAATTTATCGGCATTTGCAATTCTATAGACGATCAGGTCGTGAAGTGCCTGAAAACAGAGAGAGTTGCTCGATCCGCTGCAAATCGCGCCAGGGCCCGAGAGAATCAGGCCAAGTACAAGGAGAGACTGCTGCGTGGTGAACAGGCTAACTAAGAAGTCATGGATGCGCCGGCGGAGGAGGATCCCTTTGCACCCTTCTACTTTCAACACGATGAGCAGGAGATTTGTGGCAAGCTTGTGAGCCCCATCACTGATTGCTACGAGGAGAAATATCCCAGTGTGGTGGATCGGTTTTTTACCCGCTACTACTACATCAAATCGGATGCTGCTTACCAGGTGCTCTATCACTCCAATCGCATTTGTCTCATATGTTTGGCGCCCACACATCCAGCTTATGTCGAAGGGATTGCCTCGGTTAGTTATGATGTAGGAAATGTTGATCGCAGCCAGAATGTAGTCAAGGGTAAAGCGAAAAAGGGCGGCATGATTTTGCAGGCGGACACAACGCTGGCGTTATTAACAACCGAAACGGGTAAAGTCTACAAAATTCCCAGTTGCATACGGGGGAAGTTGGTGGAAGTGAACACTTCTCTAGTGGCAGATGGCAAACAACTGGAAACGGTTCCCGAGGGTGCAGGGTATTTTGCCATATTGTTGCCTAAAATCGAAAATTGTGATGATATCAAGGCCAGTCTACTGACACAAGAACAATATGAGGAGCATTTGAGCAAAGTTGAAGCGCCGGCAACATGATAAAATAAATAAATTATTAATTATAAGTAACAATTTGTAATAGCTCAAAACAAGAATAAAACTACCGCGGTTCACAAGAACTAGTTAAACGGTGCATTTTGTGGCAACGCCGCGCAACACGTGTGTGTTTAAAACATCTGTTTACATTTGCCGCTGTTTAACTTAATACTAAAAGCAAGCACAGAAAATGTCGTCCAATAAACGCAAAAATTTAAACACAATGGAGGTGGATAAAAACCATGAGGCAACAAGCTCCAGTGATGATGACGACGATGACGATGGATCGCATCCAGATGCGTACAAGGGCAATGAGGTAGGTGCACAAATATGTACTAGTAAAAGTTAATTTACTTATAAATTATTATAAATTGCAACAGGAAGTAGAAATTGATTTTGAAGGACGCGCACCTGTCGATCCGGATGCACAAGGCATCTCACAGCTGCTGCAGCGACTCTTCCTGCGGGCACACATCAACTGTAACCAAATGGCCGATTTGCTCATTGGTAAAAAGTTAATTATTTCTGTCGGTCTTTAGTTATGTTTATGTTGATTTCTTTTGTAGCTCAAAATTATGTGGGCAGCGTTATTTGCCAGTGCGAAGAAGATGACGAAACTGATGATGACGACATGGTTGAAGATGGTACCATTTTTGGCATCACATCTGTGCTGAATCTAACAGCCAAAAAGGATCAGCCGAGCATAAGTCAACTGCGCAGCTATCTCCTCGAACGAGCTGGAAAACATGCCACGGAGCAGGTGCAGCAGCAGCTGCGTGAACTACTCGATCAGGAGCAGCGTCATGTTGGCTTTCTGATTAACGAGCGCTTCATCAATATTCCCGCACAAATCTCGGTGCCGCTGCTACAGAATTTGCAGCAGGAAATTGATGATGCCAAGGCCAAGAAAATGAAATTCGATTTTGGCACATTGCTTCTGCTGGTGAAGTTTTATCGCAAGGAGGCAAAGAAGGGCAAACCCTCGGAGGACAACTATACCAATGATGAGGAGGAGTTGCTCTCCGAGCGCGCCAAATTTAGTTTCGAGTATTCCGTAGCCTCCGAATGCGATTCCGGCATGGCTGGAAATTGGCTTGAGGGCGATGCAGTTATGACTCCTTATAGAAAACTCTTGGCACTGGATGCCAACAAGTTGCCGCAGTTAATTAAAGATGTACAGAGCTATATAAATGGTGAATAAAATGTACAATAATAGTTTGTACACTAAATGTAAACTTGCATTTTATAATCTAAATTTAGGCTGTAAATATTATTTACATTATAAATTCATCGCTTTAGTTGACTTTAATGTGGTTGGCAGCACTGTCAATGCAAAGAACAGCTGACCGGCATTTTGAGGCCATCAGCTGTTTTTCACCTTAGCCGCTCATTTTCACTAGCCGTGAACGTGTCTCGCAAGGGAATTGCCATTCGATTAACGTGTGTTTGGTCTGTGCACTGTGGTTTGTAAAAAAAAACGACGTGAGTAGAAGCCTTTTGTTATTGTTATCATGTGCAAGCCACAGTTTACAAAACGTTCCAACGATTATTCATAGTTCGTGGAAAGCTAATGCGCGCAGTTTCGCTTTAAAAGTCAACTGGTTTGAGTTGCATGCGAAACACAACAATTTGTGCACTTGCCAACGCGAAGTCGCCGCTCCTCTCAATAACAAGCACAAAAGAAAAATCTATCATTATCAGTGCGTCTTATCGCTTCTGTTATTTCCAGTCACCAATTCCAGTATTCGATTGTAGTATTTCGGAATACATCAGTCTTTTAACTCTCAGTGACTGTCCGTTTGCCGTTCGCTGCAGTTGTACTTGCCACCGTTTAACGCCTTCAACATGGGACTCGAGAAGTAAGTATCATATAGTTGCATATATATTTAAAGACAGTTATCTCGGTCTTTCCCTTTGTTTAATTTTTGAGATTAAGTGTCGTTGAACGAAAGTTAAACCATATTAAATAGGCCCTCCTTCAAAGCTTATCGCTATTAAAGTTATTTACTGCACTTCCAAATTGACATAATCTGCCTCCCGGGTAAAGCTATCAATGCCAGAAAGGGGTGGACTGTATAAACCTAGTCGTAACTTTATTTGCAGCATTTATGTACATCTGATAATAATTTGTACTTATTGTAATTTAAAGCTTACCAGATAACTAGAATACTATTTGAGTATATTTTTTTCACAAGTAGATTTAATTGAAATTATTTTCTCTCGATTTACTTTGCATTTACTCAATTTTATATAGAAAAAAATATGTCATACAATTCCACTATTTGCGATCAATTATTTATATATTTATATATATCTATGGCAATTTCAATGAGTATAAATATTATTTGGTGTGTGTGAGGTCCAGTTAATTTCATTAGTTCTAAAATTATAATTCTTCAATTTATTTTCATCCGTAAAATACACGTTTACATCATCGCTAAGTAAAATCGTTTCATTATCTGTATTATTATTTATTTATTTGCATTATTATTTCACATTTCTGAAGCGAGCAAAATTAATTCAGCAAGATTTTTTAGTATACAGAAGAGTTAATTTAGTGGGCCGCAGTTTAATTAAAGTTCTGCATAAATAAATAAATATAAATAATATATATGCTATATACATACATAACTTATTCGCAACTCGATTGCTTGACAACTAATGGAAATACGTAACCAAGTTGCCAGACGACGTGTTTAAATTGCATTTCAATTAGCTGCCACATTCGCTTGCAGCAATTAAATAGATTGAAATATATTTGCAATGAATAATAAAAATTGTACATTTAATTTATTTACACTTTGTTCCCCTTCAAGGCTATTGCCCTGCACGGTTACGTTGTCCAAGATCTTGGCCAAGTCCGGCCACGATGTCCTTTGCGTCATTGATCGCGCTGTACCCAAGGAGCTGGCTGAGGTCTTTGAGGAGCATCGCTCCTATGACAAAGCCTTCGACAGTGTCGTCTCGTGCTTTAAGTCTCATTCCGGTCTGCCTGTGATCTATGCCCCGGTGCAGGAGCTAACCGACTATGACGATGTCCGCTGTTATCAGAAGGCAGCTGCGCAGTCGCTTCAGCGAGCCATCAAGGTAGACATCAGTTTCTGTTTAAGACGTAATCCAAATCTTCTAATTTTCTTTTATGGTTCACAGTCTGGCTTTAAAGCGCCACTTTTGGTGGTGCCCAACAGCAAACGTTTCTCGCAAGTGGAACTCTGCACAGTTCTTGGCGCCCTGGAGGAGCTCTATGTGGTATGTTTTTGATGAATTACTCCTAATTTACTTACCTTCACCGTCACCTCTCCTCTTCAGCCCATTCAACTGCGCGAGGATGTGCCTGAGAAGAAGAAACGCATTAGTTCACTCTCCGTCCATATTAACAATCCCGATGCTGAGAAGATCTTTAAGGAAGCTCTGATCCTTGAGTCGGCTCGTCTCATTGCCCGCGACATTGGCGGTGGTGATCCGGAGCGTATGGCGCCACCACTTGTGGAAGCGTACATCAAGCCACTGTTCTCCAATTTGTCGGTGACGGTGATTAGCAATGTGGATGAACTCAACAAATCGTATCCACTCTTTGCGGCCGTCAATCGGGCTGCCAACTGTGTGGAGCGGCATCAGGGACGCATTATATTCCTCGAGTATAAGCCACCCAAGCCGGCGAGAAAATCTTTGATGATGGTGGGCAAGGGTGTGACGTATGACACCGGTGGCGCTGACATTAAAGCTGGCGGTATTATGGCTGGTATGTCCCGTGACAAGTGTGGAGCTGCTGCCGTTGCTGGTTTCATGCAGGTGGTCAGTGAGCTGAAGCCCGAGGATATTCATGTAATTGGTGCCCTTTGCATGGTGCGCAACTCCGTTGGCGAGGAGTGCTATGTATCCGATGAGATCATTACGTCTCGCGCTGGTGTTCGTGTTAGGATTGGCAACACCGATGCCGAGGGCCGAATGTGCATGGCCGATGTCCTGTGCCGCATGAAGGAGATTGCCATTAAGCGGGATCTGCCAAATGTGCATATGTTTACCATTGCCACATTGACGGGTCATGCTTTCATTTCCGCTGGCGAGGGTCAGTCCATCATTGTGGACAATAGTGTCGCCGCCAAGGAGGATCATGCACGCAAGCTGCAAGCAGCTGGCCAGACCTATGGCGAACCCTTCGAGGTCTCCGTGCTGCGTCAATGTGACTTTGACTTCAATGCCCCCAAGGTATTGGGCGAGGATGTGGTCCAGGCGAACTCGGCACCATCGGTGAAGACACCACGTGGCCATCAAGTGCCCGCTGCATTCCTGATCAAGGTCACCGGACTGGACGAACACGGCGTCGACTCCGAGAAACCACTGAAGTACACTCATCTGGACATTGCCGGCAGCGCTGGCGAATATCCCAATATGCCAACAGCAGCCCCAATTGTTGCCCTGGTCAAGACCCATCTGATTGATTAGGTGCGATCACTTACACTAATCAATAAATCCAGAGACGTACTTACACAAAAACAACTCTTTGTAATCTTTGTATGCATCACACAACATGTATTTCTTAATGTCAAAGTGAATAAACTAAATTTTATTGTATTAGAATTTTGCTTGATTATCATTTTTTCCATAGGTATTATTAGTCGCCAACTAACTGCAGTCATTATTTTAATTAGTGTTATTACACTTGCATTAGTTGACTTTTGACTTCCTCTATAATTAGAGTTATTTTTATTTTTGTTTCCGCTTTCGTTTTAATATATTTAATATGTTCCAAATTTGACAGACTTTTTATGTTAACTAATAATTTAATAATTGGCTAAACTTTAAAAGAACAAGCAAAATGATTGCATTGACAAGAATTTAATTATTACGAATTGAAAGATAGGATTTCGACTTTATTCTTCAGCAAATACCTCAAAATGTATTCAATAATTGCATAAAACCGAAATTTTAATCGATTTAGATTTGATTATTAAATATCAATAACATTTGCATCTTTTATGTGGAATAAAAACATTTTCGAATTTACTATAAATATTTTAAAATAATTAGTTATTTGTCACATTATATTCATAAGAAAAATGGTACGCTTACGTTAGGTATATTTTTAAATTAGCTAAATTTGTTTAGTAAAAATTATATTTATTTTATTTAATATGTTTAATTATTTTATTTTTAATACTGCATTATTTTTGTGTGCAAAAACTGGCGCTTAACATTTCAAATTTGTTTGATGAAACATATTTTAATTATTTTTATTACTAATCATTTTTTTTTTTTAAATCACAATTTACCTTTTTCCTTAGTTTTTTTCTACCCCAATTTTTCTTGTTGTGTATTTTATCTTTTACGTAAGGGGCAAGTGCAGTGCGTTTTCAGTTAGCTTGGATGCACTTCGCGATTCTTGCTTATTTCTTCTATTTCGCTTAGGCCAAGCTTATAAGAACCCGTTAGTTGCTGTTGCTGCTGCTGCTGCTGCGGCTGCCGCTGCCACTGCCACTGTTGCACAGGCCACATGTCAGCTGTCGCTTACCGTTACTGCCTGGCTATGGAAACTCGGTCAAGAGTGTCTCATTCATGCCGTGATTGCATAATGTACCGTTGGCCAGTTAGCCAGTTAGCCAGTTTGCGAGTTTGCCAGTTGCCTGTTTACCCGTTTGCCAGTTGCCAGTTTCCCCGTTCGTTTGGCCATTTCTCCGTTTGTCGGCTTGTTGGCTCTTTGGCTCGTTTTGTTCTTGGCTTTGGTCTTGACAGCGCTCTTGGGTGCGCTTCTAGGTAATTTATTGACGCATGCCTCCACATTCGACAATGACAACCAAGCAACCAGTTGCATTTGGTCAAGATGCCCGCCATGAGCTTGCCCCATGATCTTGCTCTTGCTCATGCTCTGACTCCGACTCCGACTCTGACTCTGGCTCTGGCTGAAGAGGAGCTAACGGTATTCATTATTGATGTGCGGCAAACTGCTGCTTCTTTTGTTTTTCTGTTATTTTATTTATTTTTTTTTCTTTTTTATTTAGCCATTAGTGTGAATTTATTGGTAAGGCGTTTTTGCCTGGAACTGTTCTTCTCTTGGCTGGTTAACGGGCCACAAGGCAATGCATGACCTGATTATGGCAGGACTGGTTTTCTTCTTTGGGATGCCAACAACAGCTGCCACAGTTCGAACGGGGTGTGGCAGACTGGGGGGCAGGCTTGTAATGACTAATGGATGAGGTGGTTCTCCACTTTCAGGAGCTACTGCAGATTATGCAGAAACTTACGCAAACTTATTATTAATTGGACTCGTAACTGTTATAAATTTAATCATACATTTTTTTTTAATAATAATATTTAATTATAAGACACAAAATTTGGAAATTTGATAGAAATACACAAATTAAATTATGATAAGAGTTCAAGGAATTATTTACTAAATTGGATAAAAGGTGAATAGTATTCAAACACAAAAGAAAACTACTAAATTAATTAGTTATATTTTAATATTTAGTATTAGTATATAAGAAAAGGTAAACAATATTAATTCATAATAATTTCTGTAGAATGCATAAAATAAAAAAATCAAGTTAATTATGTTTTCAGATAAATCGAAATAAACATTTTACTTGGTATATGTATACAATTTTAAAATAAAAAATAAAAACATAATTAATTTTTGTATTCACAAAATTCACATTAAAATGGTTAATTCACATATAAAGTAATTCCCTATTTAAACTGTATTTCAGACAAGACTTTTGATTCGTTCAAATGTATAAAACTTGAAATGTTGCAGCTTTGCAATTAAATGCGTAATTCCACAAATGTATGTGTAACCTGTACTTCCATCCTGACGATTCAATTGATTTGACAACTGCAACAATAACAACAACAATAACAACAACAACAACAACAACAACATATGCAACAAAAACTGCAGGCACCTTGTCAATTTTGGTGCTTGTCACTTGGCAGACGCTTGGGGCTATTAAAGCTGAGAGCTGTTGCTGTTGCTGTTGCCAGCAGTTATTGCTAGTTGTTGTTGTTGTTGTTGTTATTGTTGTTGTCGGTAGCAGTTGGTTCCTTGTCGTGCGGTATGCAATGTTGATCCATAAATTCACGAAAACAGCGACGCGCTGCGCATGGAAGAAACAGCAACAACAACAGCAAGTTGGATGCGGGGGCAACGGCAGCAACGGCGGCATTAATAATAGCAAACAACACACACAGACACACATATATGTATATATATATATATATATACACATAGGCAACACCAAATGAGGGGGGGCTGTTGCTGTTGCAAATCTGCACCGGCAGCAGCAGCAGCAACAGCAACAACAACCACTTGAAGCAGCCAACGACAGAAATGATCTTAAATGAATGCGGAAGTTTTTCTTGGGGTTTCGTAACCAGCTACAACAGCAACAGCAGCAACAGCAACAGCAACAGCAGCAGCAGCAGCAATAGCAGCAGCAATAGCAGCGGCAACAACGCTCCCAAAGAGGTCGCAATTCCAGCAGCCAAGCTGGCAACCGAACGTTGCTACATTTATGTATGTATAGAGACACACACACACACACACACACATACTTTGTGTATATGTGTGTGTGTGTGTATTAGTAGGCAACGTCGAGTCGATTGCCGGTGAAACCATAATCATAGATGCAGCAGGCCGAGCACAGATTGAGCTGGACGTAAACGCTTTATAGCCATGGACATATTAAAATTAATCCAATGATTGCACCAACCACAGCCGCTTGCAAAAAGTGGCAACAACAACAACAGCAACAACAAACAAGAAAAAAAAACACAAAAAGATTGTTAGCCAATTTGGCCTGAACTGAATTGCCAGCTATGGGATGCGCCCACGAGCGTGTGAATTGGCCAGCCAGCACAGCAGCCAAAGAGCAGACCGAGGAGCAGCAGCAGCAGCAGCAGCAGCAGACCGTGCAGCAGCAGCAGCTGCCGCTTTAAAGTTATTTGATAGCCAATTGGCTGGCTGAAAGCTTAGCCGAAAATCTTGGCTAAAAACTGCTCCCATGTGCCTAGTCAGCCGGAAGAGGTCCGGGAGGACACACAGCTGCCCTCATCTCAAGGAAGTTCAAGGATGCATGTATTGAATGTCCCTGCAATTGGCCAAAAAAGAACACTCAGCGAAAAATGCTGCTGGTTTTTTTATTTAACATTATTAAAAATGATTTGTTATTGAATTAATTATAAATAGTAAAATCATTTTTAAAAGACTTATTAAACAAATATTAGATTTTAAAGAAAATTTGGAATTCGCACTGAAAATAAATGTAATACTTTTAGTTACTTAATTTAAATACTTTAATGTTAAATTTAATTTAATTTAAGCTTTGTTCGTTTCTGTTTCATATTTATAAAAAACGATATTAAACATATTAAATTTTTTCTTGTTGAAATTTCTATTGCTTATTATTATGTTATTTTTTTTTTTTTGATATTATTTATATTACTTATTTAAAGAACCAAAATTATTAAAAAAAAAAAAACTAAATATATCTTTCTACAAAGTATCACGGTTTTGTTTTGAAAAATATATAAATATATTACAAGGAATTGGTTTTTTTTTTTCAAAAAACATTTGGAGATATACTGATTAAAAACTTAAGCTCTTGTTGTAAATGAACAAAAAAAGACATATTTTTGTTATGTAAATGACAAATAGTTAAACTTTAGAACAATAAACTAGTTGATTTAAAAGCAGTTTTAAAATAAGAAATATATTTATCATCTTGTCCAGTTTTGGACAACATTATTACCTACCAAATTGCCAGTATTTTTTCTGAGTGAACAAACCACAGCCATTCATTAAAAACGTGTGAAAGTAATTTCCTTCCCATCGAATCCTGCTCTCTTCTTGTACGTGTGGGTGTGTGTGAGTGTGTCTGTGTGTGTGGGCTTTGTGGGAACTGTGAACACAGGACACAAAACATGCGAGACAATTTTCTGCATAAACTCATAAATATCAAAATGATCTAAACGCCAGGCGCCCAAAAGGGCACCTTGAACTTGACAATGTGCGACGCCGTCACACGTTGCAAGCAACATGACAACTCATAAATAAACCGTAAATTATGAACTACAAAAACGAGATAAGTAAAAATGTATCTTTCTTTGCCTTTATTTTTTTTTGCCACACCAATTTCCCGGGCAGACAAAACACACACAGGCAAGCAACAACAACAATAACAACAACAATAACAGCCACAGGCGACTCATAATCCATAATATTATGTCATGTTCATGATCAGCGACATTGACTTGGCCTCTGCCTCTGCCTCAGTTGCAACCACCACCAGCAACACCACCGACGCAGCCTGCCGCCGCCTGATGAAAATGGCAAAATTATTTGGAAAACCAAATGAAAGTAAAAGATATATGTGCACAGATATAACTATATGTATATGTGTGTGTGGGTGTGTGGGTGTGTGTGTATGTGTATTTATATGCAACTCCAGACCCGCTTAGCCTTAGCCTTTAATGAAGTGGTAACAAAAAGCAATAGTTTTTCAACTGACAGCGAATATTAAATACTCTAACAATCAGCGAAATATTTAATCTAAAATTCCTAAAAAGAAAATAAAATAAAACAAAACATATCTAAATAAAGAGCATTATTTGGAGTGGATTAAAGCTGATCTGGAATGGAATATAAGAAATCTAAGAAAATATAGCAGGCTATAAAGTTGATATAATTTTTTGGAATATTTTTTATATTTAATAATAATTATTTAATTTAATGCAAATTAAAAACAGCTCACAGAAATTTCAAATTATTAATTTGAAAGAAAAATAATGATTATTAAATATAATTATTGCAAGATTTAGCAAAACGCAAAATAATATCCAATTAACGCAATATTTGTTAAACAGTAGCTTATTAATATGAAATTAACAATTCACAGAAAATATAGAAAATTAATTTTTTATCATAGATTGCACTCAAAGCAGCCACAAATTGAAATACCCTCCAAGTGAGTGTATAAAAAAAAGCGGCTTGAGGCCAAATGCAATGCTGCGCTGTGCGCAGTTGGCTTAGACATTTTTATGTTGGCCTCTTTGCGTTAAATGTGAAAAGCAGCAGCAGTAACAGCAATAACAACAGCAACAGCAACAACAACAATAACTATAACAAACAGAGGCGCAAACAGCGCAACAACAACAACAAAAATGAAAGAAGGAAAAAAATATGAATTTTTACTTTCACCGCATGTGGCATTTTTTTTTTTTTTGGTTCAGGTTTATTTTTCGCTCGAATTTGAACTTGAGTCGGCAATTTGCGATTGTCAAGGCTGCTGCGGCTGCGGCTGCCAAAAAGGTTACGTCCAAGGTGTGGTCCAGCTGATAAGCCAGAGATAAGACCGACTCGAGCAGAATCCGGGTAAGTTTATGGCCCAGCTGAGCTCAACTAAGCCATGCTACGTGCCACATGAAGATGTCTGTCCGCATGGACAAAACTAAAAACGCAGCAAAAAGTGCTCTAGTTGAAATTGATCGACTAGCAGTTACCCTATGTGAAATGGGAATTGTGTATTAAAATGTAGCTTTCGATTTGTAGGGTATAAAACAACCTACGCTAAAAATGATAACCTAGTAGAAATTTCTAAAAAGTTTGTAAAAATTCCAAAATAAACTATTTTTTTTTTTAAAATTTTATATGAAATATGAACTTAATAAATAACTTAACTTAATAAATAAAAATAGTAAAAATAATTTCATCGTCAGTCGGCTTTCAAACGATGTGTTAAATTTTTTTTAAGTACTTTTAAATAACTTATATTTTTGCCTTAAAAATATGAAAAAAAAAGTTTAAATCAAACTCTATTTTAATTAATATTTTTTCACGTTTTTTTTTAATTAATTAATATTTATTTTAAGTACTTTTAAATGACTTAACATTTTGCTCGAAAAAATGCTAGAAACAGATTAAATCAAACTCAAATATAATTGATAGTTTTTCGTTTTTTAATAAGTACTTCACATTTATTTCAAGTAATTTAAAATCTCTTAAATGTTTGCTAGGAAAAATTCTTAAAAAAAAGCTTAAATCAAACTCAACTTTAATTGATAATTTTTCTCTTTTTATTAAGTACTTTACATATATTTTAAGTACTTCTAAAACACTTAATTTTTGCTCAAAAAAATGATAGAAAAACGTTAAATCAAACTCCAATTTAATTTTATTAATTACTTGACATTTATTTGAGGTACTTTAAATCAATTAGCAAAAAGTGCTAGAATAATTCTAAAAAAAACTTTTAATAAAATTGAAATTTAATTGATAATTTTTCTTTATATAGACAATCTCTAAAATGAGCCCGTTATCATTTCTTATGAGATTTACATGCTTACAGGGTATCAGAAATAAATGTGTTTGCCACATGTGTGTTGGCATGAAAATGTGTAACATGCAACATTTCCGCATCGCGGTCTCTTAAGCAAAGTTTTCTCAGCTGGTGTTCGCTCTTTGGGCCGTCATATAGCGTTTTTGGTTCGCTTCAAACCGCACAAAGACGGCTTAAATGGGTTCGAGCCAGGTTCGAGTTGTTGTCGTCGTCTAAGCTTCGGCTGATTCTGCCGCTGCCATTGCCAGCGTCGTCGTCTTCGTCTTCTTCGTCGTCATTCGAGCTTCGTTTTCGATCATGGAAGTAATACGTCACTAGGGTGAACGTACCTCGCAGATGTTAGTGGGTCACTATTTGTACGGTCAACGAACCTTTCGGCCCGTTTGTAAATATAAAACGAAAGAAAAAAAAAAAGAAGCTGGAGGATGCTCTGCTTCTCACTCGCTCTCTGTCTCCCTCTCTCTCTCTCTCTCTCTCTCTATCTGTTGACTTAGCTTGCTTTCTTTCTTAAACATTTCACACACACACACACACACACACACATACACACACATGCAACTATAACTTGTTGTTGTCGTCTTGACTAACTTGACTGGTTGACGTTGCAATCGTAATTTACTTTGGCTATGGGTTGATCAACAACAACTCAGCTTAGCCCCCATCTCGTTTTATGCATCCTGCTGGACACCTTCATGCAATCCTCACACTCGCCCAAAATATAATCCAAATCGATGATTAAAAATATATCGTAGATCACAGTTGAAACACAAATAATCCAAAGTATTTAACAAAGTTTTGACTGAGATTTTTCTAATTTTAATTTAGACTTTGCATTAAATTAAATTAAATAAAATTTACAATTAATGTTTTAAAAACGAGATTAAGCAAAGTGCGATATTTAATATTATTTTAAAATTAATAAAATATATATAAAATTCTTATATACATATTTAATTGTCCAAAAAAACTAAAAGTCATCTATTAAAATATAAAAACCGCTTTAAGCCAGAATCTTATTTTGGAAAGCTCGAAACTTATTGTTTAATTTAACTTTATGCTTTAACTTTGATTTAAGAATTAAGAAAGATTTTAAGATTTTATTTATATATATATATATTTATTTATTTTTTCTTTTTGCCCCCCTTGCTGACCTCAAGAAGCTGACAAAAAGCTTGCCAGCTTGTCCTAGCCCAATTTGTGGTTGTTATTGTTGTTTGGCATTTTGCCTGTTGCATTTGCAGCACCCACTTTTGCCCTCTCACCCCCTGCACACCACACACCCCAACCCCCTTTTGGTTGAGTGCAACAGCAGCAGCAGCAGCAGAAGAGGCAGCAGCAGCTGCATGTTCTTATTACGTGCCTCCAAACAGGTCCGCTGCTGGGCCTCTTTGGTTTGGTTTGGTTTTCACGTGATTATCATGATCATCATTACCTACCAGCCAGCCACATTAATATCGTCATCTTCGGGCTAACACACACACACACGCATCGGAGCTGCTCACATGCAAGTTTGCCGGCTAAAGCTGTTGTTGTTGTTGTTGTTGTTGCCTGGCATGACTTGTGTGTGGTGTTTGAGTTGTGCATGTGCATGTGCATGTGCATATATGTGTGTGTGTGTGTAAGTAAGACCATAGAAATGCATTTCCGCATATTTTACACCACTAAAAAGTCAAAAAATGTTTGTTTACTCTTTTGTTGTTGTTGTTGTTCTTTTTATTGTTGTTGTAGTTTCTTTTCTTCATTTCGTTTGTTTGTTCTTTGCACTCCCCTCGAACAGCTCCCCCTCCCCCACCCTATTTGACGATGACTCTGACTGTAATTGAAACCATTATCATTAACTCACTTGTACTACACTCATCTCCTGCTCTTCTTCTCTCTCTCTCTCTCTTTTTCCCTCTCTTTTGTTTTCTCTTCTATTTACAGCTTTTCCTTTGCCGCCTTATTAATGAAGTAATTACAATAAGAATCTGTTTTGCACTGATTTTAAGCTTGTCATAACAATGTGTAAATATACATATATAAATACACACATACATATATATATATATATATATATATATTTGTATATGTATATTTGTACTATTATTTTCAACAACATTCCTGCTTTTTTTCCCCTGATAAGATGCCAGTTAACTCGTCATTTCTTTTCATATTTTCTTTCTCATTTATTTGCCAAATCATTATTAATGCTAATTTCGATAATAAATTCTTAGAAATGTACAAATTATTTAAATGCGACGCTTTAAACTATTTATAAACTAACTTCTTGAACACGTTTTGTTTATATCGGCTAGTTTGAATAAGTTCTTGACATGATTTTGTACAGTTTGGATTAACTTAATTTAAATATAGATCAATTTTTATCGCTATCGCATAATTTGATGGTAATTTATTGTATAGAAATGCCAAAAAAGAAAAACATAAAATTAAATGACAACTCAATTTTTTATTTTTAAATTTTTATAGTTTGAAAATGGAAAAAAAGAAAGTTATGAAATCGAGCAAAATAATATAAGTGAGCAGAGTCCATAAGTTATATATTCTTGATCACCATCAATAGTATCCTTAATTTAGACACATTCGCCTGTGTGAAAAACTAGATATCATAGACTATAATTTATTTTATGTCTTTTTTTATATATTATAAAATTTATAAATTTATAATTTATGTCATAAAAAATATGTCTACAATATGATTTATAGTAAAACGGTAGATGGAATTTTTTTGCATAATATCAGAAAATATTTTTTGCAAATTTGTTATGCAGAAAAGTTTTAATATTAATTTAAGTTATTTTACTAAAATAAGCATATTAAATTATGCATTTAAACGACGATAAATTTCTAGTTACATTTACAAATTATCTTCTAATATATAAATATTTCTGCATTGTAATATATATATATATATATATGTTATGTTGATATATACATATAAAATAATTTTACCCTTTTTGCTAAATTTCTACAGACATATAGAAATTGATTGTGTATATATTCTGGACACAGTCAATGATCGCAACTTTGTTGAGTAGAACAATTACAATAAAAACTAAAGAAAAAATGTTGGTGGCCATCTTGATGTTGAGCAGCTTGCGACACTGGGGCATGACTCTTTCGACAATGTTTCTACGAATTCTGTTATCAACAAAAGTGCACGATCATGCCAATAAAAGCGTAGCTGAAATGGTTATTCGGGATAGGGACTGGGGTATGGGGAGTGTGGGAAATGGGGAGTGGGAAGTGGGGAAATTGTGGAATGGGAATCGGGAACCGCTTGGCATGGTAACAAACTTAATGCATCTTGCGTTAAAGTGTCAATGATCTCGTTAACACACACAAAAAAAAAAAAAGTTTAAACATTTCACGCAACACACACAGAAATACACACGGAGGTTCATTCAACTATAGACACACACATACACACACAAATAAAAGATATGGCCAACTGATCACATGGTGATACATATAACCAGCTAGAACAGAATAGAGCCAAACAGAACAGAACAAAATAGTTTCGTAATGGTCAAATCATGCACGAAATTTTTGCACACAAAGAAGATAAATTAATATGGTCAGCATGTCATGAATTAGGTTTCTTCAATAGCTGCGCTTCTGACCAACAGACAGACAGACAGACAGACAGACAGACGGACGGACAGACAAACAATCAAACCGCCAAACCGCCAGCAAACAAAGCTAATAAAAGAGACAAAAAAAAAAATGAAAAAAAAAATAAAAAAAAAATCAAACAGAAAACACATGAAAACTAACAAAACTTTCACGCAAAACGTACATTCAACTCCAGTGGCAGAATCCAGAATTCCAAAAGCACAGAGAAGCCCAGCCCAGAGCGGAGCAGAGCAGAGCAGAGAACCTTAAGACCGGGAGTGGTCGTCATAGTAAACGTTGGGCGATGGAGCTGAGAGATGGGCAGAGATGGGCAGAGATGGGAGATGGGAGCTGGGAGACGGGAGACCGCAGCTGGAAGATTTGAGAGACATGGACACGTAGTATGAATTCCCATAAATCAGCTGTGAGCCAAAGGGTCAAATACCTCTAGGCGAGCTACAAAAAATTACACGCGAGCCGAGAGAGAACACATGTTGAAAGGAAAAATTAAAACGAAATTAGTTTTACCTGACACGCTTATATATCTAATATATATATATATATATATATAAATCTATATATATATATTTATATATAAACATTTTTTTTTTCTCTATTTCAGATACATTTAATGCCAGGTTGAGACAGTTTTGGATATTGATGCACACTGCTTGTGAATGAATATAATTGTTCTAGTTTTCCATGATTTTGAATATATAAAATTTTTTCAATATTTTATAGAGGAGTATGAGTATTTTATTATAAGTATTTATAATATAAAAATAACATAATATAATAATATATTATATTAGAATATAATAAACTGTAAACATATTTTAAATATGCAAATCATTTATTTTTATATATTGAAATTTTTTGAAACATACAATTTGTTTTCATTTAAAGAAATATAAAAAAAGTATACAAATGAGTAAATTTTGACAGTTAGGATATTATTAAAACATAATAACGCATCCAACACCTTATATTATATATATTCTTGATCGTCTATGTATCTGCCTGAGTCTGTCATCCTTACATTTATTTTTAAAATATTTTTCGCTCTTCCAGTTTTCTAGCTATCTTAATAAGTCATGGCATAAGTTTTATATATATATTTTTTTAATTAACAGTTCATCATTTTGATACAATATATCTACACAATATGGAATATTTAAACACTCTTCTAAAATTCAAATGTCAGCATCAGCAAATTTCTATCAAAAGGGAATTCATTCTTTGGCATATCTAAGATAATCTTTTTTTTTTGGATTTCTTTTAATTAACTATAATAAATTTAAAAAAATAATAATATTATCACGGTTACCAGCTAATTATTCAATGATTTATTATGGTTAAAGCCCATTGAATATGCTTTATAAAATTGTAATAAAATCCAAGTTATCAATCAAAATTGATTAGCATATTTAATAAATTACAATCAGCCGGGTTCTGAATGTGTCATAGTTTATACATATATATATATATATATATTCTATGTATATATACTTTTTTTTATACAGATTAAAAATAAAACAAGTTTGCGATTATTTTTGCAAATAAAATTCTTCTGTTGATTTTTTTCTTTTACAAAAGAAGGTTTGCGAAATAGTTAAAATTTAAAGAATTGTTGCAGAAAGAAACATTTTAAATTTTTTAGAGAAATAAACAAATGTGGAAAATCATTTTGATAACTTTGCACCAAATTAAATTATATGTAAATTCAACAAAAACGATATTAATAAATATTAATCATAATTTGTGGCAGCAGCTCCAATTAAAATAAAGCCGTTTCAGCTGCGTATCAATAACAAATACAATTAAAACTTTATACAGAAAACAGACACAATTGGTTATTCAATTCACACACACACACTCGCACACACACACACACAGAAACACACACACCAATTGAATTTTTAGCCGAGGATCAGTGGGAATCAGAGTGTGGGAAGCGAAAGAAAAACCCTAAAACGGCAAAATTCGACATTTTGTGTGGCCATAAAAACGCGTGAGTTACGTCTGCCAACAGTTTGTCAGTTTGTCAGTCTCTCAGTCAGTCAGTCAGTCAGTCAGTCAGCGTCATCAATTTAAGCCAGAAACTCTGCTTCTTTGCTGAAGTTTGGCCAAACAAATGCAAAGTAAATTAAACATTGGGCACCAGCCTCTTACCCCCCTCTCACCCCTCACTCCTTCAGCTCCACGCCCCTCGCCCCTTGCCCTGCGCAGCACGCTCTTGCCAAAAAGGCCTGAGCTCAGCTCTTGGCCAAGTTGATGACGACGCTGTGGCTTCTTTTGGCTTTTTGGCCGTCGCGGCTGCTACGTTTAATGCGCCACGGTGTTACCAAAGTGGCAACGACAGTTGCGGCCATTCACCTCCCAAAAAAAAAAATCCATATATAAGTGTGTGTGTTGTGCATGTGTGTGTGCGTGTGTGTGTGTGTATGTGTATGTATGCAGCGTGTAACAGGCAGAACACCATTCAAGCTGTAACCAAGCTTGTGTTCGCTAGTTGGAGGCAAGCCCCAAAAGCGCGCACAAACACAGACACACACACACACACACACACTCACACACACACATTACACATTTACACACACACACACACATACGTAAATTCAATGGCTCCACGTTGAGTGCGTTTCGATTCTATGTGCGTAAATATGTTTCTCAATTTTTCTTTTTTTTTTTACATTTTTTTTTGGCGGCTTTTTTGTGTTAAGTACTTGTGTACATATGCTATAAGTACAGTGATCACTTACATGAGGGAATTATGAACAAACAAATTTATTTTAAATTGATAACTTGAATTTGTAGTATTCAAATTTATTACTAAAACTCTTCTTTTTACTGTATTATTAATCAATATATTTAAAAATTTTAAAATTAAAATTTTTGTTTTTATTATTGTATTATTGAGATTAATATTATATAATTATTATAAAAATGTCGTTTTACGCTTAATTAAAAATAATTAAACTACAAAATTAATATTAAATATAAGCAAAAGCGATATAATTTATGAGCCATCGCAGTAGTTTTTTTTAACATATTATTTTTTTAGGTCTACTAAAATATTTACCTTACAACAAAAAAAAATCCTTCACCTTTAAGAAAGAAGCAATGTAATTTTGGATCGATCACTGTATAAAAGAACACGCTTACAACTATAAACATACATACATACAAACATATATATTTACACAGAAACAATATTTACATACATATTTAGGTTGTACATTTGAATGTATTAATTTTTTTGGGTTTCATTGTCCGTGTAATCCATGCAACAGCCGTGTTGTTGTTGCTGCTTTTGTTGGGCTAGCGGCGACAGACGTAAAGCTCACTCATAAAGGCGCACACACACACACACACACACACTCGCTCACGCATATATACATACGGGTAAAGTGGCAGATTGAAGAGCTCGTTGTAATGGGTTTGGAAACACGTTCCTCCTGCTTTTGGCCTGCTTCTTTGTAAGCCAACTCGTACTCGGGGGCCAGGGCCAGAGTTGTGATTGACATTGGGCAGGGTCGCCATTGCCGTTGACGTCGTCGTCGCTGTCTCTGTCGATGTCGGCGCTGTAGCCTGCAAACTGACATGCTAATATGTGTAAAGAGCAACAGTTTTGAGCTTTCGATCCCGCAAAAACAAACAAACGAAAAGGGTAGGGGAGAGAAGAGAGCGCGGCGATCGCCGAAGCGCAACCGGCAAAAGTTCAAGCAAAACAAAATCAGCTGACTTTCGCGAGAGAGAGGCGCACGCAAAGAGCGAGCCCAACAGAGAGAGAGAGAGAGCGATCGAAAGAGCGAACGCAATGGCAGCATGTAATGCAGGCGGCTGCAATAATGCGGAAGTATGCGGCATATGATGTCGACGCCGCTGCCAAAGTCGACGCTGACGTCGCGACGTTCACATGTAATGCATTTGGGTGCCCAGCGCCATGTGACTTTGTGGGAGAGAGCGCGACTGAGCGCCAGCGTCGCGAACTGGTTTTTCATCTAGCAGTGGAAGTGCGTGTGTTTGTTTGTCACTGTTTAGACAAACATTGTTTATAACTTGTTTATAAAAAATATTGTTAATTTTGTTAGTGAGTTCAAAACTGTCCCCCTCCCCACTCAAAGCTCTTGCCGGCGGCAGAGGCGGCGACAGCGACATCGGCGGCTATTTCTCTTTTGCGTTTGTTCTCTCTTACGAGTCACCGTTTGCCATGAGAATATTACAAGTTCATATGCGAATGAGAAAGGGAGAGGGGCTTTTCAAGTTTGTGTGCGAGTGTGTGGTTAAGAGAAACTAATAAAAGAGCGCAGTCAATCGTTAAAAGCGCAATTAACTGCTCAACAACAATATGAAATCAGAATCAAAATCGTTTTAATGAATTGCACAAAATTGCTCAGATTGACGCGCATTCAATTTGCGAACATTATTAGCCTCAATTGACATTTGGACACTCGGGTGTCTTTCTCGCAAGCGAAACAGAGACAGCGACAGTTGTGGGAATTGTTATGGAAATAGAGCTAGGCGTTGGGAGGGGACTGAAACATAGTACGTGAATTCCAATGAATATTTCTATTTCCTATCCATACTCACAATTAATATAGATTAATCAATTGGTGATTAGTCATAGGGGTATTTTTTGTTGTTATTTATAAACATTAAAGCTGCTTACATTATCTGTAAACCTCTTATACATGTAAAGATTTCAAGATATTAAATGCACATTAATTGGATATGTCTTATTAAAAATGAGATTTCTATATAGAAAAAAAATAAATGTTCAGTAATTGTATTGCAGAATTTTGTAATTTAATATATTTTTTTCAATACACATTATTGTTTTTAAATGTATTATTTTTTCTTACTTTCATTAAATTTTATTTTTTTATTTTATCACTTATACTTATTATTTTCTTTCCCATTTGAATGGGCTTTTTAAAGAATTTTAATATGAAGATTACACATAATTTGTAATCAATTCTTATTTGTGGCAGTTCGAATTTTGTAGCGCCCACTGTATTTGGGTACATGAGAGTGGGAATATGAAAATGTTTATTTATCGTCATCAATTTCCATTTATGCATTTCCAATTAGACTTGTAGGTGCTCCCCAAACGTGCCGTGCAAACGACTCCACTTTTTTTCTTTCTAATTTCCCATTTTCCATTCCCCTTTGCCCATTGCAGGCGTTGTCTCCACCCCAGTTGGAACATTCACACGTGCAATATCCCCACCGTCTTGGCAGGCAATTCCCGATGCATGCATTAGATGCGCTCGCACTGTGTGCGTGTGTGTGTGTGTGTGTGTGTGTGTGTGTGTGTGTGTGAGTGTACAAGAGACAGAAGAGTTGCATATGCACACAAAGTTACCCAAGAGGTTGGTTGTAGTATGGCATGAAAAGAATCCAAACTGGTAATGAAAATAAAGTGCACGTCGCATGCGGTAATAATAACAATAAAATAAAATAACAAATTACACGCAACACTGCCGCCGCCGCCGCCGACGACTCTGAGCGGAGTTGCCAGCTTCGGCTGCAGGGCGCATGCATAGCCATAATTACACACACACAATTGTGCAGCCGCCAACGACGACGCTGACTGAGAAATCCACCAGGAGTGTCGCTGTGGCCCCATTTCCCGAAGAGAGCGAGAGAGGGAATGCAAACAACAAATAAAAACAAAAACTATCAAAGGGTTACAGCCAAGGGCAAAGTCTGCGCCCAGCTTGACTTACAAGCGCTCTCAAGCAAGCTGCTCTTAATTGTCTTGGCGTACGCTCTCTTAGTTCTAAAGAGTCACACACACACAGGCACACAACACACAGAAATGCTTAAAGGTGCTATGAGCCGAAGCTTAAGTTGTGCAGCAGCTCAGACAATCTGGGTCACATTTTGCCATTGAACCGGTGACGTCACAGCAGGGCAACGACCGCAAAGCACGACCAGCAGCAACAGCAGCAGCAGCAGCAACCATTGGAAAGCGTGCAAGCAAACATTTTTACAACGACAACACGAAGCCAAAGCCAAAGCCAAAGCGCCTCCCGACTGCGAGAGCTGTCTTAGCCTCAGTCGCAGTCGCCATCGCCGTCGCCGTCACCGTCGCAGTCCCCATCTCTGTTTCTGGCTTCAGCTTCTCAGCTTCCCAGTCGGGTAACATTTCTGGTTTGGTCGCTGGCTGATTTGTTACCAAAGCTAAAAATGCCGTGTGTTTGCTTGTGTGTGTGTGTGTGTGTGTGTGCGTGACACTACAACAACGCCGCCCCCTCCACCCACACACACGCCACCCCTTACCCCACCCCCAACAACAGTTCATTAGATGCCATATGCGGTATCCATGGCGGAACAAACATGATTTGGCAACAAACACACAACACACACTGTGAGCCCTGACACTGAACAACCAACACACCAGATAAACTAGCAAAAGTTCCACACACACACTCACACACATGCACACAATATTTACTTATAATCGTGTGTACTTAGAAACGCATTTTGTGTGCCTCGCAATTTGCCGCTGTGTTTTTCTTTTTGTTTTTGTTTTATTTTTTGCTTTTTTGCTTGACTGTTCTATTTTTGTTTGTTGCTTGCTTGATTAGATAAGTTTTGTTTGGCTTCGATGAGCATTCGTCGCTCGCATGCCTCTAGACGATATTTAGCGCTGTGTCTGTCACAGTGCCGAAATAGCTCAGTTGGGAGAGCGTTAGACTGAAGATCTAAATGTCCCCGGTTCAATCCCGGGTTTCGGCAATAAGTGGATTTCTTTTTTCGTATTTTTTTTTTGTTGACAGGTAAATTAAGTTTTACAATTAAGCATTAAAATTGTAAGTAGAAACAACGAAATTCACATTAGATTTAAAAATATATAAAATAAAATGTGTTATTTCTACAATATTTAAGCATTTGTTTGATATGTATTAAATCTTATTAGCTTATGCATTTTAAACGTATTTTTTATATTAATTATTATATTATTTTTATATTACTTTAAAACAACTATAAAAATGTTAATATAAGTATATAACAATATTTTAATAATGAAATAAATAAATAAATAAAGAGCTAAATACTTAAAAAAAAAAAATCTCAAAAGAACGAAAATAAAAAACTTAAATCATAATAATTTTTTTTACAGATACTTGAAATATAGAACCATAGATATTATTAAATATGAACAATCTTAAATATTTTTCATAAGTCTTTATTTAATTAAGAATTTGTTGTAAACGCTTGCAGCTTGCAATGGACCAAATTATAAACTGTCAATCAAAAAAAAAAAAAAAAGCAGAAATCCACACACAAAATTGCAGTTAAGCTGGCGCAGCAAATGTCATCCGGAGCAGGACAGTACAGGACACCACAAAAGGACATAGTCTTATGAAAGGTGAGGGATTAAGAAGACAACTCAATCAAACAGCAGGCTAAACAAGGACACCACGGGCCAAGGCCAAAAGGAAAGGGAAATGCAAATCGCATTATTAACGCCGAAAAGGACCTCGTCCTGGCCATTGTCCAGCAGCCGGGCAAAAGTGTGACGAATGCCGTTGACAACAATTAACATTTTGGAAAGGTGTGTGCGCAAAAAGGTGAGTGCAGGTAGAGCGATGCTCAGCCAGGATCAGCAACAGCAGCAGCAGCTTAGATTGACCAGGATTCAGCGCTCAAGTGGACAACTGATTGATTTGCTGGCCGGTAGCTGCATTGCCGGAGGGGCGGGTGGAAGGGGGGCGTTAGCTGCTCAATTCATTCAAAGCAGCTGCAGCATATGCAAAAAGTACCCAAGACCCAACAGCTGCCAACTGCCTAAGACTCCATCTGCTGCTGCTACTGCCACTGCTGCTCCTGCTCCTGCTCCTGTTCAGGACGCGTGCTAAGCGCGACCACAAAAGCCATTGACTTGGGCATAGAGCAAAAGATTGACGCCCAAGCATATCGCATATCCGTTTGGCATAAAAAATATAATGTAAAAAAAAAAACGAAGAAACCCATCCTCACTCCTGGCACGCACCACATGGCACCCTCAGATGTCCTCCAGTCTTTTGCATACACGAAAAAACAGAAAAAAAAAAACTGAGGTCCTCATGTTTTTTATTTCTATGCGTTTTTTTTCTATAATTTCATTGTGTTTTTTGTTATATTTTTTTCTTTCGTTTTGTTCTGTGGCCTCATTGAAAGTGAAAGATGATTGAGGCACCCTCAAATTGCAGCATCTTGTGCCCCAGGAAGTGTGGCAGCCGCGAAAAAAAAACCAAACAACAAAAAAAAAAAGGAAAACGAGAATAAAAAGTGAAAAGATCCTTTCGAGATCTGCGGTCGGGGTGCCAATTGTCTAGAGTCCTTCTCTATTATGGGATTGTGTTGATGTTATCAAGGAAATGATTTCGTTTCTACTTTCATTCTTTTCTTTTATTTTTTTTTTTTGCTAAGAGGCGCAGCCTGTAATACCTCATATTATGTGTGTGTGTGTGTGTGTGTAGGTGTGTTTTGAGTGCATGTGTTATTTTTTCAACTTGTCCTTTTTCGAAGTGTAGGAGAGTTTATTTAAATTGAAAACTACTTAAATCAAATATAATAATCAATAATTATAAATAATAAATAATAACAAGAACAACAATAATAAACAATTTTAAAATAATAATATTTAAAAATAGGAAACGAGTTAATATATATATAAATATATACATGGATTGTCAATAATTATATTCCTTTCAAAAAATACCAAACGGATCCTCTTTCATGTGGGATGAGATATAAAGTTGTAGAATTTACTAAAAATATAAATGTATTTATTTCAAAAGATAGCCAAAGATTCTTTTTACATGTGGGATGAGAAATAAAGGTTTACAATTTTAAAAAATTAAAGTATATTTATTTCAATGGATAGAAAAAATATCTATATCTTCTGATAAAGCAAAAAAAAAAATTTTAAGTTTACGAAGGTAATACAATAGTACAGAAAATGGAAAACAAATATAAGAATTCAAAATATAAATACATTTACATAATTTCCTAAATAATAATTATAATATATAATATTCATATATTGTAAATTGGGTTACCTATTTATTTATTTTATAGTGCTTACATCAATTTTTTCTTATTAATTTATAATTAGAAACAATATTAAAAACAATATTAAAAACAATTAAATTTTAAACTAAATGCTGGTGTTGTCCAGAAATAATTATTAACTCGCAAAAAACATTTCACATTGCTCTTGTTATAAATAAAGTTTTTATTAAAATTAATTTAAGATACACAACATGAATATCAATGTTGAATAATTAAATTTATTTATGGCATTTCTGTGAAACAAACACTAAACTTTTTTGAGAACTGCAATGGGTATATATTGATATCACTAGTCCAAATCTTCATTTATTTATCATGTTATTTATTCATAATAATCTCAAATATATATTGTGATTACATTTTAGGCCTCTTTAAAGGAGTATTTTTATAATAAATTAATAAACCTTTATTAAAAGTCGATAATTTCCTTATACCACAGGGCAACGCATAGTCTATCAAGTCTAACAGCACCCTTATAAATGCTTTGTCTGGGTTCACATCTCGTTTTTTTTATGTACCTTGCTAAATGCTCGTAAATGTTGAGGGTGCGTCACGTCGTCTGCAATGTGAGTTTTTTACTCTCGCTTTCAGCTTAGAAGCCTGCAGGGAACAGCGCTTCGCTCAACAGATGCGTTTAGAATTTAGAAATATGCAAACTTGTACTAGGGACCCAGCGAACCTTGGAGCAGAAGGTAGCTCCGTCGTAGAGAGTGTCCGGAGAGTCACGCGTCAAACAGTACGTGAAAACAATTACAATGCAAAAACATACGAAATAGCATGGATTGTACAAAATACGGCGTACATTTTGAATGTTGATGGTGGTTGTTGTTGTGTGTTGTTGGTTGTTGTTGGTTGTGTTCCATTGCTGTAAGGGTTTCCCTCGCGTATTTTACGTTTCATGTAAATTTCGGTGTAGTCGTAGTACAAATTCCTGTAAAAGTTATTAGGCTTGCAGGGATGCCAAGTTGGCAACAATGTATTCGCTCCATTCCCAATTACAGGCAGCGTTTTACAAAGTTGGAGCTCAGCTTTGTTCAAGGGACAAACCACACCAAGTCCAGCCATGGGGTTGTTGCACAGTGGCACCACATACACGTTTAAAGGGCTGGTTTTGTGTGTAATAAGATAAATTATAAATAAAAAAACCAAATTGGATTAGATAAATGATTTTAGATTCCTGACAAGAAATTATTTGAATAAACTGAAAAATATATAAAATTGTACTTTTCTGCAGTCAGTCAAAGAGTTTTAGAAAATCGTTATTTTAGCCCACTGTAACCATTTTTGTTTCGTTTAGCAGCTCCGTTAATTATAATATTACGTCAGTTCTCTAGTGCACTCATCTCCTTCAGCTCTCCCTCTCCCTCTCTCACGCTCGCACTCTCTCGCTCTATCTCTTTTTCTCTCTCTCTTATTTCTTATGGCAAGCTTTGACTCTCTCTCTGTGCAGCTGCGCAGCATTTGGTCCTACTGTCTGTGTGTCGGTTGGTGTCCTGGTTTGTGTCCTGGCTGCCTACTGTCGATTTCTGTTCGCCTGCTAACAGAATCTACAATATTTCTTTTTCTCCGTTGACACACAACGCCCACGCAACCTGAATGCACTAGAGAATTTTGGCGCCAAAAATTACACGCTGATAATATATACATAGAGACACACATATATTTTATATACATATATATATATATATATGTACATATATTTGAAACAGTGCCTGCAATTTGTATTTTTGTGTGCTGTATTTGTAGTTGTGTTGCCTGCGTTTTGGCAACGTGAGCGAACATAAAAATTTCTTATCATTATCGTATGGGTAATAGGCACCCAAAGTTAGCCAGTAAGTTGGATCTCCGCCACGCAGACAAATGGACCAAAGCTTGGTGCCACAAGCACCGACGGTTGTGGGCGTTGCCTTCATTTTTAGTGGCTCCCACGCTTTGACGCTCACTGCGCATGTGTCCTTGCCACAAAGGACTCTTAGTGTTGGCAAATCGCTGCTGCTGCCGCGGCTGCTGAGCGCCTGCTGCAAATCGACGTCGCCAAGTTGACTGTTTTCGCATTAAAATGCGAAATTTATGGCCAACATTTGGCGTTAACGTCAACATCGCTGTTTTCTAAGCCCGCTTCTAAGCAACACATATTCGGAATGGAATGCCGCTATTTTCGTTTTTCTAACATTTCAAGGCAAATATCTGCGGCACAGGCGCCAAGCATGCCACAGCGGGTGATTGGAATGCGACCAGTAAAGGCGCTCAGCTGTTCCACACTGTGGAAAACACAGGCTTCAAATTGCAGACAGTCGTATAAACAAAATATTTAAAAAAAATAATTGCAAGTTGATCCTTTTATTTAAACATAGTTTTGGTTGGGTTTTTTAATATGTATTTTATGTATTTAAATATATAAAAAAATTTATTTTTGCTTTCTGCTAATTACTAAATTACTTTAGCAATTTTTTTTATATATATTTAATTTGCCATGGTCCAAAAAAATGGTTTTAAAATCTTAATTGCTTCCCAAAGTTATATTTTAATTTGAATTATTTTGCAATTTAATAAATTAAATAATTTTAACAGAAATAATAATTTTTCGTGTATCGATAAAAGACCTACTCATTATTTTTTCTAAGTGTACTCGCTTTGTTGGGGCACTTTGGGGTACTTTGTTGAGGCGCCTGTTGGCCTGACACCCTGTGACGAAAATGGAAATTTTCTAATGCCTGTTTAGGCCAGGCAGTGGGCCACACAGCAATGGAATACGTTTTAGGCCACGTTTTGCGCCAAAAAAAAAAACAGGAATAGACAAAAGATTGCCGAAATTGTTAGGCTGCACGGCAACTCGATGAATTTCTTGTGTGTGTGTGTGAGTGTTTGTGTGTGGCGCCCATGGGCCGCCTTTGGCTGCGAGCCTGTTCGAATGTGTAAGAAGATTGATGACTTGACGTTTTAATGATGTGCTAAATGTGGCCATAAAAGTCACAGATAAATATGCCGACGACGATTTCGACAAGACCAACAAAAAAAAACCAACATGCGATTTACTTGGCTTGATTTTTATTTATTTATTTTTTTTGGCCAAGTATATGTATTTTTTTTTTATTACCCTAGAATATCTTGCAAGTGTAGCTGCTTGCCTGTTGGTTGCAGCTCGAAAATATTTTTTTAAATCAGCCCCAAGAATGCTGCATATGTGTGTGTGAGCTTGCCACATAAAGAGAAATGGATAGAGAGAGAGAGAGAGAGAGAGAAAGAGAGGGGGAAAGAGAGAGGGAAAGAGAGTGTGTGGTTCACTGAGGCCGAGCGCAAAAGGTGCAACCCCTTTTTTTTATACACTTTTCGATGGGTGAGGTAAACTTGGAATTAAATGTGTATTGCAGAAGAATTAAACAACAAGCCACAAATTCAAAAAGCAAATCACTTTAAATTTTATGCGGTTTTTATACACTTTATACTACATATATGTTAAAACCTTAAATATACTTTAAACCCATATAAATATGTGTGAAATGGGTATAATGGTTTTGTGTGGAATTGTGTAACAAATAGAATGAAATATTTCCGTGCCCATAAAGTATATATATATATATATATATTCTTAATCAGCTGAGTCTACAAATCTTAGATTTGGAATATACAGTTTTTATTATAAATTTTATTTCATTTTATTGATATGTAAATATCGATACAATTATATTTCCATTAAAGATTTCTAAGGGATATAAAATATAAATAAGAATTGATTAGAACATAAAATAAGAATATATTAAAGTTTATATTTAATAATCTTTAAAATAATAAAAGAAAAATATATATTGTTGTTTCTTTTTTGTGCTTTTTAATATTATTTTAATATTGTGCTAACAATATTTAATAATCCTAATTATAATAATAATTGTTGTTTAATTTTTATGTTTATTTTTTTTATATATTTTATAATAATAATTACACCACTTATATATATTGATTATTATATTAATAATTTTATTTGACATCATATATATATTTATGTTTTATTGTTATTTATTTATTTATTTATAATTTATTAATATATAAATTATAATTTACTCCACTTTCACATAATGTTTACTAGATTAATATTAATTAATTTAATTTTAAATTTATAAGCACTTAGTAACCTTTAACATAAATAATTCAAAAACTTCAATTATTATTTAGTCTTTAAATTTACGACATTTTAAAATTAATGATTTTTATATATGTTTCATTAGTTAAACTTCACTCAGAGAGAGAGAGAGTATGTCAAATTCGTTTTGTTTATTAATATTTTTTGCTCGCTTTACAATTTGCCTTTAATACGGTTTTTATGCACATTTATTAAACGGGAAACAAGCCCTGCAGTTGGCGCTGGGCACCTGTTCGTTTAGAGCCACAAGTTGGCTCTTTAAGAAGCGGGCGCCATTTTGAATTTTGTAATTTCAACTCTGGTGCGTGCTTCAGTTTAAGGTGCGGCAATTTGTCGCAGCGCATATGTGTGCTACAATTTATGCTGCACGCCGCATGCGGCACATGCAGTGGATCAATAGCTGTCTGGCCACGCCCGTTTCAACTCCGGCGCTCTATGTGGTGGCAAGCGTCAAAGTTTGCCACACATGCGGAACTGCTGCATTTTCACTTACCAGGCGGTCAGCGCGAACAGCTGCCGACGAACCGGAAGTAAATGCCATTACCAACTTCCGGACTATGCTGGAACGTTGCAAGTTGTTGTTATGCTGCTGCAGCAACTGTTTGCCTGGGCGCAACGCGTTCTAAACTTTCGCCTTGGCCAACGTTGCCATGGGGAAAGCAGCCCAAGGAGCGCCACTAGGCGCCAATTTTCCTTCATTTTTTATTTATTTATACATTTATATTTCGTATTTTATATTTGTTGTGTGTGTGTTTTTTTTTTTTTTGTATTTTGTGTTTGCTATGTGTGACAAGATACTTTTATTTTGGGGAGCAAGAGCGTCATCAGATAGGAATGTCAGCTGCCTGCTGCCTGCTGCCTGTTTCCAGCTGCTGGCCTAATGACGGTATTTTTCTGCTGGCTCCAAAAATTCTTTAGACACGGCGGCGCATATATGTTGAAATGTGTGCGGAATGTGGCCAGAATGCGTTGTGCCGCTTGTTGTTGCGTCCTATTGATAACTTCTATGCGCCCAACTCTTTGCCACACCGAGGGTTACTTTCACTTACTGTGCCACGCTTGCCAGCGACCCCTAAAGCTGCCACATCTGGGGGTTGTCTTTACCACAGCGCTCAGTTGTATGCTATGAAAAAAATGTTTGCTAGAGTTTGGGTTGTGTTTAGGCAAGTTCATCAAATAACTTGGAACATGTGTTATGCAACGGGTTAAATGTTGCCGGGCTGCTTAGCTCTGAAGAAAATCCACACTCAGAATAGAAGTTGAGTAATTTCTTAAGAAGTTAGAATGAGGGCAAAAATATAATCGAACTTTGGAGTAGTAAATTTATTTGCAATAATAAAAAATCCTATAAAGAAAATATTTATTTGTTATTATTTTTAAAATAATATTTACAATATTTACATGTCATGGAGTAGTAAATTTATTTGCAATAATAAAAAATCCTATAAAGAAAATATTTATTTTTTATTATTTTTTAAATAATATTTACAATATTTACATGTCAAAACTATTATTAAACATGTCACAATATTTTATGTACAACTTGTAAGACTTTTTCCAGTGTGTCATCTTTGGCTAAGCTGAAGCTTTTTTGGGGGCATAAACAGAGTTTGGGGTTGTTGGACTGTTAGGTTAGGGGTTGCTTAGCTGCACGGGCTGTGGTATGCTTCCTGGCTGGGGCAGCTTCTTGGCACTTCTTAGATGCCACACATGTGTAGTTTTTGTGTGCCAAGCGCGCAGGACATATATATATATAAATATATTGAATTGTACACACACACAAACATACACACATGTGTGGGCACACACACGTTGTGAGAGAGAGCAACTATTTTTGTGTGGCAGTGAGAGATAGTTTGTTGTGCTACTTGCAACGCTGGGCACCTGTTAGCTTGGTATGGTAATACTGTTAGTTTTGAAACACTATAGTTTCATAGTTTTAGTTATAACAGTAAAAACACAACTGTTCACTGTGCATGTGTGTGTGTGTGTGTGCGTGTGTGTGTAGTAAAACTTGCGCCAAAATAAAATGTAGTAGCTGACATATAAAATAAAAATGTCGGCTTTAAAAATGTGTGTTGCAACAAAAATGCTGTGCGCCTTGTTGTAATATATGAAAAATCCATTATTATGAGCGCCAAGTTAAGCAGCTCTATTTGTATGTGCCACGGTCTGTGGCAGTGTCTGTCCGCCACTGTATTTGTATTTATTATTATATATATTAGACCTCACCTGTCGCTGATGGCATTGCCATGCCGCACGGACAAGGATTGCATAATTTACCTGTGAGCAACGGGGACACAGGAAAAAGCATAGCACACTTTGTGGGCGCACTTTCCCGCAGGTGAGTTTCAACACAAAAAAAAACAACACGCAAATGCCACAATGAAAAGTGAAAGGTAAAAAACATTTCTAATACCTTAACGACACACACACACACAGACACACACAAATGTTCACAACACACGAATTAGAAATTTCTAAACATTTGCGCGTGCCGAGAATTTCAATATTAGAAGCAAACAGGCGATGAGAAATCAACAGAAAGCTTCGGTATGCATTAGCACAGTGAAAAGTATGCTATGCGCATGACACCCACACACACACCCACACACATACACACACACACACATACACTCTTATATTATTAGGGTGACTTTAATGCAGACACACGTGTAAAATGTGTCGACCAACGGGTGCTGTGACCCCAACGCTAAGCAAAATTCAAGCGGGCAAAACAAAACTAAACTGCAAATACATAAAATAAATCTAGAAAAAAATTTCTAAAGAGCCTACCGAATTTTTTATGCCCTTACAGACTACAACACAAAAGTGCTCATAATTTAAATTAGTTATTAATTTATTTATGCTAGCATTTCCAGATTGAGTCTAATAATTTATTTGTTTGTCATAAAAAAGTTACATTTTATTTTGATAAGAATATGATTGAAGATTTGGGCAAATGTACCATAACATAAAGAAGAGTTTTTTAGCCATAACTATCAAAATTCATATCTTCTTTAAATATTTTTATTTTATTATATTTTTTTTATTATATTTTTGATTATTCTAATTTGTTTTAAATATTTTTTATATTTATTAATAATTTCAAATATATTTTTCTAAGCTTTAAATTTTGTTTATTATAATTTGCAATGTTCTAATTGGTCTTACATACTTTTTATGTTTGCTATTATTTCTAGAAAAGTTTTTTTCCTAAACTTTTGATTGTTTATATTGTATCTTTGAATATTCTTATTTGTTTTAAATACTTTATATATATATGTATATGTTAATTAGTAAAGAAAAGTTTTTGTTACGATTTAGATTTTGTAAATTTTAATTTGGAATGTTTTTATTTGTCTTACATATTTTTAATATTTGATAATATTTCTATAAAAGTGTTTTCTAAATTTTAGATTTGGTCCTTTTTCCTAAATTTACAAACTGAAAGCATGGCTTATTATGCAATTATTGTTTAAAACATATTTTAATTTATTTTTTCTCATAATTATTTTTTTTTGTAGTATATATTTTTTTATATTTTTGCATTTGAGCTCGTATTATTCTTAACAACAATGAATACAATTAAGAAAATGTAAATGGAACGATTTAAGAAATATTTCAGCTAATAAAGCTAATAATAAAATAACATATTGAAATTGGTAATAGACAATGATGACTTAGGCAAGAATGGTTCTAAAACGAAGAATAAAATTGTATATGGAAATTAAAAAATTAAAATTTAAACTTTTATACAATCAGCCCCTAATTCCAGCATCATTATTTAGTAGACTAGAAAGAATGTGGTTTGTTGATGAATAAAATTTAAGTTTTAATATTAAAAATTTAGAATTTAGAAAAACTTGATATTTATCGATTTCTTTTTTAATTTCGATCAGCTAAACATGCATATGTAATATATATATATATATATATCTACTATACGTATACAATTATTACACAATTGATTACATAACTATAATGCCCAGCATAAGTGTATGACAAGGTAACCTCTGACCAGGTCCTGGTCGTTTAAAAGTATGCAACACGCTGCTGTTGCATGCTGCACGCCTGTTCCATATGAATTTCTGGAGCTTTGAAGATTATAAACTCACTTAAGTGGCGCTTTGATGTTGAGTTTGGAGCACGCTTGAAGTCACAAAACTGCCACATTTAATTGGCTTAAGAGGATCAAAGGCGCTCACAGTGGCTTCCAACAGGCCGGCCAAATGTCGCACAAGTTGCATTTAAAGGATACGCCAGCAGGCGAGCAGCATACAACAGCAGCAGGACAACAAACAGGAGTACAAAAAAAAAAACCAGAAATGGGCGCAAAAAAAATATAATAATAAATGCAGAAGAGAGCAGCAAAAAAAAATCGTGGCATAAATAAATTGCTGGTCAAATGAACAGCAAAACAGCAGCAGATGAAATACACATGTAGCAGGGACACACACACACACACACATGCAACAAAAGAGAAAAAAAATAATAAAATGTTGTATGTGCTGTATTTGTGTGCTGGGCACTTACATATGTCGGGGGCATGTATCTGTGGCATGTATTTAATGAACTGGCAACATGTGTAGCATATTATTTACACAATTTAATGTATTTAAATGTAATTCTTTTTGCCAACTCACACACACACACACACACACACACATACAGGCACAGGCAAAGGGCACACGCACACACAGTGGGGCAGAGACAAAACCGTGTTGCATGTGAGGGGCAGCAGCACACAAACACCAGCGCAATGATGTAAGTATATGAAATGCGAATAGGTTCGCAGGATGTTGGCGCAAGCGTCGCAGCTTTTATGTGTCGTATTATCAACATCATCATTGGCAACAACAGCAACAGCAACGGCAACAAGCAACGAGGGGTAAACACCAGGGGGATTAGCTGGGGTATCAACCACCCATTTTGTGTGCCTGCAACAACATTGTTCAACGTGCCAAAAGCAAACCATCGCCTTTGCCACCACTCTCGCTCTGTATATCTGTATCTGTATCTGTATTTGTGTGTGTCATGCCCCGGCATGTGTCTAGCTGTGCCACACCAACAACAGCCACCCCCCCATACCCCCACACACCCCTCAACCACAACCTATCTATGTTTTCCCTTGGTTCGTTTCCTTTTTTTTCTTTCGCTTTTACCACTCCCCATTCAGGGGCACAAACTCTCATATTTCTGTGTGTATGTGTGTGTGTGTTTGTGTGTAATACATATGTTTAGATTTGCCATTCAACAGCCATGTAAAAGGCACTCCACAAAAGAACCATTCCACTCCAGGATTTGACATTATGTGTGAGCCTTTCACATACATTTGTATACATATGTAAGTTTCTGGCCTCGATGATTGTCGAAACACTAATCGCAGTGCACTTATATATATATATATATATATATATATATATATATATATTATATCATGATTACATGATGAGCACTTATATATATATATATATATATAGCTGACAGATACTTCTGCAGTTTTGTGTCCTACTGTGAGCAGAACTCCCCTGAAACAACAGGAGGACAGTTGCCATTGCGGATACTCTCAGAATAAAACGGTTTCCATAACTACTCATTTGCATTTCATTTAATTTATCGATTGGTTTTATAGCTCAGTTAATAAGCCTGGCCAAAAGCAATGAGCAAATGCAGTCTGAGTACTACTTAAAAATGGGTTTGAAAAGGAGTTGATCTGCAATTGGGCAGTTTAATATTGAGGTTTAATTTTGAGCCTTGTAGTTTATAAAAAAAAAACAATAATCATAATATTCACCTAAAATATTAAACTACTGTTTGAAAAATTAAAATAAGTTCTTAATTCTAAAAAAAAATATATATGAGATATATGTAGATTTAAGCGATTTTTAGAAACACAAACAGAAAGAGACACATTTTTTTATTGTGCTTGGAACACAAGAAATGTATGAAATTAAATATTTAATTTATAATTTTTAAGTAGACGGAATAAGACTAAATAGATGTAGAGCTATATTAATATCTATATCTTCCCAATATTTATGTCCATACAGAGGCAAAAAGACAATAGACAGTGAAAGACGGGGTGAGAAAGGAAAAGGCAGACAGAGAAAACTACTAGAATTAAATTTTTAAACAACTCAAAGTAAATATATAATAACAAATTATTGCTCAAATCAGAGCGAGACTTAAGAATAAAAATAAAAATATATACCTATAAGCTTAGAAACCAACCAAAATGTGTAGAAACTTGAGTAGGAATTTTCTCAACCTCAAGGAATTGATTTCCTGCAAGTAAACAAACTTCAAAGTACAAATAAAACTGATACAGAAATGAAAATGAAATGAAAATGCTACAAATAATATGAATTTATGGTGCCACATGAGTAATCATAAACCCCTTCCCATGGCACCAAGTACGATTAGTCAAGTTGAAGATTGATAAAGATTCATCATTGAAGTGAATTATAAAAGTCAAACAACATCTGTGATTTTAAGAGTATACTTCCCCTCTGACAAAAAAAAGGATGTAATTTATAAAAATAGTGTATAATTTATGTAGCAATTCGCTACTATGCCGCTCCTTCCTTTGGTTTGGGTTTGTCCCAATTTTGTGGCACTGCCTCTCAGCTGCTTGCAACTTTCACTTTTCACAGCGTTCGCAGTGGCATCAATAATAAAATCATTTGGCTGCTAAACGCTGCGCTAAATGTTTTGCCATAAACCGGACAACGGCGCCGGCATTATAAAAGCAAAGGCACAACACACACACACACACACACACACACGCACACACAACCATGCAATCAAAGTCAAAGACAAGCGAAGCAAAAAGGCAGCCGCAAATGTGGAAGGAGCTGGCGTTGGGAGACCCTAAGTCTCGTGGCAAGTTCAAAAACCCCACGACTCCGATTATTATTGTGTGTGGTGTGTGTGGAGTGTGTGTGTGTGTGTGTGTGATGTGTGCGCTGGCTGCCAACTGGGTTTATTGTACTCTTCGCAGCCAGCTCTAATTGCAACAGTGTGTGTGTGTGTTTGTGTGTGTGTTTTTCTTATAGATAGCGTTGCAAGGGGCAGAGCTTTACTGCGAAGCTACTGCTACAATGATAATAATGATGATAATGATAATGATGACAATGATGATGATGATGATGATGGCATGTCTATGAAAATGCATCGCATCCATCACTAACAATGTCTCCATAGCAGCAGCACTCGTAATTGTCTGTCGTGCAGCTCAGATTTTTTATACACTGCTAACAAAGCAAAAAAAAAGAGGATTGGTTTTCTGCATGTAATTTAAACTAATAAATAATATTTTTTAAATATTTTTAGTTGTGTTGTAGAGTTGGGTGTGGCAGCTGCTCCTCCTAGTCCACCTCCTCCTCCTCCTCCTCCTCCTGAGTTTAACCTCGAAATTAATTATTAAAACACAAAAAAAAAGGTCAATCTAACTAGGTTTATAGCAATTATTGACTATTGATGACAATTTTAAAAAGTTAAAAAATATTGAAATTTCTTTTTTGAGGAAATTTATGATTAAGAGGGGAAAGTTGCAGCTGCTTCTCCAAGTCAGCTCCTGCGCTTAACCTTAAAAATAATTACTAAAAAACACAAAAAATAGAAAATTTATTCACTGCAAGTTTATTAAAAAATTAAAGGTCAGCCTAACTAGGTTTATAACAATTATTGTCTATATACGTATATTTTTTAAAGATAATGATTAAGATTTCTTTTTTGAGGAAATTCATGATTTAGAGGTGGAAGTGGCAGCGGTTCCTCTTAGTCAGCTCCTGCTAAAAATAATAAAAACTAAAAGCACACAAAAAAATAGACATTTTATTTACTTTATGCTTATTAAAAAAATAGTCTGGCTAAGTTTAAATATTGTCTAAAGATTGAAATTTATTTTTTAAGTTTTTAATCTTTAGTAAATATTTTTATGTTCTTAATTACAATTTTAAAAGTGTTGTACTCATAAATTAATTAATTCAGTTAAATTGTAAGCAATAAATATTGAAGTACAGAATGAAATGTGCAATAATTTTGAAAAACAACTCGAAAAATATTCAGTTTCATTTTTTTTTTTATTTGAAAATTTTATTTAGTTTTTCACACTAACTGAAGACAGTCAAATTGGGCTCTATAAAAAAATGATCAGAGTATGACAAAGTCGAGTGCTAATTTATTATTTGCACTGTTTTCATGTGCGTGCGTGTGTCTATCTCTCTCTCTCTCTCTTTCTCTCTCTCTCTCTCTCCTTCACTCCTTATATATGTTTGTGTGACTTGTTGTTGTTGTTGTTATTGTTGTGTTTGCTACAATTTCGTTGACGCTTGAGTTAAATTTCAAAACGTCTGCCGTCGTCATTGTTGTCAGCGCCAGTGTTTGTTAATGAGGAAGGAAATCACTCTAATTGGATGTCAACAAATCAACAAACATATTAAATGAGACAAATACCTACACCCCCTCACCAACCACTGCATTTTCTCAGCTTGTGCGATTTCTTAGTGGGAATTGTGTGGGCCGTCAGTTTCCGGAAACTTTTTCGCGATAAGTTAATTGTATGCCTGCTGGCTGTGTGGCAAGTAAATGTATCTGTATCTGTATCTGTATCCGTATCTGTAACTGCATCAGTTTTTGCATCTGTTGCACTCAGCGGCAATTTGCAACATGTTTAATTGACAGACATGGAAACTGCAGTCGCCGATTGAATTATTAAAGGGCATCTCTTCATTGATATATCCGGGCTACCCACGCCAACTGACTCTTGTTTTTCTCTTTCTCTTACTCCCTCTCTCTCTCTCTCACTTTTTTTCTCTCTCTCCATCTTTGCCTTAAGCAGTTTTGAAATATTTGACTGCAACAAGTTGCAAGCAGCAGCATTTGAAACACGCAACACGGCGGAAAAGTGTGACAATTTTAATATGCGCTGTTTTTCAGAGGAAAATTTTTATTTTTTTATTGCTGCACTGAATACATTTTATTTTTCAGAAATGCTTATCTGATTTGATATGTGCATAGAGGCCACGCCCACTGAGGCCTTTCATTAATCCAGTCAAAGCTAATTAAAGTATTATTTAAGTTCTTTTGGAAACATGCAGAAAAAATGTCAAAGAATAATTTTATAACTCGAATCGAAAATTCTTTTTAAATATATAAGCTTTAAATTTCATTGCTTTAAGCTTTAAATTTATAACTTCGTAATTATTCTAGGTTTTTTTCTAATAATATTCAAAATGGTTCATCTAGTCTTGGAACGATTAAGAATAATTTACTTCTATATAAAATATATTATATATAATAAATATATTTAAAAATTTTTGTTGGTTAGCTTTGTAAGTGAGATTTAACTTAAAATAAAATTAATTATTTAATTAAAAAGATTTGTCAACAGTATTGAAAATTTCTGTCTTCTTTTACAAAAGTTGTAAATAAAAAATATTCAATGTTCTACTTTAATTTTGATATGCGAACCAAATTAATTTATTAAAGAAACTAAAAAAATTTTAAATCTGTTGAATTAAGAAAATAATTTAATTCGAATTAAAAAAATAAACTAATTCTTAAAGTTGCATGTTTTTAAAAGTTTTTTTTTAACTACTTAAAATTTACTTAAAAAGTACAACAAAGAATATTTCTTATATTAATCAATAAATCAAAATGTTTTGAAGCATATTAGAAAAAGTTTCAAATATGTGTTACAAAATTTTATAATTAATTTATTATATTTTAATTAAAGCTGTCTTTAAAATTTTTTTTTACATATAAAATATCTATTCATAATGTACATCAAAAATATATTTACCATAAATTAAATTTAGTATGTGCTATTATAGAGTATCTGTCAGTCGTTGGTTGCCTATGACAAGATTCTGAGTTGAGGTTTGTTTTTTTTTTTCTTTAGCATTTCGTTGCCCCCAACACATGGAGCATGGAGTTCATTCAACCTCGCCCCAGTGAACTTAGCTGAGGTTATTTTTACATCCAAGCTAGAAATTTGCTGGGCCCCCCCTCGCACCTTTCTGCTCTACCCCCGTATCCCGCCGCCGGTCGTTGCTGCCACACAGAGAGCGCAAGCGCCAACTAGTCGCTGGAGGCAGAGCAACTGGTCTGGCCCGGTCGGCTGGTCTGGGCCATCATGGGATGTCCAAAAGAGAGCTCCGACTGTGACTCTGGGTCTGGCTCTCGTCTGCCAGTCGCCCAGTCTCCCAGTCTCGCAGTCTTCCAGTCTTTGCCCAGTCTTCTCTTGGTTTCAGATTTATAGGGCCGCCTCTGCCACGCTGCCACTGCTGCCTCTGTCGACGTCTCAGCTGCCGCTGCTGCTGCTGCAGCCTCGTTTTATGTTGTGCTTGGTTGCAACTTCTGGTTGTTGTTGTTGTTGTTGTTTTTTTTGCTTCCTTATTGGGTGAAAATCGCTGTGCCCCAGCGCCACAGGGAAGTCAATTTTTTGATTGCCAGCCGATTGATTTGTCATTTGTTTGCAATTTGCCACAAAACGCGTTTGTTATGCATCCGTTTATCATTTTTTTATATAAATTTTTGTGCTGCATTCGATCTAATGGCCATTGACAGACTGGCTGGAATATGATGAAATCACAACAACAAAAAAAACCAAGCTGTAATCGGAGTTGAGAGTTGCAACAAACATTGAACATATTTCAATCTACACACAACAATTAAATGTCGACTGGCGTTTGACGCCTATGCAAATCGAATGCGGAATTTTCACAGCAAAAAACCCAAAACAATTTCCATTTTAAAGAATCAAAGTCGCTGTTTTTATTGTTGTTGTTGTTGTTGTTGCTGCTGCTGTTTTCATAAATAATTTTGCGTAAGCAGCGCTACCAACAACACATGCTCAAAGATGCCGAGGCTGCTTACGTGCCTCAGCAGCCATAGCAGCAGCAGCAGCAGCAGCAACAGTCGCAGCCGCAGCCGCAGCAGCATTCGCAACAGCCAACAGATATATAGCTACAGATACAGATACATTTACAGGCACAGTCGCAGATACAGATACAGATACAGATACAGATACTTACATGAGCGTTGTGCTGGACACCGAAGCGCAAGCTGAAGCAGCAAGCTGAGGCAGCAAGCTGAGGCAGCAAGCTGAGGCAGCAAGCTGAGGCAGCAAGCTGAGGCAGCAAGCTGAGGCAGCAAGCTGAGGTAGCCAGCTGAGGCAGCCAGCTGAGGCAGCCAGCAGAAGCAGGCCAATGACCGTTTGACCGCTGTGTAATGATCTGCTGGATCTGTTGGATCTGTTGGATCTGCTGGATCTGTTCACATTGAGTGTGACTGGGAGTACTTTGAATACTTTGTATAACTTGCATACATACACTCAAAGAAATGACATACAAACTAGGTTAGTATTCATATTAACAATGGCAGAGCAATCCATGGAGAGACATCAGTCACTTCATTGGCCACTTGCCCTGCTTCTCCTAGATATACCCATGGATTACTCAAATTAATCTGTTCACCTTTGGCTTTTCCCAAACTTCCGATTGTAATATAAGAAAATTTAATCGACATATGAAATTTGACTGGATTCTGGCTGAAAAGTGCTGATATTAGTGGATAGAAATATGAATTGGAATAAGCAATTAAAGAGATAAGAGTTTTTACTCCCCGATTACAGTCGACTCACAATTTTTAATTATTTTTAAATATAAAATAATATATAAAATAATAAATAAAATTATATATAAAATAATATATAAAATAATATATAAAATAATATATAAAATATATAAAATATTTTAACATTTTGTTTAAGTTCCCATCACTCTTTGAAGCCCGCAAACTTCCCGTCAAAAAGTTGACTTCATTTCTAATTTAAAAATTTAGAATTCAATTGGTTTATTTATATTTAAATTACATTAATAACATTCTTGGGAAAATAATTATATTAAAATAATTAAAACATTTTTATTATAATTTCTTATATAATAATATTCAATAAATATTTAAAAATCCACAATACAACAACTTTTTTTATACTTTCTTTAAGACTACAAAAATTACGCACAAAATTTTAGTTTAGTAAACAAAACTCTTTACGAAATAGTTTTATAACACAAAATTAGCAGATTGCAGAAAAGGTTCTTGAATTTCGAATTAAGTTCATTGGCTTGGAAATAAACGACCTTGGCAGCATTTGCAACCACGTTTCTGCTGGCATACATAAGTATTTATTTCTCTGAGTGTAGCCATGCACATGAGCAACTTATGGGCTTCTGGGCAAGTGACTTACGGGTGGGTGGGAATTGTTTTTATTGTTTACATTCAATATTTTAATGGCTGCTTATCTAATTTCCTTTCAATGAGTTTTAAGTTTTCAGTTTCGGCCAATGACGTAGTTGCTCCGCGAAGACAGCAACTCAAAAAAAAAAAAACGGCATCGCTCCAAAGGGGAATTTGCATTTGTCTGCGCCGTGTGTTATGAGGTGTTTCGAGATCGGCTTCAGTTTTGAGTTTTTTTTTGCGCTTTAGCATATTCAACCGTTTTAACATATATTTGCCACTGGTTACAAGAACCGATTCCAAACATGCCACGGGCAGCTCAGGTATCTCTCTCTCTCTCTGTGCTGGTGCTGGTTGGGAAATCGCGGAAAAGTTTCAGCATCAGCTGAAGCCAATCGCAGCCCAATCACGTTTTATTTGATTTAATTCTTGGACTGTCAAAACTGGAGTAAAAGTTCAACGACTAATTTATACCCGGCGCAGAAATTAACAAGCACGTGGATCACCCACGGAAAGTTGAACAAAAAAACTATTTCACATACGTTCAACAAGCGTGTGGCGGCTCCAAATTGATTGTGTAGGGCTAAGGGTAAGGTTGGGGACGAGGGTAAAGTCACTCACCCGCAACAGAAAACACAGAAAACACTCGAAATTCAAACAAAAAACTTTCGAAACGGTTTTGTATTCGAAGGCATTTCGATTTACAACTAAGTCGCTGAATGAATAATCAATAGAAACAAATGTTAAAAGCGCAATGCACTCGCCCTGAAATAAGGTTGTATACGAAATGCAAGAATTTTTTGCATTTATCGTATATCGACAGGTTGCCACAGATTTATGCATATGCCACATGCAACGACAGAATGTTCAAGTCGAGACTATCTTTAAATATTTAGCAGACTTGCAGATGTTTAGTTTTTTTCTACATTGTAAATAATATGTTTAAAAATATCTGAGTTTATTATGCAATCACAAGACATTTTTTATGGTTGAAGTGTAAAAAAAAATTAATACTTAAAATGATTTTTAAAAAAAAATTTTCCACATCCAGCATATGGTATATAATATATTCAATTTTATCTATCAGTTATAATCTCTTTCTGAGCTCAGCTTATATGCGGAAAGATGTATTTGGCAGTTGATGTAAATCAGGCATATATGTATTTTATGGGGTCGGATATATTTTGAGCTTCTGCATTTTACTGAGATTTCTACAACATCAATATAATTTTTTTTTTTCCGATTTTAATTGAGCTTAAAATGCATATATATATTTTATGGGGTTGCATATATTTTGTGCTTCTGCTTTTTACTTACGTTTCTACAACTTCAATATACAATTTTTTCTGATTAGAAATGAGTTAAAAATGTTTTAAAATACTTCTAAAATTTTATTGAATATTTTTTTTTTAATGACTTATTTATTTAACTTTAATTATGCATTCTCAAACTAACTCAATCGTAACTTTTCAAACACTCGACTTACTAATAAATAAATTTCTTTCTAGTTTAGTTTGTAGGTTAATTAACAGTAAAAATTGTCCAACTAAATTGTGTTTATCAATTTAATATGAATATTAGCTTGATCTCAAGTTAATCTTAGCTTAACTAACAACATTTCCCCAATGCCTCAAGGAAGTTAAGTTTTCGCTGGGCCACATTTCCACTTAGCCACATTGGTTTACAGTTAAATGCTGAAACTTGGTTAATTAGCTTATGAAATAAAATGCAACTTGATTCTAGCAATGATAAAAGCCAAGTGTGTAAATTGTCAACACAACAAGTTATATGGCAATGCCACATTGCTTAACTTGAAGAAAATTGCTAACTGTTAAAAAAAAAAAAAATACAGCTAAAGTGCAGCATTTGCATGGCCAAGTCCAAGAGCAGTAAATAAAAAATACTGTTATTTATGCAGAAAATTTAATGGAAAAAAATAAAAAAAATATAGCTGACCAAAACATTGACCCACTTTTTTTAAATGTCGCTCGGAACTCAAGATCATATTTTTTTTGGGATGCTTTTTCTTTTCTTGCCTGATGTTTGCTGAATTTGTGCAAACATTGCATAAGAATTAATTTCCCTGCAGCAGCCGTTAAAAGTGAATCTGCCAAAAACAAAAATCCAATTCGATCAAATTACAAAACAAATTCTAAGGGAGGGGTATGGAGTAGTGTGGAGGGGGGCAGACTGACAGTTGTGCCAACAAATGTTGGATGTGTTTTCAGTTTTTTTTTTTTTTTTTACCTTTACGTGGCACGTGGCTAAAAACAAAAGGTGCAAAAGAAAAAAAGGAAAACCCAAATGAAGCTGAACGAATTTGATAGCTACCCAAAAAAAAATAAATGAAAATGAAAATAAAAGGAAAACCATTTGAAAAGTGAAATGCAAAAACGGAAGCGCCAACTGCTGCATATCCGGTTATGTGGGGATGCAGCTAAAAGGCCGGGGCAAATAAACTAACGGAGCCATTTGGGATCAACTTTGCATAGCTCAACAATTTTACTATCCATTTAACTATCCTTAAAAAAAGTAAACATTTTTTTTAAGCGTAGTTTAAAGTTGGTTTTTTATTTATTTTCAAATTGCAACTAAGCAAATTTCTGATTGATAGAATATTCCTTTCAAACACAAGAAATATTAACAAATAAAATGAATTTAAAAATGCATGCTGTTCGAAAAAAGATTTAACACTAATAAGATATTGGTATTTAGGCCCATTTGGTATGCTAACTAAATTTATATGTTATTTTTTCTTGGTAAGATATTTTGTTTATTTAAATCTTTATTGACTTAAAAATTTCAAATTGAACTAGAAAAAAAATATATATACAAATAATGAAATTTTAAAAATGTGTATTTGAAGAGAATTAATAAATTCTTAGAAAAATATTGACATTAAAACGACAACTATTAGGGGAAAAATATATAAACACCGATCGAGTGTTCCTATAGCAGCTATATAATATTGTAGTTAGTATCCAAAATGTGAGCAGCGGAAAAGCAGTTATTTTAAATAAGTTTCCTAAGCATATTTTGTTAGAACCAAAAGTTTTTCAACTAAGAAATTAATTTTCGATATATTATCCATTTCTATAAAAACTCTACTATAATATCAATAATAATCTAGGTTAAGAGAAGTTTTCTTCTGCTTCGTCTTCTGCTAAAAAAAATCTGGTGACAATTTAGCTAAAAAAAAGGTTAAATTTTCTCAGATTTCGATCTGTTTTTTTTTCTGCGAGCATTAGTTGAAAATTTTACAGCCGTGGATGTTGCCACACCCCTTTCGCTCTTAAGCGGCGCCAGCTCGTGCCAAGAAAAGGGTTCCCTTATTTTTTTTGGGCTCGTGTCTGGCAACAGCCGCTCCAACCGGAAGTCCTTTTTTGGTGTGTGGTGTGTGTGTGTGTGACAACGCTGGCTGCTGTAATAAAACGAAAGGATTTATATTTCCTATTGTGCCGTCAAATATCTTGTAATCTTCCAATGCGCCAGCTGACTTACATTCATATTATTTTTAAGATGTTTTTTAGCCAAAAAAAAAAAAAGAAACATGCTCAAATTCTGCAACGTTTTTGTGTTTCTCTGTTTCTGTTTCTACATTATTTTTTTTATTTGAATTTTTGCCGACTCGTTTTGTGGTGTCGCATTTCGCGGAAGCAGGCAACGTTTTGCTGACTCATGCCACCGCTCGTTTATCCTTTTTATGAGCTGCCGGAGCCTATTGCGGCTTAAGCCTTCCTCACCTGTCTGTTGGCAGCGGCGGATTAGGCCACTGTCAAATATCATGTAAAGTGGGCAGTGGCCATCGTTGTCGCCGTCGGGCTAAAATATCATTAATTTGGCTCTTATGGCACATAAAGACATTAAGCCACACTCAACGAAAAAATTGAGAAAGTCCATTTCTCTTGCAATCCCAAAATAACTGAATGTAAGATTTAGAATTGAGCTAAGTATTATGTCGAATAAAAATAACATTTTAGCAGCTTCGGTTTATTTGGACAAGTTCAGTTTTTTTTTTAAGTTCTTGATTATTTGAATTTCTAGTTTAAACAATCAACTTGTTAGATTCGTCACTTAGATCAATTTAATAGCGATGAAATTAGCTAAAAAATAATAATAACTTTGCCAAGAAACTAAGTTTTTAAATAAAAATATTTGAATAGTTGTTTTAATAGTTGAATTGTTTAAACAAGCACAAATTTGCCCTAGTTAATAATAATTGTTTATTATGATTTTTATTTTAAGCAATCAACTTCGTCTCAAGAAATGTAAATTTATGTACAAAAATGCTTTTGTTTGATTAAAGAATTTTGATCTTCCATGCAACATTAAAAGTTTTAAATAAAAAATATCTTAAATTTATTAAAAAGTACGAATAATGCACAAAACGAATTACTTGAATTTTTCTGTAAGTGCAGGATAAGTGTATTTGCCTAAGTAGGCAGCAGCAGCGACAAACAGTTAACATGTGTTTTTGTGCCAGCTACTTGTTTTTGGTCGGCGTGTTTAAATTAATTTTAGCCAAGTCATCAGCTCAATTAGCTGCGGCCAAAAAAAATGTAGGTGGAGCCAATCGCCGCAGGATCTCAGCAATGGAAATGAATCCACCAATAGGCAAAGCGCTCTACCTGCCTAGCACACACACACACACACACACACTCATACACATGCACATATGCGCAGAAAGATCGTCACACACACACATTGACAGCGGCATAACGAGGGCACTCGATCGTGTCGCAGTTTGACAAAAACAGCTGTTTCTTGAATGAATCCCAGGTGGAGGCGGGCATGTGTATGTATATATGTGTGTTTGTATGCGTAATGCCCTCATACCTTTTAAGTCAGCCATAAAGAGAGCGCGCGTGAGAGCGAAAGAGAGAGAGGGAGAGAGAGTGAGAATCAGTTGATCACATGAATGAAATTGTTGACGCTGCTCTCGCTCTCACAACGGCCAACGAATTTCAAGAGCAACAGCTAAGAGCAACACACCTGCCATCTATCGTGCTCTTTTGCGCCCGCACACTCTTACCACGGTGTCGCGTCGCTTAAGCTTCCGACTGAGACCGCATATCGTGCGCCGTTGGCTGCTCTCTGCACACACTCTCTCAGATTCATATAAATAACACTGTATGGGCAACGTTTTGAATCACAAGATCGACAACGTTCGACGTGTGCAGATCACAGTGCGAACACACAACTTATTGTAAAACTAAAAAAGAAGAACAAGAAAAAGAAAAAAATAAAACACACTTGTAAAGTTTTCTTTAACGTGAATTTACACAAATCTTTTTTGGTCGCAAAGCCAAACAAAAATTCACAAAATCAAAAACAATAGGCTCACGCCGCTTAAATTAATAAACAATCAAGTTTATTCAAGACAACAATAACAACGAGAAAAAAAAAAGAATTATTTAATGGATTTGAAGTGTCAGTGACTCTAAAAAAAACTATTGACTACCCAAAAACCGAAAGAGCAACCAAAAGCTAAATATATATAAACACCACTGTATAATCAGTCAATACCAACAAACACAACAACAACAACAACAACAAACATACAACTGGTGATAATAAAAGAACTTACAACAAAAAATAATCACAAAAACAAAGCCGAAGCCGAAGCAAAAGCTGAGTTTTAAATTAAACAAAGAAGAGATACAAATAAAACAAAAGATTAAGAAAAAAAATAAATATTTATTCGTGTTGATATCATTCAAGTATTTTTGTTGAAATTACACACGATATTTAAATATATATAAATAAATAATTATGGCTGCTTACTTGGATCCCACTGGACAATACTAAAAGAAGAAGAAGAACTCGTCAAATTTGTTTTCTCTGATTCAACTCCAAAGAATTCATCTTTAAAATGGCCTTCTATCTGGATCCCACTGGTCAATATTGAACAGCCCAAAAAACACAATTTTCAACGCTTTTCCAAACTGTAAAAGATAAATCCACAAAATGTCGCTGGCTTTGGATCCCACTGGCACCTACTAGGAGCAATAGACTATACCAAAATATCAAAAGTTGATATTTATTTGCTTATCTCAAAAAAGAAGAAGAACAACAAAATGCTGGATCCCACAGGAACCTATCGTCGTCCTCGTGAGACGCGTGACACGCGCCACAAGCAGCGGCAGGCACTTGTCGCCTTGGATCCCACTGGGCAATATTGAGGCGTGAGCCACACACCCACACCCACAATCCAAAATCCAAACATCCATTTTTGCCTTATCCACGAAGGAATTCTGGACATGATTGGCGGCGCTCGTTGGTTGCGCCTCCGCGGACGCGAGGAGACTTCCAGTTGTCGGCGCCGAAGAAAGTCGACTTTGGTTTTTTTTTTTGTGTATTGCAACAATTGCAATTGTAAACATTTAGTTTGACTCTTTGACTATTATGCATTAAATTATTTATTATTATTATTATTATTATTATTATTTAAATTAAATAATTGTTCACAAACGAAAAGCTGTTCAGCATTCATGCAACAAATATCCTATCATAAAGCACAACCATTAAATAAAAATACATATCTCTAATTTTAACAATTAATTTATCTAATTTTGTTTTTAGAAAACTATGCAAAACAAAAAAAAGAGTATTAAATTTAGTGTCATATTTGTCAGCAACATTTTACTTGTTGAACACATATAATTTTATTTATTTATAATTTCTTGAAAATCATCATTTTTTGCAAACGTTTTTTTCCTAGTTTTTATCTCTTTTCATATTTTTTTTTTTTTTTGTAAAAACTAATTTTATACAAATTATGTAGACATTTAAGTGTATTCTGTTATTTATATACAACAACAAAAAGAAAAAAAACCATACACAAAAAACTATTCACATAAAATATAATAATATTAAATGAAAAATCATATATACATACATATATATATATATATATATATATATATATATATATTGAAAAACATAAAAGGCTGTCTTCTTATTGATGGGCGTCGAGGCGCATAAAATTGTCGCATTTAATTACACGATTTTTGCACACTGGCAATTTTTCCTATAGGGCCTCTGCCGCAGACAAATTGCAGCCCCTGCAGCCATAAAATATGATTTTCCAAACGGGCAGCGCATATTTGATGAATCTCTGTGCATTAATTAATGTCACTGGGCGGTCGCCTGCCGGCTAACAAAATAATAATGAATAAACGGCAAAATGATAGTTCCAACAACAACGCGTGCATTAAATTGCATGCGGAAGTAAAAGTTCAATGTTCGTTTGTGCTCCACAAGTGATTAGGTCAATAATAACAATAGCAGCAGCAGCAGCCGCAGCAGCGGCAGATCAACAACAACAACAAGAACAACAACAACATTTCAAACAGCAACTCTTTGAACTGAGCGCAGCTTCTCTTGCTTAGATTTAAACAGCTTTTGATGTGCATGTAGAACTGCATTCTGAGAGAGCACATGCAAAAGCTCACTCTCTCTATCTCTCTGCTGCTGCTGCAACAGGAAGTTCACATGTGAAGCACAACGCGGATGTGTTGAGCGGCTAGCGCTATAAATAGATACGTTAGCTTTTGCTTGTTTTTTTTTTCGTGAAGTTCAGGGAAATCTACTGAGAGAGCGGGTGTGCGAGAGAGAGATAGTGTAGAGTCGCAGCTGTTTTGCCAAGGTTGCCGCCTAACGGAAAAAGCTCTCGCCGCATTTTGCATTGAACAAAACTGCAATTATTTTGTGCACATGAAATTTAAAATGCAATATCGGTTGTCGCTTGTGCGATCAGCCGAAAACTTCGGCTCACAACGGCTTGACCCAGTTAACTGATATTAGTTCGTCATTTATGGCAGCCAAAAAAAAAAACCAAAAAAGAGGGAAAATATCAACATAAATAACCGCAAGCAGAACTTTCTAAGTGAAAGTTTTTGCCGGGAATGAAGCGACTAGAAAAGTCTGCCATTCCACTTCATTCCACTCCGCAGACTGATTAACTGACTCTCTGGAACTTTTTGTACCACACTTCCAACGTCCCACACTCGCTCACACACACACAGAGAGGGAGAGAGAGAGAGAGAAATACTCACCATATAACTTGACCTACATTTCTGCAAGACAATAACAACGAAAAAAAAAAATATAAAAAAAATACAAATACAAATTGAGAAAAGAAAAAGCAAGAAATTTCCAACGGTACAACGCGTTGGGGCCTGGCGCTGATTCAATGTTTATGAAGCGGTTGTTGTTGTTGGGCTTCACAGACTGCTGTTTCAGTTATGTGTTGTTGTTGCTGATGTGGTTGCTGTTGGTGTTGTTGTTGTTGTTGTGCTTTCAAAAAATTATTATCGTAAAATTGATTTCATTGAAGTTGTCGACGCTGCTGCTGCTACTGCCTCTGCACGCGTTATTTCTTTTTTTTTTTTTTTGTAGGTTTTATGTATTTTGATAATTAGGCGAAAGGTGAACAAACTTAGCGGCTAACTGGAAGTCACCGTAGTTATTGTTGTTGTTTTTTTTTTTTTTTTTCTTGGGCTCATTATGGCACGAAACTTTAATTCACACCTTGTGGCAAAAGAAATCTCATCTGCTCCATATTTGTAAGAGGGACACATTATTTTTTTTTCTCAGCATGCAGCAGGATATGGTATATCAAAATAAATATCAGATGTTTACATTTATTATTGAATTACTTTTACTTTTTTTTTCTTCTTTTAATCTAAATTTTTATAAGAATGTTTTTGAACTCTTTATTAAATAATGATTTTAATAAGAACAATATAATTGATGCAGACTAGCACAAATAAAATCGAAAAACCAAATTGAAAAATACCAATTATCAGCTTAACTTTATCTTCACAACTTTAAATAAATTTTCGAAATATTCATTCTGGGAAATTCTTTGCTATTTAAAGCCCTTTGCTCCCATTTCTATTTATATTTGTAGTTTTATATGTATGCATTTGTAAATAATTTTTCTTAAAATATTTAGAAAATAAAAGTTGAAGAAAATGTATAAAAATTATTTTGAAGATTTTTTAAAACATATAATTTTTTAGCAAACATTTTAAAAAACATTATTAAACTTGAGTTGTTCTTAAGTTCATAGAAATAGTTATCTGTTTTTTTTTTATATTTTTTACTTCAAATCCTCTTAATAGATTTGTTGACCCAAATTTCTGGCAGCATTAATTTATTACTATTTGGACTTGGCTGCATTCACTTGCAGTCGAGAAAACTCCATTAAATTTCACATCATCAAAACAAATAAAACTAACACCAAAAAGCTTCTCAGCAAAAGTGTTTTTCTCCAAACAAAAAAAAAAAACACTTTTGAGAAAGAAAAAATAAATAATAAACGAAAATAAACAGAAAGCACTCTCACTGGCTGCTTTGGGACAGGCTAAGGTCAATGACATGGTCCAATTTTGTTGTTCGACTAATGTTATTTTCATTTGTAAACAACGGTAAACAATGAAGAAGACTGCGACGACTCAAGAGCAATGGAACAACAACAACAACAAAAACAGGCTGGCAAAAACAAAAGCAAAAAGCAAAAAGCAAAACAAATTCAATTCACTTTCTATTCGAATGAAAAATCGCTCGAAGCTTTTGGCGGATCCTAAAATCAACAACAGTAACAACGAAAGTGGTAGACGACAGCAACAACAACAACAACGATAACAACAACAACAACATTGGTGATTTGGTAGCTGGTCTCTTAACTTGACTTGTTGGCTTCACTTGGCTGAGCAGCAAATATCCAACGATAGCCGCATTGATCTTCGCTTTCAAGTGCTGCTTGGACATAGTGACAGGCAGAGGGTGGGTAGGGGGCAGGGCGGGGCTGGGGGTATGCGGTAAACAACAGAGCACGCCTCATTAACAAAAAGGCGGCTGGCACGAGGAGCAGCAACAACAACAACAACAACAAAAGTTTTTGTACAATTTGAAAGCGATTTGAAAACTAACATTTTTTGCTGTTGTTGTTATTATTTGACTTTAACGGTTTCCGTTTTTTTTATCTATTGACGTTTGACTGTTTTGTTTGTTCAGCCAGCAGCAGCAGCTGCTGCTGCTGTTGTCGCTTGTCGCTGTTCATTTGAATATCTAGTGAAAATTTCACCCAGACAAGTGCCTTTTGTTATACATACATACAAAAAAAATATCTTTCTTCAGTTTCAGTTTCAGTTTTAGTTTCTGTTTCATCTGCCTTCAAAAAATATGGCCTGGTAGCAAAAGTTTCTCCTAATTTGCAAATATTGTTAGTCGGCCAAAAATGACAACAACAACAAAAGAAAAAAAAACCCCATAAAAATAACAACAATAATTTGTTGTATTCATTTTTTATAGACAAATATTTTTGTTGTTTAGTTTTTTTTTTTTTTGCATATTTTTGCAGCAATTCACGTGACGAATGTTACACTTCTGCTGAAGTTTGCATGAGTCACAATCATGTTGACATATATTTTTGACATTAATTCACCTTTTATTAATTTTTTAAATTTTTTGGCTGAATGTTATGTTATATTGTTGCACGCATATTTGTACCTTTTTAATCCAAAAACATTTCATTTAATGCTTAGAATGCTGGATTTGGGGAAATGATACACTAAAATAAATAACTGTTTGCAGTTTGTAAAATTGGAAAAAAGTTTAATTTTATTCGACTCTAATAATAATAATAATAAATCAATATATACCATTAAATATCAATTTAATATCTCAAATAGGAGATTCACTCAATATTTTTTTGAAATTTAAAGTATTATTAAAATATGTTTTGCTGAAAAAATGTACATTGTTTTTTTTTTTTAATTTCAATATAATTTATAATAATTCTAAAATTGTTCAATAATAGGAGTGAGAATATATAACACATTGTTAACTTATATATATATTTTAAAGCTATATCTTAAAAATTCTTTTTTGTTGTTTTTCAACTTAAAAAAAATACAAAAATTATAATTTCCTTTTGGCAAGTTGAACTTCTAGCTTTCTAGCCAAAATGGTTTAACTGTTTCCATCTTTTTTAAATATTAATTTTTGAGTCATTTTTTTAATTGATTTTAATTTACATTTAAGTCTTTAGCTTTCATCTAAAAGAATTTTAAATTTTTTACACTTGCAACTCCATGGGGCGTATGCGTAATATGCGTTTAAATGGGTCGCTTTGAAGTGCGGCTGGGTTTTGCCAACTACGCAAGTTGGCTCGCTGCCAGTTGTCGAATAGAACCCTACAAGACAAAGACTTAATAGGCCAACAGGCCAAAAAAAAATATGCACAGCACATACACACACACACACACACACACACACACACGCACATATATATGCAAAAATGTGTTTTTCTGTGGAAAAGCGCACAAATTGAAAAGTGAAAAGTTGCCAGCAAATGTTGTCGTTTTTTGCTTTTAATTTTTATTTTTTATGCTGTCTTCGACTTTGTCTGCTGGTCACTCTTTGGCTTTGCCAATTGCAAATTACGTGCCATAAAAATCAAGTGTGTTGATGGTACATGTGGGCCCGGTACACCCACCCACCTTGCACCTACACCTCTCTCCCCCCCCCCCCAACCAATCACCCTCATCCAATTGGAGCCCGTTTATGGCTTTTGGGCACCCACGCCCGCCGCCTCTCTCTTGGCCGATTTGTCGAGTTTAACTCGCACTTTCACGTCTAATGGCAAAAACACGTTGCAGTTTTCATTCACTTGGCACTGACTTTAAGCCGTTTGCTGTTGGCCAAGTCCAAGTGAACAAAAAATTGCACTTAGCCAAAAAGACATTGCAATCAGCTATCAGTGACGTCAGTCAAATTAAACTTAACAGTTAAGATCAGTTGGCAGTTGGCAATAGTAATTTGCCTGTTTTGCTTTGATCACATTGCGTAAGCAGAGCATATATATATATATATATTCATATATGCATGATCAGCGGAGTCATAGATATTGTGCAATTTTTGGCCAACAAAACACACAACAATCAATTAATCGCCCACAATCTCAACAATAACAAGAGACACCAACTTACAACAATTATTTGTTTTTTTTTTTTTTGCCAACAATTCAATTATAAAACTATTACTACATATTTATCATAATTATTATACACTAACTTGAAGCTTCTAGGCTATGTCAACTAGCTTGTGGCGACCTCAAAATTTGTATAACTTTTAATTCAATTTAAATTTATTTATTATTTTTAATGGTATTTTTTCATGGCTTGCTCTTGATTTAAAAGCTTTAAAAAGTTCAGGTTTTGAAAAAAATTTCAAGTTTCTATAGTGGTACGAGCTGAATTAATTAATCTTTAATATAATTTAGCTTAAAGTTATAAACTATAACTTGCTTTGTGTAAATACTTAAATAAATATATATAAAATAAATGTTTTTCATTTTTAAGGAATTTAAAAGAAAATAAAAACTGGTTACAGATGCCCAAACTGTGCAATGGAAAATTAGCGTCTGCAATATACAACTGAATAAGTTAAAATTATTATATTTATTATAAATTTACAATACATTCCCAACATGTTTTTTAAGATTTATTTTTCCATCATAATCGATTTCGGGGCAGTAAATTTAAAGAATTCGTCTAGGAACCGCTAGAAAAATTTTTGTTTTTTTTTTGTAACTGTTAGTTTTTATAATTATATATCGAAAACAATAATTTAAGCTATATAAAATATAAAAAATATTGATTTGATAAATGGTGTTCCTTCAAAATAACTTTAAAATCTGTCGTTTTAGATCCTACGTAATAATTACCTGATAAATATGCTCCGACATTTCTGAAGTAGAGTTTTGCTTGTAAGTTAATTTATTTTAAATCTTAGTTTTTTTTTTAAATATATTAATGCATATTTTAATATAGTAGATATCAAGTCAGGTTGAATGATTTCGTGATATTATTTTAGATAAGCAAGTTTAAAAAGCTTAAGTAAAAACAAAAACAAAGAACTGAATGAGATAAACTATAAAAAAAATAATAAATAGATAAAAAAAACATTATCAATCAGTTAGGGCATTTCAGCTTCGTTTACAATTAAGGCAAGTCTCCTTTTTGTGTTACTTTGTTGTCAGTATATAAAATGCTTGACCAAAAAAGCTAAAATATTTTGGATACCCACAGACAAGGCATGAAACGTGAGCCGGCACACTCGCACACAGACATGCACACACACACTCACACACACACATACACACAGTCAAACAGATAATTGTGTATTTGTGCACCTGTCAGGTGAGACTGGTGGTCTCTATGGATACGAAACCGATCCATCTAGCGCCTCTATCAGCATTACAATTAGGCTTAAATCCCTTTGCTGCTTGTTGGGCCCCCTAAAATTGGCATTATTCACACTCGATTGGAGGCTTGTGAAAAGTTTCGTGTGCCACTTGACGCACTTTAGATCAAAATTATATTCAAAACTAATGATGAAGCGACCTACGTGACCAAAACTGAAGATACACAAAGAAAATAAATAAAGAAAAAGGAATTTGTAGCTGCAGACATAAAAGATACATCAAAAATGAGCTAAAATTGGATAAAATAGTTGTATATATATAGACATATATATATATATATATTTGTATCTATGAAGTCGAAGCTGGCGTTGCATTCGTTGCTAACTAAGCCAACTAAAACAAACCCAAAATGAATTCGAATACACAAATAAAAACAACGAGTGAGAGAGTGCCAAAGAGAGAGAGAGAAAGAGAGCGATCATTTGAGCTATGATATGCATATGTGGGTAGCCACACACAGAGAGTAGGTGAGAGGGAGAGAGCGAGAGGGAGAGCGGGAGAGAGCAAGCAGCATAGCAACATAGTGAAGACAGAAACAGTTCATTGAACTATTTGTGAGCTTTTTTTTCTTTAGTTTTATTCGTGGATTATGGTATCATAGTCCATAGCATATATAGCATTAATACATACACATAAGTACATACATATATATATACATAGTATCTTCAAAGGTTTTGAGGTGTCATGTGTGTGTTTTTTTTTTATATTTTCTACAAATGTTTTGGATTTTTTTTTTTTTTGGGCTCTCCCTCTATCTTTCTCTCTCTGTGCTATGTGTAATGGTAAACTTTTTATCATGAATACCAAAATTGATAGGGCAAACGAGTGTGACTTTTTACATATCTATATAATATATATATATATCCCATACATTTTTTTCGACAAAAGACTCACAGAAAACAGTTGGATTGACAGACGGCTGAAAAGTGCTTGTAAAGAAAGCTAAGCTCGTTTGATCTAAATGAACGAAATATGCAAGTCATTAATATATGAAAATATATATGGCTATATCTGTGCTTTACACGCTTTATAACTCCTATTTAGTTCAGTTATTTAAACCTGTCTATACGCTTCCATTTATTTACAATAAGACCAGTAAAAATGACCTTGAGATAAGCAAGTGATAAATCCATAAAAAAAATCGAGTTTATGCATACAAAGACAAACACACACACTCACACACACACGCATAGTAAATTCAATTAAATATATTTGTCATGAGGCAATTCTTGATACGAACCAAAAACCAGCCCAGCTTCAATAAACATAAACAATACTATATCAAATAAAATTTTTTTTTTTTTGCCACCACACAGAAATGCATTTCATTAAATTTGGGTTTTTTATCGATTCCTCTGCTGCTTTTATAATTATTCTTAGTCGCCCCAAAAGTTATGTGTTAGAATAATAGAAATTTCAGCATCGTATTTAAACACAAATTGGATTCTTTGTCATTAGAAAGTATTATTAAGTGCGAATATTCTAGAAAAGAAATGCAAAAAATTAAATAATCTCAAATTAAAATATGCAAAAGATATATCTTGAAAAAAAAAACAAATCAAATGATTTGAGTAATATTTTTTAGTGAACTTAGAGACAAGCAGATCATTAAATGATTAATTAAATGATATATTCCCAGAATTACATTTCCAATAAAATAAAATTGCAACCGCAATTTTAATCATGAGCGAATAACTTGAATTTACTACTTCTAAATTGTCGTATGCTTGGCATTTGTTGTGATATAAAAAAAAAATAAAAAACATAAATATATCAAAACTCTGTTGTTTATTTCAAGATAAGCAATTTAAAATTCATGAGCAAATATAAATTGAAAATAAATTGCAGAATAAACTTGTTTCTGCAACAACAACAACAACAATATTAAATCCGCCTACAAATCAGAACAAAAATAAATTAATAAACTTACTTTTTTTTATGAGTAGCAGTGCATAATATTTTCAAACTCGATATAAAGTCAGAGCCAAGTTCAATATCAAATGACACGCGCTATTAGCCAGACTTGGCTAGACTCAATGAGATCAATCTGGGGAAACGGGGCTTGTCATAGTCGGACAGTCATAGTCAATCACACATACACACACACACACACACTCACACACTCACACACACAAACAGCAGGAAGCATTGCGAAGATTAAAAATGCCATTGGGCGAGTTGCATTGCAATAAATCATAATTGCTTACAACCTTTGGCTAACACGCCCTTTTTTGGCCAGCTGAAGTAAGCCAAAACCAAACCAAACCAAACTCCTGCAGTTTTAACTTTATTACAACAACAACAACAAATTCAAAACCACAACTACATTTTACAGAAGCAACAACTTCCGTATGTAAAACTCAAAAAAGCAACAAAAAAAACGCAACTTAAAAACTGCAATTGAAAATCATTTTGGTGCATCGATTTTGATTTTGATACGTTATGCATATGCATATATAGATTTACATATATATGTATATGTGCATGTATATATATATTTACATATATATGTATGTATATGTGCATGTCTGTATATATACATATATATATATATATATGGAGTCGTTTGGCTAGTCCAGCGACTTTGCATTGTGTTTACCTACAAATTGACATAATTTGCTTATAAATGTTTAATGAAAAAAGACTTGGCGCAAACCCAAACAGCGCCAACCATATCAACGCTGACATTTGTAGTTAGCATAGTTTTCCAACTACCCATTAACCTATCAAATAATGAGGTATATTAGGCAACAATAGTTTATGTAACAGTTGGAAAACTTGTCGGATGAAATGTTGGTAGTTTTAATAGCTTTTGGAATTTAATTTTATTTTAGTTTAAGTTTAAATATTAAAATATGTTTTTCAACAGCCCAAAGTCCATTTTTTTTTTTATATATAATTTGATATATTTTTATATACTATATACGACATATTTCGTATCCCGACGGGATAACTTGGAAAACTTGTCGGATTGTATTGAGTTTTAATAGCTTTCGGAATTTTATTTTGTTTTACTTTAAGTTTTAATATTAAAATATGTTTTTCATCAGCCTTGAGTACGTTTTTTAAAATATATACATATATATATATATTTTGATATATTTTTATATATTTCGACATATTTCGTATCCCGACGGGATAGCTTGGAAAACTTGTCGGATTGTATTAAGTTTTAATAGCTTTCAGATTTAATTTTATTGTACTTTAATTTTAAATATAAAAATATAAAAATATGTTTTTCATTAGCCTAGAGTAAATTTTTTTTTTTTTTTATATATATTTTGATATATTTTTATATATTTCGACATATTTCGTATGCTGTCGGAATTTGTCTGCAGCCAGAGGTTTACAGTTCTGCTATGTAGTTTAAAAAATTAAATTAAATTAAATCAGATAAAATTAAAAAAAACATTTTATCTTAAGCAAAAAAAATTAAATAAACATTCTTCTTAATATTGCATCACAGAATTGATAAAGAGTTATAATACCAAAGCTAGAAATGTGTGCTGGGTATCTAATTATAGCTTCTACTCCATGTTTGATTTTCAGCACACTTGTATAAATAATCAATTCAACAGAAATAACAACAACAACAACAACAACAGCATAAAAGTTCAGCGACAAAAGCCAAATGCTAATTCAGATATCAAAGTCGAATTGCCTATAGATCAAATAAAGCCACCCCGTGAAAATATTCGAAACTTACTGCCATTAATTGAGATACTTTAATACTTAATTCAATCAAAAATATAATTATAATAATTTATTGCATGCACAGCAATAATGGCACATACTTAAATTTAAATATGTTCATATTATAAATTTCTTATTAAATAAATTATAATATTTTATTGAATGAGCAGGAATAAAAACACTAAATTATAAACATATTAACAAATAATAATATATATAAATAATATATTTATATTTTTATTTAAATGTTTCACTCGTTGTGGTTGATTTAGATTTTATTTTTGGGCACTGGCAATTTTTTTTATGTGGTCTGGAAGCAAATGCAAAAAAATGCGATTATGATTGCACGAGCAAATAATTATATCTATTATTATTATTTATTTACGATATGCGATATATTCTATATAAAGTATACGTAGAGAAATTAGCAACAAAAAACTTGATTACTGAAAGGTACCAATAAATACGCTAATAAATTGATTATGCATAAAAATATTTGAAAGATATAAAAAATTGTTAAATAATTCAACTGTTAAAAGTTAAATAATACAATACAATTCATTTGCTGCATTGTATTAAAATCGAAGAGTTGCTAAGACTGGCTTATTATATCAATGCTTAATTAATTGAATTGCATGCTAATAATAATAATAAATTTATTTATACTTATGTTCCTCCTGACGCAATTCCATTTTGGCCGCTTATAACCAGTCAGCTGTTCTTATTAGCCAAAAACAAGTATTTGTACTTATTCGGCACACTTTTGAAATTTGTACCCGGTTCCAAATATATATATATATATATATAATCCAGCTGCCCAGCCCTAAATCTCAATTACAAACTGACGTCAACATTAAACACTACAAAAATGATTATATTTAGAAAATATGCATGTAATATGCATAATTAAAGCATTCATTACACATTTGCTAATTATTTAAAAAAGACTTGTGAAAATGTCAAATGGCAAACAGAACTTTGAAGTGCGTAGAAATTACTGAGAACGGAAACTGTTCTTTGTCCACATATATATATAGATATATATAGATATATATTGGTTAGATTGGCGAACTTGATCAATGTCGGGCTGGGGATTGGTGGCTAATTTATGTAGCTGTGGCGAACGATTACAATTATTACTACATATTAACATTTGTAACATTCTTACATACTTAATACTTTATTATAGTAATTTAATAACATGTTCTCATGGTCAACCTGCTGCTGCTGCCGAGTGGCTAACTGAGGTCTATTTGGACCTGGGTTCGATTCGATTCGATTGGTTCCATTTGGTGTGCATTGGCAAAAGGCACATTGTACTCAAATGGCTGACACTTTCAGATGCATATTTTAAAGAGTCGCCAGACGATTACATTGTTGCCGATCATTATGAACGACACTTTACGGGCGTTGCTGCTCCAACATGATGGCTCGAATGTTACACATGACATACATACATACACACACATACACACACATACATACACACACACATACACACACATACATAGCTTACACATATCTGTTGTCAAAGATAGTACCAACAGCGGTTGTACAACAGTTACATACATCAAATATCACGATTTTCAGCTGTCAACAGTTAGGCGGATGTTAGACTCAATACCCCAATATGCATGGGCGTAGCCAGGATATCGTTTAGAGTGGGGGCTTTGCAGCACATCCCTTGCCAAAACTATAAATTTTTAACTCTAGATTTGTAGATATGTAACAATCATGCTGTGGAAGAGAAATTCGCCTACAGTCAAAATACTTAAACAGAAAATACAAAATTCTACAAAATGTTAAATCTTAATGCTAAAAATTTTTACGATTGGTAAATGGTTTTAATTCAACTCTTACCAAATTTAATTTTCTTTATATAATTTTAAGAACAGGTTAACAATTTTTAATTATTCATTATCATATTCAAATAAAAATATATCAACAGTATTTAAATTCTTAAGCAAATTCAGTTAACATTATATTCCAATTCTTTAAATCATAAATTAAAAAAAAATACGTTTGTTTTTTTAATTTGACTATTATGTGCTCCCACTTGGTCCTCCCTTCTTGGCACTGCCCCTGCCGATCACATGAAAAGTGAAAATGCATCGTTCTAATTATAACACGTTATATCATTATATCGGTAACAGTTTGATTTATGAGCTCAAGTTGGAGGTATTATGTATGCTCCAAAGATCCGGCAACAATTGACTGCACCTGATTGCATACGCCACGTTCCCCTAGGCCACCCGCCCGTCCGTCCCACTCTCTCAACCCATGCAACAGTTTGCAACCGCTCAAGTTCAATGCAAAAACGGCAAATGCGAGACGCCAGACAAGGCGAACCCACCCTTGAAAATGGAAGCGACTTATCATCATCATCATCATCCGATACGAGAACGGACACCCAAAACCACATAAGTCGGCCTCGGCAGCTACTACTTACTCACTGCTTACTTACTCACTGCTTATTTGCCTGCTTACGTGCAAAGTTTTCATTGGAATACAAAATACAAAATGAAAATACAAAATTCCATTTCTTTTTTGCGAATTTCATTTCGTGCAATTTTTCGTGATTTTGTCATTGCGGCAATTTGTTTGTTTCGTTTTTTGCTAAATTGGTTCTATGAGGTTTTTTTTTATGAATCTGACCTTAGTCATGATCATGAAGTGTGCACATTTTGGGGGGCATTTTGTGGGGCATTTTGGTTCCATGCATGGGATTTAAATGCGCTGCTTGCATAACAAAAATACACACAAAGAAAGGGGCGATTTAATTTGCATTTTGAAATAGTGCAAAATATCATTAAATTAAGTTTTTAGAAATAGTGTAAATTAAATTAAGTTCTTAGATTGAATCAATCACGACGGGCTTCCCCCCAACTTGTGTTTCAACAACTTTAAAATTTATCATTCAATTTTTGACTATTTATATGCAAATTAGACTTGTGGCAAGTTTTTTAAGCGCCGTTTGGCTATTTGCCGTTTTCGTATCTAAATCAAGTTCAAAGTCAAATAAATTAACAACAATTTAGCTAATCAAATGGTTTGTCGTTTGTGCAAAACTTACGGAGGGGTGCCACAAACACGGCAAAGTGACCGAAACATGTTTGCAACATTTGCGATTTAACTGAAGACAAAAAATACACAACTACTGCGAATCCTATGTAAATTTATAGCTATTCAAATAAACAATTTAAAACATATTAAACATTTATTGTTTATACTAATGGCGACATTATTTTATTTTGGCCATAAACTTGTTTTATTTGCATAAGTCCAGTGACCACCCCGCCCCACCCAACAGTTGCAACTTAACCGGGTAACCAGGCAGATATTCTCCAATTGACGTAAGTGTGGATTCTCCACAACAACAACATCAGCATCAACATCAACATCAACATCATTATCAGGCAGAGAATCAGCTGACGTGGATGCTGGGATAACAGCATCTGGAATTGAAGTTCATTTGAATAAATATTTTATTTTTTATGCACTTTTTTTCGGCATCAGTTGACTGTTTGTGTTAGTGCTATTTATAATACAAGTGGCAATAATAAAGCAGATCATACTTGACGGGCAAATACCCTGTATCTCGCCATGTAACACTCATTTTGCGTTTTATGGGTTTGATTAATAAGCAATTTCAAACCAATTTTTTTACGTTTTTATAATTTGTATAATAATTTAATCAATTTAAAATTTTGCTCAACAAATTTAAAATTAAGAAATCATGCTATTTTGCGCCGTAGAAAACCTTATTAAAACTATTTTTAAAAATATAATTTTATCTTATATCCTTAAATCATCTAGTTAAAAACGCCTATGGAAAAATTAATACAATTTAGTTAATTTTTTTAATTTCTAAATGGATTTAAATAAACTTGAGTTATAATTTCTTCACTTAATTTGAGTTCTTGACGACAAAATTTTAGTGATGAAATCATTATTGTTATTCGATTTGTAGAAAAAAATATTTTTATATGCATAATTTTCTTATAGTTCTTTGCTTCTTCTAAGAAGTTTAAAGAGTCTCAAAAATCGAACTTTAACTGTTTCACAAATTAAAATCCCTTAAAAATATTGTTGATACAGGGTATTAGCTAAAAATTAAATATGCACGTTTATGGTTAATTCATATATATACAAAGAAATATGTCTAGACGTATGCATATGCAGATGTAGATGAATGTACATACATACGTTTATGCATACATTAATACATTCATAAATTCATATGTATGTATATGCACTTGCTTGCCAAAATGTATCTTTATTTAGCGTGTTCTATTGAAAGGACAATAAACTTCAAACAATGCATCAAGGTCGACAACTCTGCATTAGATGAGTCGATATAAAACAAAAATAATAATAAAAAATTAAAACGCCAGTGTTTGTGGGCGCTTGACTTTTGTGCTTTAGATTAGATTATTTAATTATATTTTTTTTTCGTTGTTTAAGACATAGAATTTTATTATGCAAATTGTGTTAGTTGTCAATTAAGTTAAGGTGCAAAATCAAGCTGTGAGGTAAATAAAAATAAAGACGTTAACTTTTATAATTTATTGCAGTTAATCAATTCTATTTTTGTAGTTGGTAAAACTGGGCGACGATTTGAAGATAGAAAAACATTTTTATTATTACTACTTAACAACTAAAAAAACAAACATTAACAAACATTTGTTATAATGTAAAATTAATTATTATATTTATTTATTGATATTTTATATAAATTTCCAATACAATTGAGTCTCTTAATACAAGTTGAAAACTTAATAATAACTAGGTTTTTACCTTTTACTTATTAAATTATAAAACTTGAATATCTCCAGTAGCCAGATAAAAAACAGTCTAAGAACGAACTCATTCTAACTGATATATAAAAAAAGTACCACAGAATTTTTATGTCAGAAACACTTCAAAGTTTCTAAATGAGCCTCAGGTTTTCTCAGATGTAGCCGACATTTTCACAACATAATTAAAGATCAATTTTATTCTTAAATCTTAAGAAAAGCATCTCAACTGTTTTACATTAATCTTAAAAATTAAATATTATTTTATTTTTTTTTTTAGAAATAATTACATATGTATTTAATAACCAGGGTATTTAAGCAGCGTCTTGTGAAATATTTTGTTTTTTGGTTTTGCTGACTTAATGTTTGCTTTTGTTTGTTTTGTAAAATATTTACAGCTGTTTTGCAACTATTTTTGCAGTGCCATTGCTCACAAACAAATACAGATATAAATGTAAATATATATATATATATGTATGTAAATGTATATATGTATGTAAGGGATTTATATTTCTGTTTCGTTGCCAGCTCATGTGTTCAATGCACCCAACGTTTTCGATGTTGTTATTGTTGTAGTTGTTGTTGTTGTTGCTGGTTTGCGATTAAGTCAATTCTGCGCTGCAGTTTTGTTTACTTTTGATTTTGTCGTATTTTTTGATTAAGTGCAACGCATAGCCGGTATAAGTATATACATATATATATATATAGATGTGGTGCATATAAGTAGTATTTATATACAGATGATATTTTCCATTATCTGACAACTTTTGTTGCCCTTTGCTGTTGATGTTGTTCCCGTTGTTCTTGTTCCCGTTGTTCTTGTTGTTGTTGTTGTTGCTGTTGCTACTGCTGGAAGTTCAACGTAAATAACGCCAAGAATGTCACATTGAAAGAGGTCAACCACCAGCGCCTTGTCATGTCTTTTGTGTAATTGAAAACAATTTATTTTATTTGCTAACGATATTACGATTTAATTTAATTAAAGCATTTAAAGCAGGAAGTCAGCCAGCCAATCAGACAACACTCAGACTGATGCCATAGAAATAGCATCAGTAAAATTAGAAATCGAAACAGTTTTTCCCAGTTAGACAAGTCAATGATGAATGGAGAACTCATAAATATGTGTATCTCATCCTTGACAGATACATCAGCTGCAGACTCCCCAGAAGATTAAATATGACCATTATCAGAACTCTAACATAATCAGCAAATATATTGAATCCTTTTACTAAACTTGGTATTTGAGTAAAATTAAAACTTAGCTTATTACATAATTAATGTACATATTTAATAATTATTATATATGTTATACACGCATATTATATATGAGTCACTCACTATTGTGTACATATATCTATATATATATATATATAAATTGTTGCATGACTGACCATCGCAGAGGGAGAGAAAAGTATGGGTTTGCAAATAAAAAGCGCATAATAAGCGTTTAAATGCAATTTTCGAAGCAAAACGAACCATTCAGGCACAAATATCAAATGGAATTAAGTATATGTTTTGCAGCACGTTGATTAGAATGAAATATGTGGATGGACCAGCAACAACAATAATAATATAAAAAGCAGCCACAAAAACAAAATATATCAAATAGTCCTCATTTTTTGTATTCTAACAGAAATATTTAGGTAGCATTTAAGGAGACAGACTCAGACAACTCAAAAATCGGACAGAAGTTTTGTGGTTTTTTTTTTTGGTTTGTTCATTTCTTTTGGCTGGTCAATAATTTTGTGAGGGTGCCGCCAAAAAGGGCAGAGGCGCATCTCACTCGTTGTTTCTGTTTCTTTGTTTGAAATAGATTATTGGCAATACGAACACATGAAAATATTTATTTCGTCTGCGGACAAGTTCAAGGATTCTGGACGTTGTGGTTCATTGAACCAACCGGAAATATCAAATTCACTTTAATTATGAACGAAATAAATTAATATACTATATATTTGATGAAAAGTGAAACACACAATTGATCACAACAGATGTCGTTGCGTCCTGTCGAAATACAAAAAAAATAAAATAAACCGAAAAAGAAAAAGAAATTGCGCCATCCAAATCAATATCCGCCTGCCAAAAGTGTGCGCCCTAATGACTTGTGGGCGTGGCAAGGAAAGGGTTTTTTGTTTGGTTTCGGCTAGGGCTAGGTAACCCGAGTAGAGCGCTCAGGAAAAGTGAAGAAAGGCAAGAATTAAGGCACGTGCTGCCATCGAACACCCCCCCCCCCCCCCGCCCACAGCTGGCAAGGATTGTCAAGGATGAAAGTGAACTACGACGCGTTGCCATCAACTTGCCACAAGGTGGCGGCAAAGAGGGGAAGCGCTTGAGCGTATGAGATCGCACACTGATTGATCTTGCGACTGGTTTTTGGATTGTGCCAAGGAATTCCTAAGAATATGGAACACACACACTCCACAAAAAAAAAAAAAGCGACGCAACGCAACGCACAACACGCAAAAAAAAAAGGGTGGAATACAATATAATAATAACAAGGAACAGGGAGCTGGCTCGTATTATTTAATTTGGCACTGTGCCGCGAACTGGGATTTTTTTTTTTTGTTGCTGCTGTTGCTACCTCTGTTGCTGCTGTTGCTGCCTCTGTTGCTGCTGTTTCTGCCTCTGTTGCTGCTGTTCAGTATCAATGAATCGAAATGAAATGCGACTGCTTCGGCGACTGCGAATGTTTCGATCGCGTGCTGCAAGCATTTCCATGGATTTCTTTGCTGAAAACCGCCTTTGCTGTTTTTTTGCGCTACACGCTCCACATTTTGATTTGTTTTGCTTGATTCAGAACCGATTTGCTGATTATATATTTATTCTTTTTTTTTTTCTTTTTTTGTGTAATCTTGTGGGTTGTGCCTTGTGTTTAGGCCACAAATGCATATATAAAATATGTTTAACCCATGTCAAATAACGAGTCTTAAAGTGCAGTGCAGTGCACATATAAATAAAAATACAAAAAAATAATATAAAAATAGACATTAATTTTAAATTTGAGTCTGTGTATTTATTGTGTCTACTTATGTTAAGTGAGCTATAAGTTTTTGTATATGGAAGGACATTGTTCCCAGAAAAGAGCTGAGGATTCCAGATCTGGCACAACAACTAACACCTCATTAATTTAAGATCTTTATTCTAAAACCCAACAGATAGTTACTCTATTGGTTAATACATCCTAGTTAACTAAAACATTATTAACATTTTTATAACAACAATAATAAGAATAAGCTAAATTTAGCTACATTAATTGACTTATAAAAATTAACTGAGATTTGCTTCAAAATTAACTTTTACATTACCTTCCGCTACGCCAAGGGTTAATCAATAGCTATATTTTTCTTCTTGTTTTTTTTTTGCTTTATTCAATAATAATATATTGCAATTATTTTTGAATACTTTTTCGTTATCAATTTTGATGACTAATACGCATGCAAGTTCCCAGAAATTGCCAACATACCATGAATAGTTTTCAACTTCTTGGCTCGCATGCCAAATTGCAACTTAATTATAAATTGCAAAAATAACCAAAATGCAAAAGCTCAACAACAACATTAACAACAACAACGACAACAACAACAGCAAAAATAAAACACAGACCAGACCGAAATCAAAACTCAAAGTATCGGGCCACATACAGTGGAAAATTGTGCCGTGAAGCGCCATACGAAACAAAAAACTGCTAATTTAACTGTTAGTTTCACATGCAGCAAACACATACACACACACTAACAATCACACACACTCACACACACATGTGAACCTTAATGAAAATGCCATGAAAATGCTGTTAGTACTGGAAAAATCCATGAAATGTGCGAGTAGCAAACATTAAAGCAAAAAAATCTTCCGCGTTTGTGTAATTCAGGAAGATTTTTTTGCACAATTTTTTTGTTTTCCATTTGCCTTTAAAAATAGACATATAAATGCAAATTTTTCGCATGCACATCTGAAATACAACAAAAAATTGAATTACACATTTTTTAGCAGGTCTAGAAAATTATGAAAAAAAACTAGATTAATTTTGGATTTCAAATTTGTTATTAATTAATATGATATGTGAGATATATCTGCTAAAAGCTTGGTGACTTTTCCGAATTACCATCTGTGTAGATAAATGAAAACTTTACTTAATACCAAATTACATATCTCCAATATCAAATCCATAAACTATTAATTTTTTAAATATATTTTGCGAGAGTGACGAAACTACAGAAGATTTCTCGGCAATATGTATACTCGCTCAACTGCAGAAATAATCCTGGCATTATCACAGATAAGTTTAGTTTTAGTTATATACACCTAAATTGCTTGAAATGTTGTTCCTTCAATATTAAAAAAAAAAATATTAAAAAATATTAAAGCCTCACAGAAAAAAGTATTTGCCCAAAAAAATTGCTAAAAATAGATTGCATCGTTTAGACTGTTTAAAAAACAAGGCAAAATATTGTTTACAGACATTTTTTAGCATAGCAAAAATTAAAATGAAGGCCGCAAAAAAAAGTGCAAAATTATTTAAAATTAAAAGCCAAAATGCGAGCTGCAGAACAGTCTGGAATCAACTGAGGAATTTCTCCGCGTCATGAAAAATCCACAGCAATGCGAGCGAGAGAGAGAGAGAGACAGAGAGAGAGAGAGAGGGAGCGGAACGAAGAGGTGATGAGGTGATTTGAAAGAAAGCAGTGAGAGCAGCAGCAGCAGCAGCATCATCAGCCGAGGCCAGAAACCTGAACCGTATGACAGACCCAGACCCCAGCGCAGTTTGCCCCTGTTACACTCAGCTGCCCCCAAACAGCCCAACCCCTCCAACTGCTTCTTCTTCTTCTTCTCCTTGTTTTTTTTCTCATTCCAGTAGCGCCAGCAACGTGCGACGTCAGCGACAGCGTGCGAAAGTGAAATCGAACCTTTTGCTGCCGGCGTTTGCGCTTTTGACAACAACAAAAACAACAACGAGAAGCGCAGCCGGTTTGCAAGTGTTGTCGCGGCAGAAAAGGGGGGGAAGGGTGGGTGGTGTAAGTCGGCTTTGGCTTTGACTGTAGCTTTTGCATTAAGTTTAGCTACAGCTGACAAGTGCGCCAACATCTCCCACTCCCCCCACCCCAGCCTCACCCACAATTAATAATAACAAAAATACAGCAAATGCATTTCATTTCTTTTGTTGTTATTGTTGTTTTTGTAAAAAGTTTCGCATTTTATTTTTAAAAGAGGCAATATGAAAATTTCATTTGGTTTCGCGCATTTTGTTTGCATTTATTTTGTTATTATTATGTTTTTTTGCTGTTGTTTTTGTTATTTGGGCTCCCTCGGTCACTGAACTTTGTCCGACTGGACTTTCGTCACGAAAATTTGCATACGTTCGCGCTTCTCTTAGCCAGATGACGCGGCACACGAGGCACACTTGCTGGGTGCTGAGTTCTGGGATATAGGATATGGGTGTTGGGTTTTATTTTTGGGTGCTCTTAACTTGAGCAGGGGCGTAGCCAGCCACTCTCCAACTCAGCTCAAATATTCTTTAATTTGACACAAAGAAAACATATTTCTATATAATTATGATTTTCATGCATATTGTATTTAGATATGTCATCTTTTAAAAATTAAGTTTCTTTTTAGTTAGAATAATAAAAGCAATTCTTGTATCAAATGGATTAGTTATTCTGCAAAAGAAATGTTAAAGGATTTAACGCTTTTTCAGATTTAATTAAATTTGTATAGCTAAAATTAATCAAAATTATTTCTAGCATTATTTGGCTATATCTTTCTATCCCATAGATATTGTTCTGACTACGTCAAGTTATGGTTTTTATAATTTATATGTGTGACTACAAAAATCAATCAATTCTCGTGCATAAAATTCATTAAGTGCATTTGATAGACTTGGCAGTGTGCCTAATTGTGGTGTTCTTGTATAAGATTGTCGCTAGTTAATTAAGTAGTTCTGCATCTTGGTTAAAAATATGCAGTTTTAATGAGTTAATAAACCAGGCTGGTATGCAGCTGGCATAAGTCGAGCCGTTGTTGACGTTGGCCAGGATTCCTTAGATAAGCTGATCCACATTCATATGAAATCAACATATATATGTAAAATATATATGTATAAACTCATATGAAATATGGCCCACAGAGATCGTCGAATGGGCGTCGTGCGCAATTAGCTACTTATATCAATTACAACACATCAATAAGAAATTTACATATATTACGTAGTATAAGACTCGCTTTCAATGTTTACATTATAAATCATTTATTCAAATTACATATTAAAGCTGCCTCTGGTTGAGTATTAAAATAACTGACCATACTCGTACTCGTACTCGTTCACGTATTTAAATATATATATCCAGGGTAGTTCCAGTGTGGCGAGTCTATTAGTCGCCCCATAACGGCGTCTAGAACAGCTGATCGACAACGTCTGAAATTGGCACTCTGATAAGTTGCTGTCTAAGATTGGCGCCCGAGTCAAGTTCAAGAATGCCATGAGACGTATTTTTTCAAATTTATTCATTGTAGTTATGTATTTATTATATACATTGTCACACATACATAAATACGTTAACTTTATAAATGCATTATGTCATTGGAAAACTTTTTTTTCCCGTTTTTCGTTGCAAGTTCTTTTAGAGCACGAATATATTTTTTTAAATCTGCTTGGTGCTAAAAATAAAAAGAACAATTTTTACATGTTTTTTTTTTTTTAATAAATCTTTACAAATTTCAAATATTTGACATATTTCGTGCATATAAAATAGTTAATTGAAATCCTTGAGAGTAATTTGCTTTGTTTCCATTTCGTTCATAATATTAAATATATATTTGTAAACATTTTATAAATATTTTATTGCATTATTTCGTTTGTCAGTTTTATAAGTTTTTTTTTTTTTATTTTTGTTTTAATTTATTTAGACTTGAATTCCAATTTGCGCTCAAATAGGATATATATGAAACTGACCATTATTATAAAAATTTGCACAATTGAAAATTGAACTTTTATAAAGAAATTGCATTAATCTTAAATTAAAATTCCTTAATTCTTTAATGTTTAAATTGCAAATAAAATCTTATATTAAAGCGTAATTTTATTTTATATTTTCGTTGATTTTTAGTTTTAAGCCCATAAAAGTATGCATTGGTCTCACTAACAACACTCAGATCCTAATCACATACAAAAAAACATACATTTTTGATTTGTGTACACATTTTAACGCCTCATTTGACTTTGTAATACAAAATATATAAAATGTGGAATGTATTTGGCATGACTCAATTCTCAGCCTGAACTTCTCTAAAAATGTAGTCTACTTTTGTGCGGAGCAGCATAGTTAGTTTGTAAAATGCCCGCAGTTTCTACATAGCGGCGCTAGAGTATATTAAAATTACAAAAATTGGGCGAGAAATAATCTCCAAAGTTGGATCAAAAAAACATTTGATAGACAATAAAAATGTAGTATATAATTACACACATATATATATATATATATTTATATAATAGGTTAAGTAATACAAAAATTGTTGTAGCTATATGTGTGTGCGTATAAACATTTTACTTTTACTTCATTGAACTAGACATTAGGGATAGGCATTTTGGGGATAATCCTAGGTGGGGAGGACATACAAATTGAATATACAACAAATACACAGAGAGATATAATATATAGATTGCCATATCTGACAAGGTTAATTAACTAACTAATATTCACGAATATGCCAAGGGCTTGGACAAGGATTCGACAAGGCTTGTTGTGGAGGAGATTTACATGGAATGTGCCATAAACTTGGTAATTTATAGAATTCTTCTATGTTATTGGTCTGTTTGTGAAACGGTTTTTAGCAGCTCTTCTTCTTTTTTTTCTAGTTATAATTCTTGAATGTTTTACAAAACTGTATTTTGAGCTAATTTGTTGGTGGTTGTTTGTGGTGGTTCAGAAAGCATCGTTGAGCTCCACAATTGACATTCTCAACTCGAGAAGACTCGTTAGCTACTGCGTTCTCGCCAGCATCTCCAATCCGCCCTCCTCCTCCATTTTGCTAAGGAACTTGATGACACGGTATTGTGGCTCCGATTGCCGCACCATATCGATGAGCGCCAGTAGCTTCTTAATGCCAATCCAGACCCGCTTGCCAGCCATTTTCCTGGCAATGCTCTGCAGCTCGTCGGCACCAAATACATCCGAGTCATCGAGCACGGCCAGCACATGTTCGGAGCTGGATAAATTCGCGACATGCAAAACGGATGTGAAGGCGGACAGCATTTCCATTTCATCGAGCACCTCACGTCGACTGGAGGTGCACAGGACGAGCAGCTTGCGACCCTTGGGCGGCTGTTTCTTGAGCAGCACCAGCAGTGCCTGCAGTGTCAGGTTGGAGTAGCGCGGTCCAATCGGTCCGTAGTCGAGCAGACGCTCCACATTGTCCACAACGATGCAGCTGAGCGTGGAGCGATATGCATCATCGAAGATCTTGCGTATGTGCAGACATTTGGCGGACTCAGTGAAGCCGACCATGTCCTCCGGTGAGCAAACCTTAACAAATGGGAAATCACTCATCTTGGCTAGATTGGCGGCCAGCGCCGATTTACCAGAGTTGGGTGCACCCTCGATCAGCACAGAAACGATGCCGGAACTCTCTGTGGCCTTTGCCTGTTGCACGTATAACATGCCGTCCTCGAGAACATTTGTCACCGGCTGTCCCCAGTTGATGACGCCACGCGCCAACATATTCTCAATCATCTCCTGGGACGCACCAAATGCGGGCTTTATATCATTCTCCAGCGCATGCATAAAATCGGAACGGGTCACTTTCAGTTTCTCCATGGCCTCGGGATCAACATGCACCTTGGCATCTGCCTTGATCAGACGATTCATCGCCGTGGATTGTGCAGCACGGACAAGGCCCTCCAGTTCGGCACCGCTAAAGTTCTTGGTGCAGGTGGCGATCTCTTTGTTGTCCACATCGCTGGCAATCTTGTTGAATTCGCGCATTCGTTTCGTGTGTATGTCGAGAATCTGGACACGTCCCTGCTCATTGGGCAGACTGATTTCCATTTGGACTTCGAGGCGACCCGGTCGCATTAGCGCCTCATCGATCATGTCCCGGCGATTGGTCATGCCAATGACCAGTATGTTATTCAGCTGCTCCACGCCGTCAATCTTTGCCAGCAGTTGATTAACGACAGTGTCGTGGACGCCACTATTACCAGCCACAGAGCCACGTGCCTTGCATATCGCATCGATCTCATCGAAGATGATAATGTGCAGACCACTATTCGGTCCAAGTCGCTTCTCCTCCTCCTCCGCATCGGCGAACAGCCGGCGAATATTCGCCTCGGATTCGCCAACATATTTGTCCAATATTTGCGGACCGTTGACAATCTTCGGTTCGCGGGCATTGAGCATTGTGCCAATCTGGCGGGCCATCAGAGTTTTACCCGTGCCCGGTGGTCCATAGAGAAGGATGCCTTTGACATGCTTGATGCCCAGCTGCTCGACGAGTTCGGGGGGAAAGACGCGCGAGGCGAAAGCTCGTCGAAAGATCGCATTGAATTCGTTGTCCAAACCACCGATGCCCATTTTGCCAAAATCCCAATCCGGATTTATGATCGATTGGCGTGTGATTTTGCCCTTGGATCTGCCCTGCAGATTCAACACCGAATTCTCGGCCTTCTCGAACTGGACAACAGTGTTGCCGAGCACGCGACCAAAGCGCACATTACGCGCTTTTGGCTCCTTGCCATCGCCCACGGTACGGGGATCGATCGCCTCCAGCGTTTTAACGGCCAAACCGAGCAGTTTCTTGTCCTTAAAGTTAAAAACGAGTGTTTGGCCGACTGTTAAGGCCATGCCAGCGAATTGCATAATGAACTCCTTGGCCATTTCATCAGAATCGTAGGGCTCCTGGGTGATTGTCTTCTTATGCAGAAAATCCGTCTCGAAGGCGACGGATGTGATAATGTCCGAGCTGGCATCGAAGCGATACGGACGCACATCGATCTCCTGATTGATGGATAACGTTGCCCACTTGCGCTGCACCAGCGAGAAACCCACATGTCCACGTGGCAGCTCCCCAATCTTCTCCAGCGCAAATATAAAATGTTGTCCCGGTCCGGGTGAGATGTCCGCATATCTATTGACGAATCAGCAAAATAAATGCATTCAGATTAATCACTCCACAAAGCCACAGACGCCCCCACACAAATTTAATGTTGGCGTCATTTTAAATACAAACAAAAAACGAGTAGCAAAACAAAAAACAACTAAATATAAAACTGACTTGACTTCTTCGGTGAAATCATCAATGTTGACAATTGCCTTATTCGTCAACGACAGTACGTCTGTCGGGCATTTGATGGCCTTCATTTTGTGCGCCATTTCACCAGCCATTGTTCCGTGCACAAATTATATCAAATTATACTTTTCGACTGCAATTTTTTATTAAATATGCGAAATTGTTTTTTTTTCTTTTGCTACCCAAAGCTGACTGATTCACCAACACAGCTGTTCGCGGTGCACTGTAGCCCTGGCAGCAGAAAACACAAATACTTGGAGTACACACTGGCAGCGTTAAACAGCTGTTCGGCATTAATAACAAAATTTAAAAATAAATAATTTTGGTAATTAATGATCTTTTAAGCGGATTAAAGAGAATTAAAACTGTACACATAAGATGGATTGTTGTTCAAAGTCAAGTAAATCAGCTTTTATTTATATTGCACTTGGAGTTTTCCCGCTTTGCCAGGAGGACTACATTTTCTAAAGTTACTTCCCGAGGCACATAGAATTTTAATGACGCGTCGTAGCCATGTGCCTTAAGGTGCTCCAGGCGGCCCTGGTCTAGGACACGCTTGCACTGGTAGCCAATTGTTTCACGCTCTTCGCGACTCAAACGCTGAGTGGCTTCCACTTGGGGCAGCTGCTCTTCGTTCCCTCTGGATTGCTCCTCCTTCGCCGCGGCGATGGCCTTGCGACGTTCTCGACTCATACCGCTGCCACAAACCGCCCAGCTGACCATCTTAGCAATTATGGTGAATTCTCTACGGGAGATACCTGCAGCCTCCAGCCATAATTTTCCCACGTAGGAGCGCCAGGAGCAGCGATGATGACAGCACAGCGCAATTAATATGTAGTTCGTGTGGCAAGCCGCATCTCCCAGGATGCAGCGCAGTGTAAGATCTGTGGCTGCGCCACACAGATGCTTCGATAGCGCCACATAACGCTGTGTGCGTTGCAATTCGGGCAGCTGTGCAAGATTAAGGTCAGCGATATCGGCGCGTATGCGTTGCACCCGCTCCCTGTTGGTCAGCTTGTTGTCCTTCTTGTGGCGCAGCGACATGCGATCCACGAGCACCACCTGGGAGTCCTTTAGTTGCTGCAATTCCAACGCCGTCGCCAAATAAAAAGCCAATTGACCTTTGCCAGCTCCAAATTCTATATAGCTGGTGCTCTCGACGAGTTGCTGGTCCTGCTCGAGAATGCCGAGCAGCGCAGAGGTCTGCACGAGATGCTTGCGTGCCTCAGGCCCGTATTCCTTGTGGCTCAGCGGCTCCTCAAGGGAAACATGCTCTAACTGCAGTTGCTCAATTTTGCCCGCAATGTGCGTGTCATAAAGATGCTTTACTTTCTCTATAACGCCATAGAATTCGGAGTCCTCAAGTTCATGCAGCTTGAGCTCTAGTTCAGTCTCTAACTGAGTCTCCTGTACCTCTCCAGCATTGATATCCTTCACCAAGTATGGCAAATTGCTGCTCTGATCTCTGGCGTTACAAATGCTCAAGTGTTTGGCTAGCTTTCGCTTAAACACCGTATGTTTGGGATCCAGAGGACAGGGTATTCTCTCCGCTTGGGAATCTTCTTCTGCGGATTTCTCTCCAGGCTGCTGGTGAGCTCCACAAAATAAACTCTCCTTGTTTGGCGTCATTTTGCAGTACCGTTTCTTGCGCTGCACCCATTGGGCACAGTGATCAACTGCCGTCAAGTCCGCCTGCTTGTCGACGGTCATCTTCGGTTGTTTGGCGGCACTTGCCATGTGCAGCAGGCAGCGGTTAATCCTGCACGTGCCTTTTGTTTATATCAAAACCGAATTAAGAATATTAGCCAACTGCAGTGTGAACGCAGTATTAAAGTAACAAAATACCAACAAATACTGAAACAATGAATTATAACTATATGCAATTAATTATTTTATGCAGCAACAGATTTCACAACATATATCGCTATTATAAACATTGTATTACATTTAAAATCATATTTGGTTACTTATTCTGTATAGCTGCAGTTTTTTCTGTTGCGACTTGCTAATTCAGACTTCAATGTTGGTATTTTAGTTAAGTGACAGCACCGCAGCACGCATACAATTGCGTTGCCTATCGATAGTGGCATCTTATCGATAGTTGCTACGTCTCTACGCAAAACACGGAAAAAAGCCGCGAGGCGCAAACGTTTCTCACTCATAAACATTTTGTAAATAAATAAAAGTCATTAACTTATCAACTAATTAGAACAGAACTGATACAAACATTGCATCATGTAAGCAAACTCGAAGAAAGCGCCTGCCGCAACATGTGTGCTGCCGGCATATTTGCTCTTGTTGTACGTGCAAACAATTGAGAACCCATTTTTTTTTTGCAGGGCTCTTGTCAAACCGAAATCAGAGCTTACGCCGGAAGAGCTGGCACGTCAGGAGGAGGAGGAGTTCAACACTGGTCCGCTATCAGTGCTTACACAGTCCGTGAAGAATAATACGCAAGTTTTGATCAATTGTCGAAACAACAAAAAGCTGCTGGGCCGTGTAAAAGCCTTCGATCGCCATTGCAACATGGTGTTGGAGAACGTCAAGGAGATGTGGACTGAATTGCCTCGCACTGGCAAAGGCAAGAAGAAGGTGAAACCGGTCAACAAGGATCGCTTTATATCGAAAATGTTCCTGCGCGGCGATTCAGTGATTCTCGTCCTGCGCAATCCGCTCGCCACAGCAGCGGGCAAGTAGTTTTAATCCAATAAATATTAAAAAAAATCCCTCAAAATAAGAAAGTGAAGAAAAACCCCCACAAACAATAAAAACCAAATTGTAATTTTGCATAAATTCACAAATGTAATACTTAATTCTCGGACAGCTGCTGGTGCAAGATGGGCACATAATCATCATATTCCGCCTGGTAGAAGTTTCCAGCGACGACCTCGCCCAACTGATGATGCTCGGCAAATTTGGCCGCATGGAATTTTGGTCGATTGCGACGGGATTTGTTGCTCACGCGAGCTCCTTCAAACTTCAGTTTTCCCGGCTGCTTGTAGAGTAGGAAAACATAACGATGCAGTCCTGTATCCTTGGGTGGACCAGAGCCCACATATGCGGCAAGCACTTCGCCACTGGCCACATCGTTGCCGGGTATATTGACAACAACCCAATGCTTGAACTCACGGAACTTGGGTTCAGCACGACTGGGTGCATCCGGATCAATCATGATGAGCGAATAGTATTCATCTGGCTGGGCTTCCCACTCGACCAAAGGTTGTGACTTCACCTGGGTGGGTGTAAGCACCACGCCCTCCTTGACAATGAGCTCATTCTCATAGGTGACCTTTGAACGAAAAGGTTTTTTTTTTTTTTTTTTTTTTTTTTATTTTAGCTTTTTTGGTATTTTAACTATGAAAGGGAAGTGAGTGTTTCTGCTCTCTCTTTTTCTTACCTTAAGCAACTGGCTTGGGGCATGTGGCACCACATCAGGCACGACTCCATGTTCCTTGAATGATTCCTCGACAGAGCTTGTGTGTGCGGCTGCCATCACGCAGGCAATCAGCAACCACCAAAATAACATTTTAATTGTGTTATTAAATTAAGAAAACTTTAGGCAAACAATTTGAACTGTTCGCTGGCCAAGTTTGTTGGCAACTGAAACCAGTTTGTGGTGACGCAGTTTATTTAAATAGTTGGCGCTGACAGCTGCTTTTTCATGCGATGCGAAAACGTTGCGGTAAACATTTTTAAAACCACTTCTTTTTTTTTATTAAATTGCCAATTGCATTTTCTAATTTATCAATTCAAGTCTAAAACAATTATTATAAATATTAATGTTTTTTGCTTTCATTTGCCAGATAACTGCTTGTACAATTTGGGCACATAATCGTCCCACTGAGCTTGGAAAAAATTTCCAGCGACGGAATTACCCAGCTTATATTTGGCCACAAATTTCTCAGTGCTGAATTTGCCACGTTTGTCGCCGTTTGTCTTCGGAATGTGCTGCTCATTGCAGGACAGTTTCTGGGGCTGCTTGTAGACCAGAAAGACGTAGCGATGCAGACCGGTGCCCTGTGGTGGCCCTGAGCCCACGTAAGCGCTGAGCACAACACCTTTGTCCACCTGCGTGCCGGGCACATTGACAACCAGCCAATGATGCCATTCACGAAACTTGGGCTCCTTGCGACTGGGCGCATCGGGATCTGTAAGTATCACGGTATACAGAGCATTTTCCTCCGCTTCCCATTCAAGCCTTGGAATATTCTTCACCTGAGTCGGCGTCAACTCGTTGCCGTTGTTCACCTCAACACCGGACGCATAGGTGACCTAAATAGGTGGTTTGAAGCTGATGCAGTTTAGTTGTTTTAGGGGATAATTTGGTGCGTACCTTTAACAGCTTTGCTGGTGCCACTTGCAGTATGTCCGGTATAATCTTGTGCTTCATAAAGCTCTCGGAAATATCAGCCATAATTATAAGAACTTTTATAGAGGATGTCTTTATTGTCAGATACGAAAATGAATTAACTCCAAGGCTATGCTGATCAAGTTATTACAAATCTAAGGGATGAAGTGAGTTTTTTCTTGAGAACTCGATTATCAGATACCCTTAATGTATCACTATAGTTTTTATTTATCTTGCATAGTTGCAATTAAAGTTTGATGAATGTATATCGTTATTATATATTTTATAAAGAAAGGGTTATTACTTCAACTCTCATTATACTAAAAAAAAACAATAAATCTTCAACACACAATTCAAAAACACACCCACTTTTAGGCTGGTATTTCAAAATATCTTATTATAACTAAAATCAAGTCAGCATATGATGTTATTTACAAGTCCGAACGAGTCAGTCATATTCCGAGGTATCAAGAAGGTTTATTTTAAATATATTTACCCTCGCTTCGATTAGCATGCCAACCCCTTTCCTCAAATCCATACTATATATATAGCATTTTAGAATACATTTTCGAATATAACTTGGATACTTCTTTTGTTTTTGAAGTTTTGTATTGTCGATTAATTAGCTTTTACATTTCAAGATTTACCGCTAGCTTAAATCGATGTTCGGGTAAAAGAGTTATTATCGATAAACTTAATTTGATATGCATGAATTTATATGCCAAATTTAAGGTACATAACTCTGATTGTTGGATTGTAAGATTCGGCCGAAAATTAGGAAAATTTAGGAAATACAAATAATGAATAAAATACTTAAGCATGCCAAAAAACCAAACCTGAGTGGAATTAGTCTTCGGCGTTTTGGCTATTCCATAGTTTACTTAAAAAACCAACTTTAAAATCGATTTAAAAAAAACCTTTTCAAGGTTTATTGCATAAATTGTTCATACAGCCGGTTTGGGTAAGCTTTCACTGCAGACACAATATATTTTCAATGTGAAAGATTTGTAAATGAGCTGGAATCGAAGTTAAACTATAATTTAATTTATGCATTTCTTTGGCAATCCAAAACCGGCCAACAAATTAACTCTTTAACATTTTTAATTAATATTGCTGCTGTGAACTTTGAATTGTAACCCAGAGAGTAACCTATAGAGTCTTTTCCTGACCTCCCTGAATATTGGCCTTACTCAGCACTGGCACATCTTTGCTCCACTCGCTGGTGAAAAAGTTGCCAGCCAGCGGTTTACCAAGATTATATTTTTCTACAAACGACTTGGTGCTAAAGTTCATCCTGTTCTCTTCGCTATGTTGGGGCACGGCCTCAAAGTCGAACTTCAGAAAATCCGGCTGCTTGTAGAGCAAAATGACGTAACGATGCAGTCCACCGTCTTTGGGGGGCGTGGCACCCATATATGCAACACGGACGTCGCCCCGTTTCAGCTGATTGCCGGGTATGTTGAGGACGAGCCAATGCAGATATTCTTTGAACTTTGGATTCTTTCGATCCGGTGCATCCGGATCGGTCATCAGCAGCGTATAGTAGTTCTCCTCGCTAGATACCCATTTGACCTTTGGTTCATCCCGCACCTGCATCGGCTGGAGCTCAACACCACGATCCGCGTTTATCTGGCCCGGATAGGTCACCTGTTGCCGTACAAGGGAAATCCATTTGTGACTCAGTGCAAATAATCTCAAGCATTTCACTTACATTGAGAAACTCCTGCGGTCCAATATTCAGAAGATCTGGAATAACACCCAAGTGCCTAAAGAACTTGCTAACTTCCGTTTCCGTTGGATCAGTGCTGCTGGCCAGGCACATAACGAAATACAACAAAGTCACAATGCACAGCAGTCGGCAGCAATTGGTTAGCAACATGGCTTAAACGATTTAATCAGCGATTTTAGCAAACTGTCGTCTGCTTGGCTCCAACAGCGCCTTAAGTAGCTCGCCCCCAGACTAGAGCAGCAAAACCGGCTGTCTGGCTGAGACTAGGTCCGGTGGCCAGTTTTAGCCAAGTCTTTTACTCTAGCAGAAAAGTATATAAGTTTGCTGGAGACTTGATAGATGACACATATTTGCGGTTGTTTTACTTAATATTAGCGTTGAAAAAAGTGTTAATATTCAAAAACCTCGAAATCGCTCAAATAAAAAAAAAAGATTATTTAAATTCAAATGCATCGATAAATATCGAGCATTTCTTTTATTCAACATTTTTTTTTAGCTACTTTTACATGTGCTATTAGAGTATAAAATAGTCGGTTTCACATTACTCCCCTTTTTTACTTGTTTTACTTTATCAATCGTAGCTGAAAGACCAATTAAATTAGAACCCTATTTTTGCTACCCTTTCATCTATTTTCACTCTATTATTTTACATTCCACGCGTTTACAATTATTGCTGCTGCAAAATTTGCGTGACTGGCCAACAAAAAAAAAAAACTCGGGAATGTAATGAATGAAAACAGTTAGTAACCAATTTAGGTGTAATTGAATTAGAGTACAGGAAATTGCTGCTAACTGCAAAACATGCAAATCAGGCTTGATGACTAATCGCAATTATAGATAATATCTCAATGGGAACTGTGGGCATTGTGATTGGTTTTAGCCTTAAGTTTATAAAAAGTGAATTTTACGCCATTGCACATGTGGTTAAAAACAAGCAAAGATATTAAGAACTTGGCCTTGATTAAATGTAGAGCGGTAAAAATTAAGCTGATTACTTGTTTTTTGAAAGTTGAAAGTATTTTAAAGAGTAAAATACTTAAAAATAATTTAAAAAAAATAAATCTACAGAGCTCTATATTATTTTAATTATAATTAAAAAACGGTGTTTATTTATTTTATTTAAGATTGCCAGAAAGTTGATAATATAGTTCTAGAAAGAAAAAATTGGAAGCTGATTAGACGAAGGCTTGGAGAATGTCAGCATTTAGCTTAATGAACATTTTTTTTTTATTCATTTATAAAATTATGATATACAAATATGGATTGTCTATAGATTCATCCATTTTTTTAATGTGAAATTCTGTTCAGTTTTTCTCTGCCCTTATGTGTATGCAATATAAGATGATTTTCACAATCTGATGAAACCTGCAGGGTAAAAGGCAAAAATGTTATTGAATTTTTTACTGTTTGTAAAACTCTATCAAGGGAAAATTTAAAATTAAAAAAAAGTGCCGACTAAGTAAAGGTTTTCTCCATGGCTTCTTATTTGTTTACTCTCTTTTACTATCGATACAGAAAATCAAATGAAATTATTTTCACTTTGCAGTTAATTTACTAATTTGAAAAGTATCGCAGCGAATCTAAAGCAATAACAGCAAATATGAAATTAAATGTTTTGTGTTTACACACAAACTTAAATTGCACTTTCAATTAAACCAATTGCCAGGGATTATATTAATTTTGTAATGGAAAGGGTTGTGAATTCGAGGATTAAACAGATTAGGATTAAGCAGATTAAATTTTGGATAGTCAATTAGTTGGAATCTAATTGCTTACTCGACATTGATGTTATAATTACACCGACAAAAGTGCTGCTTTAACATGATTTGACCTCCTCATAAATACTATCAATAATGGCAAAAAAGAGTCAGGTAGTTAAATTTACTTGGTAGAAAGAAAATAATAGTAATAATTATCAAGAACCTGTTTTTAGAACTTTGTTTATAAATATGATTCACAATGGCTGCAAAATTTTAAGAACCGAAAAAGTATTTAAACTTGATTATCACAGCACAAATTAATTATATGCAAAAATAAACCAGTTAGTTAATCTGGTCAAGTTCAAAATCTCTATTATTATATGAATAGAATAAAAAAAACCAATGTTAAAATTCATTTAATTTTAATTTTTGCAATTTGTAATAAATTAAATAAATAATATTTCAATTATGTTGCCTGATTTTTGGTCGTTTCCTGTAGAGTGGAAGATGTTGAGGAAAATGTAGAGAAGTGGAAAGAAAGGAGTAGTAAAAAGTCGTCGATAGGGAAGGAGAGGGGTTTCAGAGGGGAAAGTATGGAAATTAATAGAATGGCTAAAAGTCGAGCGTACTTAAAACTTAACAAACTAATATTATGGCCTAGGCATGTTCCGGTTCCATTTGGTCTGATTACTTGAAGTGCCACGCCCCCTCAGATATGTTTGGGAAGAGCTGTGGTACTCAGTTCCTTGGTATGTACATTTTAACAGCGGCAGTTTTTATCCTAGATCTAAGAGGAGGAGCTGTAGCTGGACGAGCTGCCACTTGATGGGGAGCCCGACGATGAGCTGTACGAGGAGGAGCTGCTGGGATGATAGGAGCTATAGGCCACATTCTGTGAGTCCCAACGCGCATATGGGCCACCGCTCATGGGCTCCCAGCTGCTGGGATCGTACGAGGAGGCCGTGGTACTGGGCACACCATATTCAGCCTGTGGCATCGGAGCTGGCATTGGGACCATGTTCATCTTCATGCCACCCAATTTCTGGATCAGATTGTAGATGAGGAAACCGAGCACCAGCTTAATGGCAATCTTGGACAGAATCAGTGCCTTGGTCGCCTTCAAGCTGACCAGAGCCAGAAGAATGGGCATGACAACCTTCAGCTTGAACTTCATGAGCAGCAGCAGGGGCAGGAAGAGCTTATCCTTGTTCTTCTTCTCAGCGCGACCTAAAATTGGCAAATGTGAATTGTGATTAGAATTGTTTTACTTTAAGATTGGCAGTTGATTTTCACACACCTTCCTCCTTGGGCAGCTCCAGATCGAAGCCACGATCAGCACGATAGGTCATCACGGAGCTGGAGAAGAAAGTCTCGGGCAGCTGGACGCGCAGCTCGTTGGTGCGCAGAATCCTTGCGAGGCGATCAACGATGACCTTATCGATGACATCATCGTTGTAGGCACGACCGCTGACCTCCTCCTCAACGTTGGCAACGGTGTCCAGATACGTGAGCACCTTCTCCTTCAGGCAATGCATGGCATTGGCATGGAAGCACTTATCCACAATCGTTGAGATCAGCTCATCCGAGCTGTGAATCCGTGGCGTGACCGCATTATCAATGGCAGCACCTTGCACTGATGATGATGCCACCGCCAGCAGCAGCAGCACGCAACCGAACGCGACGAAGGATGTATTACGATAGGCCATCTTTTAATTATCTCTATATAAATATTTATATAAAAATATATATATATATATATCACTATGTTTATATATACACTTGTTCAATACACTACCAGAGCGCGTTGTGGGTGTTCACTGCGATGCCGTTGCGACGACAATGTTGAACAATTGTCCGAGTACTCACGATTTTATACTGCCGCTCCTCGGAGCGCCCCAAAGAGACAACTGCAATGCAAGAGTTGGTTGTTGCTACAACAACAACAACAACAATAACAACAACAATATTGTTTCTTTTTGGACAGCTACGAATTGAGTGACGAAAGCCACATGGTCGAACCTTAGCCAAACTACTCCAAAGTTTTTCATCGACTTTTGATATTTGGGTTGCCCCCGCAGCCCGCTTCGGACTGGCTGGCAAGCTTTCTCGCTTTCCATATCGGCACTGGCTGGCGACTCCCCCGCCCCACTCTAGAGTTGCATTTATCGAGGTGCCCAATGAAAATAATTTTTGTTTCCCCCAATTAGTATGCGGACCCGCAACTCTTACGTACCCACACAAGCCACAAGAAAGCCAAGACCGAAGACGGTCCCAAAAATCAGAGCCGGGTTCAGGGCACGTATTGTGTCAAATTTTTCGATACAAGAAATTCAGTACGGAACTGGAGTCTACGCTTTGGTATTGGCTATTGATACGGATTAAGCCATTTGATTTTTTTTTGTAGTATGCACATATATGTATATATGCGGAACTGTTTGTTCAGTTTCCGTCTGCTGCAAAGTTCAGTTATTATTATTTCGTTCGTTTTCTGGGATTACGAAATCGATTTTTTTTTAATTTTTTGTGCTGCCTTATATTCCATTTGACACGTTTCCGTTAACTGGGTTAATCAGATGTTCAGTGAATCAATCCAATGTGGGTCAACAAAAATGAAGGATTCGGAAAATCAGTTGTTGATATTTGTCTATTCTTCACATGGACATTTTTGTTTGCATTTAGTATACATCCCCTGACTCATTTGCTGACAATATTTACTAGTAGGCTCTTGGAGCTCTTTCTAACTTTCAGTTAAAAATAATATGAACTGTATTTAACGATAAATAAAAAAATAGTTTTTGACATCACCAGTTAAATAATTAAAGCAAGATCAAAATCAACTTGATTGATTTATATTTAAATTAAATATGTATTTAATTTTTGTATTCTTAAGATATTTATTAAATGTTATAGTTTGCTGTTGGTGATTACTTTTTATAATTAAAAAAATATATATTATTTATATATTTAATATTTCTTATTATTTATAAAGATCTGCAATAGTTCCTTATTAATTAATTACAATTTAGTATTATACATTTTTGAGATTGGTATTTGCGATTCTTCTTTTAGGAAACACTTATTTTGTATTCAATTATTTTTTTAACATATCCTCAGGGATATATATATGTTCTCAGCCCAAAAAGTATTTTTTATTATGTAACTATAGTTATATTATCAATGTTGATCGGCTGAACTTATCCGAAAAATATTGTATGTTATAAAACTTTGATATAGAAATACTATTTTTATTTCATTCTCAAATTATAAATGATGACATGTAATGTAATACTTAATGTAAGTATGTAAATATTGAAAGTATTTTCACGTATCTCAAAGTGTGTCATCTGAGTAGAGAAGCAAATGGAATGTGAAATTAAATATGATTTCAGTGTTGAGCATTAAATTATTTTTAATGCAGCGTTGGTATGCGGCATTCCCAGGTTTCCAAAAAAATGTTTTTTTGTGGGTGAAATTTATCATTTTACAAACATAAAATTTTTGTATACTTTAAAGAAGTTAATTGTAATTGGAAAAAATATATATTTATTTATTTCCACTATTTCTGTGATATAATCTTCAGCAGGTAGCCTAAAAACAAATCTTTGGCAGACTGGCAACACTTGTAGATTACTCCACTGATCACCTGAATAATGCAACAAGTGTCGCCAACGCTGTTATTTTGTCATCACACGATCTTTTATCACCCAATAAAAGAAATTGTCAGCATATATTTCACATGTGCCACACTTTACACGATGCGTGCCAACATATAAAAAATAAAAAATAATAAAAACAAAAAGAGATAAACAAAATGAAAAACGTAGACATGCAATCAATTTCCATATGCTGGTGCAACGTCTGTGCGACGTCCTCCTGAATGCCAACATGTTATAAAAGCGACGCACTGCGGCAGCTGGCCAAGAGTCTCATAACGTCAACTGACAAACTTGCCACTGAATTCTTGCAATTTTTTCCCATACGTGCAGCATTTGCAGCTCTTTATTGACCACAAGAATGCTTCTTTACATTTATTATTTCTCTATAAAATTCAGATGGAAAATGATGCCATAAGAATTTCCAGCAAAGTGTCCTTGGCTTGTGGTCACTTCTCGCTCAGTTGGCCAGCTAAAATGGCTCGCACGAACAACGTTTAAAGCGCTGGCCAAAAGGAATGCTTTAAAGACTTTCACTTTCGACCACACCAAAAAAAACCGCATAACTTTCACGCAAGTGAAAATGAGAAACTTAAAAATTTAAATTAATGACAGTAGCTCATCATATTAATCGACCCATACAAAATACGAAAACTTCATTTCTGCACTCCCCCGCGTTTGACTGGAATATTTAATTAGATGCGACGAAGCCAATTACATTTTTGGCTAATTAGGACAATAGGGCCTATACATATTTGAGGTGCCGTGAAATTAGGCAGTTCACTTAATTAACTAAAGATTTGTGCAAAAGGCAGCAACTGTAAGTAGGCTATATATAAATTTAAATAAATTTAAAACAATTGAAAACTTTAATTTAAATAGGCATTTTATTTTGCATTTGATTTGTGTTGTTGTTTTGTTTTCTTTGTTTTGCTCTTTTCAATAAATAAATAAATAAATATTATTATAAAATAATGTCTAACGGGTTTAAGGGACAGCCTCGCATCTTTCGTCTTCTGTTTTTGCTTCATTTGGGGAAAAAAAGGGACGAATCAAGTCACAAACAACTTTTAACAATTAACAAACAATTTGTGCCCCGAGCTGAACTTTTTTCTAAGGCTGTTGTTTTTGGGTTTGGATTATTAGACATGGGCCTGATAGGCCAGCTCTTGGGCAGCCAGCTGGGGTTGGGGCTGCTCCACAACAGGCGCACCAAAGTTGCGACCATCCCACGGACCGTGGGCGGTTATATGTGCGGTGTGATGATGATCATGAGCAATCTGTGGATATAAATAAAGTTGGGGTAAAAATGAGCAAAAATATTGCAAATTTCTTGGCACAATTTTTGGGGTTGGCTTTTGAGGAGATGCTTTTTAGGAGTTGTGGGAGGGTTTTGTTTTTTCGGGTTTTTGGTCTCGGAACTTACCCAGCGCGCGCGCTCGCCCTCACTTTCGGGGGATCGCAGAGAAGGGGGGAAACAACAGTATACATACGTGATATGTGTAAATAGTAATAGTTAGAACTCTACCCGTCTGCCCTCCACAACACACAACTCAACTACAGCACTCACTTAATTACCACAGCCCGCGAATGCCTAAAAGACAATAGAAATGCGGTTTTTAATAGCTGATCGCTCTTACCTTTTTGCACAATTGGAAAATGGCCAAACCAACCGAGACAATAAACGAGAAGAAGCCCAAAGCCAGCGCATTGAATGCCTTAATCTTCAGTATACCAATTGCCATCGGAATCACTGTGATTGCCTTCAGCAAAATGAGCACCAGAATGGGCATGGCCAGTTTGCGTAGACGATGCTTCTTGCCTGGAGTTGGATGGAGGTGGAAGTTAGGTGTCAAGTTGGTCATTCGATGGGGTTGATTGTGTGGAACCCACCCTTCTTGAAGATGTTGCCCTTCTTACCCCTGGCTTCGATATCGGTAGCATCAGCATCTTCATTATTCAGCTGCAGGTTCAAGCTCAGCTCGTCGTTGGCCAGATTGCGTGCCGAGACGGTGATCTTGGCATCGGCCATGGGCAGACTCATGCTCACATCGTGTCCCTTGATATAGTTCTCGATGGCATCGAGAAAGCCATCGCTGGTGCTGGCACGTGCCTCACTAATGGGCGCCACCCGCTGGCCATTGGTGCGCACCTCCAAGTTGGAAAGCTTTAAGTGGCAAGAAGACATCGAGATGAGTTGAAAAATTAAGTTAAGATTCATTATTTTGTTACCTTATAGCTATCTTGACTGAGCACATTGTCCACGAAACGCATGGCGCGCTCTTTGATGCACGCCATCGAATCTTGGCCGCTGACGCACTTGCTCTGCTCCTCTGCAATCAGCCGTTGCAGCTGCGGCGTGGAGGCGGCGCCATGTGTTGACACCATCAGGGCTGTAATGCCCACAACTAGAAGGAGCAATTTGGCCATTTTGTTTTGTTTTCTTTTTTTTTTCTTTCTATACTGTGCTTTGGTGCTTTTGGTCAGAAGACACAACTCGCCTCAATGCTGGCACAATTGAGTTTAATAATCGTTTTTCTATTGTTCACGATTTTTATACTCACCCAATGTTTTCAAGTGGCGACTCTGCAGTCGCTGCTCTGCCGGATCGTGTCCCCCACTCGGCTACTTGTCGTACGCAATAACGTTCAAAAACAAAAAAGAAACAAAAAAAACAACAAAAAAAAAACATGGCGGAAGAAGACGTAAATGAAGCAGACACCGAAAGAGGCAGCTCGGCGTGTGTAGTGTTGTTGCCACTATTTTTGTTGTTGTTGTTGGTCAGTGCCACTTAGTGGCATTATTCGTATTGTTGCTCTGTGTGCGTGCCTGGGAGTACCACGTGTCGTGTACTTAATGCAATTTTATTTCAAACGTGTTTTGCGCTTGCGTTTCGTATTTTTTTAATGCGTTTTAATTTTGTACAAACTTGACTTAATAACAATAAATGCATTTTCCTGCTGAACCTTTTTGTAAAAGGTTTGAGTACAAAAATAGCTTGAGTTAATTGTCAAAAGAAATTTCTAAGACTACTGAGAATGACTTTGGAGGCCATCTGTGAGTTTTTATTATCTCTTGTTTTGGGGATGATGAGTTTTTAAATTACACATTTATTTGCCCTGAAAGGTGTGGAGAGAGTGCAGGTAGTTGCAGATAGTAAGCTTAATAGTTAGATCTAAATATGTAAATGTGAAAATTAATTTTTAAAAGTATAAATATAATGTCGTAAAATAAATTATATTTCTTTGATTAACCTTTTGAATATATATAGTAAGCTAATGGGTATTGCTTCTATGAATATCTAAAGTTGACCAAAGACTAATTAGTAATTTATATCTTGATTACATTTGCTTATCATTAAATTATCAAATATCTTATAACGAGTGACTAAAATATATCTACGATTATTACGATTCTATTTGCAATATGCAGACAAAAAAGACGCCTGAAGAATTTCAGTTATTTAATAAATACATTTTTACAATTAAAAAAAAATTATTTTATCTATTCGATATGCACACAAACTATGATTGAAATTCTGTTGCAATAAAAATAAATTCCAAACACTCGAATTTGAATTTTTGGATGTGCTTTCAATTTAAGGCAATTTGTATAAATAACTATGCTTTCAGCATAGTAAGCGGAAATATAGGCAACATTTTTATTAAGTTGCTCAGAGTCATAAGCCGATCAATGGTTACAGCCAAACTCAACATAAATTGAATGCAACACATAATTTTATACAACAGCCACATGGAAAATTGTGCAAGTCGGCAATTAGCACACAGTGAAAAATCATAATTCATAATTTAAATTGAGTAGGCTCAGTGTCCAAATTGAGCAACCTCAACAACAATAACAACATTGGCTGCATGACAATGATTTAGTAGAAAGTGTTTTTCTTTGCCATATTGAAAGCGAAAGTGACAGCCAGTTTCCTCCCCCCTTAAAATGACACCCATCCCAACCAAAAAAATATCGCACGTAATCCTCAAGTAAGCCGTGGGCCAAAAGACATGCGCTGAATTCCAAAAATACACAAAATATATTCGCAGTGCAGCGTGTGAATTATGAATTTCGTAAAATGATTACGTTTTTTTTGGCCTGCCACGAAATTGAAATTGATATCAGAGCAATTTAAGCATATCTTCAATTGTTTTTTTTTTCTTTATTTTTTTTTTTGGCGTCTGTTGATATTTTTCACTCTTTTTCGAAGCCAAAGTTTCTCTGGTTCATTTGCAATTCAATTCGCATTTTGGCAGACGGTCCGAAGCCCCGGAACATTTGCCAATGAAATTGGAAAACCTTGTTATATCTATTTTTTTTTTTACATTTCAAATTGTTGCGTAGAAACGTGCAACGAGGTAGCACAGTCCAGCACAGAGTGTGCCTTTAAATATAAATGAAGTGTTTTGTTGGCCAGCAATTGAAGCCGCACACATATTTGTTATTGACACTACACTCGTCTGTGCCTCGCGTTACTGTTGCTGCCACCAGCGCCATTTTGCATTGTTGCACGTGATAATTCTCACTACCGTCGCTGCTGCAACTTTCCCAATATGCCACGTGTGAGCACTGCATGCATTTTTTTTTTTTTTTTTTAAAAGCAATCAATAAAAAAAAATGTTATTGCAATGAACATGTTTTTTTTTGGTTGCAATAAAATTCCGCAAATTTTCAGAAAAGTTCTTTAAGTCTATTTTTTTTGCAGCATTTTTATAAAGTTGCCATAGCAAATTTCAACATTTTCATAGCATTTAAAAATTTAATAGCTTCTGGCATAAAATTTACTATGGCTCGGCAAATGTATTAAACATATTATTAAATAAAAAAAATATTAATACATTTTATAAACCTTTATTAAGCTTAAATATGATTATTATTTTAGTGCAACTTTTTATTTTAATTTATCCACTTTTTATGTATTTAAAAAAGTGGTTAATTAATGCATAGATAATTTTGCCTTAAGTCTTGCATTTTTTTAATGCTTGCAGTTCATATTTTTGTATAACCGTTGTCAAGATTTTTCTACGTTCCTAAAGTCCTTAAGCAGACTCCATATAAACAACGCTCGAATGGAGCAGCTGCTTGGTTCCCATCAGCATAGCATTAAGTGCGTTAAGAGGTTTTGGGACTAATCTCTGCAAAAGAAAGTTTTCGCTTAAGCACTCCCAAGTAGAAGTTTGTTACATTTACCTAATTACTGCTCATGTTGTCCACTTTGTACCCCCAAAACAAACTTTGCTCTCAATTTTATCAATTAGGCAAAAAGGTTTTGCATAGTTTTATTGCATTAATATTAACAGAAAAAAGTCAACTGCAATAGGAAATCTTTTCCCATTCTGAAATACAATAAAGAGTTTTTTTTTTTGCCATTGCCTTTTATGGTTGTCACTATTTTTTTTTTGTATTTGTACAATTCACATAAATATTAAATAATAAAATAAATAAATAAATAAAAACAATACGAAGCACTACTTAAAAATCGAGCCAGCAGCATTTTTTCCATTCAGGTATTGAGAGTTTTGCATCTTAACGCTTCTCTTGGCCCGCATAGGCCATGTCTTGGGCATCCTGTGGCTCTTGGGAGGAACGTGCCCAGGCATGCGGATCCCAAGCGGGCGCCGGATGTTCCAAATGTTCCAAATGATGCTCAAAAGGCAACTCATGATGATCAATATGATGATCCAAATGATGGTCCAAATGATGATCCAAATGATGATCAATGTGATGGGGCACAATGTGCTCAATGTGATGGGGCACAACATGCTCAATATGATGTGGCACCACATGTTCATGGGGATAGTGCACCACCTCGTAGTTGACAATCTTGGGCTTGGCAATCTTAAAGATGACCAGTGCACCCGAGAGCACCAGCGAGAGCAGACCCAATGTCATTGCCTTCCAGGTCTTCAGAGCAATCAGACCCAAAGCGAGGGGCATAAGGACTGTGGTCTTCAGCTTCAGACCCAACAGGAAGGGCAACACAGCCTTGCGAATCATGCCGCGTCCTGGTTAAAGATTGCACAAATTAACACAGACTTTAAATTGAGATTTTTAATTACACGTTACTTACCCTCATTGGCAGCTGTTAGGGGCACAATTCCACCCTGTGTGAGTGGATTCTGGAGCAGATAGTCGGGCACCAGTGAGCGTGCCTCCTCGCTGCGGAAGAACTCCGGCGCCTGAATTCTCAACGCATGACTGCCCAGATATCTATCGATGTTGTCAAACATCTGCTGCTCAGCACTGTTTGAGCGTCCCTCTGTCTCCGCTTCTGCCACACGCTGGCTGGAGGAGGTGCGCACAATGGACAAACGTTCCGTTAGCTTCAACTCTGGCTGCTGCATGGCTGCATTGAACCATTGCAGCGCCTTGGGGCGCACACAAGAGATGCTCAGATCCTTGAGGCAGCCATGATACATATCCAGCGCCAGCTGGGTAGCCGATTGAGCTTCTGCTTGGGGGCTGCTGGGTGCTGCCTGAGCGACGACCAGCGTCGCCAAGGCGCCAATTAGCCAAATGGAACTCTGCATCCTTGTACACTTTCACTTTAAGGGAATAAGTTAAGTTGCTGTTGCTGCTGTTGGTGCCTCGCTGCGCACGCGTTGGCGACTCGTTGGGTTATGCAAATGTCGGCCGGGCAACGCTTGGTTTTTATACGTCGACATTTTGTTAATTGAATTGCGTACGCGACTATTTTGACTCTTTGCTTTGTTTACCAGGTTTAGCGGACATTGCGTTTTGTGTTTTGTCAAAGTCATGGAAAGCGCAAGTTGAACAGTTTCACCTGTTAACAATGTCATCAGCCCCCTACACACACACACCACGAGAAAAGTATAACCGGAAATGAATTTCTGTTCTTATTTTTTTAATAAAAGTGTACTTTAAAATTTATTAATTATTAATTATTAACCGCATATATTTTTTAATAAGTATGAATAACTGTTGGTTTCCAAAACGAACGTTAATTTTGTATCAAAGGAAACAAGCATTGTTAATAATTAATAATTAATAAAAAAAATACTTTTTGGCTCAAGTTAAGTTTACAATTTAATAGCTCTCAATTTAGAAACATGGACTTTTGCTCTTTTAAAAGAGTATTAAGACTTATATTAAATATTGTGAGCATATTTTTTTAATAATTTCTATATTATTATTTATAAATCTTTATTATCTATAAAATATATAAAAATTGGTGCACTGCATCCTATTAGATCTATTGTGCCCATTATGATCATTTAAAGTAAGTACAAAAAATGTCTGCTAGGAATCAATCAACTGATTTTATATACTTGCAAACATATTTTAAAATGGAAACAAATAAATTAAAAGTTTAAAGTAGTTTTTACTATTCTATTCTAATCATTCTCTGTTCTACAGTATGACAAACTTTATACATTATTTGAGTAACAAGTTCTTAACTATTTCTCTAAGTGTGCTCATTCTACGGTTTCCTTATAGGTCTTTTGGGTTAACTGGCTGGGCTTTATGGACACGCCTTTGTCTGTCAGTTGGTGTCTTTCTTAATCAGACACTTCTAAGCATAATACTCGGCATTTAATGCCGCACATAATTGAAAGTTATTTTATGGCTTCTTCGCTTCTGCGGAGGAGCTTGTCGTAAAACCATCAGTTGCCCGTTGCCCCAACTTACATTCAATGTGCGTGCCTCGCAACTCAATTAGAATGCGATACGATACGAAACAATTCAATATAAACTGTAAAGCTCAACAAATGCATTTGAATTGCGGCTACTACATTTATTTTTTATAGCTAACAAGTTTTGAAGTGCTAGTCATATCTGATTTTATAAGCAGAAGAATATTAAAATTTGTAGATATATAAAAATAAATAATAAATATGAAAACTTACTCATTTCTAATTTAAAAGCAGAAGAACAATAAAATTGGTAGATATATAAAAATAAATAATAAATATAAAAACTTACTGGTTTGCTACTTTATAAAATTAGTGTGCTCTTAAAAAAATTATATTTAATGTATATATATTTCTATTTAATAAACAAAATTTTTTGTATTAAATATTCAAAATTCTTAAACGTCCAAAACAGACACAGCAGCAGTTATTTTTCGTTCTATTTAATATATTCCTGAATAAAATTTATTTCTTTGTATAATTCACCCCATGAATATTTTTATACAGATTAAATACTAAGCCCCAGTGATAATTCTAAGAATTTGGTTACTAAGTGTTGTGCTATTTAAAGCATAAGTACAAGCCGACATTTGCCAAATGCTCTTAGCCATATTTAAAATCGGCTAAGGTAGACCTGCCTTGAGCTGAAGCCTATTTTCCACTCATATAGAGTATAAGCACGTCGGCTATGCCACAATTTGCTGTTGCTGTTTATCAACGGTTTCTTTTCTTTGTTTATTTCTTCTATACATATTTGTCATGGACTTCGCTTAACGGAAACATAATCGTAGCCCAAAATTAAGCCAAGCCCATTAGCAGTGGGTGCGGTTTGGGGTTGAGTGATTGGGCTTTGCTATTAGCTGGAATGCGTCCGAATACTTTTACTACTGTGGCCCTTAATAAGTCGTCAACATTTGGCAATTGGTGTTTTGATGTCACTGTTCTCAAATGTCTTCCTTTGCTTTTGTTTCCGCTTTTATGGCTTGCCTTTTCTTTTCGGTTGAAAGAAGTTTTTTGTTTCCTCTTTTTTTTTATATGAAAGTGAAGTTTTTGACTTTTTCGTGCCAATTGCTCTGAAAAATATTCATATATTCGTCACTTTCCAGTCGACTTATTTTCAAACATGCTCACAAATTTCAATAGCCAGGCCTAATAAATATTTTTATGCAAATGAATTCCCTTTGATTTTAACTGTATCAAAATTGAAACAATAATCAGCTATATGCTCTGCCTACTTCCCCCAAAAGGCATAATTTATGCAAACTCAGTCAAATGTTCATTGCGTATACGTAATGCCATCGCTGCGTATGAGTGATTTCAAAGCATGCCTAATTCTATGACATTTATGTTGGCAGAGGAACACAGCACATTACCCAAACTCGATGCACATGTGGAAAAACATGATGGAATGTCGGAAAGGGACGAGAATAATTGGCTCGAGGACACGTATTTATTTGGGATATAAAAAAATATAAATAAGAAATATTTATTGTAAAAATATTGGAGTCGTTTACGGTACTCAATATACAGTTGATGTACACGCGGTTGAAGGAGTTGCCTTTTCGTGGGATACTTTATAATACACCAATTTTTTAATTTTTTTTTTTTATCTCATTACTTGGCAAACAAAAAAAGGTTCAAAAATTCTTCAGAATCGGCAGGCACATTAAAACGAAGTCTAAAACATGCCAAATCAGTATTTAACAAACCAAAAGTAATAAAATTTCTTTTAGAGTTTATTTACTTTTTATTTACATACATTTGCATTTTGGGGGAGTGCTTAAAGTGTTTTTTATTTGTACAACACCATTAAAAAACATAATCAACATTGGGAAATATAATTAATTTTAAAAACATTTTTATGTGTATTTTCGTTTGTTCGCTTTTTATGGGTATTCAACAATATTTCTATAGACTACAGATTGCATTACATTATTTGATAGTAAAAATTAATTGTCACTTGCCTGACAACCAATAAAAATCCTGATTTCATTTTACATAAAAATTGCTGTGGCTGTCTAACAATGTTTTTGCAGCCTTTGTCAAAATTATTGAAATATAAACTGTAAATTTCACAGGAAAAATGTGAAAAATTGTCAAAACAAAATCAGAATAAATATTAATTGAGCTGTGACAATCAAGTATACATTTTTTTTCTTAAATAAAAACTTCAATAAATATATATATATATATAAAAAATAAATTATTAACAATTACAGTATGCTTAACAGGTTTAAATAATTCGGATATTCACAGTTCGATTTAACAAGGAAAAGTTGACTCAAAAATGATTTGATTGAGTGCAATGAAAACTCAATGCAATTTTCGTTTGCTGTCAGCAATTTATCACTTTGCCGGCATATTGCAGTGTGGATAGATGGTTGTGCAATCCTTTTGATCCTGGCCATCTCGGGCCGCCTGTATGAAACGGTAAAAGCGACGCACTGCCTCATTCGCATGCGTTACGGGTTCCAGTTCGCTGGTATCTCTGCCAAAGGAAATGAACAATTCTTGTTAATTTAATTAATTTAAGGCGGAGCCAGCCGGTTCCTATTTCGATTACAAAAGAAGCAGCCAACTCAGCTAATTAACTTTACCGCATTCAAACTGAACTTCTGAATGTGCTCTGAAAGCCGATTTACTTTGCTTGTCTGGCCCGAAGCACGTGTCCTTTGTGTGCGTGGCAGACCAAAAAAAAAACCTGAGTCGCCCCATTAAAACTCAAACTTTTCGCTTTTTGCCTTTGGCATTGTAATTTCAGCTCTTTGACGACTAGCCAACATTAGTTATTCGCACTGAACACACTGCAAAAAAAAAACCCTTAACGATGCCATACTTGGTTGACATTGCAGTCGCTGATGGATTCTCTCCTGCTTATTTTTTGCCCATTTTATTTGTATTCATATGCCGGGTGTCAAACAAACGCGAATCGCGGAAATTGCTAGTTAAGTCAACAGACGTGCTCAGACAACATTTGCAACATTGCAAGCAAAATGTTCCAGATATTTGCTTTATAAATTTAATGTCAGTTTGATGTACATAATCAAAATTTGATTTAAATTCCATTGAAAAAAATTTGTTAGATTCCTACACGTCACTTTCTTTTTCGACAAAAAAATGTTTAAATAAAATTTCATTTGTTTAGCGGTTTTAAATTGAGTTATTTTATATTCTTGCTGCTATTAAAAATAACAAATAAATATTTAAACTGTGCAATTTGTTGATCAAATGGACTATTATAATATATATAAGCATAGTATAAAGTCAAAAATATTACTTTTAATTATTTAACTTAGTTTAACACAAGGATATTTCACATCCCAAATTAAATTTTTCTTGCTTTCAATATTTGGTTGTTCAGCTAATTGAATTGTATTTATATTCATTAAATACGACTTTTTGTTTTCAAATTAATTTAAGCTAATTGATAATTTGGTGTCTCATTGATATTCATATATATATTTTTTTTTAATTTGAACTCATTAAAGAAAACAGTAAACGCCAACTACTTAAGCAAGTTATAGAGTTTTATGGAATTATTATGCGATTTAAATAGCTGAATAAAACCTATTCAACTATTCAGCATTTTAATTAATTTTCTGTAAACGGCAAATGTCAAGGACCTTGTTCGAGCCTTATGTTTCGCACTCCTAACCCCCTTTTTATTGTAGTCTGCTGTTTTGCCTATTTTTTCTTCTGTTTTTGGCGCTGTTGTTGTTGGTGTTATTTGACTCCAAGAGTGCTTTGAATAAGATTAGAATTGAACGCAGTTGGGGCTTTTAACTAATGATGTGTCACTGACAGAAACACTCATCACAAATCATACAATGAGTTTCTCTCTCTCCTGAAGGTATGCAACAATCTCAACGCCTCTGTTTTTCAACGATGAGAAATGCTCTTAAATTTCTATATATATTTATCAAACATTTTACAACGACTATTTATTTTCGTTGTTGGTTTCATATGCTGCCAGCCAAAAAATTTAAAAAATTACAAAACGCAACTTTAAAGTCGACTGCGAACTACTTTGATGAAATAAGTTAAGCCTGTATTAACAGTTGGCAAATCTGTAGGTTTTGCCAGGAAATATTTTGCTTGCCTTACAAAATTTATATAAGCTTTTATGAATTCTGGCATAAGCCGATCTGTGAAGGACATCGCCAATAATCTAAGACTCCTTCAATGTCAAAGTGTGTATATAAAGGCAAGTTAAAGTTGCCCCTTGCTGAAAATTTCAATCAATTATGAATGAAATACTTCAAGTTCATTAAAAGAGTTAATCTCGGCAAATTTGGCCAAGCAAAGAAGTTGTTACGGTTTGTCTTAGATTGTTATTTGTATATACAAAGCATAAGTATGAATGCACAAATCGACAAAGAGATACCCTGCACAAATTTTAAGTTGAAACAAATAAAATAAATCAATTCTTAAAAGTTTCATCAAGGGACACTTTGCAAATTTTATGCCATTTTTTTTTTGTCACATACGCACTTACAACATTAATATACCTATTTTGTGTGACATGACAATTAGAGGGTATACAAAATGTTGAGCTATCTGAGCTATATCACGCCTGAGTGCTCTGCAGTTGACAGTTGTCAGTTTCCAGTTGACCGTCGGCAAGCGTTAGTCAATTATGAAAATATATACTGTGGGGGTGCGGACCAAGTTGACGCGCTTTTTGACGCCAACAATAATTTTTTTTTTTTTTTTTTTTTTTTAGATTTCCACTTGGCTGCTCATGTGCAGTGCGTGCAACATGCGGCACATGTGGAGGACAGCGACAGGCGAGCGCTGTGACAACAATTGTTGCACATGCGTCTTTGTGCTGAGCACTTTCTTTATTCAGGCTGTGGGCCATTGATTGAATAGTTTTTTCAGCCGCTTTGGTTCATTATGTGAAGAGTTTTCACCTGGTCGACAAATTCAAGAAAGTGACATTTCTGACTAGCTGACACAACAATTTGCAACAATTTGTAATGCAGCTATTAGAGCACAAAACTGGCAAAAGTCAAATGCATTTATAACATTTAACGCATTAATGAAGCTGACAGCTTTGAGCAACTAAGCCAAGTTGAAGTTGGCCACACAGTTTGCCCTAATTGAACGGAATACATACCGACTCAGCTCAGCAGATATGAAATTGCTATGTGGACTATATGTGGATGGATCCTTGTACATGCTGCACACGATGCGCTCCTTGCATAATTCATTTTTAACGCCCAGCTGCTCAATGATTTTATCGATTTTCAGCAATATCGGACTGTAGAATGGATCGTAATTAAGTGGATATAATGGCTAAATAAATGAAAAAATATAAAGTAATTATAATCGAGAGTTGTTTTTATTGGTTGCACTTTCAAACCTGTCCATCCTGCACAAACGGCTGGTGTTCCAGTATTTGTTGCTGCTGTTGGATCAAACGCTGCTCAGCCTGTATTCGGATGGCCTCCTTCAGCTGTGCCGCCAGTTCGGGCTATGATTGAGAACAGGATAAGTTGGGAAATGTTAAATAATGACATTTATTGCTATTTATATTAAGACTTAAGTAAACTTAAGTGTTTATGGTATTATTGTTTTTTGCTTTATCGATTTATTGTTAATATAAAAAAAACACTTTGTACGCGAAAACAAAAAGCCTATTTGAATAAAACATTATACAAGTGATTGATTGATTGACATTCAAAGTGTTCATCCTATATAATCTCTTTTAAAAATTTATTTTTATGCTATTAAACCTGCGCCCATTTTTTTTTTACTTGATAGACGTGAAAGTTTAGTGATCAAAAACATTCTTCACCTTGAAAAATAAATATTTCCAGCTGGTTTGCTGACTGATGCCATCCATGAACACAAATGCTACTTATATTTGAATATATAAATATAATATAAACCAAAAAAAAAAAGAAAATCTCAATTTTAAGTGAAGTAAGTAAAGTATGCAATTTAACTATTAATTGTTATTAAATTTCTTTATTAATTAATATTAAATTCCGAATAAAATTAAATGTTCAATTACAGCAAATAGTTAAATCTACAACTAAACATATTTAAGTATAATATACAACTTTTGCCTGCATCAAGTACCTTTAATATCTTCTAAAAACATTCCTTAATTGTCGGTTATGATGACAAAATGCTGTTGGCATACTTTCACAAGGCACTGTCGCCGACATTAACAAGTAGTAAACATTGTTTGCTGCACTTGTTTAATAAAGGCCCAAACTTCAGTTGATTTTGCAATTTGGCTGCCGTGCCAAAGTGCATTTTAATTATGGTTTAGTTAACACGACCCACATGGCTTGTCAAGAGACTTGAGGCACTCTTGAAAGTGAAAACCGCCAAGCTGACCCATTGCAGTTGGGAAAATAAATACTATGTGCACAGCACTTTACGGAGACCCATGACAATGCAATTTGCACGGAGACACTAATCAGACAAATGGAGAGATGGGCGGACAACCAGACAGACATTAAGCCAAAGAATTGTGTGTTGAGGAGGAAAAGCTGTTTGCACTCTTAGAAAAAGTGTCAATAAAAAGTTGAAGACCTCTTCAAAAATTGTTGTACTTGACTGTAAGTGAAATTGATGCTTGATTGATTATTATTTTCCAACAACATACCACAATTTGTTGCCACACTGTCTGATTATCCAACATAATATTGATGATTTTCCCAGATTATAAATGTATAAACAACCAATTGTGCAAATACAATTTTATAGTTAAGAAAATTAAATTTTTCATAGTAAAATATTAATTATTTCTTTCTGTTCAATTTTGCAAGGCACTAAATTCATATAAATTTGTGCAGCTATATTTGGAAAGCTGTGTATAATAAAACTCGCTTGCAGTCAAAATTAGTTATAGTTTTTTTTTAAATTTTTTTCAGAATGAGATAGATAAAAAATGCAATATCTATTCAAATTTCAAGCATCTCAAAATTTGATTACTCTTATAATAAAACTCGCTTGCAGTCAAAATTTGTTATAGTTTTTTTTAACATTTTTTTTTTTTTCAGAATGAGATGGATAAAAAATTCAAAATCTATTCAAATTTCAAGCATCTCAAAATTTGATTACTTTTATAATCAGACCAGTGCGAAGATTTTTTTTTAATTAAAAATTACTTGTGAATGATGTTAGCAAATAATAGTTCAATTTTGTGTATAATTAATTGAACTTGCCACATGTGGTTTTTGGATACGCACCGAAAGTTGTTGCTCCAATTGTTGTAGTTGTTGTTGCTGTTGTTGCTGCTGATTGTTGCGTGCTGGTTCGTATTGTGCGGCAATCTGAGCTGCGGCTGTCAGGCCTGGTCCTGGCCCAGGCCCAGGCCCTTGCCCTTGTCCCTGCGCATAACCCGGTGCTGCCACATAGACAGGACTGTGTTGCGCAAATGCTGGCCTTGAGCTGCAATAATATTATTCAATTCAGAAAAACGCATTAAAATTCGTGTTGTGTTTGACAGCCACGCAAATCTCTTAAATTGTTTAATCTTTATTTGTTAGTTTGTCTGTGCACTCAGAGAAAAAAAATCAGTTCTCAATGCAAGCAGAATTTGTAAGGAATTGAAAATGAAAATGAGAAATTGAGAATCGTTGAAGAAATATAAATAAGAATAAATATTGTTAAATCAGAGAGCAAGTAAGACATACTTTTTGTGAGCAAACTCATTCAGCTATTTTAGATCTAATCTCAATAAAATAAGAATCATATGTCAATAAAATCCAGTTACTGACTTTAAAAATATGTGGATAAGTTTTGAGAAGACAATTGTCTTAAAAGTACAGTCACTATAAACTGATCCCAAAACATATTTCTGTAAATGTGGATGGTTAGAAAGAAAATTTTGAAATGATAATTTATGATATATACATATTTCTGAAAATGTGGGTGGTGAGAAAAAAAATTTTCAAATGTTGATTTATGATTTTTTTTTTGTTTAAAACTTTCCATATTTTCTCTGAGCGTAAGCTTTCGATTTTAAGCGAACTGAAACGATTTGGAATTTGCACTTAGGATAGTGTTGGTTAGTACATAAAGGCAATTACGGTGTTTAGTCAGTTTAGTGTTGACATTACATTTGTGTGTGTATGGGTGTGAGTATGTGTGTGTTTGTGTGTGTGCGTGTGTGTGCGTAGCTTAGGCAGTTTGTACCTTTGTTTGTTTAAACTGTGACTAGAGGCATGTGCTTTTTGAAAACCAATTTGTTGTGTGGGCGGCCTTTGTTGCTGGTTTTGTTGCCAACGTTGTTGTTGTTGCTGTTGTTGTTGTTGTTGCTGTTGCTGTTGTTGCTGCTGTTGATTTAGCTTTTGCTGGTGAGCAGATGACTGATGCTGTTTGCTGTGCGATTGTGTTGTACCCAAGCCCCAAGCTTGCAGCTCATTTACATCGTTTGCTGGGTGCGGCTTAAAGTAATTCGCATTATCCCCAATTTGTGCAGCGCGATTTATATCGCCTATATATCTAAATGTGATGAAGATGACATTTAAATGTGTGGCAATGTGATGTGTTTTTTTGATGTGTGTGTTGTGTGTTTATTTAGAGACAAACATTGCGAGAGTTATGCACAAAAAGCACAATTTAAATGATGTACACATAGAAAAATAAGTTGAATACTTTAATTACTATAAGAAATAGTTTTTTATTTGCTCTATAATAACAGTTGCTGCCAAAGGGTAAAAAATGCATGAATATGTAAAAAATATTTGTACAAAAATTGAATGGATAAAATGAAGCGGAAAAAAATAGTTCAACGAGAGAAAAATTGAGCATTTGGACAGGAAAAATTTAAGTTTAGAAAAGTAAGCGCAAAGTCATTGCTCAAAATTTGAGTGCCATCTGATTGGCTCAAATGACTCAGCTGACTAAAAGAGTGATAATTTTACTAACTCATAAGATCAAGTAAAAGTTGCTGATAACAAAATTTGTACACATTTTTGGCAGCTTTTTTTCTATTGGAAGTTCAAAGTTTTTTCTTAGTTTATAGTTGTAGCTTACTCAGAGCCCAGACCGGGACCGCTGTTCTCCCAGGCGCCCTCAAAGTGCTCGTGTCCTGGCCTGGGACCATAGCTTTCGTGCACAGGTGCGCCATGCAGAAAGGCTGACGGATGCCCCTTGGGTGGATGTGTGTAGATGAGTTCTGGACCCGACTGATGATGCTGCTCACCACTATGCCAAGGGGGAACAACCTAAAAAAAAACGAGAGAGACAGAACAGGGATTGAATATTAAAGTTAATTCCCACGTAATACACAAGCGACATGCTTGAGTAACAGTAACAGTAACTTGCAACATTTTGTTACTCAACTTTTTTTTTTTATATGTGGCAACCATTGGGTTGCTTTTTGTGCGTTTATTGCTATTTATAGACCGCAATTGATGAGCATTACTCTGGTTCGAAGAGTGCTTGCGAATGATTTAGTTCAGTTCAGTTCAATGACTTTCCAATTGACGTAAAAAATAAATATGTGCTCGGCTGCTGAGCTATGTAACGTGGCTAAAACAGCAGTCACTGCCAGATAGCACAGTACAGTTTGAGATATAAATATATATATATATATATAAATATTTGTTATTCAAAATCGGATCAACGCTTTAATCTGCTGACGGAGTGTATGATGGACAAGAAATTATATATATAACTTTATATAAAGTTAAATTCTATATAAATATTTTTTTTAGTTGGAATATATACATATAAAATAATTATTTTTATTATTATTATGCATTATGCATTATCCTTCACTTGAATACAGGATATAAGTTAGTCAAGCATTTAATTTATTTGAGTTTTGTTAACTTTTGCTTTCCATTTTTTCCGCTCGTTTTTATCTGAATTTGTCACATACATTTGGAGCTTTTAGTTGCTGTCCACGTGAATTTCTTACTGTCAGCTAAAGAACACAACTTTCAGCTTTCAGCTCTAGGCAGAAAAGAGGATAAAAATTGTGATATTTTTGCCACATCACGAACAGATGACATCCATTTCAGATTTTGCCCGGAAAACTTTTCAGACAAATTTTATATGTGAGAAAAATGAGTGAAAGATAAATAATTTAATTTACGATTGCTCCAAAAATGCCTGTTTATAAAGGTAAAATTATGTGCGGATGAGCCTAAGGCAAATTTTGTGTACATTAAAGCTGAGAAATCGAAATTTCTGTGTCAGCAGTTTAATGGGCAACAATTTATTCTGACTTGGCAATAATCACTGAACATTAACGAGTACTAATTTGGGCCTTCGACTCGAAACGATTAAATTATTAGCTTTTCAAATTAAAATATATGATGAGCATTAATTTTCTACTAGCAATTCATTAGATTCAATAGAAAGTTTTCGTATAATTTAAATATGTTGCCATTTGTTTCATATCTTATAGCAGTTTGGGCCTACTTAGAATCATGTCCTTCTGACAATCTTGGCTAATAAATATTTAAATTCACATTTCTTAAGCTTACGTTTGCAATTTGCGTATTCTAAATCCATTTGCTATCTTATGAAATCCTGACAAGAAAACGAAAAAAAATAATATCTCATTCATTAAATTTGCGTCTGCAGCTCAAGGGAAGATCTTCAATTATCTAGGCCAATTGTCATTGTCAGCATTCATATGATATATATATCTCATAAGTATAAATGAGATTTTGTGGGTAAATGTTCGAAGTGTCTGTTTGTGAGTGGGACACTCCTAAGCCATGTTAGCAACAGACAACATTGAATTCTAGGAACAGGATTTTATTTTCATTTGATAAAATGTTCGGCATTTTTTGAGCCGCATTTGTTTGTTTGCACGTATGTGTGTGTATGTGTGTGTGTGTGTGGGTGTGTGTTGAGATTGTCATCTATATGTTGGCAATGAAGCACGTGCTTAAAATTTGTGGCTCATAATACAATTAACTGACATGCCGCTTCCACATATGTTTTCAAGTTTTTTAATTACCCTTTGAAGAAATGGGTGGATGGAATATATACTCTAAGAAAAGGCGGGTCTGGCATAAATAATAAAAATGAAAGAGCAAAACAATTTGAATATTTTTGTATCTTTCTTTTTTTTTGGATTGTAATCAAATTCAGCTCGCTGACAACAGAAACGGAAACAAAAGATTAAAACGAGAGCGGCAAGATGAATGCAAATCAAAAATGATTTTAGAGAAGGGATAAAAGCCGAATATGAATTATAATTTTTGTGGTTTTTTTTTTTTTTTTTTGAGTACATACCGTATGATGATGATTGATCTGATGGTGATGATGATGATATTTGGTGCCATGATACGAATGCTGATAATACGAGCATAGCTTGAACAAATGCGACAGGGCTGGGAACAGGAAGAGGAGGAATTTCAACAGCAACTTTTTGGCCGCCCCAACGCCAATCACAATGGGTAACAACCAGAATAACTTGATTTTGATGATCTTAATAATGAGCACCAGTGCAATGAATGACAGCAGTAATTTGTTACGCAGAAATTTGTCTGTGGAAACGAAAGTTGCATATTGATTATTTGGAATGTAGTTGATCAGAAACTGAAAGCGCACTTTCTGCAAATGTTTTCCTTTTTTACTTACGAATCTTCTTTTTGATCATGGCACCGGCCAGTCGAGCCTCGACCAGCTGCTTGGGTATTAGCTCCAGTTTGGCAATGACCCCATTGCCTTCGATGGACCGGGGCGAGATCCGAAATGTGGCACCGTTGAAAACGATCTCGGGCAAATCCAGTTCCACATCGTGTGTCATTGCAAATTTAATCGTTTTGCCATACAGCGCATTTGACACTTCCTCAATGGGGCTTTCCGGACTGGCTGCGTGTGAGACAAGAAAATCAGCATAGCGAAAAATCTTAGTTGATGTGTGAAATATGATGTGGAAAACTTGACAGTTATTTGCTATGAAAGTTGTTCAAACATTTATCTGCTACGTAAAGGAAAAGCAATTAAAATGAAATCCAACATTTTCCAATTTAATAATTATTTTTGCACAAAATTTAATTTAATTTATGTCTAATGTGAAATATTAATTAAGCAAATATTTTTAATATTTATTGCGGTTTTGGTAATTTCACAAATATTTTTAATTTTAATTTCGGATAGTTATATTTCGATTAAGCTTTATAGTGCAGAATTGCAATTAAAAGCTTTGTTAAATAAAACAGTTGTTTTTCGGAAATCTTTTCTACGTTGATGTATTTTAAGATATTTAAAACTGTTTTTTTTTTAATTTGGGGCTTGTAATATTTTAAACTTGAGTAATATTAAATTTTTCGACATTTTGTATGAAATTAAAGAACTTTACCTTAATCAAATAGTTATATGCAATAATTATTGCTATAAAAATTTAGTTGTTGCAATAATTCTTGGATATTTAATTTAGAAATGGCTAATAAACAATTATTATAAAAAATCAAGTCTGTTGTATATAAGGCATATGAATGATATTATTTAATATTATTAACATGAAAATAATAATATTTAATTGATGATTATTTAATTGTGCGTATAAGTCTAGTATTTCCATTTGCCATTCTATGGTAACAAAAGTGGTCTGATGCGAATACTTGCATAACTTTTGGCTCAAAGAAGTTCAATAGTTTTTGTTGATATTGCATTAGTGAAAGAAATCAGCTGCTCAGTGATGTGACTCACAATGAATGCATGCGTTTTATTTGTATTTTTATTTTTATGTCTTATTTTCTTTTTCAGCAAAAAAAAACAAGTAAAATCAAATCAAAGAGAGGCGGCAAGTGAAAGTTGCGAAGAGTGTGAACGTGCCAAGCAAAATGGTAAACAAAACGAATGCAAAGAATCGAACGGCGAACGAGATGTGAAAACGGCTAACAAAAAAAAAAAAAAAGATCCACCAATAGAGCCCAAACTCGAAACTCGAAAACCAACGAAACGAAAGCGAAATTAACCAAGGGCTGCTTACGTAAGAGCTAAAAATCCGTTTGATTTAATAGATCATTTGGGTAAATTAAGAATTAAGGTTAAAGTTTTTTTTTTTTAACTTAAACCTTCAGAAAAGAAGTCTAAAGAAAAGATACTTATACAGACGATAAGTTGGAAATAATTGATCAAAAATTACTTTTTAATATGCAACAATTTTTTCTTTATCAAAATGGTATTTTTAAAAATGAAAGATTTTTAAGCCGGCTAAAAAATCTAATTAGAATATGATTATCAAATTAAGGCTTTAAAACTTTTTAATAGGTTGAATAATGCATAAAATATAAATGATATATAAAAAAAAATATATATATATAATTCCTATTTTTTAGTGTAAACAGTTTGTTGACAGACTTACCGGAACGTGCCTCATTTGGTGTTTCCTGTTGCTGTTGCTCCGGCTCATATTCCACCTGATTTTTGTAGAATTTCAAACGCTGCGTAATATTTACATCCTGTCTACTCAGAGCTGTATCCAAATAGCTGTAGACATTTTTTTGAAAGCAGGACATGTCTGGCCTCTTGTAGCAGTCGCGTATGATGCCATCCCAGAGCTCATTGCCGCTGGAGAAGCTGCGTGCCAAACGCATAATAATCGAGTCGCTGCCGCTCATCTTGGCCCGGACGGGCGTAGGTGTTGGACGGGTGGACAGTGTCGGAAGCGGAGGTGGCGCCCCTGTAGCATTAAAAAGTGGCTGCCAATCCTCCTGCGTTTCCTCCCCATCGGGTGTATTTGTTGTGGTTGTTATCTCTGCAATTTGCGTACTAATATCAGGTGTTAAAGGTGTTGTGCTCGCGGCGCCATCATTCGCATTGACCACGTTGATGAACTGGGTTGGACAGAGGAGCATGGCGAGCAGTAGCAGCAGCCAGTTGGTCGACTTATTTGCCATGTTCAGTTGACAGCGATTTCTAATTCGACTTGTTGAGGATGTGCGGTGTTGGCTCTCACTTGTTGGCCAATTACGGCAACGCGGCGTCCAGTTTCTGCAACTGCCAACTGTCAATTTTTTCATTCTCCACAATTTATACCTTAAGGGTAATTTCACTGTTTTTAACTATTTATATTATTTGGTTACGCTTCACTGGCTGCCAAATTAAACTGGGCTAATAGCGTGGAAAGGGATTGTTGGCCAACAACCACAAATAAACAAACAGTTGTCGCTTTTGTGGGCGAAATCAGTTCGACGCACAAAAACCGATTAACACGCAAACACAATTTCAGCTCTTTATTGTTACTTTTCTTTTTTAATACGTTTTTTTTTTTTTGAAGTATTTTTTTGTAATATTGATTTTTACAAATTCTTTTGGCCAATGTGTGCTTTGCTTTCAATTTTATTTGGCCTGTGGCTGTGTATTTTTGCCAATTTCGCTGCTGCTGCCGCTGTGCTGCATTTAGCACATTTTCTATTTGCGTTAGCCAAGCCAAACAAAACTGAACTAAATGAAATCCATACAAGGCGTTCTTCAGTTGCAATTACTTCATTTGTACACGCGCGACAAACACGCCTACGGTTTTAACGGTTAAAAATCGTTTGCTCAAAAGACGCTCAAATATTTTGGTGACGTGCGCATGCGTGCGCGTCTGACCGACAACTGACTGAGACGCTCACAGTGCCAGTTAGTCAAGTTCATGGCGAGGCGAATGCTGTCGATGTTCGTTCAGTTGCTGGCTTCGTTAAGTTTTTTTTTTCATGCATTGCATTCACCACGTCTGCCGCTGTTGTTGCTGCTTCTTCTTTGGGCACGCGGAATTACTCTGTTGGTATTCTTCCGCCGCGTTAACTGTTGTCGTTGTTATTGTTGTTGTTGTTGTTGCCGTTGCTGTCTGAAAATTGTTTCAGCTTTGTTTACGTTTTCCAGTTTGCCGTCATTGCTGCAAGTGCAGCATTACCGCTAAATTCAGCGCACAAATCGCGCTCAGCGCTTTTTTCACGGCCTTTTAAACGAGTGTCTCTCAAACAAGTTTTTACCTGCAAAGCCAAAAAAATTCGAAAGATTATTTTACATCCTATGCAACAATATATACAATAGGCCACTGGGCCACAGTTGTTTTGATGTGATCAATAGCTGCCTGAAGCGGGCGCAACAGTTGCAAACCTGCGTGGAGTATTTTAAAACTATCAGACCTGTCATCCTTCATGTTAGCTACTCATAAGTCTTTCCCTTACTAGTTCTATATATTCAAATCTCCAGTTCTCTTTTCAGTGAAGTATAAAGTTCCCATTTTAGTCCCTTCCAGACTAAATAACACCAACCTTTCCTGCAGTAACAGTGACAACTTCTGGGGGCTGATACAGGATTGAAAATATGACTGCAATCTGAATAACCAGATACGGGTTAGAAAAGCAATAGTCTATTTATATATTTGTTGGAAACTTTTGGACTTAAGTGGAGCATGCTCCTAGTATCGTTCAATGCATATATTAAATGGCTAAAAGTTCGAAAATCGGGTGGGCGGAAACCCGTTAAACCTAACCCACCGAATATATGAAATTGTTATAGATGATAATATAAAATGCAAATGTGTTGCACCTTTTGTTAGTAAAAAAGTTAATATTAATTTTATGGTAGCAATAAATATATTAATTTAATTATTTTTTTTTTTTTCATTTTTAAATAACTAAAGAATATCTAAATATTTTATTGAAGCTGCAATTTTATTAAATTTCATGTGCACACTGAATAAAATATTGAATGTGTATTTTTTAAATCAATTTTTCTGAATTAAGAATTTATGAATGAACATGGCCAAATTTCACAATGTAAAACTTTTATTTATGTATGAATATTTACAAAATGTTGTTCTGCATAATTTTCTATTAAGCCAATTTGGCGTAATATCGAGTCACTTAAATTCCATTTGCATATTTAACGCGTCGCTGACCAATCAAAAAATGCTTGTTAGTGGCTTAAACGGCTTGATGTAATCACAATTGAGATTTATAAGCTTGGATATGGGAAAAAATCAATTGCATTAAATTACGCAAACACAGCTGGTGACAACGTTATTTAATAATTTTAATGGGCTCGCTGTTTGTTGGATGGTGACAACGGGGCGAATGGGGAACGTTATTAATGACAACATGTGTTTCCAGTGTTGCAGCTGACATTGCGCTTATGTCTTTTCATATTAAAAGCACACATTCTTGTTAAACAACCACACGCAACGGTCATAAAGCATTTCAACAAAATGTCATCAAAGTAATGGGCCAACTGAACAAGTTTTGGGCTAACACAGAACACTTAACAACAACTTTGTATTAGTTACTTGTTTATTTTGCTGTCATTTTATACCCTTGTAGAGGGTCTACCAATGTTGTCACAGAGCACTTAAGAAGATAACTTCCACGAGTGTAAATATTCCTAGTTTATTGGTAATCTGCCCAATATTAAACCAAAATGTATAACATTTCTAATATAAGCGACTTCTTTTAGCAGACAGAAGTTTTGGAGAAGTTTTTTGGAATTGAGTTGAATAAAATAAAAAAAAGGTTTGTTTACCAAAAATTAATATATTTTTAAGATTATATTTCTATGCCTAATAGAACCCAGAGAAATATGCATATGGATAGTAGGGAAATTTGTGGAGGAGTCTATTCAAGAAACTATTCTATTATAGATAGCTGAAATCTGTTAGGACGTGAGTTTTGGTATATACAAATTTAGCATTTTCTAATATATAAAAAACATCAATTTATATAAACAAACCCTAACTAAACCAGTCGAATTTAAAGTATCATATTAATTTTTTATTTATTGAGAAGGGTATCTAAACTTCAGCTGAAATAAAATCCATACTTCTAGTTGGTTATGTTTGGGTTCAAACAAAGTTTTGTACTTATCTAACGGTTGCTGACCCAGCAGAGTGGTCAGGGTTTAACGTACGAGATGAGAAAAAAGTAAATTACAAAATAAAAACTAGAACATTGTGCGATTTTTTCGCTAGGCTTATGTAAGATGTTGTATGTTGCAACATGACTGTGCCTTATTTTATTTGGCTTTCACTTGACAAACAGATTGCGCTGGCATAATGATCTAATGAAATATTTTCGTAATGGCACTTGGCTGAAAAATTGTTCAAATGCTGACAGATTTATTTGGTAACAAGCTTTCGCTGTTTTTTTTTTTGTTTTTTTTTTTTGCTGCCAGACAGCCAGAGATTTTTATTGCATTTTTATGTGACAATTACAGCACTAATAAAAATATAAGGCAAGTGCTGCAGAATCCAACTGTCTAATTTAATTTAATTTAACTTTGTATTACGTAAAAATATCTCGAAATATTTTAAATGCAATAAAATCTGTTAATCAATTGTATCAAGTGTGTGGAATAAGGCATATTTAAACACTCGTCATACTTTCAGTTTTAACTGATATCTGTGCAATAAAAAGATATAATTTCACTTTATGCGTATGCGTGTGTATCTCGTAGTACGTGTATCTTTTAGTTCGTATTTCTGTCTGGCTGTGCGGTCAATTTGTAAGCCGATCGCACGACTAGCGTGCAAATATTTGTATAAACTGTATTTAATTTTTTTTGTTTTTTTTTTGCTACTGTTTGTTATTTTAAGAGAAATCTAGCTGTAAGCAAAAAGCAAATTCACTTTCGTTGCGGTTAACCAACCCGGCTTACTAATGGCTTATTAAGCCACAAATAGATTGACTTAATTTTTTTACCAAGCACATTTGATGTGCAGACGAGTGCAACGCATTTAATGTTTGTTTTTTTGCTGTTTGGTTTTTGCCTGGTTTACCCTGATGAGTATTTTCAATCTATTTTGGTTTTGGATAAGTGAATCCAAACGGCAAAAACGTGTTAATAAACCGACCATAAAAACCTAAAAGCGACACAATTCGCACATTCCTCATGCCTAATCGACTATTTTTTTATTGTTGTTGTTATTGTTGTTGTTGTTGTTTTTGTTGTTGTTGTGATACCATTGCGTGAGGTTATTAAAATCTATAAAGAGTCATTTAACAGCGCATAAATTTTATACGTGTATCTATAAAATATTTTTGATTTTCATCTTGATTCTTAAAGTACAAAAAATAAACATTTTGTATCTCGTAAAGTTTTACGTTTAATGTGACTTTGGTTTATGTATTTAAAGTAATCTCTTAGATACCACAACTCCTAAATGAATATGTTTAATGTTAATGTAATAAGTCATTTTAAGCTATAAAAAGTAATTACGAATTTATTTAAGAATTATTATCAGCGATTTAATCTTTAAGATGAATTGAAGATCTCATTTAATATATCACTTTACTTTGTCATATATAGTTGTTAATCAAAAGACAGTAACATTGAAAAACTAGATTTAGTTTTAATATTATTATAATTTATTTTATATATATATTTTATATTATTTTGAAAATTTAAATGTAAAATGTATTCAATGTTTTTTTTGCATATATTGGGAAGAACAACATAAACATAAATAAATGGTTATACAAATTTTTAACTAATAACTGTTTTATTATAGATATCAATTTTTATCATAAACCTATAGTAAATTGCTGACATACATTCAAAATTTGTGTGTTGCATCTTCTAAACTCAAAATTTCATATTTAAAGCAGAACCTTTTTCGTGCCAAACTGATTGTGATAAAAGTTTGGCTATTTTAACCATCTACTAGAAATTTAAATCCAAGCAACGCACATATAAAAATCTAGTTTTAATAAAAAATATAAAATAAATTATAAAAATTTGGTCAAACATCTATAAAAACATAGCTATTTGCATAGCTTAAAATTGAACATTTTAATTTGTAATTCTGCTGATTTGCTTGTACAAATAACAGTTTGAATTTTTTTGTGTACATTTTAATATATAATATTTCAAATAACAAGCGCCAAATCTACATTTTATATTTATTTATTTTTAAATGCATATTTATATATAAATAAAATAAATCTGCTGCTAACAACAAACTCAGTTTAGGCCGTTGTTCATGTTATGCAAATTAATTTAACGCCAACTTGTAAAATATGTTAAATTGTGGCTTCGTTGTAATACAAAAAAATAAGCATATGTCGCTGCTGGAAGAAACAAGCAATGTATGTAAATAACTATTAGTGTTTAATAACAAAACACAGAATGGCACGCCAGCAGCTTTAGGCCTGGCTAATTACACCTCGAAATTATGTGGTTTTCATTATTTGTGGGGGGATTTTCTGTTGTTGCCCTTGGTTATTGGAGCATATTGTGATGCTCATCTGGCATGCGCTAATAACTCAGACATTAACTAAAATTCTTACAGCCAGAACTCTTATTCAGTGCCTAACCACTGCATCTTCCCACATGCCACATGCCACAACAAAAATTTCACTTTTTTATGCCCACAAACCATCATCAATTTGTGCAGGAGAAATGCAACGACAAACAAAAAAAAAACCAAAAGCCGGAAAACAGGTTTTGTTTTGTGTGTTGTGCCGCAAGATCTGAGCCAGTTTTGGCTGCCTGGTCTTTTAGCCTTGTCAGCAGCTGGTTACCAGCTGTTTCCTTTTTCCTTTTTTATTTTTTATTTTTATTTTGCCAGTCATGCAGATTGCAGTCGAAATTGGGTCATTAACTTTGCATCAAAAGTGGATTATTGCAGCCTGACTTTTACTCAGAGGTATTAATGAATTTTGATAAATACACACAATTAAACACACGCAAACACACACACACACACACACACAAACACACACACACTTACTCACTCTTATCAATTAACGCATTTTTTGCGGCCCGCACTTTTTGTTGTTTGTTGCGTGTCGTCTAATTAGCAGCTGCTGTTGTTGTTGTTGTTTTTGTTATTGTTATTTGCAGTTGTTGTCTTAATAGTTACTTTCGCTTGTGTTTGCCCATCACAGAGCAATATACAAAATTTCACGAAACTCAGATTAAGAATAAATCTTGTCAAATTACAGTTGTCTTTCACTTTTACAGTTTTCTTTGGCGTGGGCTTTTCTGTGTGTGATTTCACACTTTTGTGTGTTTATAAATATTTGTTATTTGGTTTTGTTGTTGTTTTGTTATTGTTTCACACGCACAACGCGACAGTTGTCGGCAACTGTTGGGTTACAACTGAAATGAAGCGGGGCGCTAACCGTTGAAAATAAGCTTCCAAGCTCAAAGATGTGCCCAACAACTGGGTGCGGGAGATTTGAGTTATGGGAAATGTTTTACAGAGATTGAAAGAGCGCATTATTTAAATGCCTGAAAGTATGCTACACATTTGCTGATTACATTTATTTTTTATCACTTGTTGGAAATTTTTATATTTAAGCTAATAATTTGCCTCACGAAGATAGAGATGTTTAGAAAAGATAGTATTATCTGCATATATATCTTCTAAATATGTAGCTCTGCAAGATCTGGAAATCCTGCAAAGCTTCATATAAGGAAAAGTGTCTTTGAAAGCCGGCTAAATTAAAGATTTAATTATTTACAAAAAAGTATATATATGCACAAGAGGATTAAGTTTCATGTCGCTGACTTAACCTATTAAATTATTGTTCTTTTTTGATAATTTGCTTAAATTTGAACTTTAAATTTTGGCTTACTTATATGCAACTACAACTCTGCGCCTCTAAAGTGCTGTTTATTTTGCAATTTGTGGTTCTGTAAGTACCCATTTTATTTATAAGATATGGTTACTCTAAACAGAATACCTCATTAAAATATAAACATTTTATAATATTCTTTTTTAACAGACAAAAAAAATATATACATAAAAAAAATTACAATTTTCATAATATCTTAATTAATGTTATATCTAGAACAAAATTTTGTTCTGAAAATAATTTTAAATCTTAGTGAAAGTTCTTTGCTTTTAAGTACTTTTATATTGAATAAAATAATAATTTTTAAGTTCAAATAAAACCTATAAAATAAAATATGCTACCTTTAAGGGTAATGATTGATACTGATGCTGATCATCTCATGAGGTATATACTTTCTTGATCAGCATCAGGAGCCAAGTTGATTTAGCTCTTTCCATCTAATTGCTCTTATATAAATTTAAAAAAAATAAATTAATTTGTCAGAATAAAGAATAAAACTTGTTAACTTGTATTTGTATTTGTTTCACTTTATTTTTGTTGTTTTACACGAAAATAAATAAATAAATTAATAAATATTCAAGAAATGCTTCTATTGCAATTTCTAATTATATATTGCAGAATCACTTAGGCATTCATGCATCTGATTTAGGCTTGGGGGCAGGGGTGGTAGTGGTGGTGGTTGTGGTGGTGGTGGTGGTTGTGGTCTTTTTTCCTTTCAACTTGTTTTTTATCCAATGCTTAAGTAAGAATTCCTTTGGTGGCTCTGCGGTGGTGCTTGTGTTTGTCGGCTGATTGTCCCAGACTTTGGCAAATTTCAACAATTCCTGGACACTAACCACTTCAGTAGAGTCATCCGAATTAGCGTCCTTTAAGACGGTGGGTGAAGTTTTGTCATCGCTAAACGAATTTGGATTGTAGCCGGGGAAGGGTGAATAGGGTGAATAAATAGGCATTGGATAGAACACGGGTTGTGGTTGTCCATATGGGCATGGAGAATATGGATTTTGACCATATGGATATGGTGCCGGATAATATGACGTGGGATCAGCCAGCATCTGTGGATGATGATGATGTGGTCCCTGATGTTTCTTTTTTGGTTTCACTGGTTCTAATGCACTTTCATCTTCCAGTGCTCTAAACAGCTCCACTTCCTCCTCCCCCGTAAATGGTGAGTCGTTCAACACTTGCTCCTCATCAATCGATGTGGCAGTTGTTGTTGGCTCGAATGGCGTTGGTAGCACAGCTGCTGCACAAGACCATGTTGAGTAGGCCAACACAAATATTACTGTAGATAAGGGAAAGATTAATAAATGAATCAAGATTTGAGATATTTTCTACTAACCACTAAATTGAGTCTTCATTGTACTTGGCTTTGAGACAACTGATTTTCTGTTCTAACTTTTTGGCCTTTTATTACAAAATTTTTCCCTTTGTTAAAATAGAGTGAAAAAGAAATTTTGATTTGCTAATTTATAGTTAAAAGGTGCAAATTTAATTTTATTGTAGTCTATTGACCGAGTTTTAGTTGCTAATTAAATATCTAAGAAATATTGTTCTAATTGACCTTTTCACACTAGATACAACAATTAATAAAATTATAGTTTTTTGATCTTTAGTAGATTTAAATTTAATGGCAAAACAATCCAAAGTTTTTTGATCTGCAATAGATTTAAATAATTATTTTTATTTTTTAGGCTAATCTCAACGATGTATATGGATTTTAATTTGATGTTTAAAGTAAGGAAATAATTACAATAAAATTTTAAAGCGATTTTTAAGCAAATGGCTAAATTTGTGGAAGCAGATGTGTAATTTCAATCTGAAAACATAACTCTTCCAAAATACCCAAATATGCAATTTGTGTGGCAAATAAATAATTTTAAATAAAAGTAAAATTTTTTGCATTATTACTTTTTATAATTGTTTAATACTGAATACAATTTAATAAATAAAATAAATTAATAATATAAATACAATTTATTACAACTGGTTGGACTGTGGCAAGTTGAGGGAACGTGCATAGCCGCCGTAACCGTAGCCGCTGCCACTTCCAGCAGCGCCGGCAGCTGCATAGTGTGGGCTGTGTCCATGTCCATCCTCGTGGCTAACCGAATGCGAGTGACTGGATGTGTAAACGGGTTTGGCGACAATCTCATAAGTCGTCGACTTGCCGCCGCCACTGGCCAAACTCTTTAGGCCAATCACACCGCTCAGAGTTAAGGCCATCAGCGCTGTCATTAGCGCCTTTCCGGCCATCAGAGCAATGGCACCCAAGCCCAGCGCCATCAGCAAACCCTTCATCATGACACCCACTGCAACGAGTGCCTCCAACCCACCCTTCTTGCCAAACTTGTGCTTACGTCCCTCTTCCAGGCTAGTCTCGTCCAGCAGTCGAAAGCGCAAAACGCGCGTCTTCAATATATTCTCCAGCTTGGCCAAAATATAACCGTTAAGACGCGTATTCGGATCGCTGGGATAACTGCGAGCAACCTCTATAAAAATTTGAAAATGTGTATTAATTGAAAAGTATTTTAAGTACTTTGCAATTTTTTAACTAATGGTTTAAAAATGAATTCCTTTAAAAATAAATATTCTAAAGAAACATTTTTGCCAAGATGCTCAGCTGTTGATATAATTGGAAAGTATTAAATTTAGCTACTTTAATGAAAAAAAAAAAAAAAACAGATTCCTTGTACATTAAATTTTTTAATTCAAAAACAGATACTTGCGAAATGGCACTTATGATGTTTTAATTGGAAAGTATTTAATTTAGCTAATTTTAATTAATTATTGTTTACTTTTTGCTAAACAGAAATTGTCAAGTTCGTTTTATAGAAAGGTTATTTAAGTTATTAATTATATTAAGAATTTAAACATAAATTGCTTTTCTGATTTCAAGTTAAAAACTTAAATATTGAATTATGAAAATGATGGATTGCAATTGGTTAACTAAACTTACCAGCCATTAAATCGGAAGTCTTCATTTCGGTTGCATTTTCATCCTTGACAACAGTTACACCTGGCAACACCTTCAACTCCTGCTGATCGGCCAAACGTTCGATTATCTTAACAAACTCAATCTTCAGGCACATCCAGCTGAACTTTGAACTTTCGCACTCATTCAAGGAGGCAGCTGGACTCTTTTGTGGTGACTCCGTTTGCATTGTAGTTGCTTCCGTCGGCTGTAAACTAGCTGCCTCAATATATTTGCAAAAGAAACCGATGCAGGCGAAATAAAACAGGTACTCCAAAGTTTTGGTTAACAACATGATGTGTTTTGTCTGGAAGTACGTCTAATGATTTGGTTAACTTGGGTGCTACTGCAGCAGCTCATTTTTATGGTTTTACCTTTTATACACATTTCCCTTTCACTACGCAATACAGAAAACTACACACAGAGGCAAAGTCATTGCCGCGTTTAGTTTTCGACCGTTGCTGTCTTGAACTTTTTCTAATTACCCCACGATTTGTGGTCGAAATTCTTCCCAGAGTCGTTCGACTGAGTCCAAAGCCAAAACCCCACTTGGCCACTTGGGCGGCACTTTCGCTTTCCTCTGCGGCTCCTCGCGGCGGCTCGGCGCTCAGCGTAGCGCAACGTGTGTCTAATTTTTGTCACCATTAGACCCCCCCCAACTCCCCTCCGACTTTATCCAAGTCAAAAAGAAAATTCACAAATACTTGCTTAATTATGGGGCAGATAAAAGTCGTGTGCCCCAACGGACATCAGTCAATTAATTCATAACTAGAAGCAGACGTTGACTTGTTAGACTCTAATTAGACCAACTAACTAACTGGGCTTACTGTTTATGCCGATGACTTGTTGAAGTGGTTGAGTCATTGTCATTTAACTGAAAGCAGTTAATAATATGTAATATCGATGAAAAGATATGAATGAATAAATTTACTGAAAGTAGCAGAATTATGAAATTTTGTTCGATTTTAGTAAATTTCTTTCTTGAAGAAAATTCACACTTTTATTAAATTATGAAATTTAGTTCGATTTTAGGCAATTTTTTTCTTAAAGAAAATACACAATTTAAATTTGCATTTCATGAATTATTTTTATTCAATTGCTATAAATTATTGAAATAAATACTTAGTAAGTAAAGTCATTTATCAGACATAAGTATTTCATTTACTAATTTTTTTTTTCGATTTTTGGAATTTCTTTCTTACAGAAAATACACATTTGTAATTTGCGTTTCATGAATTATTTTTATTTAATTGCCATTAATTATGGAAATAAATACTTAGTAAGTAAAGTCATTTATCAGACATAAGTATTTCATTTACTAATTTTTCGATTTTTGGAATTTCTTTCTTACAGAAAATACACATTTTTCATTTGCATTTCATGAATTATTTTTATTTAATTGCCATTAATTATGGAAATAAATACTTAGTAAGTAAAGTCATTTATCAGACATAAGTATTTCATTTACTAATTTTTTTTTTCGATTTTTGGAATTTCTTTCTTACAGAAAATACACATTTGTAATTTGCATTTCATGAATTATTTTTATTTAATTGCCATTAATTATGGAAATAAATACTTAGTAAGTAAAGTCATTTATCAGACATAAGTATTTCATTTACTAATTTTTCGATTTTTGGAATTTCTTTCTTACAGAAAATACACATTTTTCGTTTGCATTTCATGAATTATTTTTATTCAATTGCTATAAATTATTGAAATAAATACTTAGTAATAAAAGTCATTTAGCAGACATAAGTATTTCATTTACTAATTTTTCGATTTTTGGAATTTCTTTCTTACAGAAAATACACATTTGTAATTTGCATTTCATGAATTATTTTTATTCAATTGCTATAAATTATTGAAATAAATACTTAGTAAGTAAAGTCATTTAGTGGACATAAGTATTTCGTTTGCTTACAAATCGATTTCTTTTGTTTTGTTTTCTGCTTTTGCTTTTGTTTTGTTTTCTGCTTTTGCTTTTGTTTTTGCTTTTGTTTTAATGAACCTGAGTTGCCAGCTTGCTGGGCGAGCATGATTTTTGATTGTGCAATTAATATGGCGCAAGCATGTATTATTAATGTGTTCCTTGTGCATTGTCCTGGGCTGGCGAAGTCGTATTTGGTATTTATCGGTTGTCATCGTTATGTTTTTTTTTTATGTTTTTTTGGTTTTTGGTATGTCGCAGCTAACTAACTAAGTACAACTAAATAATTATTGACTACAACGCTACAACGAATTTAGCCATGGAAAGGGGTTAAGTCTCTTTTAGGGGGGGTGTGCAGGTGGTGAGAAGAGTGCGGAAAATATGAAGATAGAAAATATAGAATAGAATAGCATAGGATGAGGGCTGACTTGAGAGATAGCTAACTGTGTTTCCTGTTCTTAGCCAACTTAGTAGGGCTGAGCCAGACCATAATGATTATAGGCCAACTCAGCAGGGCTAGCCTGACCATTGCGATTCCAATCGGAGTGCACAATCTCAGCGTTCAATGGGCTGCCAGTGATGTAGGCAGTGGTGATGTGATCCTTCTTCTTGGCCAACAGATCCTTGAAGAAGGTGGCACCTAACAAACGAGAGTTGAAAATGTAACTCGTAATTCAAACCCTTTTTTCGGAAAAAATACACTTACCAGCCAGAATGAGGGCAAGGAAGGAGATGGCCAGCGCCTTCAGTGAGATGAACTTGATGATGGTGAACATGACCTTGACGACGATGGCCTTCTTCAGTTTCAAAAGCAACAGCAGTGGAACAAGCATTTTCCTCATGCGCTTGCTGCGCGATTCTGTGGAAAAATCAATGTGGAATTCAAGTAGGCGCAGCCAAAAAGTATGCAATGAAAAACAGTTGAAGTGACATTTTCACTCGTCGCCGCAAAGTATGCAACACGAGCGCAGCTAAAACCGAAGCGGACAACAATAACTCGCTGGGGGACTAGGCGTATGCGCAATATGAAGCCTTGACAGCCACGACACTCGACACATTTTTTAACACAATTTGTGCAACAAATCAACCTGTCAGTGTTGCACTCGAGTGAAAGCCAGCGCAAGGCATTGTTTTTTTATGATTGCTCACCTTCCATGGCACGTCCGCTGTAGATATTCTCGGCATTCTCAGACTCATCGCCAGAGAATGAGAGATTCAGCTCATGCGTTTCCAGATAACGTTCGGCACGATCCTCAAATGATTCCAGCGACTTGGCAGAGCCAAAGCTGCGTCCAGTTTCGGTGCGATCGATGCGTAGGCCGCCAAAAAGGTTAACAGAATCCTCGTTATCCAGTTGGTTGAGCATATTCACTAAATCCTTTTCGCTGTTATCCTGCGAGGGCAATGCCAAAGCGCCGCACACAAAGCTCGCCACGAGCACAACACAAACAAATTTCGCGCACATTTTTGAATATGGATGTGTAATTTTTATTTTTGGGGTGTGGGAATGTTTGAATTTTTGTTTAATGTTTAATCCTTTGTGGTATCCAAACCGTTCCAGCGCAAACACTGCTGTTGGTTTTGTGAGTGGAAATTGCTTTGTGATTAATTGTATGCAATGGCACGAAGTTTTATACCTTTTCGATTTTGTACGCGTCCAATTTGGATGGCTAGAAATCGCGGGCCAAAAAATTACAATAACCAAAACGCAGCACTGCACAGCAATAACAAAAACAACAATGAAAAATTTATGCAAATTTTATGCGTATGCTGCTCGTTGCTGACTTAACGGCCAATTGTCGATGGGCACCCAAAGACACAAAATTTCTTGACCATATTTTCACGTACATCCCACGTCCCAAACGAAAGGGAAGTCGCCGAACATTTTGAATATGATTTTTTGTTGTTTCTGGTTTTTTTTTATTTTATTTTCAATGAATATTTTATATAAGCAAATGCCCCAATTTCCTTTTGGCTGACAGTTGGTTTGGAAGTTGGTGGTAGCCAACGCCACCGTTAGCCGATCCTAATTGGCATGCAACAAAGTTGCCACGCCTTTTGGCCAGTCCAAAAGGGAACGTGACTCCATTTGCTTATGTGCCAGATTCTTGAGGCAGCCTTTTCTTGTTGTCTCATTAGCCATGCCATTGAATTTCATTAAAGCGATTATTAGTCGCCGGCGTACTTGGCCATATTTGGTATGCCTTGCCGCTGTTGACTTAATGCGCATTTTGGCCCAGTTAGTGAAAGACGCATGCCGCTTTCAACGTCGCTTTCGATTTCATTCTCTTTTAGTCAAGTGTCGCGTTTTCTATTTCAATTGCTTCTAAATCTTTTGACAAATCTGCGCAGCAAGAAAGAAAGCTAAATTGTAGCACTTGCCTGAATATATATATATATATATATATGTACACATATATATATATCTTGAACCGATCACTTAATGTGACGTTTATGTAGAAAGTTTAGCAATGAACATGCTCAGACATAATTTTATTTATGAGCCGATGCATAAGCCAAATTCAAATAAAAAGAAGAATTTATATATATATATATATATATATATATATATATATGTATATATGCACTTATCAATTAGACTTTACCACTTCTATGAGCGAACCAGAAGGCAAAAACTTTTAATTACCTCGCACACAAAACAAGTTGCCACAAACTGTCGCAAAGTGTCAAAACGCAAGAAACCAGTTAATTTGCTTTAGGCCTTGGGAAAGTCGTGCCACAGTTTTGCCGTTGACAACCAAAACTTCTGCATTGAACTCATATTTTTTTTTTTTTTTTTGTCGGTAATTAATCGATTTTTTTTTTATTGTCATGACTAATTTTGCTGACTTGTGTGTGTCGTGTTGTGTAATAGTAATACAATAAATTAATATGTAAATTACGCGTCAGCTGCGCGTTTTCAAATAAATTACTTAAAACTAAACTTTCAATTTAAGACGGCACATTTTCGGCTATTGGCCAAAAGGCCAAAAGCGGCTAACTGCTTATTGCTGTTCCTGCTGCTGCTGTTGGCCCGAGTAGGCCAATTCCTGGGCATCATCGACGGCAATGCTGCGTGCATAGGGATAAGCCGAGGAGCCAGCCGAGCTCCAGCCAGCGCTGGCGGGTGCAGACCAGGCGTTGGAGTTGTAGCCACCGCCAAGGGAGCCGATGCCGCCGAACTTGTTGCCAAAGCCGCTAAACAGACGAGAGCCGCTGACGAGCAGAGCCACAAAGAAGGCAATCTTGGAGACAATCACAGCCTTGAAGGTCAACAGAGCGAGGAATCCGAGCACCAAGGGAATCACTGCGAACAACTTGGCGCCAATGGCCAAAGCAATGGGGCCAACCAGCTTCTTGATCTTGCCGCGGCCTAAATTCATATAATAATAAATAATTAATTAAGCATTTATCCAGCTGAAAGTTGATTTTTAATTTTTATACCTTCATCCAGAGCGCGTGCCACTTGCTGTGTGGTCTCAGCGGGCAATTTGAATTCCAGATTGTGGGTGGTCAAAAAGTCGCTAACACTCGAGATGGCCAAATCAACGAGACGGCCATTACGCTCCTCGCCTTGTGGCAGCTCCGCGTAGATATCCTGCTCGCTTAAGGACTTGCCGCTGCGTTGCACAGGACTGGCAGGATCTCTGCAAAGACAGCAAAACATAATTTTTAGCATTTTTCGTAAATTGGTTTTGCATATTTTAATTTCATTGACTTTCAAACACTTAGAAAAATGCATGCCTCTAATTTGGGGAAAATACATATCCAGCCTAAAAACCACTTTTTAGTTTTTACTTTTCTGATAAATGAATATTAATTTGTGAACTTTTTCCTTATGCTCACGAAAACTTTTTCTTTAAGAAAAACACATATTAAATATACGCAAATATTTAAAAAATGTTTTCTTAAAAAAAATAATTATTTTTTATGCAAAATTTAGTTGCCAAAAAAGGAATAGCTAAATTTCAGACCATATTTTATTTTCTAAGCTTGCACACTTTCACAAACAACACACACAAACACGCACACACACACCTCATGAAGGTGACGCCATTGACCAGCTCAATGTTGTTGCTCCTTGCAGCGCGATTCAATGCGGTAATACCCTTAACGGCGAAGCAGGTGGCCATGTCATCGCTATCGAGACAGGCGCCCAAATAGCGGGCAGCCCTTCCGAGCGTGTTATCACTTTCGATTTTATTATCTTGCACGCCGGGCGCGGCCCAGACGCAGCTGGCCAACAAGAGGCTCACACAGGCAACGGCGAACACTTTCATTTTCGTTTTTTAAATTGATATTTTTTTTAAATATTACGCGACGCGTTTTAATCCTTATCTGCTGCTGGCTGCTGCTTTTGCTGAGCTCGAGATGAATTTGATGCATAACTCTGCAGACATCAAGTCTTTTATATTAAGCGACATTTTTCTGGCAGCTGCGCAGCTGGCGTCACCGTCGACGTCGCAGCAGCGCATTACAAAACAATTTCAAAAGTAAATTAAACAAAAAAAGCCGCCAAGACGCTGTCGCAGTTGCCGCCGACTGCGGAAGCTAACCAACAAAAAAGTTCAAAAAGTAAAGACGCGAAAATAAAGGCACCGAGCACATGCATAAATCTAGGGGACTACTACAACAACAACAATAATACAAACTATAGCGGCCACAAACGGGCCAAACAACAACATCAAATAAAAAACAAAAAAAAAAAGAAAAATAAAGTCAACTTGTTTGTTAAGTGAATATGTTCATTTGCTGCCGCCTCTTCTTAACTGTTTTTTGAGCAGCGATGCCAACGCCGACGCCGACGCCGCCCAAAAAAAAGTCGTCATCCGTCAACCTCAACGTCAAAGTCAACGCCAGCGTCGACGTCAACGTCAACGTCGACGTCGGCGTCGACGTGCAAGTTTACGGAGAGAAACTTGTACTTGGACTTGGCCAGTGGAGCGAGCGGCATCCGAGTGGAGCATAATGCAAACAATTGGCATCATTGGCTGAGCACCCATGATGAGCTCCGGCTGAGATAATTATGGCATCGATGCACGCCCTCCCCAAAAAAAAAACCAGCAACGCTTCTTCTTCTTCTTCATCCTCTATATGTTTCGAGCCAAGTTTAAAGGCCGCTTTCATTCGACTCTCGCAATATTCACACATTTGCTAATTTATTGATCCGGCTGCTGCATATTTTTCGAGCCTGCCATTTATGGTGCGGCTGCTTATGAAAATGGGTCATCTTCTGTTTGCCCCTTTTTTTTTTTTTGTTGGCCATTTCGAAATAACATTTAGCACCTCAAAACATTGACTGTTGCAATAAATTGGAGTATAATCATTTGCCCGAGTGCTAATTATTTGCCATTTGAATATTGTTATTAACTGATTATCGTTTAGCAATTTTCGAAATATCAATTTAAGATTCCCAAATCAGTATTTTTTTGTGAACTGCTAATAAATTATTATTATTATAAAAAATATAAAAAATTTATTTTGGTATTGAGAACATATTTGGCTAATTTATTTCTACTATATATTTATAAAAAAAATATATAAATAATTTTTTGCTATTTTGAAAAGTGAGAACAAATTTGGCTAATTTATTTCTACTATATATTTATAAAAAAAAATTTATAAATATTATTTTGCTATTTTAAAAAATGAGAACAAATATGGCTAATTTATTTCTACTATATGTTTATAAAAAAAATATATAAATATTGTTTTGCTATTTTGAAAAGTGAGAACATATTTGGCTAATTTATTTCTACTATATGTTTATAAAAAAAAAATATATAAATATTATTTTGCTATTTTAAAAAGTGAGAACAAATTTGGCTAATTTATTTCTACTTCATTTTTTTTTTTGCATATTTAATTGAAATGGACTCAATCACGTTTTCAACTGGAACTGATTAATCATCAATGTTTTCCCAGTCACGTTCAAAGAGATCACACGCTCGTCGTGAACATTTCTACATTTCTCTGTCATAGAGACAAAAAAAAAAAAATTTAATGTTTTAGAGTTGTTTGAAAAAATGTCGACAATAAAAAATCTGAATAAGACAATTTGTTTTTTATTAAGCCAGCGGGTTTATTAAAGCCAATCCATTGAAAATCAGTCAGTACAAATTGAACAACAAAAATACAAAAAAAAAAAAAAAAACACAAAAGATCCAATTCACTCACTTTCATTTATATTACAACGACATGCGACACTAAATGCTGTGTGCTCAATATTGTTATTATTGCTCTGTGGATTTAGCGGAACCCACTGGCATTTTTGGCTTGTCACACGCTGCGTATGAGTGACGCGCCTTTATTTTCAGTTATTGTTTTAGCTGCCTAAAAGACCCGACAAAAAAAAAAAAAAATATGACAACAACTTGAGAAAAGGCACAGCAAAAAGAAAGTACGATAGACATACCCCATATACGCACCACATACACACACTGAAAAAAAATAGTAAGTTAGTACTAAAATTTAGCAATAAATTCTTATTTTTCGTATTTTAGTAATTTATTATGTGAGTACTGAAAAAGTGAGTACAAAACGTATTTTAAAATACATTTTTTATATTTATTAAAGTAACGCTGAAGTTTTTGTCAACTTATTATTAAATGATCGTGATTGGACCAAGTAGAATATTAGCTGAAGTCAAGTTAGAAGTAACTTAGATTAAAAAATTAATATTTATAATAAAAAAAAAGATTAAATAATTAATATTTATAATAAAAGTATTAATCGCCTACTTGAATTTTAATTACCAGAAATTGTTCAAGTGCAGAATCAATTCTGAAAACAAAGTTTTTGAATTCTTGTTTCATGTTTGCTAAGTTAAAAAATTAAATTTCTGTGAATTCCTAGAACAAGTGCTAAGCTCAAGTTTTTAACAACTACAAATGACTTTTGAATACTTGATTTCACACTTAATGTTAGCACTGCTTGTTTTTCTCAGTGTACCACAGCCATACGCACCGCATACCTTTAGTCGGGTTTGGCGGCTGTGATTCACTTGTTGCTGCTTGGCTCATTTACATGATTGCCGGCTGCAGCTGGAGGCACGCTAAATATTTCATCAGTTCCACGCATTCATTGATGATAACTCACCTGTTATTATACTACCCCCCTCTCTCCACTCACCCACTTTTTTTGGTCGTATTGGCTAAGTTGCGGTCCAGTTTTGCGTTCATTCATTGACGTCGTTTAGCGTGGAGTGAAAGTTATGTAATTTTTTCGAGTGAATATTTTGCAATTTGCAATGGGCAGCAAAAACCTGATTTCGCCGGTTCCTGCAGCGGCAACAACAACCAAAACAACAACAACAACAACGATTGGCGTGTGTATATTTTTGTGAGTCAGTTATCAATTGTTCAGTTAAATGTTTAAATGTCAAATCAAATTAAATTTCTAAATGCCAATCATATAAATAATTTCTCTTTTTTACCTACACACAGCTGTCAATTGTTGCCAACCCTTTTACTCTTCCCCCCCCCCCCCTACGCGTTTTTTAAAGACTCTTCTCTCTCTCTCGCTCTCATTCTGTCGTAATGCGTTTCTGACAGCTTCACAAAGGCCTGAATGCGGGCGGCCCTTGCCAAAATCAATCAGCCAAAAATATCTAAATATATATTTATATATATATATGTATATATATATGTATATATATATGTATGTAAATGTATTTATAAGCCATAAGCCTCATATCGAGTGCGTACAATTTGTTGTTGACTGGCGTCACTCAATTAGCCGCAACAAGTGGCCATAAACCAATTGTGCCGCATACTTTCCTCTCCCTCTCTCTCTCTTTGTGTGTGTGTGTGTGTTGTGCGCTTGTTGTGGGTGTGGTTAAGTATCGTGTTATTCGAATTAACGATACCCTGTAGGCAGTGCAAGTGAGTTATTTCAGTTGATAAACTTATTTTGCGCCATCAAAAATATGAATCACATTAAATAAACTATTTCAAATTTTGAATAGACATAAATTGATAATAATTTTAAATATTTTGTTTTTTAATAAACAGGGTAAATTTTAGTCGATCAAACGTTAAAGCACCTTTCGTAATTGTTGTCGTTTGCCGCGTTTACTTTTTAAATTAGCCAGACATATTTTTCGCAGCTCGAGTTGGCAAACGTTGCTAAGGCGTCTGGGCCAAACAGCGTGCGTTCTATTGACCCATTTGCGTGTTTGTATGCATATTAAATAAATATCTTTAAATTTGGCATACCAAAAATGTGAAGAAAAAGTTGGTTAACTGACAGTGGAATGCGCCAAAAGATACTTTTTTTTTTGAGTGAAAAAATAAATATAAGATTAAATAACATAAATACATGCAACAAAAAGGTATCACATGCTTTTCAAAAGTTGCAAAAGTATACTTCTGAAAAAGTACTTTTAACAACGAAATACATATTAATAATAATAATAACATTTAATATATTTCTGTTCATTAATTTTACTTGAACTTTGTTTGCAAAAACGAAAAAAAAAAAACTCTTATTGACTCAAGTTAACTGTTTACTTTTGCAAAAAGTATTCAGCCAAAAAACACACTTCTTCCAAAATTAGTTAAAAATGAAAAGAAATAAAGATAAAAGTATCGAGTGACAACAAAAATAAGCTATTTGAAACGTTTTTGGGTTAAAAAGGTGAAATTGATTTTCTTTTCATTTGCGCAAATATGAATTGTAAATATTGTGCGTAGAGCTCAACAGATGCCGTCTCCGACTGAGAAAGTGCAGCATGGAGTAGACCTTTTTTTTTTTATATAAATATTTAGGGTTTGTGTCTCTGAAAAATTCATGGGCAATAACGTTGTGAGCACTTTGGAAAAACTCCAAAACAAATTCAATTCACTTGTCCATGCTGCAAAATCGTTGACATTGTAGCCAAATGTTGGCTCAGCAATTGTCACATGAGCCCCAAAAAAAACTTCAGCTATGAAAATATTTCCATACGAAAAATCTATAGATGTGCCTGTGGGAGTGGCCAAGACTACTTTCACGGGCCAAAGGGCCACCATCAGTTAGTTGACAATGGCAGCGCATTGTTGTTGTTGTTGTTGTTGTTTTTTAGGCCTTTTGCCCAAGCTTTAAAGAAAGTGAAATTGATGACACAAATGTTCAAACAACAAACACCTCAAGTTAAAATTGAAGTTTTAGTTGTTGTTGTTTGTAGTTGCTGTAACTATGCTAAATGGTCTGGTTAAGTAATCCCGTGAGAGTCGCAAACATTGCGCACTCATCGAAGCGTCCACTGAGAATGTTGTCAGCCCAACAGACAGATAAAAAAAAAAAACTAAAAAACACACACAACAACCACAACAACAACGATGACAAAACCCCGCCAGCAACTTCACTTTCATCAATGGTTAGTGTATTTCTAGCAGAGAATGTAATATTTTGATGAAAGTAACAACAAGCGCAACTTGTTGAATTTTTTAATATTTTTACTACAAAAAAAATAATTTTTTGGTTTAGCTTGACAATTTTTAAATTAAATATATTAGACAGTGTTTTTCAAATTATTAATTTTGTGTTATTATTCTTATTAATATTGGACAAATTCAGATTTTTAGTTTGAATATTAAATATAAAGTTGAAGAAATTATAACTAAATTCAAAAATCTTAAAATTAAATATACTTACAACAGTTTTTAATTTATTAAACTTTTATCGATTTTATTTTTTATTTTTTTATTTTTATTTTTTAGTAATAATTCTAATTAATATCAGAAATAATTGATTTTAGCTTATTTACATGTTTATAAAAAATAAAAAATTACAGATAAACAAATTTTAAATTTTTTTAAACTCTTTAAGGGTATTTGGTATTCGTCACATGAATCTACTCTCGGCGTTTTCTCAACAAGAAAAGAGGCACACAGAGGCGACGCCTTGTTGATGGATTTGTAAAAGTATAGATAAATAAATTCTTAATTTTCCTCAACTCTTGTAAGGGTATTTTATCTTCGTTACATGATTCTACTCTGTGTTTCTTCAACTAGAAAAGAGGCACACAGAGACGACGCCTTGTTGATCGATTTGTTAGATATGCGGGAAGCATTTGGCTTTGTTTTTTGTTGTCGCGTTTTGCTGTTACCAGCGTTAACCAGCCTGCAATTGTGTGTTGTGTGTTTGTGTTTGTATTACCATAAAATGTGCGCCCTACAAACTTTCACTTGCTGGTCGCAAACAAAGGTTGCCCCAAGCACAACTCTGCCACAGTCGCAATCATAGGGGGGGGGCATTCTCAGTGTCGACTGTTGGGTAATTTTCAGTTCTGGCTTTGAATGCTTACATAAACATAAATAATTTACAAAATGCACAGAGAAAAATCATCTTAAGTTGAAGAATCTTTTCAAGATTCAATATAAAAATTTATTATTATTTTTATAGTTTGTTTTCATTGAAGATTGAAGTACGCTTGTGACAGCCCTCGCTGAATACCCACCCAGGTTGTTGGATGCATCTGCTGCATGCTGATTGATTTGTGTCGGCCTGTTTATTGGCTTTGCCTTTATTGGCTTTACATAAGACGCGTTGTTGTCGTATTTTCAACTGTATTGCAACACGACGCAATTGCGGAAGTTCGTCTTGGCCATCGCGTCCGTCGCAATAAACCGTTTTTATGCATAACGGCTTTCTGCACGCATTGACGCATTGTCAGACGACCTGGTCGAATTGTGCTTTGCTTTGCTTTGCTTTGGGTCCACGTAACATCATTTGCCTAGCCATGTGTTAATTAATTGTGATTGGAAGCAAGCAACCAGGCAGGCAGGCAGACAGGCAGCAGCAGTAAACTTAATTTATGTGGTTTTATTTTAGTCTATTGGCTAACAACTAACACTGCATTTTAAACATTAACAGACCAACTTGATTGCTTATAGAAATGGCTTATAAAAATCCTTTCCATCCTTGGCCACATTCAGTGGTATATAATGCTGTTTCATTGGCATCCAACTGCTGCCACTCGGCAATAGATCCGCATGAAAGCTCTTCAATGCTGGTGCATATGATGTGGCATGCACGATCTCCAGTCGATCGTGCGTCATCATGGACTTCAAGGCCAGAAGACCAGCAGCGACCAGCGCAATTTTGCCCATGACAAATGATGAGGCCGAGAGCGCCGTTAGCCATTTCAAGATCAAGGGCAGCAACACCAGCTTGGCCAGCACCGCAGCGCCCAGCAGTGGATAAAGCATCTTCAGCATCTTCTTGTGCTTGCGATGCTTGCCCCGAGCTGAAAATGAAAAAAAATCATTAATTTTTCATAAAATTGTCTAAGAAATTGTAAATGAAAAATATTTATAGTAAATACATTTCGCGACTGGTGTTTTTACTTTTTTGGGCATTATATAATAAATATTTAAAATAATATAAAATTTAATACACAATTTAGAAAACATCATTTTTTTTGGGAAATTGAACTTTCAATTTTTAAGAAACAACGCATAAAAAAGTATTTATAAGCTTTTTTAGCTAAAATATAAATTCAATTTATTTAATGACAAATATGTAATAAATTAAGATATTTATTTTAATTTTTTTTTTTTTTTTAATCCAAAAATAATTGTTATATAATAATAAAACTTAAGAATTATTGTGTTTCATATTGAAATTAAAATTTATTTAAACGCTTAACTAAGTACCTTCGTTTGTCCAGTTGTCCAGCATATTCGTCACTTGGCCAGCGCTCAGCTCATCGCTGAAGAGCATTCGCAGCTGCTGCTCTGCCAGCTGAAGCCAGCGATGCTCAGCTGTTTCTGCTGCAGCTGCTTCTGCCACCGCCTCCTGTTCGGCATCCTGTTCAACGGCGGCGACAATTGCACCACCCAAGTGCAACGCTGGCGGCAAACTGTGGGACTGTGCCACGACAATCAGGCAGGACACGCACAGAATAATGTTGGCCAAGAGCATTCCGATTATACAGTTCTGAACTGCAGCGCACTTCTTAACAAACTAACTAGTAAAATATCCAATAACTGACTAACTAACTGAGTTATGCACCCGGATAGTTGGCTCGTTGCGTTTGAGCGGTTTTTGGGCTGCCTGCAGTTCTGGCCAAGTGGCTAATAGTCCCCCCAATGACTGCTGCTGTTTAAACTTATTTTCGTTTCCTTTCTTTCTGTTCTAGTTTTCGATTCAGTTTTACTTGAGCGTGAACGCATATATTAAATTTTCCCCACTTTAATAAACGGATTGTTGTCTGCCTTATTACCATGGCTTAGACATCAACAAGTAAAAAAAAGTCTTCATTATTGTTGGCAAGCATTTTTTACTTTGGCGCGTTGCGGTTCACTTGCCATTTCAGCTGATATTTTTTTTTGTTTCTCTTCAGTGAAATGCTGGCTAATGAGACCGCCTACCTCTCTCTCTGAAAATGTACAAATTGCTGTCGTTTAAATTTATTGTCTTATTTAAAAACATGTTTAAAAATGACATAATTTGCAGTCAAGTGTAATATTTAAGTTAATTTACGCAAATAAAATTAAAGCCTGCCATAAATATTATTTGCACTTTCCACACACAAAATTGCAAACAGTAAAAACAAAATTCGCACGCCAAATTCAACTCAACTTTGCAATAAAATCGAGTTTTGTATTGATAAGGTTTCAAAATGCGTGCAACTCAATTGAATTGGCAGTCAATAAATCAAATAATTGCATGATTCATCTAATTTCAGAACATATTTATCCAATTAGCTACGCAAATTTTTAATGGGATAGTCTTTAAAATGTTGTTTCAATTGGATATTCGTCAGATGAATAAATTAAATTATAAATCGCTGAGGCGCAAACAATTTGAATGGCCTGTCGAAATGTTTGAGAGTGTATTAGTGCGTGTAAGTGTTACCTGTTAGTTCATTAAAATTCAAACGTGTCGATTCCAAAAACGCATTTCTGTCGTCACATTCATGTCATGAGCACATTTTGGCAACTGGTTGTATTTTCACGTCACTTGAGTGTTAATGGGATTTTTTTGGTATCCGGTTGTTGGTGTTGTTGGTGTTGCTGCTGTTGCAGTTACAATCACCTCAACTAAGTTCATAAATATTATAATACAACGCAGACTAAAAACTAAACAGCAAGAAGAAAATCATTTTATTTTAATTTAATAACTATCGCACTTTACTTTTATACAAAACTCGATGCATTTTAATTATATTAAATTGAACATAAACTTTAAAAAATAAACATAGGAAAAATTATAATAAATAGATTTAAAATAAATCAAACTAAAAGAAACTTAGAAAAATTAAATAAATAATTAATAAATAAAATAAATAGTTGTACTTTTATAAATAGTACCTTTCAATAATAAATAATTTAATTTGATTCAATTTAAACTTAGAGAAAATTATAATAAATAAATTTAAAATAAATCAAACTAAAAAAAACCTTAGGAAAATTGAAATATTATATAATAAATAAATAATTAAGAAATAATATCTTTAAATAATAAATTAATTAATTTTAACAAAGAGAAAATTATAATAAAAAAAATATAAAATGAATTAAATTTAAAAAAAAATACGTAAAAAAATTGAAATATTATATTAAGAATAAATAATTAAAATAGTTGTGCTTTAAGAAATAATATCTACAAAGAATAAATAAATTAGTTTTAAACAAATATTTGTGTTCAATTTGAACCAATTTGGGAGTGTAAATCTTTAAGTTGATTACCTAATTTGACTCTACAAATGCTTTTCAATCTTAGCCATCGCACCTGGCCACTTAGCTGCTTGGCTGGATTGAATTTAAAGCTTAAGGGTCTCATTAACCTATAAGTTAATCTTAAGATTTAATCGCTGTGGGCAAAGATTGGAATTGACCTCAAATTTTCTTTAAGAGAATCGCTTTGCTGGAGTGGCCGGCACCTGTTGATGACTTGAGGCTCATCACAGCCGTAAATAGGGCAAAGAAGAAGCCAGCCAGTCCGGTGGTGCCCACCAGCAGGGTCAGTCCACCAATTAGCACGGGTATCAGCGTCAGAAATTTCAGTTTATACGCAATGAGCAGCGGGAAAAACAGTTTCTGAAGTTTCTTTTTCAACTTTTTCAGCTTGCGGCTCTGAGAAATTGCAGGCGTCCGACTGTGACGACCTTGAATCTCCTTTGATGTTGCTGTTACAGTGCTATCCTCCAATTGACTTGTCTGCGCATCTGCAAGTAGATCATAAAAAAAATAGTCCCATCACTGAAGTTACTTAATTGGCCAGGCCTTTGGGCGTCGAGTCGAAAAAACAGGCTACCAAAAGCAAAATCTAAGACAGAAAATAAAATGCTTTAATTTTGCGAAAAGTTCACAAAATTCGAAATATTTGGAATTGGGAAAAAATAAATATGAAAATACGTTGTTAATTATGAATACAAAATCGAAAATCAGGAATATATTCTAAAAAAAAAATGGAAGCGAGAAAGAATCTAATTTGGAGAGATTAAATTAAATGACTCAATCTAAATTGATAATTTTGTTTTACGATTTTTGTAAAGCTCTTTTAAATTACAATTTTAAATATATTCTTAAAAATAATAGAAGCAGAAATCAATCTAATTTTGAGTGCTAAAATTAAATCCCTTAATTTACAAATATAATTCTGTTTTTGAGTGTTTGTTAGACTCTTTTAAATTATAATTTTAAATATATTCTAAAAAATAATAGAGGCAGAAAAAAATCGAAATTTGAGTGCTAAAATTAAATCACTCAATCTAAAAATATAATTTTGTTCTAAGGATTTTGTTACACTTTTTTCAAATTTAACAAGATTTGTAATTAAATCAGTTGAAAGATTGTTCATTTTTGGAATACACTCAATCTAAAAATATATTATATATGCAACTCAGTTCACGTTTCACATTTACCTGAGTTGATATATATATTATTTATCAATTTCTGTTTTTTACCTGTCAAAAGCTGATTTTTCAACTGTTGCTCCTCAGCTCCGTCAGCTTCGAGGCTGATGAGTTCACGCATTGTGTCACAAAAGGTGCGAACCTTAGAGATGACTTGCTGAAATCTCTCCAAGTAGTGGTTAATTGAAAGTGATGAAGGTGACGACTCCTTCAGCTCATCAACTGGCTTATCAGCGGCATTAGCCAAGGCCACGTAACTGTCAGCTTTGCGTGCTTCCGGCTCGATGCGAACATCCTGCTCGAGAACAGATGGCGACAATTGCAGTCTCGGCATTGGCTGGCTTATGGCCAAAACGTAGCTGGAAGGGCCAACCTCTCGATTTTGAAGCACCTGTTTGTAATTTCCGATGCCAGCCGCAGCCTCCTCGTTTGCCCCAAAGCGGTGATTGTAAGCGTAATAATTGACAGGAAGTCGCTGATGTTGCTGCTGTTGTTGCTGCTGTTGCTGTTGTTGTTGCTGCTGTTGCTGTTTAGGCAGCGTTTGCTGTTGGCGCTCTTGCATTGATGTTGCCGCTGTTGCCTGCAAAATGAGCCAATTGTTGTGACCCGTCAATGGCTGCCAGGCATTGAGATTCACTTGAAGTTGCTGCTGTTGCTGGCCGGAAGTATCGCCATTAAAACGACCTTCCGCCTTCGCCTGGACCATCAGCACATATATGCTCAACACGGACACTTGCCACATTTTTTAGACGTAGGAAATCCCTTCTATTTTTTCTGCTGAAAATTTTAACTTTACACACACGCAGTTGGCATTGAACTGAGGCAGCTGCGGTGTGTGTTGATTTGGTTTGTATCCAACGAGAATTCTAAAAAAAAAAACTATTAACATTTTTTATGAGGGTTTTAGTTGAGCGATTTTTACGGCCTTTCGCCGAAAGTGGCAGCGCCCAGAGCCCAATAAGTGGTCAAATGCCGAACTCTAGATAACTAGTTGTAAATGTATCTAGTTGACTTTTACTGCAACATCTCAAGCATAACTTGCCACACTCATTGTCTGAATTATGTGGCCAACAGTTATGTGTTAGCCATAGATATGTATATATGTATATATTTATATGCATATATATATATCAACAATTGCAATTTGAGAACTGTTCAAGTGCAACCCGAATGCGGTTGCAATATGCTAATTGAATTGTTCACGCCACACACACATCCACTGAACAAAAATAGTGCTGCTTTTATACAAACTTTAAATTAATTTTAGAGCAGTTCTTATAACGAATATCTGCAATTTTTTTGACTAAATTTTGCATTTATTTTTTTTTAAATTATTTTTAATTATGAATTTATTTTTTTATTGTTTTCTACTTATGTTGACTATTGAAGTGTTGCCATTTTAATTACTAAGTCATTTTATAGTTGTATCTTTTTATGGGGTAAGATTCCAGTTGTGGCACTTGTTGTTTTCACTTTTCTGCCTGGTTGCGTGCTGCATGCCACTTCGAGGCAAACTGCCTCATGCACTTGACATTATGATTCTATATAAACGGCCAAATCCACGTGCAACTTCAAAGTTTCAAAATTAGCTGCTGCTGCTGCAGTCGACGCTGGGAAAGCGTGCCAAAAATTTAATCATGCTGCTTAAATTGAGGCACATGCGTGTTAATTGCCACTTGCAACATGATTGCTGAGCTTGGCAAGCGCAAGTGTAGCCATTTGTCAGACGGATTGTCGCAAGTTAAGTGCAACAATTAAGTTGCAACTTGCTGGGGCATGATAGCTGCATATAACAAGCAGCTACATTTGAGTGCCTTCATTTGTGCCACTAAAACTTGTTGTGTTGCGTGCTTTAAGGTGCCACATTAAATTCTGTGGCATGCTACAGAAAACCTTGCATGCTTTTAAGCACATTGACAGCTGCTGTTGTCATTTTTTGCCACTACTTGTTGCCTATTTTTAAGCTGGGCTAAAATATGGTCCAATATGGTCGAAAATACGACGCTTTTATTGCCAGTCCTATGTAAACAGAAATTCTCTGGCAAAATATCTCATTGCTCAAAATTTGATTGGCAGCTGGCATTTGGCATCGCCAAAGGCAATATTGGAATTCAATCACAATCTCAAAATAAGTATGCAATATTGCCACTAGAAAATAAATACAAAATTCAATCAGTATTGCAAAATTGATATTGGCTTGTTTTGTCTGTTTATCGATTGATGAAAAAGTAGCCCTAATGAGATACGTCGGAAAAGCCTCTTAGCCAAGTGTGTGTTGGCTCAGAAGACAGTTTTGCTATGCATAAATTAATTACGAGCCACATCAACCAAAAGCTTTGAATAATTTTCCACTTTTTTGATATAATTATTTAATAATAAATTGAGCTTCAAACATTGATTGACATTTCCATGTTAACAGCATCGCTCAAATTTGTTGACCTTAACACATCAAAAGTGATATTTAATGTCAAATTATTTATGACTTTATTGTTAATTTTTGAATATAACTTAAATATTCAGTTCGTTTTATAATTTACATACATTAAAAACGCCCAACAATTAAAGTGCAAATTTATATTTTGCTAATACCGAATTAGTTTTATTTTATTATGTTTAGGCTTAAACAATTAAATTTTTTTCGCTTTTCTATTTCAACAAATTTGTTACCTGCATTTAATTGTGATTGAGTTGAGTATTTCCTGCTTTTGATTATAACTTTTATTGCATTTAATGAACTTCTGAAGTTAAATCTTTAAGATTCGCATTCGCATTCACTTGGCTAACTCACAATAATCCATGCCAAGGTTTTGGTTATGATAAATGCATCTTCAGTTTTGCAATTATAAACCATGCCCAAATGAATCCATTCGAGACTTTAATTTGTTCAGTTAGTTTTTATTTTATAACATTCGCTTTTTGTTTTTTATGTTAAAGTGTTGTAAACTACTCACAAAACTACAAACATTTGCCAGGCAGAGAAACATTTTCAGCAATTTTGTCTGTTGAACAACTGTTTTGACTGTTGTTGAGTATAAATTAATTTTGGTATTGTTTAGTTTTTTGGGTGATAAAAATGCACAGAAAAAAAAACAAGTTTATACTAAGCATAATAACAAGGTGTGATTATTTTTTAAATTTCTGTTGTTGATGAATCGCGGACTGAATTGGTGGATTGAGATCACTTTCAAATCGATGTGTTTGATTCTAACCGAATTCTAAATGGGTTAATTTAATGAAATGCTAATTGATTCGGCAAAAACTAGTTTAATAAGCCAACCATAGAAAACACTTCCGAAGCTGGTATTAAAGCACATAAAAAATATATACTTTCTGGGAGACAACAACATTCTAACCAGATTCGGTAATGGAACCAGACTATTCCAAGGACCAAATCCCAATTGGTGAATACAGATGTCTAGCTGTCACCGCTCATCTCAAATGTCGCTTTTTGTACCCTTACAACGAACTGAAAGATACCTCTATGAATTTATCATGTATATATATATACAAATTGGAATAAATCGAGTCGATTTTCATTTTTCTACCTAACTTTTTGTACTTTGTTGGTATTTAAAATTAATTTTTGAAACTTAAAATTTATACACCAATCGAAAGATGCGTTAATGTTTATTAATGATTATTGTATTTTTTTTTAAAATAATATTCACAAAACTCTTTCACTTAAATAATTATTTTCCAAAAAAAAAGCTTAATTTTTAAATCATATGGCAAAAAAAAAAAAAAAATCGTTCAGCTTTGTAAATTTATAACTAATTGTTTTTGCAAGAGTATCTAAAATTCGTAGCGCCAAAACTGGCTCATCTTCTTAATGATATTTTGGCCAACAAATTTGTTGTTCCTGAACTTGAACTGTTGTTGTATTTGTTGGCCATGTTTAATCAGATACATTCGTAGACAGACGGGAGGCTGCTGCCGCTGCTGATAAATTGAGAGCGTTTTGGCCAATTCGAATTAGTTTTTCGTTTGCTGCGACAGTGTTCGGTGCGAAATGAAAGTGAGTTGAGCGTTTCGGTCATTTGGCCACCAGGATTAAGGGTCCTTTCCGACGAGCTGAATTTATATTAAATTTATATCCTTTGCACAGCTGTTTGTGTGTCTACTCGTTGTGGCCGCCACATTGGCTTCGGCCCATGGTGGATTTTTGAGTCTCCTTGGAAAGGGCGGCAGCGGCGGCGGTGGCTACTCCGGCGGCGGTGGCTACTCTGGCGGCGGTGGCTACTCCGGCGGCGGTGGCTACTCCGGCGGCGGCGGCTACTCCGGTGGCGGTTACTCCGGTGGTGGCTATTCCGGCGGCGGCCATGGCGGCGGTGGTGGCGTTCAGATCATCAAGATAATCGATGGTGGACACAGCAGCGGCGGCTATGGTGGCGGCTACGGCGGTGGCGGCTACTCCGGTGGTGGCTACTCCGGTGGCGGCTACTCCGGCGGTGGCGGATGGTCTAACGGTGGCTACTCCGGCGGTGGTTACTCCGGCGGCGGCGGCTACGGCGGCGGTGGCTATGGTGGCGGCCATGGCGGCGGCCATGGTGGTCATGTCGAGGTCTACAAGGTCATTACAACCCATAGTGGCGGCGGCGGCTACGGCGGCGGTGGCTACGGAGGCGGTAGCTACGGAGGCGGTGGCCACGGAGGCGGTGGCTACGGAGGCGGTGGCTACAGCAGCGGCGGTTCATCCGGCTGGTGGAAGAAGAAGTAAGCCTGCTCCCAAAACTGTGTAGATAAGTTACAAGAAGACCATAAAATAAAACGAAAACAAAAATATAAAATATAAAATTAACATGTTTGTTTTTATTCAGACGACTAGAAAACATAAAAACAGAAAATTAAGAACAATATGAGAATAAATTAGCTTGTGGGAAGGGCTAAAAGAATCTCATGTAACAATTTAACATAAATTAAATATTCCGTTAGAAAAAAAATACCCTGTCAAAAAACTGCAAATGTCCAGCAAAACAAAGGAATAAATTAATTTATGTAAATCTGTTTGACTAGAAATTGCTAATTTATATTACAACATTCAGGTAAGAAAGCAGAAGAGATATAAAAAAATAATAAATAAAATAATAATAAATAAAATAATAACAAATAAAATTATAATAAATAAAATAATAATAAATAAAAAAATTATAAATAATTAATTATTCTTTAAAAGGGCATAGTAAATTTGAGTAAATTATAAAAACTTATATTTAATTTATAAACCAGCCGAGTTACTTTTAAGTCTGATTAATAGATTGCTCTAAATTGTGAAAGGTTAAAAGCAAAAGCATCCGCAAAATTTTATTTAAGCATTAATCAAATATAAACAAAACTAATATGGGTAAAATGCCAGTTAAGCTTTAATTTAAAATAAACATAAAAACTATAAGTAAAATTCGCATTAAAAGAAAACAAAAGAATATTTATTGCATTTTGGTAGTTGATTTGGTCACGTATACAAATTATCTAACTAGTCAAACTCTTTGAATAACTTATATTATATTCATTTCACATTAAAATAATCTTCTCTTCTTTCAATACGATTTAAGTATATATTTGGCAAATTATTAAGAACCAAACCTGTCTTAGGTAAAAACCAGTATACATAATGGGTATTCTATAAATTTTTGTTAATCGTTTGAATCGTGATTTATATTGATGAATATATTATAAGGGCAACGGTTACAAAAGCCCAACTAATGATTAGTAAGATCTAATAGCTTTGACTTTGACTAAATTATGATTCAACTTTGAGATTCTCAAGTATGTAGTCAATTATGTTTTGCTTCTTTCGAGGTTAAACGAAACCTGATTTAGACTAATCGGGGATTTTTGCGTAAGCTCTTAAATAATCACTCTAAAATAAATATTATGTTTTTGTATTTTTGGCTGAATCACAGCATATTTATTAAATCATCAGGCGTTAAATATATGCATTTCAATTGACTGAATTTGAGTATCAACATTTTATATTTTAAATTTGCTCATGTGCAGAAGTAATAAATTATGTGAAGCATTTCTTCGTTTTACATAAACAGCGAGAAACCATCATTTTTGTGTCCTGATTCCAGCAGTGACATATGTTTCTGGGTATTTGCTGGGATGAGATGACGCGTGACAACCAGCGACAGGATGCTTGAATGGATTGGGTGAGTGGGTAGACTTGGTTAACATATGCGTCTGCGGTCTCCATGGCATATGGCCACAGCATGCCAGCAAAGCCCGCACGTGAGTTGGCTCGACTAACTGCTTTAAGTTGGCCAAGTGAGAACATTTAATAAATTGAGTTGTGCACAATTTCAGTACGTTTGTTGCTTTATTTATAAATAAATATATATAAAAATAAATATAAATATAAATATAAAAAATATATCTAAATATGTCTTAAATATGTGTGTGTGTTTTGTGTGTAACTTTTTTTTGTAACATTTTTTCGTTTATTGAAAACATTGCTGCTTAAATGCGAGTTGCGTCTTAGATAATATGGAAATAAATAAAGTATATAAATTATTACACACTAAACTACAGTTAGAGCGAATTAAACTTAGAGCTAATCAAAAAATGTGAGTGTGCATGAAATGTGAAGCCGAGGAAACGAGTGCAAAGCGTCGCTGGCCAGAAGATGAGATGGTTGCAGTAGTAGTGGAAGTTAAGCTAAAGAATGAAGAATAATGAATAATTGAAAAATAACAGGAACTGTGAGTGCATTAAGCAGTTAGATAGACAGACAGACAGTAAGACAGACATAAAGATAGACAGATGTTTAGATAGATAAAGAGAATCAAAGAGTTCAGACAGAGTTGAGGTTTTGCAGTCGTGTGCTGATGATTGATTGAAATTTGTGCGGAACTGAGTGCTTCACATAGGCTCGTATTACATAATCGATTTGTATTATGTTTTATGCAAATGCTAATGATTAAAAAAAAAACTCTATATATATATATATATATATATATAGAAGGCGCTAAGTGCACGTTACAGATACATTTGCATCGATGTATCCGTAGGTGCAACTGTTAACCGTTGTAAAACGCATCAAGTGTGCAAAAAAAGAGTGCAAAAATACGTTGAAGAAAATTGCGGAAAATCTAATTACAATTGCCGGCCTGGACGCTCTTGCACCTACCCCCCCTTCATTCTCAGCGTTTGTGTGATTTATCTACAAGATAAATGCAACCATGACGAGTTATGAACTTTTCGTCTTTTGTTTGTGTTTTCAGTGTGTTTGTGTGAGTGAGTGTATTTTTTTGTGTGTGTGTGAGTGAGTGTATTTTTGTGTGTGTGTTTGTTTGTCTATGACTTTGACAGCGTTGACTGCAGCGGCGCTGAATGTGTCTGCGGTTGTTGTTGTTGTTGTTGCACTGCCTGCTTTTGCACAGCCTGTTGCCTGCTGTGCGCACGGTATGCCAACTCCTGAGCCTCTGTTAGGGAGCGTCTGTCCCAGCCGCCGCCGCCGCCGCCACCACCGCCGCCGCCGGAGGACCAGCCTGCGCCGCCTCCACCGCCGGAAGACCAGCCGGAACTGCCGCCGCCACCGCCGCCTGACGATTTGCCAGACATCAGTTTCTTCAGGCCCATAATGCCTGCGAGTAGCAACGCAATCTTCGATATAATTAGGGCCTTGCCAGCGAGCATATAGAGTGCACCCATGGCAATGGGCAGCATGCCCATCATCTTGGTGGCAACCATCATGGCCATCATCATGCCCATTTTCTTCATCTTACCGCGACCTGTAATCAAATTGAAGTCATAAAAAAGAAAAAAACAGTTTTGTTCTTCTGCGCATAAGACACATAAAATGGAGCTAAAATCGACTATTATTTTAACTGTACATACATAAAAAATATAACTATAAAAAAATAATTTATCTGTCTTTATTTCTAATTGTGTAAGTTGTTTATTTTGTATACACTTTAAACTGTTTGTTGTGCATACATAAATAATATAGTTTAAAAAAAAGTAGTTTTTAGTATAAAAAATAAAATTAATTTAAATAAATGGCACATAGAACCACTTATTATATTAAACTAAGTCTGCCTACTATATTAAAATGTATAATTATTTGTTTATGACAGTGTAATATTTCCCACGCTTTCATTACACATAATTTCCTGATATGTAAACAATGCATTTTTCAAGCTTGGCATCTCTGTAGAAAATGCCTGGGGAACGCTGAGTATTATTTTCCTGTGGTATTTGCTGGTGAAAGTGCAAAGTGTTGATTCCGCAGATTTAAAAAGGCTGTGTGAGAATATTTTTTTTTTTTTTTTTGGCCATCAGTTGAGGCAGACGCCACTTTCGTTGCACTGTTTTTGCAGGGACGCATTTAGCGATTTCACTTGGTTAAGTGAAAAGCACACATGCAGTGGAAACTTGGCTTAAATGCTGTCAAAATTAATCCAAAAGGAGGCGTGCAATATTACAGATAGTCATTACAAGTTGGCAAACTGATGCGATTTCAATTAACCAAAAATGGTTGGCGCAATTGGGAAAGTGTTGGCCATGTGCGACGAGTCTTGCAATGTTGCAAGTTGCAAAACTTGCAACAAATATCAATTGAGCATACTAACTTGATCAATGATTTGAAAGTAAAAGAAAAAAAAAACTGTTTGCTCTGTGAAAGTAAGTTCACTTTTCATTACGAGAAAAAATTACTGGCAAATGTTTGCTGTGGCAGCCAAATAATGCTTTAAGTGTTTGCGTCAAATTTGTAATTGATGCAAAGCGTTTTGCCTGCCAGACCAAGAAGTCGTTAACATGGCCCACGAGGCCAAAGAGAAACGTTACCAGGCCGACACTTTCATTGCGTTTTATGTTCGGCATGGTCATGACATCTCCAAGCCACAGTTCTATCCATGTCTTGTTTACGTGCTCATAATAAAAGCGGGCCAAATTCAAGTGTACCTCAACTTTTAAAGGTCTTTTTGTATTCAGCATTTCCTTTGGGCCTCTTTAAAATCGTGTCAATTTTTTTTGAAAATCCATCAAAGGTAGTTTTTTTTTTTTTAAAAAAACGATATTGCTACTGTACATTTTTGTGCTATCGTTGACTTTAATGTGCTCTGCCCTATTTGTTTTCATATGATTTAAATATGCAGTTTTGGGTATATTTATATGATGAATTTATGCGATGTGCGATTTTTTCGTTCTGCTTTTTATGACATTTTTTTTTCCATTTCTTTGTAACTCCAAAAAAAAGGCTTTGATTACAATTGAATTCTATATTAATGTATAATGTCAGATTTTAATAAATTTTAGTATATAATTTATCTGTTTATTAAAAATTTTTATTTATAAGCAAAATAACCTTTAAAAGTTTATTTATATATTTTCGCTTTTATACATTACAAAACAATCAATGTGATAACTTAAAAGTTTGATTGAATATTATTGAAACTCAAAAAAATAAAATATCCCATGGAGATTAAAAAAGTTTCAGTTGAAGTTCAATTAATTATTGTAGTTAAAGCTCAAGTTAAATTCATCATTTTATTAAATATTAATAAATAAATAATATGACTGATAAATCAGACTTTCTCGTTAAAAGACACTCATTATATTTAAATAATGAAGATAATAACTTGCATTATTTTGAATTCATAAGAAAATATTCCTTTAAATGAGCCAATTTGGACTGTTTTATAAGCGGCTTTAAGTGTATTAATATTTCGACTTTTGATGTTTGCATTAAATTCATGTTTTGTGCGAGCTAACACGAAATACAGGCATGACAATTTTTCGCCATTGTTGTTGTTGTTTGTTTGTTTGTTGATGTTCTTGTTGTTGTTAAGGTTTATGGGTCATTGTTAGCTTGCCGGACGAGTTTCGTGTATTGAGTTCGGCGTGTGCGTGTGTATGTATTACAAAAAAAAAAAAAAAAAAACAATTGCACATTTTCCCAGAGACATGCATTTCCACGCTTCTACATACAATGCAAAAAAAAACATGAAAAGCCATACAGAAAATTGGCATCGGCATAGGAAATGGGCCAGCTGAAGTCGCGTTGCCTGCCAATCGCGCTTCTGCCAATGTCATTGCCAGCTACTCAATTAAGTTAAAACTATACTGTGTATACCACCACATGGCACATTATCATATGTGTTACACTCTGAGCCAGGCTCTCCTCTAATAACCAGCAATTATAGCGCAGTGGCGCAAAATTATGTCACTGTCACGCGCAATGGTTAAATACATTTAGCGGTGCTTTTGCTGGTAGCTAACGTAATATCAATTAAATCTAACATTTCTGTATGTGCACTCAGAAAAAAAAAATGTTTTAGAAGTAAATATAAAACAGTAGTATAAAATATAAAATTGATGTCTTAAAAATTTAAAGAATTTCTGATTAGTATTAAGTATTAATTGAATTGCTTCTACTTTTTGAATATCAGTTTAGCAATTTTAATTTAAATTTATAATTAAATTTGTTTCTTTTCAAATGTTTTGAAATTTATAATTAAATTTGTTTCTTTTAAAATGTTTTTAGTCATTAATTCGTTTTTTACATACTGCTTAAAATTAAATAGTTAGTATATAAATGGGAACATTTTAAAAAATTTTGTTAAAAATAAAACATTTTAAGCATTAAAATAATTATGTTTAAGTCAAAAAATTTAATGTCTTAGATAATCTTTTAATAAAATATTGTCAAGCTTTTGCTTTTTGTTTATGCAATATTTATTTATTTTATAATTTATTTTATCTAAAAACCATTTTCTATTTTAATTTTAGAATTTTCTCCTTTTTTCAAATTAATTAATACTTATTCTAGAATAGTTTTTTCTTATTATTCGTGCTTACCTTCTTCGAGGCCGCGTCCAATCTCATCGGATGTCAATTTGGGGAAGCTAACCTGCAACGAGTGCCCATTGAAGAAGTAGCTCAACCGTTCAATCAGCATGTTGGTGAGTTTGGCATCGCGATCACTGCCAGAACGTGCCAGCGATGATTCCAATTCATTTTCACTGTAGGCAGCTGGCCGTGGCGCCGACTCCAGGCGCACCAGCTTGATGCCATCGGCGACGTTGATTGCATCAATCGGAGCAATGCGATCGATGAAGGAGATGGCCTTCTTCTTGAGGCATGGCACAAAACCGCTCTCCGCCCGATTGCACTCATCGTAGACGCGCAGCAAGGTGCGTGCCCCAGCATTTGGATTGTTGCTGCTGCTGCTGCTGCTGCTGCTACTTGCTCCGGGCACCATCACATTGCCCAGCTGCTCGGTGGCAGCATCACAGTTGCTGCCGCTGCTGGCGAGGCACACACCCAGCACGAGCAGCAAATGCCTATGCTTAAAAGTCATATTCGCCGTTGTTCTAACACACACGCACACTCACGCACAACACTAACCAAACACACACGCGAACCACGTCCACCTCGCTTAAAACTTAATCCTTGGCTGGTTTTGGCTTTACTTCTTTGGCTTTTTCTCTTGTGGATGTGGAGGGGGTGTTGTGGGGCCTTGTTGTCGCGTCTTGCACTGCCAGCAAGTTTGAATCAAACTGATGGCCAGCCTTGGCGCGCTTTATTCTTTTATAGACCTTTCTTCGTGGTTTGGCTTAATCGCAATTTGATTTTCTTCGCGTCGACTTCGGGTTTTCATTTGCCGCTTCGGCATTTTTCATTTCTTTCTTTTCTCATTTTCCAACAGCTCTGTTAATGTTGCTGTTGCTGTTGCTGCTGCTGTTGCTGGTAATGTTGCTGCTGTTTGACTATGTTGCTGGCTCTAATGATCATTGCAGTTTAGGCTTGCTTTAGACATGTTTTTTTTTTGCTTTACTTTGTCAGCCACTTTCGTTGTTTATGGCCAAATATATTAGTTGACTATGTTGCTTGGGGTAGGTGTTTGGCTTTTTACCATTTATAAACTGGCTGCCGTTTTGGTTGTCAGTGCTGCTGCTGCTGCTGCTGTTGTTGTTGTTGTTGTTGTTGTTGTTGTCGCTCTTGTCGACACTTCAATTTCAATTTTGGTATTTTGTAATTTTCGCCTCACATTTCCAATGCCATTCAGCGTTGATCATGAAGAAAGTATTTATCCACCAATAAACGATTGCCATTTATAAGACTCAATTTATCTATGCAAATTTTCAAAATGAGAGGGTGGCAACAACTCCATCAACTAACACGCGAGCAACACCCAACGGGCCAAATGCTATTAGCATCGATCTGATCTAGGGCTTTCAGCTAGATATGATATGCATCTAACAAAGCCAGGCCAAAAGCGGACACACAGGCCATTGACTTGCAACGGCGATGCTTTTGTTATTGTTGCCGTTGTTGCCACTGCCACAAAAGACAAATTGTTGGCCCAATGTTGGCTGGATTTGCTGACTATTGCCTCTCTACTCTGTTTTATGCATGAGCCAGCATTTGTATCTATGCATCCACGTATCTCGTAGAACGTGCCACATGAAGCAGCCACACAAGCAGGCAGGCAGGCAGGCAGGCAAGCAGGCGAAAGGAAAGCTGCCGCAAAGGCCACATAATTGCGGCTTGCAAAAAAACTTTTTCCCCGAAAAACGACAAGCGGAAATATGTATGTACACTAAGAGAAAAACAATGTTCTAAGTTCAAGTACAACCGGCAATTCGTGCGTTAGGAATATGCTTAAAACTTATAAACAACAATTCGAATATTTTTAATTAAATCAAAAACACTTAAACCAATTACAAAGTGAATTATTTTGCTAACAATCTGATTGGGTTAATATAAGATTATGTCAAAATTATTTATTTATAACAAGTATATATTAAATATATTTCTTTTAGTAGTCAATTTATTGATTTTGCTTGAGTAACTCAACTGCTTTAAAAAAAAAAAAACCACAAAATTAACTTAAACAATTTAGAAAAAGGAATTCCAAATTTTGCCTCCTTTTCACATTTTTTTTCACTTGATTTCAATAATTTTGCACAGTGTATATGCGGTCTCAGTATTCTAGTCCCCTATCTGTATTCTTGTCAGCTGCCATTTCGAGGCAGCTTATGAGGCAGTTGCAACGACAATGAGGGATTTTTAGTCTCAGTTCATTTTCAACTAATAAAGTCGTAAATTTAGGCCCCGCAGCCAAAACCCGTACACAGATCCGCCCCAGACTAATGACAGTCGTCGTGCCGGCTACTTATTGCAACTTAAATATAAGTATGGTTGCACCTCAGGTGTGCGGGGATCGCCTCCTTTCCCAATGTCCGTCAATGCGTTGAAAATGCCTTTTGTTGGGCCATTCATTTTAGTATTTTTGGCTACCGAACATTTTCCACATTACTTTCACTTGGGCGCACCTAAAGCTGGACAGGCCAAGGGATGCTTGTATTGGTTATCAACATTTTGTTTGATAGCATTACTTCCGTTGCTGATGTGTACCAGTGAATGGCAAACATCATGAGTAACAAAATTTAATTTTTTTATTTTTTTCTTTTCTTAAATAGATGGTTCACTGGACCATTGCAGAGCAAGCAAAGTGGGCTCAAGCAGAAAATGAAAAACTTCAAATGAATTTCGTACATTTGAGTCTTGAGTCTGTCGAAAATGACGCTGGTAGCTCATTTGTCTGGAAACAATTTAAAAAAAATATAATAGACAGTTCTATTTCGTTTTCAGTTTCTTTTGTGCACCCTCCAGACTTGAGTCAGTCAAATGGGGTATACTAAAATTAGAAGTTTTATACCAGCAACAAAGGGCATCTGACACAATATTCAGTTTTTATTCAATCTACAATTGCTTTAAAAATTCTTTAAAAATGTAAGACTTATAAATTCTCTACCGCTGTCAAGACTTTTAAACAAAATTGTGAATTTTTAAATTTATTGCTTGCTTTTTTAAGCAAGAAAATTTATTGTACATTAAAACTTTTAGTTATATTCTTATAATGAATACAAATTAGCTTCAAACTTGTCTAAATATTATTACAGGGTATTTTTTTTATTTTGAGTTTGCTCGTTTATTATTTTACTTATAAATGCAAATATCTTTCGTTGCTACTTGTTTAGATATTTCATGGTCTGACAGCTCTGTGTAAGCATTATGCAGAATTGTTTATGTATGATATTCATATTCACAATAATAAGCTTGCTCCTCTGTAAAAATTTATGCAGCACATTGTTAGCCCCTTTTCATGGATAATGCAGCCCCAAACAAACCCGTCAAAATGTCCATCATTGCATACAATTGTATCCCGAAACTGGTTGCTATTATAATATTGTTTTTTATGCGGGAGCATTTGCCCGGCTAAACCTATCCGCATCCGTGTTGCAGACATGCTCCCATATGAATATTAATATGCACATCTGATGGACTTGAGTTGCCCCAAGTGCATGGGAAGACAACCTCAATTGTGTTTGCTCGGAGTTAATGTTGTAGGAAGAGTTGGGTGTCAGCAAGTCACAGTTGCTGTGGTTACCATGGCAAGGCCATATGCCAGCCAGCCCCCCCCCCCCCCCACCCCATGAAGCAACCATCAACGGCAACAGCTCATTGTCTGTAAGCCGTCAAACCATTATCCGGCTAAGCCAACTGGCTGTGACACGCCTTGCACTTTTCTTTCAAGAGCCACAACGAGATTATTTACAGTTTTTCTGTGCCATTTTGTGGTCGAGACCAAAACAAAACATAAAAACATAATAAATGCTTCATTGTGGCAACTGTTGAAAATAAACCAGAATTGCTCTTTAATAAACAGCAGGAATCGCAAACACAGCAAAACAAACAACAACAATAAAAACAACATTTTTATTATCATTTTATTTTTTTCAGCTTTTTTTATGCGTTTAAAGTTTTTCATTTAGACAGCGGAGAAAGTAATAAATTGTTCTAAATTCTTGCTAAATACTTTAACAGTTAATTGAACTTTCCGGGTTAAAGTAAGACTTGCTTTCAGTTGTTTAGAACCTGTTACACATATATATATATAATGAATATATGATGTCTATATATATATGATGTATATATATAATGGCTAACTTTCTATTTCATGCGGGCGTTCATCCGAGCGGCCCAGGTGCACCAAAAATTGCAAAGTGAAGCAAAGAAAAGTGAAAATATGTGTGGCTGTTTTTATTTTTATTTTTTTTTTAGTCATTATCACTTAGTTAGTTAGTGTCTGCAGTTGATCTCAGGGCCTTACCAACATTTTACGGCGTTGTACTTCGAAGCACATCCGCTGATAAAGATCGATGCGAGACCGAAATGAATCGCAGCAAGTCTGAGTTTTGACTTTTATTCACTTGTTTTAATGATGGATTAAAGCTAATAGACACTTGGCACAAATCTGAAATTAATTAAATTTTGAAATTGACGTCGCACGATAAGCAGCCAACTTTCAGCTTAAAATGTGTCAACAATTTATAACTGTCGAAAATAAGAGCAAAATGCCTGCGGACAGGATAAACTGGAGTGTTGAGAAAGTGGCCACTCGGCAAAATAATATTTTTAAATAATTAAGTTAAGACACTTGGCAAATATATAGACTTAACTTAAGCTGCAAAACAAATAGAGCTTTAAGCAGACGGATGAAAATAAATTCATAAATTCTTTAGAAAATATTGTGTTTAATAAACATTTTAATTGCTTCGCAAGTTTTGGCAGTTATATTATATATATTATATTGCAAGTTTGAGATTTTAATGCATTTAAGTAAAAGCAAGAAATACAGATTTTAATGCTCCTAAAAATTATTTTATACAAATGAGTATAAATTGCAAATTGTTCTCATTTGAAATGTTTTCAATTTTAAAAACAATTAGTATAGAAAATTGATAATCAACAATTGATATAAGCAAACGAAAATTAATTATAAAATGCATTTTTTTATTCAAATGTATTTATATAAATAAAGACAATTCTCAGAAAATATCTCATTTATTGCGCTTTACATGCAATTTGCTTCCAGCCAGGTTGTAGAAATGTATCTGGCATAAAAGAAAATTAATTTTTCTTATTGCATCAATTAATTATAAAGCTCTTCTTTTGCTTTTAAGTGAAAACTCAACCGAATGACAATTTTCACAATTTTCTCTATGTCTCTCTCTCTCTCTTTTTTTTACTCTCTGCCTCTCTCTTTTTCAACTTATTGCTATATCTCAAGCTGTCTCTGTTCATGCATGCCTTGTAATTAATATTTCAGGTGTCGCACGATAAGCAACCTTTTGGCAAAAACAACAACAACAACAACAACAACAAAAACAACAATAACAACAACAACAACAACAGGAATACCTGAGTTGGCATCTCTCTTTAATTATAGCGATAAAATCGCAGAAAGTTACAATAAAACTGCAATGCCGCTAACACTTGACCCAACTGGAAAAGTCATTACCACAAAAGCGAATACAAAGTAATGCCCTCGAGTGTACTTACACATACTGCATTGTAGTGTCTGTCTGGCCACAAAGCCAATTTGAAGTATCTCTGGCACTTGAAAGCCAATCCCAAGTCCCCTCTATATATATATATATTTATATATATATATATATTGACATGCAACAAACAGTATGCAGCGAACTTTGCTCAGACTTCACATGCCAGGTTTTTGTGACTAGCCTGCAATGTCGTGGCCAAGGCAACAACATCGACATCCACACAGACATCCACATCCACATCGACATCCACATCGACCATCGACATCGCCATCGACTGCCAAAAGGTGAAGCAGTGCTCTTCCTTGCCACAGAGTTTCACTCTGAGGCAAACAAATGCTTTCACTTTTCTGTTTCTGTTTTTGGCCAGTGTCACGTTCGCCTGCTCGGCGTCTTCAATTTATCAAACATGCGCCTGCCTCTTGTTGCCTGTATGGTGTACGGCCATTCAACTCGGGACAACTCAAAAAAAAAAAAAAACAAAAAATAAAAACAATGGACACTGTCGCCTTAGGGCCTTGATCTTGCTATACTCTATGCAGCTAGGTGCAAAAAGGGTTACGCGAAATTCTGCATTTGAATGTAAATGCAAAATAAGTTGTCTCCAGGCATATTTAAAAATGTTGTTCATGTATAAAATATAAGATTTCACTTTCTATATATATGATATTTTTATATATATATACCAACATACATATATATATATATATAGTCAGGATATCTTTCGGTCAGTTCGTATCAACTAGAACATTTTTACGTGCATTTTTATTTTGTTTTTATTTTTTTAGCAAAGGGCTTAAAACTTTTGATATTTTGTTAAGGTTACCAAACACCGACAAAGACCTTTTGTAGCATTCATTATAATTTTAGAATTCTCTATCTATTTGCGCAAATTCTTTAGAAATGTTGTTCAGAGGGAAATCGTCGCGACATGGCCAACAATGTCGACAATTCGGCAGAAATCCTTTTGTCTGCAACAGCAAAAAAAAAAAAAACAAAAGCTTCACAAAATATGTGCACAATCTAATGAAACATTGTCTGGCATCAGCTTTGTTCAAAGTGTTGCAGTGTCTGACGTGGTGGCAGGCAGCCTTTGGCTGCAGAGAGCGAGACAGTTTTGCGTTGCAAGAGTGCGAGTGAGATGGGTATACAGGGTGAAAGAAAGAGTGTCTAATGTCATGGCATCAAAACACTTTTAATGTAAAAAGTTTTTTGGTTTTTTTCTTGTTTTTTGTATTTCGGCTAAATTAAATTCAGTTGACGCAGTCAGCGGTTAACCTGGCTGATTGATGAGCGATACTTGGTCAACGTTTCACATTTGTCAGCATGTTGTTACCACAAAACATGACCATATTGAGTGACATCTGACATTGAACTTTGCATGCAGGCAAATAATGTTTGCTTTGGCTACTGAAAATTTCACCAATAAATATTTGTGGTGAAATTCGAATATGTGCTCCGTGTGGCACATAAGCTAATCTAGCGTGAACTTTGCTTATGTATTACACAAATGTGGCATAATCGATAACACGAATTCTGCTTGCCACAAAAAAAAAAAACGCCCCCCAACTGCGTAACGCAAATTAAATTCGAGAACCTCAAAAGCTAAGCTGAAAAACTCGGTGAAAATTCAAATTAATATTTGTTGCCAACGATTTTTGTACAAACAAAAATGGTTGTTATGTGTGCAAAAAATAAATATATTTACATTGAATTGACAAGTAAATTGATTGGGAAAACAAATAGCAGCAACAAAATGTGGTTGCAAAGCATATAATAAATTCATCAGCCGGGGCAGGTTCATCAGCATTCAATTTCAGGCTTTCCATGCCGGGGTCAAAGTGAAACGAAATTGGCTATTCGCGTTTAATTTTTGATAAACCATTGCAGAAAACCAAAAAAAAAAACGAAGAAAAAAACGACCACCTGAGGCAAATGCAATGGCAACCAACCTGTGCCACAGCGCGAGCTGCTATGCGGGGGCGCCTCCGATGTCAACACAGGCAAAGTGAAAGTGAAAATATTTGTGGCCAAAAAGCCAACCAAAAAGCCAACTGAATCAGGCTTTTCATTTTATGCAACGCTTTTTTCTTCTTCTCTTTTTGCTGCTGGGTTCCCAGACTTGCAACCCACATAATCAGCGACTCGTCGTTCTGGTTTTTGCAAAATGCAAAAAAAAAAAAACTACAAAGGCCAAATAAATTGATGGTAAAAGTTTTTTGCGGTAAGTTCATTGCATTGGCTTGGCTCTTTTCGTTAGTTTCGAGGCGCCACAGTTGCAATTGGAATTGGAATTGCAATGGCAATTGCCATTCAACATGGGGGCAAGCTGCTAAGCGTTTTTATTTGCTTTGCGTTAACACAAATGGCAATTATAGCAAATTGGCAATTGCCGCTGCTGCTGCTGATCGGTTGTTGCCGCTGCATTTTCTTAAGCACGGATTTTTTTCGGCTATTAGCCATAAACAGCGGATGAGCCGCGCGGCTTCCAACTGCGAAAGTTGGGCATTGTGCTTTGCGTGTGTGCTTAAATTACCATAAATTATCGCCAACGGATTATGCGGCTTCGTTTCCCATACAACACAATATATACATATATATATATATATATGTATGAACATGCCACACATGCACATCTGTTCATCTTGCCATGTCTGAAATGTAGAACAAGCCAATGGACCTTGTCTCAATCTTGCCATCAAAATTTGCTACTTTCACGCTTCTCACATCTGCACCTGCAGCTGTTCTGCATTGTTAATTTTTGATTTACACAAACACACACATACACACACATATATATATATATACATTTATACAATACAGTTATCAGACTGACATTTGGAAACTTTAATTAATTTAATACCGTTCAAAATTATACAGGAGCCAAGCAGTTGTTGAGACTTGGCTTGGCTTGGCTTCGCTTCTTGACTTCGCAACTGACAATTGCTTATTGCTTTTGCATTTTCATTAAAAGCCTAAAACTATGCTTTGTAATCATAGAAAAAAAATATGAGATTTTACTCTGACAAAAACTAACAACTATTAAAAACATATATTTCTAGAGCAAGTAGAAGCTTCAGCAAATTGGGTATGTGGCAAGCGTGTGAAGTTTATGTACTTGTGTAGCAAGTAGCACTTAGAAATTTAAACCGACTATCAAAATCTCTTTTTAGATTTAATTTAATGAAATTTTTAAATTTCTTAAATGTAATAAAATCATTTATTTACATGAAAATTAAAAGTAAGCCATATTTAATCAACTCAACCTCAACTTAAACCTCAACGTTAATAATTACAAATCGTTATAGCAAATATGGATATTCTGAAAAATTTAATATTTATTATATTTATTTATATTTTATACAGGTCATTCGAGCAGAAAATTGTTTTGAAATAAAAGAAAAAAACAATTGAAGTATTTGAAATTAATTTTAAATGCAAAGATACAAACAAATAAAAATATCTTCAAGCTCAGTAAGGCAAGAAAATAATCTGATAAGCTTAATAATAATACAAAATAAATTTAAAAAATAAATGAAATTGTACAATTATCTATTTAAAATGTACAATTCAACAATTCTTACAAACTAAGACTACCATATTAAACTCTAAAGAACTAGAAGAAAATTTACATGGAGCACAAAAATTACATACACTTTCTAGAAAAAAGCATAATAATTGCAATCTTTGAAGGAAAAACTTCACAAAACAAATTCACTAAAAATTCAACTTCCCTTGCATTCGTCAAAGTATAATTGAAAATAACGAATACAAATCTGAATTGAGTTCTTTAGAGCTGCACTTTCATTAACTTTCTTATTGCCAACTGACAATTTTGTAGCAATTCTCTTTGCCAACGAATGTCTATAATTTAAATGGCAATTTTAGACAATTTCGATTTCAATGCAGCCTATCTAATATCTGTGTCAAAAACTTATGCGTGCTCAAATTAAAGACAAAAAAAAGCTAAAAAAAAAGTGGCCAGAAACAATGTTTGCTCAAATCTTTTACAGACTGCAACCGATGAAAGTGGGCGTCAGTGCAAATATATGATTAAACGTCGAGTGTTGAGGAAAAAATAATTATAATAAAAAAAAATAAAACAATACAAAGCAGAAAATAATTACAAAGACTTGCTAATTACGACAATGAGCAATGAAAACTGAACTGGCTGACTGAGACTGGCTAAGACTGAGGCTAAGACTGAGGCTAAGACTGAGGCTGAGACTGCGACTGGCAATTGCACTAAATCTGCAACGAAGCTAAAAGCGTTTGGAGAACTGCTAACAGCGGATAACATGCATATTACGCTCTGAATAGCCAAGCACAGAGGAAACCAGGGGAAAAAGCAAAACTGGATGCAACGGCTGCCTGGCTAATTGTGGCAAACAATCAAGTGTATAAATTTGTGCAACACTTTGCCGCACAAGATCAGTTGGCCAAGTGAGTTAGCCCGAAGAACAGTCGCCGCACCCCATCACCAACACAGTCCAACTTTAAGGATACACACAGCTAATGGATACGCGAATGGGTCTCATTGCAGCGCTGCTGCTGGCCACGCTCTTCGCACCCCTGCGCCCCGTCTCTGCCTTGGAACTGAAGAGCAATGGCAGCGCTGGCATTGGGGAAAGTGGACTCCTGCGCACCGTGCGTCACGTTTATGGCCAGTGTTTGGATAGTGAGGATATTTTTTGGTGCTGTAAATTGCACGGCGCACGACTCCTGGGCAGAGCTCTCAAGGTGCAGCAGCTCAGCATTGTGGATGGCGTTAATCTGGTGAGGCGCACAGGTGTCGCCAGTGGCGAGGATACGCGCACAGGACGTGCCAGCATTGCCGAGAATCAGCTGAACAATCGCGATCTGGAGCACATGTCGAGTAAAAGTTTGGATGCCTTGTTGCTGGAGAGATTTCTCAATTTTATGCACAGTCATCAGCTGCAAGTGAATCTGCCACGTTTGCTGCGCTTTGGTGAGCGCAACAGTCAGGATTGGCTACAGTGGATGCTGAGCTTCTTTGTGAGTGGCGAACCGAATGCAGCTGGCGAAGGCCGCGATAAGAAAAAGGATGATAAAAAGTATTTGGGTCCATTTATTGCCGCTGTGCTTCTGAAGACGGCCATACTGAAGATGGCCTATCATTCGATAGCAATTGTTGCTGGCAAGGCGCTGATTGTGGGCAAAATAGCGTTGATCATCAGCGCCATCATTGGTCTGAAGAAGCTGGTCAGCCACGATGGCGGCGAGAAGACAACCTATGAGATTGTCAAGCATCCGCAGGTGCAGCAGAGCCACACCTACTCGTCGAGCCATCAGGGCGAGTATGATAGTGGTGGCCATGATGGTGGCTCCTATCATCGCAGCATTGATGACGAAATGATGATGCAGGATAAGGCATATCACGCCTGGTTGCCACATCACGCTGCTGCCGGCCCTGGTGCAGTGGCAGGAGTTGGCGCTGGCGCCGCTGCTGGCGTCAAGGTTACACGATAAATCGCTCCGCCGCTTGGCTGCGCTGACCCACAAAAAACCAAAGACCAAGAATCATTGTTCGCCTAGCTCCAATTTGTCTTTCAATTGTATTTTTACACTTGTTTGACTTTCAAATCTTAGTTCTAAGTTTAGTTACAAAATAGTTAAGTTTTTATATTGTTTACCACAGAAATACATAAAGCTTAGAAAAAGTTCGGTTTGTGTGTCATCTGCTTGCCCAACTGGCGACGATTCACTTGCGCCACCTCGTAGGCATGATAGGCTTGATCCGCACCAGAATGTGCCTCCGCCATGATGTCCGCCGGCAGGGGCATGCCACTGTAGTCGTGCGTCGGCATGCTGCGATGCCAGCCGCTCTCGTGACTATGTCCAGCTGCCCCCTTGGTGACGATGACGTGCTCCGGACCACTACCACTGCTTCCAGCTGATTCCTTTTTTAGACTGCCCTGCAGAAAAGTGCGTAGCGTCAAATTTACTTTATCGATCTCCACCAACTTGGACTCTTTACATGCCAGTTTATAGTTGGGTTAAATATGCATTTTTTGACTCACCAGCAGCGAAATGACGAGTGCAATTTTGGCCATTATGAAGGCGGAGCCAGCGATTAGTATGACCTTGCCAAGGAATATCTGTGCCAGAGTTGCCGCCATTATCATGCCGCCCATCATGGCCATGTTCTTATCTTTGTCCTTCTTCTTGCGACCTGTTTTTGCGAAACAGTTTTTATTTTTATTTTTCATGTCTTTATCTTTATCTTCATCTGTATCTTCATCTTCATCTGTATCTTCATCTGTATCTTCATCTGTATCTTCATCTGTATCTTCATCTGTATCTTCATCTGTATCTTCATCTTCATCCTCATCCTCATCTTCATCTTTATCCTTATCTTTATCTTTCTTTTTCTTTTTTTTCTTGTCTTTATCTTTATCTTTATCCTTATCCTTATCTTTATCTTTATCTTTCTTTTTCTTTTTCTTCTTTTTTACCTTTTTCTTCTTCTTTTTCTTCTTCTTTTTCTTCTTATCTTTATCTGTCGTTGTTTCTGGCCAGATAAAATTACTAAATATCTCATCGATTTTATCATCAAGAAGCTGATTCGTACCTTGATCCAATCCCAACTCGTTGCCAACGTCATCGATGGCATTCGATATATTTTTGGGCATCCTGACACGCAAAGCTCGTCCTTGCGCCAAATCCCACAATTTGCCAGCTAATCCTTTAACGCTGCGTGTCTGGTCAGTCTCTCTACGCTCCTGCGGCTCAATGCTGAGGTAATCGCTCAGCTGCCAAGTGCTATTATCCATGCTGGCTGCATCCAGCAGTCGTTCAGTTTCGCTGCCCAAACATTGCCAAGCCTCAGCTCCAATCAGGCACTGCTGCAGCAAGCGACCCAAATGCCGTGGACTCCACTCCAAGGATTTGTTTTGCTCCTGTGCTCGGCTGCCCAGTAGAAGCCCCAACAACCACAACATTAACTGAAGTCGCATTTTTGACGTTCAAACTTGAAATAAACTGCTGGCAGCTTTTAGCCCATTATTTATATGACTCGAATTTGATAGAAATTCTAAAAGAGGCAATTAACTGGATTGTCAAAGCGTCACTCGATTGGTATCTAATAAGAAAAGTTTCTCGAAAAGTACCCCAAAAATCTAACCTGAAACCGAATATTTAACATTTGCTCACTGAACCTTGGTAAAGTTGCCAGAAAAGCGACTTTCGCTTTTGGAAAGCGTTTTACTATCATTTATCATACTTAACTGTTTTCCCCCACATTTTTCTGGTAGGTTAATTGATGACTTCGCCTAAAAAGTGTAATAAATTTGTTGTAAATTACATTTTTCGCATAACCTTGACCCTCATTTTCCACCTAACGAAGTCAATTTGGTTTTTCATCAGCTTAAAATGACTTTTTCCAATTAATGATAGAAAACAATGTGGAAATTTATGGTAAAAATGCAAAGAAGGATTTATGCAATTTTTTTTCCGTGTGTCCTTGTTGGGTATCAGCCTGTCCAGCTTGTTGTTCCCAAAGGCAGCTGCAGCTTAGAAGCAATTTGGGTTGGGAACCTACATAAATTATCTATAAAAATTTAGTTTCATGACATTTATTTACACAAATTTTATAACTTAATTTAAACTTATTAACTATTTCTACATTTGAGTACTGTTTGCCTCACAGCGATCTCACATCCACAGCATGCCAGCCATTCATATTATTGGTGTCTGAGGCACTTTGAAAGTTGCGCACCAGCGCATCTGCTGATCCAATTGTGTCCTCCAGTCTGCGTTTTGTTTCGAACTCATAGAAGCGATCCTCAGTGGGTCTCTTAGTGGTGGATGTTGCTGCCTCTCTTGGCTGCTCGAAGCGCACTTTGCGATCGCTGCGCTTGTAGGGTTGTGGCTCATGCACATTATACTGATGATGCAGCTCATCGCCGTTTCCAAAGACTGTCGCTTTTCCAGGGAAATTACCAATTGGTCGATAGCCGCCACCACCGCCAAGTGGCCCACCACCGCCAAGTGCGCCACCAAAGCCAAAGTTGGCGCCGCCAAGGCCGCCACCCAAAACACCGCCCAGGCCGCCAAGACCGCCCAGACCTCCCAAAATGCCGCCCATGCCCAGAAAGCTGCTCACATAGATGGCCAATTTGGCCAGAAAGAGTGACTTCTTCAGCAGTAGACAAATGCCGGCAAACAGCAGCGGCACCAGCGCCACCAAATTGAACTTCAGACCCAGCAGAAAAGGCAGAAAATACTGCTTGGCCAGCAGGCGACCTAAAATATAATAATTGATTAATATAGATATATATAGATTGTCGAGAATGCGAAAAATAAATAAAAGTAAATTAGGTAATAATATAGATTTATAAACTTCTTAAAGAATGCGACTTATCAGCAAGTTGAAGGTCTGTTCAGCTGTTAAGTTAGCTCTAAGTCTTAGCTTTTAATTTAGCTTGAAATAAAATAAAATAAAATAAATAAATTTATGATAAACATATATATTCATTTTTGGGACTTTTAGAATTATTTATAGTTAAACAGAAGTGATTTTATATTTATTACGAGTCTGACAACTACAATAAATATTCTTCACTTATATCTTACTAATTTATATTTATTTAAAATTATTGGTAAAACAGATGCAAAGAATGGATTTTATTTTTTTCTTGTCATTTTAAAAATAGTAAATTTAATTGTAAATTACATTTTCGCACAACCTTGACCCTCATTTTCATCCAAGCGAGTTTGGTTTTACTTCAGCTTAGAATAAATTTCACGACAAATGATTGTAAATATAGTTTAAGTTGATGCTAAGTATGGTTTTAATTTTTAACTTAAAAATATATAATTTAAAAAATAGTACATTTAATTGTAAATTACATTTTCGCATAAGCTTGACCTCATTTACCTTCAAGAAAATAATGTTAAAGATGATAGTTTTTATGTAAGAAATATATATTAGTTTAAAAAACTCGACTTCTCTTTTAAGGCGATAAAACTGAAACTGCTTGCATATAAAAAAATATAAATTTAACTAAATCGAACTAAAACTAAATTAAATTTATGTGTAACTTTTACTCTTTGTAACTTTACTTTACTTTACTGTGAAAAAAGTCGACATGCAATTTGAAAATATTTTAGATAAATTTACAGATACATCAATGTTTGCTTAGTACTATATACTGTATATATATATATAAATAAATATATGTTCATATCTAACACCAATTATTTCCTAGATTTACTAATGATGCAATTATTTATTTACCTGTGCTGGGATCATCATAGCCAAACTGCCGTTTATCAAGTGCATCATTATCCAAAACAAATTCCGCCACACTGTTGGCATCCGCAGTGGGTCCAATTTTGAACATCAGACCGGGATAGAGGGCATCCATATGCCACTCCAGACTACGCTGCCCCATCACAGCGCCCGCATTCTCGAGAATGCCACGAAAATCCACAGGATCTGTGTCGAGCATATTGACCAGAGAACGACTCGATGCGAATTCACTTTTGACTGCCACAAAATCATCCACAAATGTGACATTATCGCGCTCCTCAAAGCGTTGTATAAAATTCAAAGCCGACCGACCGATGCATTCACTTAATTTGGATTTCTCTGAGGCGCGCACACATTGCTTGAAATGCTTCAGTTCCTCCAAACTGTCATGTTTTAAATCACTGCAGGCGATGCTTTGAATCATCAGCAGGCTGATGAGCACCAGGAGAGGCATCACTCGCGACATTCTGCAGCTGCTGTGCCACTGTTGGTAACCACTGTTGGACTAAGCCCGTTGGCCAGCTGACCCCCTAACTTTATAGCTGCTGGTTATACAATAATCAACTCAACGTTTTTGGCCAAAATCGGCTCTTTGCTACACTTTTTATTTTTTTGCACATGTAACGAAACTCTGGCCCAATAACGGAAATTGTTGTTCATCAACGCCAAAACGGCAGCTGCTTGTTGTTGTTGTTGTTGTTGTAGTTGGCATCATGGTCATGGTCAGTGCACACAACGCTGCCGCGACCCACTATGATGACTTGTGGCCAATATTCGCACATCTTGGCCATTATGTAACGAGCTATTGTTGTTTATTCCCGAAAAGTTATGAAAGAGGCGCCATAACTAAAATACCGAAGAACTCAAAACTATCAAATAAGTGACTGCAATTATGGCCCTAACCAAATTATACACCCATCTTAATAGTCCAAAAATGTTAAATAGTATAATTGTTTATGACCAGTAAATTTACCAATTTTTAGCTAAACAATTTAGCTAAAGTTGTCATTAGTTCAGTTTAGATCGGTTGGCACTGGTAATTGAATAATATTAAATAAATGATTTTCGGCCTTCATTAACAAGTACATTTATAATAATTGCTTTGAGATTTTTGTGACCTTTGGCCTTGCTATTTATTTTAGTTTCTTTTATCAATTGAAATCTAGGTTAAGCTTTATTATTAAATATAAAAAAATGTATACAAATATATTTTGATTTTAACCCCTACAGAATTAAAATTGTGACAAATCGTAGTATTTCCTCAATAGTTAAATTTCTGCTGGCTTTATTTTAAAATTCTAAAAAAAAAAGCCAAAGTTAAATATCTAATGACTATATTTTAGCCTACCACAATTGATTAATTATCTGCATAATATTTTGTTAAAATATATAATAACATTCAATGACTTTATTATAAGTTTCATAAGCTTGTACTATTTATAATTTATTGTAAATGTTATTATTATTTTCTAACAAACCAAAAAATGTATTATAAAACAATAAAAATCAGATGTAAAAAATACAAGTCAACTGCCAACTAAATTATTCCATTTATTTGTATTAATGATGTTCATTTCGTTCAACAAAATTCACTGGATAATGTTTTGTGTTGCCTACTTTTAGGAGCCGTTTGTTTTAACTTTGAATTAACTTTGGTGTTGCCAGTTTGTTATTTTAATAATTCTTATTAATAACAAAAACAAATTTAACGAAACTGGTAGTCGATCAACGCATTCGTCTGGATTCTTCAAACCACTGAACCCCAAAAACTTTTTGTAAATTTTGCTAATGAATTTCGACATGAATTTTTTTGGGTAACAGCCCCTTTGCCACGCGGAGTAGGTTCATTTTGCCTTTGCAAGACTTTGATAAAGTGTTAAAAATACAAGAGAGCTTAAAGAGTTTGAGCAGGCAAGGGAGGGGCTGCTATGAGGCATTAGTTTTCCCATGCATACAAATAAAAATCGATAGAAATTGTATTAATAAACACTTTCACCGAGCAACGTTTGATATTCAGCGACAGCAGCAGCCGCGGGCGAAAATTGTTGACAAACCGTTAAGAAATTGTTTTGGCCATTTGGTATTTGCTATTTGGCCATAAATTGCAACAGTGCCACCGCACTGGATGGGGCGTGCCGCATCTTTAGATCATTGCACGCCGGTGGGCGGTGGGCGTGGTTTGCGGTGCGTTGTACGTGTTGCAATTGCACATGCATAAATCAGGTCAAAAGCGGCCAAAAGCGGGCGACTTTCATTTGATTTTTTGGAGCGACATCGGATACCAACGAGCACATTGGCGTGGGAGACAGAGACAGAGAGAGAGAGGAAGGGAGATAGATGAGAATGGCAGGCCAGGAAGTGAGTTGGCCAGCTGGGAACCGACTTCAACTTCAACTCCAGCTCAGCCAGCCAACTCCAACTCCAAAGTCTGACTTTGACTTTGACTCTGACTCTGGCGCTGGGTGCATGCCTCAGTGCGCATGCAGCAAGTGAAATTTTCGTTGTGTGTTGTTGTGCAGCGTCTGTGATTTTATGTGTCGCACATGCAATTGATATCACTGGCCTCGTTTGCCTTAGTTGGTAATTCATTTTATTAGTGAAAGAGCGAAAGCATTTCACTTGAAAAAAAACCAAAAACAACACACCAAAAAAAAATACACATTTTATGCGGCGCACGTTGCGTATGCGCAACATAAAAAATATATATACACAGATATATATATATATATATATATATATATATATACCTGTTAAATGCAAAACAAAATTCAGTTACAGATAAATGCGGCTTTATTGAGTTTCATTTCTGATTTCAGTATGAGTGTGTGTGTGTGTGTGTGTGTGTGCATATGTGCATGTGTGTGGCTGTGTGTGTGTGTGATTTATTGCTTTAATTGCTGAACAGCTTGTGTGGGCGGAGCGGGGGGCGCGGCGAAACAATTGTTGCTGTTATTATTTTGTGTACAGAGTGCAAAAGTTTTGGTTTTAGTTTGTAAATATAAAATTGTAAATAGTTAATAAATAGTTAAAAACGTAGTAAAAAATAGTAAAGCTCTGAGCAAATTATTACAATAATACAATTTACAGTCACTTGAGTACAGTTTATAGTTTAGTTTAGTTTTGAGTTTAACTGCGCCCGCCAATTAAAAAATAAATTGCCGCCCCCTTTTTATTTTATTTTTTTCATTTCATTTTCTTTTTTTTTTGTTGCAGTCGCCTCTTTTGAACTTATTCACTAGCGTTTTTTTTTTTGTTTGATTTTTGATTTTTTTGCATTGCCGGCAATTTGTGCTCATTGCTTTTGCTCTGAATTAATTTTTCAATGGCGCAATTTTTCCGCTTGCATTAAGCTACAAATAAATTAAATAAATAAAATAAATTAAATCGGAGCTGCCTCAACTCTTTCAATTGCTTTTTGTTTGTGTATTGCACTAAAATTTGCTGTTTCTGTTTTTTTTTTTTTAGATTTTTGGCAACTTGTGACGCTTATTGCTTATACGACGCATATGCCAGGTTCTGGGCCTCATTGCCCTGCAGCGACCTGCCATAGCTGTGCTCGTGCTCATAGTGCGGATGCGCCACCACTTCGTAGTTCTCCTTCTTGGACTCCAGCAGCTTCTTCAGTCCAATAATGCCCGACAGCAGCAGCGCAATCTTGCCAATGACGAGTGCCTTAAAGGAGATCAGCGCCAAGAAGCCAATCGCCAGCGGCAGCAAAGCGGCCATTTTCAGCTTGAACAGCATCAGCAGCGGCATCAGATACTTCTTCTTCTCCTTCTTCTTGCCGCGCGCTAAACGGGGCAAGAAATTAAAAAAAATTGTAAAAAATTGGTTTATTGTTATTAGCTGATTAGTGAGTGTTTTGCATGCGATACTTTCGCTAGTTGCCTTGTTAACTGCTCATTAGCAATTAGAGCACAAAAACTGTTTATAATTAATAAACAATAAGCAATAATAATAATAATGAAACAGGATTGACCGCTTTCTATGCCAAACACACACACACACACACACACACACACTAGCAAAAAGAAAGTGCGGCGATCTGGCTAAAATGCAATTAATTGCACCACCAGCAAAACAGCGGCAACAAGTTTGCAGTCAATGCACCGCTAGACAAAATTGCAACTAGGGAAAACTACAACTCCGACTGCGATTGCGAGTGCAACTGGGACTAGCAGGATGCCTACTTGGTGTGACCCCATTCAAAGTGTAGTGAAGCAGCTGCTAACAGTGAAAACAGGATTTGTGGCATGTTCGCATGTTAGCCAGATAACTACACCACTAACCCAAATTGGCCACATTGCACAGAACCAGTAAGCAGAACAACAAGCAGAAGTTTGCACAAATCTTGAAGTTGTCCATTTGAAATCTGCTCCACATTAGTTTATACTCACATTCTTCGAGGGCACGCTGCATGTCCTGTATGGAGTCCTTGGGCACTTTGAACTGCAGCGTGTGTGTGCCAAAGAAACGTGCCACACGCTCCACCAGCAGCGAATCCACCTCGGATTCACGTGCCTCCGCCTCCTCCGGCAGCGACACATCATTCAAAGATCTGCCCACGGGTATGTCATCGGTTTTGACCAGTGAAATGCCCTCGGTCAGCCTCACATCCCCATTCTCCGTGTCGAAATAGTGCAGGGCGCGTTCCTATTTGATTTATTTATGATTTATTTTTTTTTTTTAGAATTTTTTATTGACGGATTTCACTGTTACCTTCATGCACAACACCATCGAGCGTTCGCCGCAATCCTTGACCATTTTGAGGGCGCTCGTCAGCAGGCTGTCTGCCTCCGAAGCTGCCGCCGCCGTTGTGGCAAGCAACGCGAACAAGCACACAAATTTCAACATGTTTGGTTTTGTGTGTTTTTTTTATTTTTTTTCGGGGGGAGAGGTGTTAATTTTCGTACACAACACTTGACACTTGGTATTTATTGTTGGTTGTTTTTTATCCTTTGGGGCACTGACTGGGCGGTGCCTTGTAGGGGTTATTGTGATTTTTTTTTATCTTTTTTTTTTTTTTTTTGTAGCACTGCGCTGCGATTGGCTTGTTCGATCTGTCGGTCAGAAGGCAATCCGTAAACTGTGGCTAGAAGACGCACGCGGATCGAGTTTTATTCCCGGCCAGCAGAAGCCACAGCAGCAGCGTCGACAGCGACGCGTTTGACGACGACAACGACAACGACGACAACAAAACACACGACGCTGGCCGCATCCCCAGCACCACGGCACGCCACACCGCACCACATCCACCCGCCTCCCCGCCTCGCTCCATCGACTCAAAACAGTAGTCGAGCTTAGAATTTAAATAAACAAGCTGCAAAAACGACGACGACAACGACGACAACAACGAAGAGCATCGGTTGCGGCTTTTAATGCAACCTGACTTGGCTCTGGCATGTCTTGGCCTGGCCAACACACTAGCAGTGTGCGTGTGAAGCAAGCAGCGACGCGTCGCCGACGTCGGCAGCACTGCGGCGACTCTGGCTTTGGCTTTGGTTTGGCTTGTTAGCGGCTGCTGTTGTTATTGTTGTTTGTCAACAGACAAACATTTAAGCAGCACTTAACTATTTGCACATAAGAAAAAAACACACACACATACACACACACATAATCACACACTTACACACCCACAACCACAAAAAATATCAATCAATATTAAATGATGGCTGGCAAACAAAACTAATTTAAGTATTAACTATTTGTGCTCTAACAATTTAATAAATAATTAAATATAAATATTTATTTATTAAATATCTAAATTATTTTAAGTATTAACTATTAATGCTTTAGTAATTTATTAAATAATTAAATATAAAATATATATATATTAAATATCTAAATTAGTTTAAAAGTATTTAGCTTTTCCACTTGCTCAAACTTTTAATATTTCTAGACTAGACTTACTTCAAACCAAAACTTCATTTTTTAATCTAATATGTGCCAACTTATCAATTATGTTTAAAAATCGTTTATGAGATTTATTAGATAGATTAGCAACTCAATAATTTCTCCAAGTTGAATGTGTGGTCGCTAAATTATGTTCGACAGATTTAGCTGGCATTAATTTGACAGCTCAAATTAATCTGGCGGCAAAAGCATGTTTACTGGCAGTGGCAACATCAATTGGCACACTTTAAGGTGGGTGAGAATCACACAGCAACCACAACCACAACCACAACTACAACCACAACTACAATCATAACCACAAACCACACATTAACAGAGTAGGCAGAAAGTACTCTATGAGACTCGTCGACTGATCGAACCATTAGAAATTGCAGACACGTGACTTGTGGTGTGGCTAATCAAACAACACAAAAACAACAACAATAATAACAGCAACAACAACAACAACAAGCTGCAGCAAAAGCGCTACTTATGATGGCGTCTACAGTGGCTCGAAAGCAAACCACAACAAGCATGGCTCAAATTGGAGTAAAATAGAAAATTAACTAGTTTGCAGGCGGCATGGATAAGAAAAAAAATTTCACTTTAATTTTGCTTTTTATTTATGTATTTGTTTTTCTCTCCATCTCACTTATAGCCCCATAATGTATCTCACACACACACACACACACTCACACATCGGGACATAAGTAGCTATATATATGTGCAATTTTGTATGCCAATCGCAGCTATTTGCACAGAGATCTCCACAAGACAGTTTTTTTTTTATGTCAAACTAAATCTTTAACTTTTCAAACTTTTTAATATTTAACATTTTTACACGTTCTCAAATATATTCTGTATGGCTAATGATTAATTTTTGAAAGTTTATAACAATTAAAAGCAGACATATTGATCGATATGGTGAAATTACTGACATAAATTATTTGCATCATAAAATTAAAGAAAATTAGAAAATCCATTGAGTCCTCTTCAGATCTTAAACCAACTTCATTCACACTGATTTTTTGAATATGAGCAACTTTGTGGCATGACTATTGGTAATACTTTTCTATATATTAAATAACTATTATATTTTATTATATATTTTTATTTATATTATTATTTGTTTTACTCTTGGTAATATTTTTTTTATATATGTAATAGCTATTATAATTATAATTATTTTTTATTTTTTAATTTTTATTATTTTTATTTTTTTACTCTTGGTAAAACTTTTATATATATGAATTAGCTATTATATATTATTATATATTTTTATTATTATTTATTTTATATATCTTATCTCACGTTTCTAAAAGCAAAAATAATTTATTTAAGGCAATTTTTCTTTTTTATTTTTTATAGACTTCCACTTGGAAAATAACTTAATCGCATGCAAGTTTTCAAAATGATTTGCTAATATTTTAGTCAATTTTTTTTTTCGTTATGTTAACTTGTTATTATTTTTAGCGTCTGTGCTGCAAATTGTTGCTATCAGTCTAAGTTGAAATTAGCATCTTGATGATATAATTGAAAGAAAGTACATCAATATATGCGTTAAATGACGACATTTAATTTTGATTTTTTTTGTGGCTCAAGTGAATTTTTTTTATATACATATATATTTTAAATTAGATCTTCACAAATATATTCAAAAGTTTGTCCAGTCAGTTTTGGAGTTTTAAGCCAAACAACTTACAATTATTTAAATTAATACTAAAATTCCAATTTTACTAATGGTATGCTTAGCTGCAGTTTTTATATACAAATATATAAAAATATATTATTTTATATATATTAAAAAAATACAAAATGTATATTTACAACTTGTTATAGGGTATAACCAAGTCGTTCAGTTTTGATCAGCGCTTTCTCGCTCTTTTTATTTTCTTCGTTTATGATTTTTTTTTTTTTTGTGTGGTTTACGCATTAGTCAAGTACCTGAAAGAAAGCGATGAATGTTGAGATTTGCACGCTACTTAAACTCAATTCAAGATGCAAAGCTAACTAAATTTTATTTTATTTTTTTTTTCTTCTTTGCAACTGATTATCTGCTTAGCCTAAACACCAAATAGTTGATGAGCCACAAGGTGTTTAAGCCGCTGTTATTTGGTTATTTGGTGTTGCGTGTTTGCAGTTGCTGACGTTGATGTTGATGGGATATGCAAATGGCTAACTTGTTTATACAGTTACAGATGGCTGTGCGTGTGACGTGACTTGTGTGTTAATCATCAACAGTTATGTGGGCGTATATCACGCCTTTACTTTTCTCTCTACATAGGGCATGGCTCAGTCGACTTGTGGCCCTAACAAACATTCAGTTAAGATCGAGCAAATAATTTTAACTACCTGTCAATGAAAGTGAAACAACTTTTTTTTGTTTTATTACATTTGCTGACGAGCATTGAAGACTTTATTTAATTTTGTAATTCATTTTTTTTTTTTGTAATTAATTAACTTGGAGTTTTTCATAAAGTCCCTTAAAATGCTTTGTGAAAGTTGCTAAAATATTTCCTGAAATATTTCAAGCAATTTGGGTAATGTCTGCCGCATCCTTTGAGTTAAATTCCTTTGCACTCTCTGCCCATATTAGTGTAACTTTTAAACGGTTTAGCTCTTATAGCCACACAAAATGACATCAAGCATTAAAATCGGCTATTCGCAAAGCTGCTTTCATTTTGAGGCAAATAAAATACACTTGCATCCTCAGCACTGTTTAGCCAAGCCCCACCCTATTTTTTCAGTGGCATTTCGCTACCAAAATTGACACCTTTTTGTAAAAAGTTTCACTTTCATGCCACTCACCACTTACCCCCGCTTCAGTGCCGCTGGCAAATTCCGGGTAGCTCTCATTTCGCTATGGTTGAGTAATTTTTCAATTAATGAAAGTGTTGCCCACCACCCAAACTGATGACGTCAACAAAGGGCTAACAATTTGAATTAGTCGTGGGAAGCGCATTTATATAAAGCCTAAATTCATATCAAAAAAGTTCAATGTTCTTGCAGGTATTGCTGCCGTTTTCGGCCAGCTCATTAATATTTCAAGCATAAATGCAAAAGTGAAATTGTCGCATACCACATGAAACTACAACAAAGGCAACAATTACAAAAAAAAAAAAGCGAGCGAGTCTCCAGCATATTTGATCTATGAATATTGCATTCCACTTGGCCAACTGAGACTCTGTGCACAGCTAAATGTGGCTTACATTTATTTTAAGTTTTTTTTTTTTGGTAGAAAGCGAAGACGTCTTTTATTTTTTTTTTGCTGCCTTACTTTTATTTGGATTTTTATATTTCTTTTTTTGGTATTCACGCGAGCAAGTCTAAATTGTCAACATAAAAATTCAGCAGACATGGTCGGGGGAATGAAACGCAGAAGGGTTTGTTTTTTTTTAAGCAAAATATTATATACTATATTTAATTAATATTTACTTAGGCCTAACACACACATTTAGTTAAGATATACAATAAATACATGGATAATCGAATTAATTCTAAATTATTATTGATTATTCAGACAACATTCAAGCAGCAATTGTTTCTTTGGTTTATGCGAACTCCAATTCTCTGGATCTCCATCTCTCTCTCTCTCTTTCTCTCTGTCTCACTCTCTCAAATGCATATTCACGCTCTGCCAACTGCTTTACAGGCTCTTGGCGCTGCCCGCCGACTCCTTGGCTGGCTTCCAGCCGCTGTAGGCCATGTCCAAGTCACGCCCCCAGCCCGAATGTGCGCCCGAGGAGACGACAACCTCATGCGAGGATTCTTTGCCACCGCCACCGCCACTGAGCAGCTTCTTGATGCCAATAATGGAGGCCAGCACCAATGCCAATTTGGAAACAATCAGCGCCTTGCCGGCGAGCATAGCCAGTGCACCATAAGCAATGGGCACAAAGGTGCCACCGAGCAGCAAGGGAATCATTATATAGGCGCCGCTGCCCTTTTTATCCTTCTTCTTGCGTCCCTCAACCGAATTGTTGTCCGCGGGGAATTTAATCTATTAAAATCAACTCATTAGTAATAAATTGCAGCTAATTTGCCAATTGCAAACTCACCTGTAACGTGTGATTCTGTAGGAAGCTGGTGACGCGCTTCATGATCATGCTGTTGAGGATCTGCTCCTTGGCATCCAAGCCACGGGGCAGCACCGCCTCAATGTCCTGCTCGGTAATGGGCTGCAGTTGGGATCGCTTTTGCGCCACATCGCCGCTGCTCACAAACTGAATGCCCTCAAAAAGTGGAAACGTTTTGGCCGTGCGAAAGGCCTTCTCCAGCCCAGTTAGCAGCTTGACCTTGAGGCAGACAGACAAGTTCTCGCCGGTGCATTGCTGATAGATGCGATAGACGACCGCCAGATCCTTCCACAAGCTCGTCGAGCCGGCGCCCGAGCTGGCTGACTGTGCGGTTGTCGAATGTGTTGCTTGTTGCTGCTGCTGCTGCTGCTGCTGTTGCTGTTGCTGTTGTTGCTGCTGTTGTTGCAACTGCTGCTGATCCAATCCATTGATGTGATGATAGCTGGCGGTGCGTGCAGTCGACGCTGGCAGCCAGCAGAAGATTATCAAAACCACCGCCACGTGCCACACGTATTTAATCATCTCTCTGTGTGTGTGAGTTTTTATATATATATATTTATTTATATATATATATATATATATATTGCTTGTGTTATCCTTGCTGCTGCTGAGTGGCGGCAAATATGTTGCTGGGCACTACACTCAAGATTATGAACTGAATGCTCGAAAGCGCATTGTATGCATTTTATACCAGCACCAAGTTTGCTTGTCGGTTAATTGCGTTTTTGTGCATGTCAAACAGCAGCTGAAAATTCAAGAAAAAAAAAATTACACTTTGTTTTAGTCTAAATATCACGCCAATTAGCTGCTGGCTGCTGCCTGCTGACTGTTGCCTGTTGGCTGCTGTGGCTAACAGCGTCTGTTGGCCATTGCAGCTGCGCTTTCGTGATTTCGCTGCGAAAGCAGCCAAAAATGTGCAGCTTGCAACACACAACAAACAACATCGCCCCATTGCCAGTGCTGCAATTTCATGTGCAATTACTATAACACTCAAATTAAACAGTTCGTTCTAAGCTATTGGTTTTTCGTTTGTACATTTTTTTAAAACGGAGCAAGTGGCGCCAACGTGCGTGACTGCCCCAAGAAAGAAAGAAAAAAAAAAACACAGCCTCCACAGCGACCATGTGGCATTGGCATTAAGTGCAGCTACTCATCCCAAAAAGTTTGTTTGCCAAGTTTCCTTTTTGCTAAAACTTAGTAGACTGAATCATTGCGGTTTTTTATTTTTGGCTTTTTTTTATCACAGATTCACTGTCGCCCCACAAAATTATCGTTAATTTTAACTTTTCTTTTTATAAATATATGTGCTTAACTGAAAATGAGGCACAGTAGACGCTCTCAATCAAAGCACCTCCAACAATAACTTAAGTTTTTAATTATTTTTTTATATGACTCTTGTAATAGTGAAAAAGTAATGCACTTTAAATTAAAGTTGAAACGAATAAATTTGTGAAACAAATTTTGAAGAAAAGACTTAATTAAATCAAGACCAGCGAAATATTAAAAGCATCCAGTATTTTTCAATCTTCAGAATAAAGCATTCATGTTTATATTTTAAATAAAAATATCCCAAAACTTTAGGGCTGACATATTTGATTTTTAGTTACATATTTCTTATATCTCTAAAAACATATAATACCTTAAACATTTACAATAAACCTTTAAAAAGCTCACGTTCATATTTATTACGATTTAAGGCTGACATTTATTGTTTTGAGCTAAGTTTTTCTAATCCTTCTTAATCCAAATAATACCTTAAACATCGACAACAAATCTTAATGAAGCCCATCTACAAAAAATCATTGCATACTTTCAGGCTGTTGGTGAAATTAATTTGAGTCTGAAATAGCGTGATAAATAAACGAAAGAGTTAAGACACAAACTTGCTCTGGCTTAACGAAGTCGAGCAAAAGCTTTATATTTAAGTATACGAAGATTTAAAGCTGGAAATGTGTTTTCGCTAAAATAATATTTTAATAATTAGGTAGAAATGTATATAAAGTATTATATTATATGTAATATATTTAGAAATATTTTAAAAATTAAGAATTAAATTAAAGAAGGCAACATTTTTCTATTGGAAAAAAACATGGAATTCTAATTTTGAATATTTATGGATATAAGCTTAATAAGGTCTACGGAAATATTTATTATTTATATTTTAAGAATTTTATTTTAAACTTTAATTACCGGATGTAAAAAGATATTATGTGCTAAAATTGTATTTTTCAAAATATTGTAAAAAATGTAAAGATTCTCAGAAATAAATTTCATTCAAGAATCAAAGTAGTGAGCAAAATTCACAAGTCCGCAACTCAGTTCAAATTGGATTTTAATTTGTAGTATTGTTTTGCGCAATGCGTGAGATTATGTTATAAATATGCAGCTAGATAAATGGTTATTCAAGCGGCACAATCCAGTGACCGCTTGTCTGGATTACAGCTCATCAATTATGCGCAATTGTTAACTAACCGAAGAGTGAAATAAACTGCTTTAAGTGAGCAATAAGTTGGAGCTGAAGTCATAATGATAAATCAACCGTTAAATCATCTGGGCGGCGGTATTAAATTGTTTGTATTTCTTTTCTATGCTTTTCGCTGGCTTTGCTTCTCGCGTGCTTAATTAACTTTCAATTAATCATTACCAATAATCACAACTGCTCACAGAGGCGCTTAATAGCCAAACTAAACGCTTCCATGAGCAACTGTAGAGGCAACAAATTACAGCAATCATAAATGCAGTGCGTGTTTTTCGAGTGTGGGAAAACTTGTTCGAGTGGAAAAATGATGACAGGCAGGGAAAAACGCTTAATATTAAGCATTATAAGCAAACATGTGATTTCTGTTCATGTAGGCTGGAAAGCGCAGAGCAAGGCCAACCGATCCAGTTGTCTTTTTTTTAGGAACATGCAAAAACGTTGCAGTTGCTGTTTTTTTTTTTTTTTGTTGTCTTGTTTCTTGGCTATGTTCTGGTGACCCGCTTTCTGAGCCAAACCCGTTTCCATTTCGTTCGGCATGCATTCAACATTTTGCTAGGCTGGACGCCCTTGCTGGCAAGCAAAGAGCGGAGGAGCATGTCATCCAGTTGGTGTTCAGCCTGAGGTCCGTTGACAGTGAAATTGTGCACATTGCAAATTGGGCAGCCAAAATGATGCGGCGTACCTGAATTATCTCTCTCATTGGAGCGTGTGTGCGCAATTCGCTGCCGGCTTATGGAATTATTGTAAAATTTTTGTGGCTTTTTATCTGGTTTTCAGAATGTGAAATTGTTTTGGTAGCCAGCGATCTTTTCCATTGCAGCAGCTTTTCTTTTGCGACGCCACAGCTGCAGCCACATTTCTCTAACAACTGCAAGCACAACGGTAATTCGCTCTGAATCACATGGATAGGCTTTCATTTTTTGGTCGATTTACATAGGACAACCAAATGTAATTCAAAAATAAAGCACACGCTGACCAATCGAAGTGAAAAGTGCTATTTAACACCCCATAATGATCCAACTTACCATGAAATCAAACTTAAGCCATTAGCTGAATGCGATGAAATAAAAGGTTCAAACGTCGACAATAAAAAAAATGTATTCAAAACGTGGCATGCAACTGATGAAAAGGGGCGTCTAGTGATTTGGAAATCTGTCGAGTGAAAATTCAAAGGCAATTCCGACTTCAAGGTCAGCTGCAAACCAATCTAGGCACAATCCATATAAATCAAATTGAAAGTTACTCAACAAAAGAAGACAAAGTAAAAAATGTAATAAAAAAGTGCGTTGGGCAAGTTGGTCAACTAAAAAAGTCAGGCAATGATCAACTAAAAAAATTCCCTGTACTGTTATAACTTTTACAAAAACTAATAAGATTAAATAAAAAAAGAAAAGATTTCGCAGCCATTTTTTATAAATTTTTTTTGTGTTGTAGGATATAGAAAGCAAACGACAGATAAAGTTGAGTGAAAGAAGAAAGTTCAGTTTTATTTTAAGGGTCATCTTAAACGATATATGTTTTTTTTTTAAGGTGTGTGTTTTTGTGGAGAATTTATGTCGCAGCTAAAAAGTGTAGCAAATGTCGATTGACCGCACTTTGAGGCCTACAACCACAATTTCATCAGCAGTTTTCACACATTCTAATGATGATGCCTCGACTCGGCACAATTAAAACATACTACTTGCAACTCAGTTGTGAGGTGTTGCACAGTTTTTTTTTTTATTTTTTTTTGTGTCTTTTTGGTGTCACAGAGTTGCCCACTTTTAATTGACTTTTTGTGCTGTTTTCTGTTTGCTGCTGGGGCGTTGGTCAAAATGGTCAAGAGTTTGCTGCTCGAATGAGTTGTTAACAATTAATGCGACTTAATTTGGCTCAGACAACCTTTCTTTACCCCTGCTGCTCAACATCCCCCCCCCCCCCCTTACAATTAAAAAATTTATGGCATTTCTTTAGCTTTTCACTACACGTTTTCAATGCATTTACTTTATGTCTTTAATGTTGTTGTTGTTGCTGTTGTTGCTGTTGTTGCTGTTGTTGCTGTTGTTGTTTCTGTTGTTGTTGCTGTTGCTTTTGCTACCTAAATGTTTACTTTCACTGTCTGTTGGCCGACTGTTTTTGGCCAGAGCAACGGTAGCCGGCGGTGCACACTTTCGGCCTGAACATTTTTCTTGCTGTTGTTGTTGTTGTTGTTGTTGTTTGTGTCTTGGCCAGAGTCATAATTATTTACACCTCTTAACGGGCAAAATTTTTGCTTAGGCAACTGGGTCGAAAATCAATTTCACTTGATATGAAAGCACATTCGCATTTCGTATTCTGGCCAAGGATGGACCTGTCAACCTGATCTCTTGGCTTGTCCCATTATGCAGAGCCTCACCTATGTTGGCTCAAAGGCAAAAAAAAAAAAAATTTCATCATGTATTCATCTTTTCGCTTTCACCTGTTGGCCATAAACAATAATAGTAATATTGATGCGAACTCATGGTTTGATTTTGTCATTGATTTATTTTTTATTTATTTCTTGCTTGTTTTATTTTCATGTTTGTTTATTTTGTTTGTTTGTTTGTTTGTTTTTTTGTGTGTTTTTTTTTTTTGTACTTATTGATTTTCTTCATTTTTTAATGACATGCATTTATGACAGAGAGAAAAGATGCTGTTAGATTTACATTCTTTTGTGTGTGATTTGTGATTTATGATAATTGTTTTTTTGTCTTCTTCTGTGAGTTGGCCAAATTCTGCAGTTTCTATGCTGCTCGCTTGTGAAAGTGCCGTACGATTCTGCCTAAGATATTATCTTGTATATATGTGAGTGTGTGTGTATATAGTAAAGTTGACAATCAGCTCTGTGGCGACTTGGCGCTTTTGGCCAGCTTTCGGCTTTCAAAGTGATTTAAACAAATATTTTTAAGAATGCATTAAAAATAAATTTAAACCAAAATGCAAAAAATACGATCAACTGGCAACTGTGGCAAAACCAACCAAGTCGCATATGTACATCAGAGAGTAGAGTATGTAAGTGATGAGTAACAGAATATAAATGTAAAAAAAAATGCCTACAGTGAACTATGATTACAAAGAACGTACGGTGCGATGTGTGTGTGTGTGTGCTTCGAAAGTGGAGCGTTAGAAAGTGACAGAAAATGCAGCAGCAGCAGCAGAAGTTGAAAATGTGAGAGCGTGAGAAAGATGTAGATATGAAGAGAAAAATATGAGAAAGAGAGAGAGAGAGAGAAATAGAGAGAGAGAGTGTGAGAGTGTGAGAGAGTGAGAGAGAGAGAGAGATGAATAGCGCAGCATGAGAAGGTGCAAAATGAAATAAGAAAGTTTTGAAAATTGAAATTTTTTTTAAAGTCAAGTTTTCAGATTTAGCTAAAATCGAAATTGAATTCGAGTTTTTTGTGTGCATTAGGCAAGAAAACTATGGCAAGTTATGGCGAATATGTGACCAAAACTATGACTCGAAATTGCATAGATTCAAAGACAGATATAGAGGATATAAATGTGTGTCTCGAAAAGATACTGATAGATGTTAGGAGCTAGTTTTTTTTTAAGTTTTTTAAAGCTAGTAGTAGTTGTTGTTGCTGTAGCTATAGCTGTTTGTTGTTGTTGTTGTTGTTGGTGTCGTAATGTAAGACTAGAATTGCATGTAGATAGTTACAGAAAAGGTAAAGATTAGAGTAGAATAGAATAGAGTAAAGTACAGTAAAGTACAGTAAAGTACAGTATAGAGTAGTGTTGAGTAATGTAGAATAGTGTAGAGTAGTGTTGAGTAAGAGTATAGCATTAATTAGATAGATAATCAGATGTGTTGCAAACAGTTGCATGGCAACCAACAAAGTTTTGGTATAGTCTCTAGATGGATAGATATAAGATAGATAATGGGACAGATAATGTAAGATATGTTCGAGCTGTAGAGAATCTATGTGCATTACAGTAAGAAACAGCGATAGTTAGATACAATGTGTGTGTATGAGTGTGCGCGTGTGTGTTTGTGTGTGTGCGAGCTAAGAACCAAAGGCTAAACGCTGCACAGAGTCGCCGCCTGGGCTTATTTTGAGTATTTGAAACGTTTTTTTTTGCATAAGGTACCGATTTTAACTCTCGCTTTTTTCTGTTGTTGTTCATTTTTTTACAAACTTAACTTTAGCTTTATAAGTATCTGTGTGTGTGTGTGTGTGTGTATGTATTGTTTAAGCATAACTAAATGCAAGCACACTCAGCATTCTGCTTCTTCTCTTTTCGCTACGATGTCTTTTTTTGTCTTTTTTGTCTTTTTGTTTTTTATGATCTGTTTTTTTTTTTGTTTCTTTTTGTTGCGTTTCATTTTTCGCTTAGTTTTCCAGTTTTGTTTTGTGTGTCACGCGCTTGTCACGTGCTTTTGTGTGTGCGGAAAATAAATAAAATAAATTATATTAATAAATTAATTAAAACGAACAATAAATATTATATGTGTTCTCCTTCTTCTTTTCCTGCTCCGTCTCTGAGCGGAAGATCGCTCAACAGTTGGTTTGCTGGTTAGTGGTGCGTGGTTCATCCGGGTTGGTTCATCTTCATGGTGAGTGTGTGACTTGTGTGACTTAAGCCTGTGGCTTCTGGGCAGAGTAGGCCAGATCCTGGGCATCAATGGAACGTCCCCAGCCACCATGGCCGCTGCTGCCGTACGAAGCCGATGAGGCGCCCGCATCGGCGCTGTAACCGCTGCCATAGGAGTCACTGCCGTGGCTAACCGAATGGCTGCTGCTGTGATGGGGATGGGCGACCACCTCGTAGGTGACGTGCTTCTCCTGCGACAGCAGCTTCTTCAGGCCAATCACCGCTGAGAGCACCAGAGCAATCTTACCAATCAACAGAGCCTTGCCAGCAATCAATGCAATAGCGCCCAAAAGCAGTGGCAACAGAGCGGCGGCCTTCAGGGCGACCAAAGCGAGAATGGGTCCCAAAATTTTGGCGGCCTTCTTCTTCTTGCCACGGCTCTCCTCGGGCGCATTGGGATCATTGCTGCCGAACAGCGATTCGGAAGCATCCTCCAAAGCGCGACCAGTTGAGCTCACCGCCTGCACAATATCGGCACCCTTCAGCTCCACCTTGATGGTGTGCGTGTTGAGGAAGCTGCTGATGCGATTCAATGCCAACGACTCAAACGACTCATCGCCAGAAATGGAACGAGCTGCCTCCTGCACGGGTGCATCCGAGGAGCGCACCACAGTCACGCCCTCAGTGAGTGCGAACTGATCCCGAACGCCCAGCACCTTGTCGACAAAGTTGAACAGCTTGTATTTGACGCACGAAACGGAATCCTTGCGTAGACACTCGCTGTAGATGCTATCCATAATGTCATTGTCGCCGCTGCCGCCGATGGCGTTGCGAGCATGGCCACGTGTTTCCTCAGCTGGGAGTGCCACGGACAGCGTCACCAAACACAAGACACCGAAAATAACTTTGCAATTTGCCATATTTTTTTTAATGTTTTTTTTGTTGCACTTGTTGTTGTTGTTGTTGTTGTTTATGTTCTTGTATAGTCCTTTTAGAGGGCGCACTGTTTTTTTTTTTTTTTGTTGTTGTTATTGTTGTTTTGTACCGAACACAAAAATTGACTTTGTTGCACTTTCTCTTTTGGTTATTTGTATTTTTTGTTTTTTGTTTTTTTGGTTAGCTCACAAACGGCGCACAACGCTGCTGTTGGCTGCTGTGTTGCTGCTTTGACGGGTTAGGATGAAATGATACAATTTCCCAATGGCCCAGCACAATTTATATAGGCGGCATGTACTCATCCGACCTGCTGTTGCCGTTGCTGCTGTTGCTGGCCGAACGAACGAAAGCATTTTTCAGCCTCGGCCAAGAAGAACTGGTCGTGCAAGTTTCTCGCTTAAGTCTTTCGTTTTGCAAGCCAACGGTAACCGCGCTGCTGCTGTCGTCGTCGTCGTCGTCGTCGCCGTCGTCGTTGACTTTGGCTTGGAAAAGCATTGTTAATGTAATTTGTTGTTAGCCTGCGTTGCTTTCGCTTGAAGTTCATGTAACATTGTCAAAATCAGCTGAGGCAAGCAATCTGTGGATACAACATGGACTAATGTTGCACTGTGGCAACTTGATGCTCACTTTTACCATAATCAAAAAGAAAATAAAAAATCGTAAACTTCAACTTTAATTGTTTTTAAATTGAAATTGAAATCATTTTAATCGTCAACTGGCCAACTTTGTTTTGAGTAAAAGCCATTTCCCTTTCCCTGCTCAGCCACAGAGCGTGCCACACACAAACAGATGCCACAATGTTTGCCACCAATCACCGTTCACTGGTTCACCTGTAACGGTTCGATTGTCAGGTATCTGCTCCGAGTGGCATTTCGTGTGTGCCCATTAGAATTTGTGTTACATAAAAGAGCAGCCAACGATAGCTGTGCAAATGTGGGCCACACCAATAAATAATTGGCCATAAAGAAGCAGCAGCAATAAGATATTCCGAATATAATCATAAACCAGATCGCGCAGTCAATCCAAAAAAAAGGGAAAGTTGCGACAATTCTCTCTCTCTCTGTCCATGTGTCTCTCTCTCTCTTGCTGTGTGGCATGCAGCTAGCTTGTTGTGCGCCCTTTTACATCCGTCCCCCCGCTCTACCCCCCGCCGTTCAACATTTTTGTCTTTGCTGCATAAATTTATGTGCATATTTGTGTGCGTTGTCAAATACAAATGGCCAAAATAAATAGCTGTCTGCTTGTCTGAGTTATTGACTCTCCGGCATGGCCAAAGTGTGCCGAAAGTCGACTGGGCAAACATATTGACCAGTAGCCACAAGTCCAACCAGTGGCTAGTAGTTACACTGCGACAAATTTAAAGTGCACAAATAGCAGCGCAGCCCAGGAGTCACAGTCGCCGCAGTCGCCGCATAAATGAAAGTCATCAGGAAAAAGAGAGTTGATAAGCCAGCGGCAACAACAAAAAAAAAAAACACTTTGGGCCAGGATGCATGCCGCATGCCGCATGCCGGCAAGAAAGTGTTGAGCATGCTTAATTAAAGTATTATGGATGTGTGAATATGCGCTTACAAATTTTGGGTTCGCTGATATGGTGTGAAAATGCTTTTCCAGAGCAGGCAGTGAAAGCGAATTTTATATGCAACATGAATGAGCTGCAAAGGGGAGCGAGGCAGGGGGCAATGATTACTGTTGCACACGCATTGCGTGAGGCTGTTGCATAGGGATGCAATTTCTTGCAACGGGGCATTGCTCGAAGCAGTGTGCTGAATTATTTGACATTTAATTAACTTTTAGTTGGAGTTTTCAGCTTGTTTGTAGAAATGATGAGAAACGACACTTTCACTGCATTTCAGCCGGCCCCAGATAACGTTGAGAGACGCGTGCAACAGCAGCAGCAGTGTCAAGCAAAATTTAAAATGGGGAGTTTTCTTCTTGTTCTATTGTTGCAGCTGTGGCAGAGAGGCAGGCAGGCAGGCAAACAGCCAGGCAGGCAGACAGGCTGGCAGTCGAAGTGGCATCAACAGGTTTATTTGGTTTTGATTTTGGTGCTTGCTTATGAAAACCAAAAGTAAAATTCATAACAGTTCGACAAGTTTTAGCGGCAAGACCATAAAAAGCCCAATGTGAATATACATATAAAGCAACAAAAGCAACAAACAAGAAGCGGGGTACATATTTTATTTATATTATTGTTGCTGTTGTTGTTGTTACTATTGTTGTTGTTGTTGTTGTTGCTGCAGCAGAAAAAGAAAGTTCAACGTTAATTTTCCTTTTTCGTAGACAACATTCACCGCCTTGTGACCGAAGCGCGTGCAACTTTGCAACTCTTCAAAATGTAAGCTAACAAAACTGCATGAATGAATAAATGAATGAATGATTAAGTGAGTGAGTGAGTGAGTGAGTGAGTGAGTGAGTGAGTGAGTGAGTGAATGACTGACTGACTGACTGCGTGACTGCCGGCTCAAGCACTTGTCGTGAGGGTGCTGTGGCAACTACAATGCTAAATCTATTGCTGATGTTGAAGTTGCTGCCACTGCAGTTTTACATCTCAGCGAAAACACAACTCAAATTTTAAATGACAAAATTGTAAATGACAATTTAAACGCTACATTTTGAGCATATCACTGGACATCAATTTATGCATCATTATGCGTTATACTCAGCACTTCCAAGCACTCAAAAATTAATACAAAAACTTTTATTGTTTTAGTAATAAAATGAATACTTTAATAAATTTAAATCGAAAAATCTTTTTTTTTTTCTCTTAAAGTGTGCAAATTAATTGCTCAAATAAAATAAAATTTTTATGATCATTATGATAATGCAAATCGTAGTGCAAACAACTATTGAAATTCCCAATTGCATTTTCTCTCTTTTTCTCAGTTATTGTTTTATTTGCTTGGGAATACCAATACACCACACAAACTGGGAGTCCGCGGGCCACACACATTGAAAGAGATGGAGATGTGGCAGGCAGTGTGATACCCTCTAAGAAATTAACGTTGGCTGTTGTAATCGCTTGGTCGCCAAAAACCTGCCACGGCCATTAGCATAAATATTTCAACATTTTAGCAACGCCTCGCAACGAATGCGATGCGACTTCAAAGATACAAATTAAAAATGCACGAAAACAACAAAAAACTGAGACATTGAACACTTTCACTTTCCATGATGATGCCTCACAAATAATGCAGCATCAGCAGCAGAAGAGTCACAGCTACAGATACAGATACAGATATAGATATAGATATAGATACAGTTACAGTTATAGTTGGAGCTGGCCACATTTAATTATTATCTAACACAACGGACATAATCAACATTTACAGCTAGCTGGATGCAAAAAGCGTTAATAGACGACAATGTTGATTGCAGCATTTATTCAATAAATTATTAGTTGAGTTGCTAAGTTTTTTTTTATGTAAGTTTAGTCACAGATTGAATAATTGATGGCCAAGTGTAAACAAAATAGATGGCGCAATATTTAACATAAACAAAAAAAAAAAAAAAAAAAAAAGAAAGAAAATTAAAATAAAAAGATACAAAATGCTCTTAGCTGGATTACATAATTGATGTAAAAACGTTTTGTGTTTTGGCCCTACGACGATTGCAGTTACTTCTTTGGCGCTGCTCGTATTTTACATTGGCCAATTCACACGGTCTAAAGAAACGCTTTCTTTCGAAAGAGAAAGGGTTTTTTTTTTCTTGAGAAACTTGGCCAAAAATTGCAGTTTTATGGCCCGATCTTAGGCCAGCACGTGTGGCCAGCCAGCCCTTTCGCTTTTTGCTCCACTCTCTGTGTTTGCCCAGTTCTTCTCAGTTATTTTTACTTTTTTTTTTTGGAGGATAATGTCGAAAATTGAGGCTTTGACAGCTTCCGCGACTTTCACGCAATTGCAGCAGCAACGCCCTTGATGCTGTTGCAGTTGCATTATTTATGATGCCTTGCCTGATGGGGGGTTGGGGTAACAGGTCAGGCAACCTTTTGTAGAAATTGGCCCAAGTCGACCGGAGCGTACCCTGGCCGGATGCTCAATGCTTTCAATGCCTCAATGCATTCTTTAAAGTGAAATTTTTTATTGTTGTTGAAACGTTTATCGTTTTTACTTTGAGCTGGTTTTTTTTTTTTTTTTATTGAAACTTTAAATGAGGCTCTTAATTAAATTAAGTGAATTAAAAAGACCAACTAAACGAATTCAAGTTGATAATCATGAAGACCAGGCCAAATTCTAGTACCATCATTGTTCAACTTTCTTCTGTTGTATTTAATGGTATTTCGGTCAGAAACAAAAGCCGTCAAAACATCAAACCAGCTAATCAGAAATGAACTTTAAAATTGAGCGCCTTATGTTGGATTGATCAAACGGTATTTCCGGCTGCTCAATTGGAGCGTGAGCAATATGGGCAATTAACAACAATAATTAAGTCTTTAGGCCGAGTTAATTACAAACAATTTATTTTTTTATTTTTTGTTGTTGTCTGCACTTTAAATGTGTGTGGGCTTATTGTAGACATGTGTGTTTTCTATGGTTTCCAGGAACATCTCAAGTCTGCAAATGAAAGTACAATGTTTACCAGCGCAACATGCATCTATGCAAAGGGGGCTGGCGGATGCCGGGTGCACATGTCCGGTGCGGTCCGGTGCGGTGCTGCCGAGCAAGTGTCAATGGCCAGGCTGGCATCCACTTTGAGGCAACTTTTGAGCCACTTGATGGCTTTTCGTCACGATTGCGCGGCTTACAGCTTCAGGCTTATGGCTTATGTCTGATGTCTGCTGGCTTATGGCTTATGGCTTATGGCTTTTGCTTAACGGCCAACCAAGCAGTATGCGGCTAACAAAGTGTGTGTTTATTCTCATCAAGCAAGCCTTTTTCACAGGAGCTGCAGAGACGACAAATACGAGGCAGCGAGGCAGCGTCCGCTTTAAATCAGCTTCAGTGAAAGTTATTTTTTTTCGCGCGGCCTGCGAGACCCAATGCGAATTACATACATACATACATACTTTCTTACATATACGCTAAAAGGGGTGCGGTCCCAGCCCAGGTTCCATGCAGCAGCTTTTTATACACAGTCAACATTTCTTTAGCAACTATAAATATGAAATTACTACAAATATAACAAATTCACTTTTACTTCTTAACACAAAACTGTTTTTTGTGTTAATTGTAATTTTTAAATTATAAATTCAAAATTCCTACATATATAAAATTGCACTTTCACTTTTTAATATAAGGCAATTTTTTATTAAACATAATTTTTACATTATTAATGTTTAAATGTTGTTTACAATGTTTGTTATGCTTCAGTCAAAAATTTAATTATTTTTAATAATTATATGGCCAAAAAAAATTGTGACTTGAAATTGTGTCTCATAATATTAACTTAATATACATTTTTTTTTTTAATTTGACAGACATGAATTTTGTTGCACACAGTTTTTTTTTCCTAGTCAAACAAAGTTGTTTGTTATTTTAATAATTCAAGCTGTAAATGGAATTAAAGAACAGATCGACTGATTCATTGGCATAATTATGTTGGAATTTCATAAACAACCCAAAAATAGTTATCAACTCACAATGAGCTCTTCTGGGAAATTTAAAATCTTCTGGGAAATTTCGATTTCACTCATTAACTAATTTAATCAGTTTAAGCGCTCTTTGGAGAGTTGTAAATAATTTATTTAATGTCGACTGTCAATTTTCATTAATTGAATTTGACTAAAAATTATAGTTATGCGCATAATAAAAGTAAAAAAAAAAAATATTTAAATTATAAATTAATTTCAATATAATCTACATAAGTAAATAAATTATTTATTTAAAAGCAAATACATTTTAATTGTGTGTAAATTTAGTTAAGTGTTCGGCATTATTAGACGTTAATTGAATGCCAAAATTTGTGTATTTTGTTCTGTGTATTTATCGAACTTGCGGCACTTTGAGGCCGCTCAACTGGTGTCCAATTTGTCGTTTGTAGTTGTTGTTGTTGTTGTAGTTGTTGTTGTTGCAGCGGTTATTGTCACGAGTAATTGGCATGCTGAAAGGTATTTGGCCAATAGCGAAAAGCTGAAGTTTGACAACACACAGCCATGTTCAGGCCGTCATCCGTCGCTGTGCTATTAATGGATTAGACTCACACACAACAATCTACACACACACACACACAGTCCAATCGAGCTGTAAATTGCACACCTGACCTCAGTTGTGCTAGGCTATACATCAAATTTTTTTGGCTTATTTGGCACTCCACCCACTGCCAAAAGTAAAAGCCTCAAATATCTCTTATATATCTGCAAGATGAATGCAGTTGACCCAAACAATCGATCAATGTCAAGCCAGAAATGACACACAGAGTTTCCCCTTAGGAACTTCAAATTATAATTGTACTAGTTGTAATCAAGAATTTATATGTTGATTTTTTTGTGTTGGCCAAAAAAATGTCTTTAATATTTCATTTTCATACTTAAACGCACAGACAATGCCTTGGGGCACAGACGATTTTAAGTAGCTTTAAGCATCAATTTGAAACATTAAACAAAACAATTTTGAAGCAAAAACCTTTATCGCTTTTAGCCAAGTTTATTCGTTGGATGTTTTGGCCACATCGTTTACGGACATGTTTTATTCATCCTTGTTGCGAGACGGCCGAAAACTTCCATATTTATAAATAACTGATAAGCATTGAGAAAGTGAAATTTTTCATATAATCTTACAGATTTATATTTATTTTTTTATTATTTCTACCTCAGCAAGCAAAAAACGTATGTGTGTCTGTGTGTGTTTGCCTTTGGGGTGTGGAAGTGAATTTGGCCGACATGTTGCATGTTGCTAAATGAACTCCACAGTTGGTTGAGCTTGGTGTGGCGGTCTGGGATTTTCTGATTGTGTGAATGTGTTTTTGATTTATCAAATGGCATAAATCGAACCTAAAACGGATATAAACAGCTAACAGCTAAAAGCCAACCGAGTAGTCCAAAGTCGAGCAACAGCCCCAGCCCCGGCCAGCACTTTCTTTAGCCGTTACTCTGGCAGCAGCAACAACAACAACAACAACTCGTTTGGCCGGCTGCATACCAAAAGATATGGTAGAAATTAAAAAATGACAGAGACATGGCCAGGCGAATGCAGCAACAACAACAACAGCTACAAAAATTTATAACAACAACTAAAAAATAATTAAATAAAACATAGCCAAAGCCACAAAATTCACACATTGACAATTGATTCCTACACTCAGAGAAATTATACTATGCATTTTGCAAGCATTCGTAATTGTTTTACGACCCACAAATGTTGTCAAATATTTTTTATGAATTAAATATTTAGGTACTCACTTTTAAAATTCAGATTATATAATTAGTTCATATTTTAGGTATTTTGAGTTCTTAAAAAATTTGAAATAAAATGTCATTTGAAAATATACTTTCGTCAGCTTAACAAAAAATAATAATTCAAAATTTTAAATTTATTACGTTTTTCACTTAGCTTAGCATTTTTTAACATATCTGGAAAAATTTGTATGTACACATTGATATGCACTAAAAATATTTAACAATATCTTCCGAATATTTTAGAAACACATTTGTAGAAATGCTAAACATTATTTGCTTGAATTTGGAAAGGCATTAAATTTTTCAGTGTTTTTCCATATTCGACTTAGATGCTGACTAAACTTAGGCAATTTTAAATTTCAAAAAGAAATATCTATTAAAATTCTATCGTGGTTTTTTCCTTACATTTTAAATCCCAAGTGTTAGAAATTTTAGCAAATTTTAAATAGTTTTTTTTCGCAATGTGCTACGATTCCACACCGGATCAAAACTTAAGATGCGAGATTGGAGACATTGATGCACAGATTGCGACGAGGAGCGCGTGCTGCTAAAGCAACAGAAAATGGCTAAAAATAGCTGAAACCGAAACCAGCAAAGCCGCAAACAACAATTTGAATTTTAAATGATTGTCAGGTGGGTTGGGCACAATGCTATTGTTGAATGAATGAATCTCTGCCGCCCTTTCCAGCCACCACCCGGGAGGCACCATCATCAGCTGCATATTGGGGGCAGCGCATCGCATGGAAATTAAAGGCGATTAATGCGATTAATGCGATTGAGCAGAGAAAGGTGTGACCCACATTAGATGATTTCTGGCCCTTGCTATAACAGCTTCTAATTAAGCTATTTAGTGTTGCTCCAAATCACACATCGGCCAAACAGTGAACAGTTAATACGCTGTTAACCACTTTCATGATGTGATCCGTTGGGCCAATCAGCAACAAAAACTGAGCATAAAATTGACTTTATGCTTTATTTTCTAACTCAAAACGAACAAGGCCCAGACTGCGACTGCGACTGCGAAAGTCTAATCATTATGGGACAGAAAAATACATACAACCCTAATAACAAAAGAAAACACAACAACAACAACAACAATAACAATAAGCAACAACTACAACAATGTCGCTGACAATGACGACCGAAAGCTAAGTAGAAGAAAAATAATCGTAAAAGTGAGAGTTTCCACATCATAATCTTTGTTGGTTTTGTTGTTGTTTTTTTCTTTCTTTATTTTCGAGCTCAAGTTTTAGTTATTGTATACCCTGTTGGCATAAAATACTTAAGTAAGGGTATCCATAAAGTCATTCAGGCATTGTTAATGTCAGCGCAAGACATCGTGAGACATCATTTTGGTATTAACCAAATTATATATGTATTGGTCAATTTTGGAATATTTATCGAGAGAGAAAACTGAAACTATTGGAATTAAATTGAAATGACCTCGAATGTGGTCTTTACAATTCTATTCAAGCACACTTAAGAAATAAAAAAAAAAAAAAAAAATACATAATAATTATTCAAGTCGAGCACATAATGAAGCAAAAAGTTGACAAGAATTTAAATTGCTATAAAATATGAATTTTGGGAAAGCCAAAAATTAAAATGATTTTAATAGATAAAGAAAAATAAAATTTTGATTTTTTCTTTGTGTTTTTACAATACACCGAGCTTTAAAAAATTCTATGAATCTCTAATATTTATTAGATAAAGAAAAATAAAATTGTATTTTTATTATGCAAAAAAATTTTTTCTTTGTGTTTTTATTTAAGCCCGAGCTATAAAAAAAATCCATAATATTTTTTTCTTTTTCTAATATTTATGCTAAAGAGCATCAAGTAGTCGTTATACCCACAGATACACATAATTAAAATTTTCAAAGATAACAACGAAGCCCAGCGCATAAATGCAAATACCTTACGCCTTTTTGTGCAGTCACGCCTACAAGTTGTGTAATCCCCCAGCTGGCTGGCCAAAAAAAGCGAAAGCCGAATTATGGGCGGATGGGCAGGTGGGCGTGGTCAGTGCTTTTGCAGCTGCCCCGATCTGCTTTTAATTGCACGGGTTTCACTTTCAAGGTATTTCATTAAAGAAATTGTCATTATCTTTATGATCAAAAGTGACACACACACACACACACACACACAGACACACACACAGGCACACACACGTGTCAAAAATGGCATTTCACTTTCGGTTGTTGTCAACTCGATTTGTTCTTTTGTTTGGCCAAAAGCGATACGCTTTAACCAAGTTGACAGATGCCGCACATTATGGCCATTGTCCGCACGTCAATATCACTGATCACCTTGATGTTAATGATGATGATAATGATAATGATGATGAGCATGATTGTGATGATGAGCATGATTGTGATGACTAGCATCATTTTAAATATTATCAGCTGCACGTTTCGTTAGTTTCGATTCGTTTGTCTGTTAATATGTTGACAATAAAAGTGGCAAACTGACAACTTTCACACATCGATAATTGTGTGTGTGTGTGTGTTAACTAAACAGTTACTCTTTGTATTTATTATTTGTATATTTGAGTTGGTGAGTTCAAGCCCAGATGCAATTGTTTATTTGCTATGCGTATTATTCAATGTCAGATCGAAAGAGTGTTCAATTATTGCTGGTGGCAAGAGCAGCGCATATTGTTGCAACACTTTCACACACCTGGCTAGCTGTGCAGTGAAATGGCCAGCATATTAAACCCAAATCCGTAAAGTGTGCATTGACCCATGCGCAAATCGCCAAACCGCCAAACCGCAAACCGGAAAAGCGCACGAGGCAAAAGCAACTCCCAACAACACCACTAAAACAGGCAACACAACAACAACAACAACAACAACAGCGTAACTAAATCATACTCTGCGTCTCTGCCACTGCCCCTGGCACTGCCACAAACACAGCCACAGTCTCTGCCACAGCCACTGCCACTGCCACTGCCACAGCCACTGCCACTGCCACTGCGACAGTTGTTTAGACCATAAAAGGCCAATAACAAAAAGTCGCACGTGCAGCGCATTTGAAATTTCAAACCGCACAACAAGTTTTTGGTCGAAAGCTTTTCAATCAGTTGCAGTCGTTTCTTAAACCACAATCTCAAAGACACCACACTCAGCCACATTAACAGTGGTTTCAGTTAACACAAGAATTGCCTACTTTTAAGCGGCAGCTCAAAGAAAGTTGCTAAAAGCCCTGTGAAAGTAACATTTTCTGATTTTTCGACTTTCTTCTATAAGCTTTAAGCTGCCCTTGAAAACTGCTCACTTTTTAAAGCCAACATTTTAGCGCAGCTCAAAAATGATCAGCTTTGTTTTATGCTTTAATTTATTATTTTTCTGGCATTTATTAAGTAATACAAACCTCGAATGTGTAGGAATATTTAAATAAATTTAGATTTTGGTTTTTAAGGAATTTTAAGAGCTGAAATTAATTTTTGTTTGTATTTATGCAGCATCCTAGGAATGCATGTATTGAGTATCAATGACATAGAAAACCTCAACACAAAAATAATGCTGACATTTGTTCTGGAACAAGGATTAATGGAGAAGCTATAAGCTCAGAAGGGAGCACAATAGATCTACACGTTTCCAGAGCAAAAACACCCAATTTATATAACAAATAAATAATTTTTTTTATTAACAAATTTTCGGTAGTTATTTGTTTGTTTTCGATTTTAATGTGCGAAGACATTTCGTGACTTAACTTAAATTGGATTTTAATCAATGATTTTAATCAAGCTTATTGGCTTATAAAATAAATATTGTTATTTTTTTTTTTAGTTTTTGTATTAGTCAAGCTTGTTGGCTAATAAAACAAATATTATTATTTTTTTTTTTAGTTTTTTTTTTCCTTGAAATTGAATGGTTTCTTTCCGACATTACACGTTATTGCATAAATATGCTATGTCATACAGCATATTATATTTTCATTCACAATTTTAATTTCAATCAATTTTAATAGTTTATTAAATGATTTTTTTATTATTCAATGATGCATCAATTTCAAAGGTATGAAATAATAATAATAAAAGTCGGCGTAAGACAATGTGATGGTAAGTCATTCACACTCGGATCGTAAAATATATATATAAATATCGTCCATACTCCTCCATAATTCAATAGTTTTCAAATAATTTCAAAATAAGGTTTCCAGTAACCCATTCAAAGTGTGCGGAATTTAAAGCGCAACTATCGGAATGCGGATATATCTAACCTATCCGATAGTATAGCAGCAATAAATGCTATAAATGGGACGAAGGTAACTTCAAAACTAGTCCAAGAGGTACGATCCAAGCTTGACCAACTCGGGGCTCACAACAGACTTACCCTAAGATGGGTCCCCGGGCACAGGGAAATAGCAGGGAACGAAGCAGCGGATGAACAAGCGAGAATGGGTGCAGAGGGATCCCTTATAGGGCCTGAACTGTTTTGTGGCATAGACACAATACGGCTGCGACTCAGGAACGAAGAAAGACAAATGAGATGCGGAGCTGGAAGGAAACACCGGGACCCCGACAGGCCAAATATCTTCTGGTAACGATTTAGGCAAATAATATCCATGGGCAGGAATAGGCTAAGGATACTTGTCGGTATACTGACAGGACATTGCAGACTAAAAAGCCACCTGTCTAAAATGGGTATCTGTGGCAACAATCAGTGTAGGTTTTGTGAAGTCAAGGAGTTGTCTTCAACTCACATCCTAACGAATTGCATCGCCCTTGCCAGGAGAAGATGCAGCATCCTAGGGAAGCACACTATGAATGTCGGAGACATAGTAAGCCTCGACCCATCAAAGATCCTGATATTCGTTCAGGAATTGAGGTTGATGGAGGAGCTAGGGGCTCAGAAGGGGGCACAATAGATCTATTAGGTCGCAGTGCGCATAAGCCCAATATATAATAAAAAAAAAATAATAACCCATTAAAAAAAACTTTAAATATATATCTCATATATATCAGACTACAGTCATTGGTCTTATTTAAATTCATTAAAGAATTCGAAAGCGTTTGAAATTGTATTTTTAAATGTCTTATTTTTCATTGATTTTCAATACATATTTGCGTGTCATCATTTTTGCATGCTATCTTTTTTTTGTGTTGTGGCAACAACTTAAAATATTACACAAATGAAATGAAAAGTGGCATCTGCTACTGAAGCCGCCTTCCTGTCATGACACTGGCACTTTATAAAATTAATTTGAATTCGATGTACACTCACTTTCCCTTCCTAATAGATACCTGCTGCAACACGCAGCACGCAACAGGCAGCATGCCACTTGAGAATCTCGCCCAGACTTGTCAACCGACACCCACAATTGGGTCTATGGGAAATGACAAGCTGTTAACGTGTCTCACAATCGATTTAAGGCGTGAACAACACAAATAGAGAAGTTTCACTTGAAAAAACAGTCAACCAAATGTTGGGTAAGTCACGAAGTCATCTTTATAAAGCCACAAAGTAGAATTAAACACAATATGTCGAAGATTGCATACTCTTTTTTCAGAAACGAATTCTAATTTTATTTCTTTGCAATTCTTTCGATTAGTGTTGGCCATAATAAAACTCCAGCTAAATGGCTATATTAACTTAAGCTAAAAGTTGGCAAAATTCACATTTAAATTACATAACAAACTGCATTGAAAAACTAAAATACTCTCAGCAAAAAGGTATACAAAAAAATAGCGCTTTTAACGGCCGCAAAAAATATATATAAACAAAAAGTTAAATGCTAAGCAAATCTAACAGTTGGCGATAAGATGGCCCAAATGAGCATTGAGTGGATGAAGAAGAAGAGGAGCAGTGTAAGAAAAAAAAAACTCAATGAATGCTTAACAGCCACATTAATTGCTGACATTTGTCTGAAGAAAGCCAAAGCAAAAGCTGAAGTTTGAGGCAAGAGGCACGTAGCACAGCAGTTAAGAGCAATGGCAGACGCACAGAAGAGGCTGCGACTGCGGCATTGGTATTGGTATTGGTATCGGCCAAGTGCGCAGCCCATCTTAACTGGGTCATATTCATAAGTAAATCTCAGTTGGCCCTAAAGTGCCGTTTGCCAACTGCAGTTAGTTCAAGTTTGCGGCTCTTTCGATTGTTGCGTCGCCGTTTTTTCGGAGGCGTCTCGAACTTTCTTCAATTTTGTTATTTAGCACCTCGGCCAGCAAACAATGGCCAATTTCAGAATATAATGGCCAGCAGACAGGTGCAAAATACGCGGCCATTGTTGTTGCATAAAGCGAACCGCTTTTGAATTGAGCCCAAAAAATAATAATAAATAAAAAAAAATAAAAAAATGCGCGTATTAAAATGTTTGTTTTATTTTTTAGCAAATTGCTATTGTTGTATTCTGCACCTTTTTCAGAGAGCGAGAGACGGGAGCCGAGGCGAAGTGCAGTGAAAATGAAGATTAACAAAAAAAAAATGACTTAAGTGGGTGAAATTTGTTTTTTTTAGAAAACATTTTTGTCGATTTTTGGGCGTTGATAACAAAGAATGAAGAAATGAATAAATGAAATTGAGATGAAAGTTTTGTTGTCGCAAGGCAAATGCAAATGGCAGACAATGAGGCGTATGAGTAATGGCTGAAAAATGCAAATGGTTGGGAAATGAAAAGATCAGTGATTATTATTTTTTTTTTTTTATATATTTTCGGAATTATTATTTGATTCTTTGATGTAGCAGCATTTTTGATATAGAGTTTTCTTTATGCGGTAAATGTGGGAAAACACAGATTTAGATACAGATAAAGAGACAGATAAAGATACAGATGGAGAGACAGTAGTAGGCAGATACATAGATGGATAGATAGATAGATAGATAGATTGATAGATAGATAGAAAGATAGACAGATTGATAGATTGATAGATTGATAGATTGAGGATAGTTAGAGCAAACAGTGACTTGCCTTCGATTTATGGGCGCGACTAGTTTCAAGCATTTTGTGCACATAAATCAAAGTGAAGTGAAAAAAAAGTACAGTTTAGTTTGAAATTACAGTTGTAGAAAAAGAAGAAGAGTGAAATTAGGGTGTGTATAGATTGTTGTTGTGGGGTGTTGACTGTTATTTGTTTGTTTTTTTTTGGTGTGTAGATGAAAAGTGAAGTTCGGTGGTGGTGTTGGTTTTGACTGGTTTTGACTGTTTTTTTCTTTCTCGGTTTTCTCTCATTGCTGAGAGAATGCATTCTTAGGGAATGCATTTAATTGGTTTTTGTTTTGATTTTTTGTGGGGGTGTGGTTTACACCTCGCCCCCTACTCTCGTTCACGTTTTTAGGTAAATAAATTAAAATAAATAATTTATAAATAAATATAAATATATATATATGTTTAGACATTCATTCAAAAAAATTGTCATCATTTTGTGTGCGTTTTTTAGCAGCGAATGTTTTCTCTCCTTGTCACTCATCGAATTCAGTTTTGGTGGGTTTGGATGCCCAAAGTTGGCTTACCGCCTGGTCTGCTTGTAGCCCTGGTAGGCAATGGTCTGGGCCACGGGTGAGCTGTAGGCACCATGCGTGTCCCAGCCAGAGTTGCCGCCCGAAGACCAGCCACCGCTGGAGGAGCCACCGCCCGATGACCAGCCGCCAGAGCTGACCGAAGCGGAGCTGGAGCTCTTGCCACCGAATAGACCACCCAGACCGCCTAGCAGACCACCGCCGGATCCGCCGGAACCGCCGAGACGGCTCAAACCACTGGAAGCACCAGCAGCCAGAGCAAGAACGAAGGCAATCACGGAGACAATCAGAGCCTTCTTGGCCATGAAGAACAGACCAATGATGGCACCAACACCGAGCACAGCAACCTTAGCGCCAACACCCAAAAGGATGGGCAGGAACTTCTTCAACAGCTTCTTCTTGCGGGTACGCGACTCAACAACCAGTTCACGCATATCGGCCTTGATGTCATCGGGAATGGCGCGTGCAACGCTGCGTGCGGCATTGGCAAAGTTGAAGTTCAGCGAACGCTCGGCAAAGAAGCTCTTCGCGTTGTCCATGAAATAGTTGCCCATCTCGGCGGTGCGTGCCTCAACGGAGGGTGCGGCCTCAACAGCGAGTGAGTTGTCCAGCGATTTGCCCTGACGTCCTTCATTGGCCTTGACCAATGAGACGCCGCCGAAGATTTCGATGGCGGGATTATCGAAGATGGACTTGGCCTTGCGGAAGAGCTGCATTTGGGAGTGGAAGAAGAGACACGTGGAAGAAAGAAGGGGGAAGTCACAAATTAGCGAGGGTTGTTCAATTAGTTCACCATCAGTTAAACATAATTATTATCAATTATCATCAATCATTGTCAATATTCCAATGGGTTGATTAGCACACTTTCATCCTTTGCACTTGCAGATTGCAGATTTATTTATTTTTTTTTACTTTTATTTCATTTTGCAGTTCAGACTTTCTTTCACTTGTTGAGTCGGTCAGTAATCAATTATTATATATATATTGATTTTCACTTTCACTGTGCCACACATTTTTTATTTTTATTTTTTGTTGTTCTTATATAATATTTAATCCTTGTTTTTTTTTGGGGGGGTTTAATCCGTACCGTGAGTTGTAGACACGAGATTGAGTCAGCCTCCAGGCACTTGGCGAATACGCCCGGCTGTTGTTGCTCATCGTTGTTGGCGGCTGCCTTGAGAGGATCGGCGGAGATGCCGGATGATGCCAGTAGAAGAAGGACACAAGCGGTGGCAATGTAGTGCTTCATGGTTTTGCTGTTTGTTTGTTGCTTTTGAACTAAACTGATTGTGTTAAGCACCACCGAAATCACTGGTGTGTTCATTCGAATGGAACAAGCTGCGGTTTGATAATTTTTCGACGCTGTCAGGCTGTTTTTAAAGAGTTTCCAACCTAACGGACGCAACGACGACTCGACGCCATAACGTCAAATTATGTAAAAAGTACACAGCCAGAGAGAGAGAAAGAGAACGAAACAATTGGTCAGGCAGCGCCAACAGCAGCAGCAGCAGCAGAAGCAGCAGCAGCAGCAGCAGCGCATATGAATTATGAGAGGGCACCCATCAAAAGGCCGCTCCCACAAGAAAGCAACTTACACGTGCGACTGATTGTTCACAAAAAGAGAGAGCGACAGAGAGAGAGGTAGATCTAACAGCAACAGCAGCAGCAGCAGCATCAACTCTTCTTAGAAGTCGCATTAGGCATGAGCGCAAGAGCGCTGCAAACGCCAACGCTAAATGCTCACGCGCTTCCGCATTAAAGAAAGTCAACTTAAACGTTGACGTTAACGGCGACGCCGACTGCGCAAGGGCTTAACGCAGTCGCGAGAAAGTTTCAAGAGAGCTAGCGCCAAGGTTGTCTCTCACGCGCACACACACACATGCACACTTTAAAAGTTACTTATAAACGATTTTCTGCTCATCTTCAGCAGCGTCCACTCTCACACACGCACACACACAACGTCACAGATTTGTGTATGCGTGTAGCATTCTTCGTTGAGTTATTGTTATTGTTATTGGTTGAAACTACACAGATTACAACACATGAGGTGATAAACAGGTGCTGCGCAGTGCTTAAGCCTTAACATACAGACCACCTCCCCCCCCAGCAGGGGGCCATATTCTTCTGCTGATGCTTTTGTTAATTTTTGAACGCTCTTGTTTTTGTTTTCGTTTATCTTCATTTTTGTTGTTGTCATTTTTTCTGGCCGCAAGAAATGAAAGTTGTGTGTATTAAAATGTATTTTCATACTACTGTTACTCTTTGGACCGCCCCCTTCTTGCCATGGACCCAATGGCATCCCCTTTGTCTATGTGTATTCTGCCTCTGTGCGTGTCATCTACATAGGGCAGGGGTGTTAGCACAGGGCAGGTGGGCGTGCCTTCTTTTTTCTGTGTTTATTGCATGTGCACGCCTTGAAATTATTTTCATTTTCGTGACTTCATAGTTGATGTGTGTTTTTTTTTTTTTTGCTGTTGGGTGGTTTTTATTATTATATAACATAAACTTGGATATATATTATGCAAATGAGGTAATTAAATATCATATATTATCATATATTACGCAACAAAAATTAAATCTAAAAATTCATAATTTGCACATGCTGATGAAGAATTTTTTTATATAGAATAGAAAATCTTAAATTAAGAATTTTGACTGTAAAGAAATTTAGTTCCATAAAAATGGCAAATCCTAAAGAAGACCTTTTCAATCAAGAACAACAATTCTAACTTAATAACTATTACTAGAAGGAAATTGTTTCTTTGTAGATAAAAAATAATAAACGAATTTCGGATTTTTTTTTAATAACTTTATTCTTTACTGCCAGCATATTGAATGCGTAACGGCAATTAATGATAAGCACGTTCTGGCGAAGCAGTCAAGTGAAAATCGCATTCCCTTTGGGCATAATCAGATAAATCGACAGACTTGGCAATTGTGACATATTAGCCAACAACAATTTGAGCTTGGCAAAAGTGCAAATAAGCGTTCGCTTCAATTGCTCAAGTGAAATGAAAGAGAAATTACACGCAAAGCAAACAATAACGGATATGAGAGTTTGGACCATCTGCAACATACCAATATATATATATATATATATATATATATATATATAGATGATGAAGTTAAAGCGTTAAAAACCAAAATTCACGCTCTGCACACGCTTGGCCAGTTTGTTTTTGTGGCAAGAGTCAGCAATTGTCGCCCTTTTTTTTTTGCCTATTTTTGGTTGCCATTTGTTTTGTCTTCCGTTTCAAGGTGAATGCGAGAGGCAGGCAGATACCAGATGCGATACCCAATACGTTGCAACGTCGAATTGTCAAACGGATCTGCGACGCCTTTTGAAATCCACTGAATCATCTGTCCGAACGTGCAATCCAGACGATGAGGCGTATGAGTAATTTGCAGGCAGAGTTTAATCAGCTTTCAATTTGGCCAAGCCTGGCAGTCTGTGTGTATGTGACGTCAATGGGGCGCATGTAACGGTAAAAGTGTAGTAAAACGCTTAAAAACGCACATACACATTTCGTAACGCAAAGAGGCGCAGCAGCATCCGATAGAGAGAGAGAGACAGAGATAGACTGAGCGAGAGAGAGAGAGATGGAGAATTGTTGTTGAAATTTCATTTTTCGATTTTCACCAGAGCAGTTGCGATTGGCATACATTCAAATGCAAATGAGTTCGAGCAACACACACACACACACATAGCAGCACACCTACATCCGTTTACTCAAAAAATTTATGTTGGCTCACGCAGTAAGCGCCATCAATCTGGCCAACAGCTAAAGCCAAGTGCCCAGAGCAATGAGCCAAAAGCCATGAGCCATCGGCCATGAGCCTTAAACTTTATGCCGCAGCTGCTGCTGCTGTCCATTCATGCGAAAAAAAGCAGACGGCAAAGTGTTAAAGCCTTATTTTATGAATGAGCTTCGAGCGTTGCGGAATTTCGTTGCGTTGCCGCCTGCCACATTTAGCAAATTGCCAATGCACTTCAATCAAACAAATTTTGCCAAATGATTTAACGCTTCACAAGAAATAAATGTGTCTGCATGAGGCAATATTACATCAGTTGCAAGTGCCAAATTCCTTGGCTCCAGCAGTTTTCTGTTAAGCATGCTTCAATATATTTTCAAAATAAATGCGCTTTCATTTGAAACATTTAAAACAGCACTGCCAAAATGTATTACAAATTTGCGCCAGATAACTGCCATTAAATGTTATTGACAACTGAATAATTCGGTTGAAGAAATTTTAAATAAAAAATTAAAAATTCTTTAATTCAGTCTCAGATATTTGAATTCATCATTCGAGCTAACAAAAGTAAAAAAACAGTTAACTGAAATTGGTTAATTTGAATGAATACGTGTTATAATTAATCAGATGTGACACTTTCAATTTTTCACTTTTGATTTGTTATATTTGCAGATAGCAGTTTATTTATAAATAGTTGAAAAGTTTTTTTTTTTTATGTTCTCACTTTCATTGTGAATTAAATTGGACCTGAAGTGTCATTTGTCATTTGTCATTTGCTGTGGATGGTTTTTTTTTTGGTTGGATAAATTTTACAGTTTTTGGTCTCAAGCTGTTTCAACAAAGTATTTGAATTAAATTAAAGTTTCAAATGTTATTGGTTGAGAAAGTTTTTTTTTGCCTTTTTTGGTTTTTGTGCGTTGTTTGCTTTATTTGCATATACAACAACAACAACAAAAAGAGCGACTATTAGAAACTGGGGGAAAATCTTTGCATCACTAAAATCTGGCGACTAATTAGAAAAGATTTTCGTTTCAGTTGCCATTGGTTTTAATGGGGGGCCGCAGAGAGAGAGAGAGAGAGAGAGAGAGAGAGAGAGTGAGAGAGAGAGGGCATGGGGAGGCGGGGAGGCTGTTCAGTTAACGGTGCCGTTAATGTACCGTGTGCTGGCCAAATGACAGGCAAACGGCAGAGCTAAATAATTTCAGGTGCGATCAATTTGGTAGCAATATTTCACATTGTTTGCTGACATCTTTTTTTTTTTTAGTTTTGTCAATCAATTGTCACATTGTGAATACAGTGGAATGTGTATGTGTGTGTGTGTGTGTGTGTGTGCGCGTGTGTGTGTATGTATGTGCGTGTATCTTACAGTCTCCAGTTAGCAGTAAATATTTCAAATTTCTTATATATTATTTGTCTTGTTGATATTGCATTAAATTTTTGTGTCGCTTGTTATTGAGGCCTCATGCAAAAAATATTTTATAGGTGTGTTTATATAAAAACAACAACAACAACAATAATAATAACACCAATAACAACAACAACGAGAACAGCAACAAGGGCAATTCCAAAGCGGCAGCAAAGGAGGAGCAACAATAGCAGAAGCAAAAATTTAATGAATAAATAACAACAATTTCTCGGGAGAAAGTCGTGGTCAGACAGAAGTAAGCCATCTATATACATATATATATATATATATTTATATATATATGTATACAGCAGCCATAGCAATGGATACACAATACCCCTTAACAACAGATTTACAGGTAAAGATACCAACTATACACAAATACTCAATTTGCATTCGGATGCCTCAAAAGAAAAAAAATGTTTTTTGTGGTTCCATTGCGGAACATGACAACAAATGAAAAGTGAAATGGGATGATGCAATGTGAGGGAATCATTTGGAATTCTTCGAATGCGAATGCGAATCAATTAAGATGTTCATATTAAAATAAATAGATAAAATTATTCCATAATATATTTGAGATAGTAAATGATGGGATTCCATTAAGTTTAAAATTAAAATAAATGTGGTATGTTTACACAGCTCAATACAAGCAACAAGCTCATTTAATTAATTTACCTATAATTAACGATTAATTACAAGATGCAAATTTAATCAACATGCAAACAAGGCCAAATCCCTTACAAAGAGAAAAAAAAAACACGCCAACATCAAAGCCGCTTATAAATAAAAAGAAAATGGTAAAAATTTCACAAAACCTTAAATATGCTTAATAAACTTTAATCTTATTCTCCATTTTATGGTCATTTGAATTGTAAGCAAATTTGCATAATAATAAAAAATACATTCAAAAAAGGGCAATGAAAATGAATAAGAAAAAAAAGAAAAATAAAAAAAAAGAAGGCGAAACTGTTTCAGACTTTTTCAAGCTGACCTGCTGCTGTGTCAACCAAAAAACTGAGTCGCAACAAACCGTATAAAGAATTTGCGGTATTTGGGTTAAAAATTAATTTACATGTGAAACGAGGAGCAGCAGCAGCAGAAGCAGCAACGGCAGCTGCTCAGCTTCTCAGCTGTTGGCCAAGAGCCGAGCGCAAAGTGGCAGCAGAAGCGTCGTCAGCATCATTGAAAAGTGAAATTTGTGTAAGCTGTGTGTGTGTGTGTGTGTGCTTAAGTGTGTGAGTGTTTGCTTGTGTGTATGTGTGTGGGCTGACTGAATGTAGGCTGCGTGACACTTTCAGTTAGCCGCTTCGATGAACGGTTTGGCTCTTTGGTCATTTTCCAAGCTCATCGAACGACGATTAATCAGCTAATTTCTTTATGAACTTTCATTTATGCAGCAGCAACAAATATAACAACAAAACAACAACAAACAGCAGCAGCAGCCAACATTCAGACACGTTGCCCATCATCTGTTCACAGATTTTTTTTTTTTATTGTCAACTGATGAACTGACAAACAACTAACAATGTCATAAAAAAAAATCAAAAACTGAATTTTTAGAAAATCAATTTGATTTCATTTCACTCAGACTTACATAAACGGGTAATAACTACCGGACAATTCGCCGGAATCATATAAAATAACAAAAAAAAAATTATAAAACAACAAAATTCGCTTTTATATGAAGCGATTTTATAATTTAATGAGCAGTCGCTGGCCAAAGTCAAACTCATGCCAAGTCCAAACACAACAAAATCAGTTCAAAACGCGAACGAAAAACGCGTAAAAAGTCGTTTAAAAGGGAAAGTTAACGGCCCGCCGGGCAGCGGCAGCGGTAGAAGTCACTACCGGAGTAGTCAGAGCCACACTCAGTGGCACAGACAAAGGCAGAGGCAGAGGTGGCAGTGGCAGCGGCAGGGCACTGTTTGTGGTAAATCCACTGTCAGTGCCAGTGCCAAGGTTCGTGGCAAGAGGTAAAGCATGTTGCGCTCAATGGAAGAAGGGGTAAGAGATGATGCAGAAGAAGCAGTGGTAGCAAAAGAGTTAAAAGAAGAAGAGCTGTCCCTGCGGCCCTAAGAGCTTAACGGGTTTTTTCAGGTGCCCCGTTCACGGCGCGCCGGTTGTGGCTTTAATTGATATTGTGTAACAGAACGCAGCGTGGCCAAAACACAAAATGTGGGTCTGTCATGCCAGTAATTTGTTGTTATTGCCGTTATCTCAGCTTGTTGTTGCTGCTGTTGTTGTTGCCCGTGGCACTTACGATTTAGTTGTGGCTGCTGCTGCTGCTGCGCAGGCTTGTCCGACAAAAAGAACCGTTGCGTTCGCTGCCAAAATAGAGTGAAAGTTGTACAAAAAAAAAACACAAAAAACGACTCTGGCAATATGCAAATCCAATTTACAAAAAAATTTAACGGAAAATATTAAATACAAAATCAGAAATCTGAAATCTGAAACGCCTCCCAGAATTCAGCTGACAAACTGATTATGGCATATGCGTATCTGTTGCAGCCACAACTGAGATAACACACAGCATAAAAAACTTACTCGGAAATTAATGACAAAAAAGCAAAAAAAAAATAAACATGGCAAAGCTGCAAAACTGAATTTAGTTGACTAATAAATACTCTAAAAATATCTATGTGTGCTACTAAAATTTTAAATTTTTTGGTATTATAACTTAAATATTTAAATTTTTTTTTTTTTAGTGAGAATTGAACGCTTTTAGTCTTTATTTAAGAATCAAACTGTCACTCAAAGTTTAAATTTTGTTGAATTATTAAATTAAATATTTTAAGTTTTTTTTTATTTTTAAGTGAGAATTGAACGCTTTAAGTTTTTTTTTAAAATTCAAACTGTCATATCTTTGGCAATAATTTGCTCAGGTACCGAATTTCTTTTAATAATTTAAAGTCCTTTCCATATATATTAATTATGCACCAAAAGTTAAAAATTCTGCAAAGAGGATGAATGTAGTTAGCTAATAAATACTCTGCGAAATCTATGTGGGCTACTCTAAGTGTAAGTTTTGTGAAACTATTAACTTAAATATTTTAAGTTTTTGTTTTAAGTGAGAATTAAACGCTTTAAGTTTTTGATTAAAATTAAAACTGTCTTATTTTTACTCAGGTCCGACTTTCTAGAACAATTTTGCATCCATTCTATACGTATTAATTATGCACCAAAAATTAAAAAATTAAAATAGAAATTTACGTCTTAAGAATTTTTTTTCTTGTTTTTTTGGGCATTACAGGATGAGCATTGGAATTATATCAATCATGTCCAATTATAAACTGATTCCCTTTTTGATATTGGAATTGTATCAATTTTATATTAAACATGGCCAATACTAAACTGGTTCCCTTTATGATATTAGTTGAGCTATAAGCAAAAACTCTACATTTAAATACGAAACACACAAATTTAAATTAGAGTTTACAACCATTTAAAGCAATTATGTTAAATGCATTGTCAAAGTTAATATGCCTAATGGAAAGTAGGGTATTGAAACAGACACAACAACAAATCGAGTGTGGCTGCTGTGAGTAGGTTGATTGTCCGCTGTTGCTGTTGTTGTTGTTGTTGTTGTTGCCGCTGCTGCTGCTGGCAACACAATGCGAGCTGAACTGAAATAAACTTTCACCAATTTCATAAAACGAAGAGCAGCCAAGGCAACAGCATCTGAAACTGAAACTTAAACTGAAACTGAAGTAAACAACAAAACAAACCAAACAATGTTGCGACGACGAGTGTCGAACAAAGAATCAACTCTGAATGCAACCATCCCCCCTCCCCCATCCCGTTGAGAAATTAAACAAGCTGCCCCCTTTTTTTGTGGTGTTGCATGTCATAATAAATTAGTTAAACCTAAATGATAACAAAAATATGCGAGTTGTCTTAACTTTAAATTGGCCAAGATCTATAAGCCAAAGGTTGCTCCTGGACCACTTGCAGTTGGCGTGCCGCACGGCGGCGCCTCTTGTGATGATGTCCCTCGCCGGTGACATACGAGATGCTGTGGCTCGACTCGTTGCCATGCTGTGCCACCGACTTGAGGCCAACAACGCCGGCCATCATCAGTGCCATCATGGCCACGCCCAGCGCCTTCATGGCCAGCGCCCCAATTCCACCCAGTCCAAGCACCGCCATCATTTTGCCAAACATTAGAGCCATGGCCAACAGCATGCCCTGTCCCTTGTCCTTTTTGCGTCCCTCTGCGAAAAGTGGAAATAACATTTTAATGAGAGATTGGGTCAAGGGTCAAGTGCATAAATCTGAGTGTGTGTGCTCAACCAGCTAATGAATGACCCTAAATTCTTTTTAATAACCAAGCTCGTCTGCCTTTCGGAGCAGAGATTTTGGCTTAAAGCTTAAACTGGAAATTATATGCTAAAAAGTACATTTATCAAGCAAATGTTTTTCTCAGCAAATATTTTTTAATTTAAATGCAAAAGCAATTAATAATAAATTTAATTTTTGTTAGTTCTATTTTGACATTTTTTTTTTAATATTTGCTATGGTTATTCTAGCATTTTTATTGAATTGCTGAGTCAAATTTTTGGCGAAGGAAAGTGTTTTTTCAACAAGTTACTTTTGGACAATTTTAGTAAATCTTTTTAACTGTTTTATTGGGTTAAGGGTATTATTATTATTATTTATTAAGGGTCTTGTGCACTGCGATAAAAAAAGGGTATGTCAAGAAAGAATTATTATATTATTATTTTTTTTTATTTATTATTACACAACATGGCAGAGCTGAATTTGCCGAATAGCGTTTAAAAAAAATACCAGAATCTTGAAAGGAATTTGTACACTTTGCGAAACAGAATTGGAATCGGAACATATTTTTGTAACGAGTGAAAACATTGATTCTGACATGATTCTATAGAAGATTTAGTAGTTAAAATGAATATATAAGAATACAAATTCCCCTTCGAAGAAAGAGTCATTCCGGAATATACACAGCACCACATAAAAAATAATATCCATTGCAAGAGAATAACAAACTTGGTTCTTAAGTTGTCACCCACACTTTTTTTCAAAAAATTTTGTTACACACACAAAATGGCCAATGGTTTTGTGGTTGCCACAGTTTACTAACATAAACTGTGGCAAGTGTCATAATCCTATTATAAACTTTTGTAGCAAATAGTCAAGTGGCAACCATAACACACCTGCCACTTGGCCGTCATTTGTGTCCTCCAGCAAATCGGCCAGCTTTAAGTTGAGCTCATGTGTACGCAAATATGTTGCCAGACAGTCCAGCAATGTTGCATCCCCATCTGTAGAGTGTGGCGCCTCCAACTCATTCACACTGGTTTCGTTATAAAGTGGCACAATTTCAAGTCCTCTCATTAGAACCAACGGCTTGTCACTCTTGCTTAGATTACGGAGCACATTCCTCAAGGCATTCTCGCCGCGACAGAGTAGTGTGGGGGATTCCCGATTGCAGTTGTCCAGCTGGGCGCTGGTGAGGAGGCACAGAACGAACTGCAGGCAAAAGAGCAGGCTCAGACGGCACATGTCGCTAAAGCGTTTGCGTATCAACTAAAAACCTGGAAAATGGCCTGGTCATATTTTATAGCCAACAATTCTACTAAGACAGCTTTCCCAAGGCCAAAGCCAAAGTTACTGAAGCATCCCCAAAGTGAATTGTCACAAATCAAAATTAAAACAATGGTAAGCAAAAAAAAAAGAGGAAAAAAAAGTAAAATAAGTGGAAATGCTTTCAGTTTGCGTTTTTTCTTTGCGTTTGCATTGCAATTTTCTTCTTCAGTGGCCATTGCAATTTTCAATTTCAATTTTCAACGGTCAGTTGGTCAGACATGAGTCGTGAGTTCCGCTCCGCTAACTTGGCTCTAACTCCGTCCCTCCCCCACTCAAGTTGATGGCTCTCGAAATTATACAAATTAGAAGTAGCCAAAGTGACACAGGTTTGTTTCTAACGCACACCCCACACACACACACACACACACACAAATTACTATGTATTAGGGTTGGTTCACACAATTGTCTCTAATTTCCCCCCTCCCCCTCTCTTAATCTATCTTTTTGTCTTTACTAAAACTGGGCCTAAACAGCTAAATTTGCCCTCATGATGTGCGTGCTATAAAAGCGAAAGTTGACTCACATTTTTTTTGATTGCGCTGTCGAATTTGACTTTATGAAATTTAACAGTCAAGTTTTAGCCATTAAAAAAAAAGCGCTAAAATTTTAGCATTGCGAACTTTTTTCGCCAAGTGTTCCTAAGACTGTATAACATGGCTAAGTTGTCTGGGCCTGGTCTGGGCCTGGTCGGATTTCATAAGCCTTATAACACCTTTCGACTATTTTGTAATACAGCACAATGTGTGTGTATTAATCAAATTGACGTGACTTAAGTCCGTAAACCTTCAATATCCCATCAAAAGAAATCAGCATCAACAGCAGCAGCAACATCATCATTATTATCATCATTATGATGTTCATGATCGACGCTCAAAAGGCAATAACTTTCACTCTCGATGTATTAATTTTTATATTTAACATATTGTTGTACATGGCCCATACAAGACACACACACAGATACACACATATACAGATACAGTTTATTATTATTGTAGCTGGAAATTTGAAGCTTCCAAAAAAAAAAAAAAATGAGAAACAAAGAAACAAGTCAAGTCGAAACGTTATTGAACTGCGCTCGCGTTGTGAAGTCAACCCAAAATTGATCTGAACTCGTTGCGTTTGCCTTTTGAGATGGTGACGGCAATAAAAAGAAAGTATCTACCAATTTACCAACGACCAACAACTCACATCTCACATCTACCGTTGGCAGAAACAGATCATCGAGCAACAGCAGCAGCAGCAGCAGCAGCCGCAGCAGCCGCAGCCGCAGCAGCAGTGGCTGTGGTGGTCAGCTTGGTATCCGTTGCTCCATGGAAAGCGCAGCGATTCGATTCATTTGAGTGTGACTATTGTGAATTCATTGAGAGTATATTTTGTTGCATGCTGCATAGGTCGGATCTGTATCGGCAACTTGTTATAATTGATTGTTGTGCAGCATCATCATCATCATCATCATCATCTCTGATGGTCTGTTTAATTGAAGTTTCCGTGGCTTCAGCTTGCCTTTCAATGTATACATTGTGCGGCATAGATTGAGTGCCACTGCAGACTGCAACGTGGTTGGGGTAGCCAAGTGTATGTCTATGTGTCTAATGGGGCACACCTCACCTATGAAACACTCTATTAAACCGACTGGTTGAGGCAATAATAATTGTTTCATATTTTCTCATTTCTCCTGGAGTGTTCCCCATGGATTCGTCCAAGGGCGTGCTAGATGTTGGCGCGACTACAAAATACCCTGTACTAAAGTACCCTTTATCAGTAGACTGTATACCTCAAAAACATTTATTGGTATTCCACTTATATATATTTGTTGCTTTTAATATTGACATAAACATGTGGCATATTCATAAACTAATTAGTTAGCTAGACAAAATTCTCGGAAATTCATGGGCATAAGTCCGGGGATGAGGCACTATGTCTGGGAAGTTGTGGACTAACAGAACTGAGCTTTGCTCTGAATTGAGCAACATTTTTAGTGGCGCCCCAAAGGCTGCAGCAAAAAGATAGCTGCGCCTGAAAGTGTGTAACATTTTTTTTGGCAACAAATTGAATACAAAATTAAATAAAATGTGTGAAGCGGATAACACACATCCTGCTGCTGCAAATGAGGAACTGAATTGAATTTAATTAGTGGGATTTGATAAATGGGAAGCTTAATTCGACTATCATTGGACTTGCCACAGCGGTTGCTTTGCTGCTACTGGTGAAATCGAATGAAAATTGTTCAAGTTTTTTAATTAGAAAACAATTAGATTAAAATAAATTAAACGAATCGCTGAGCGCAGGCAATCGATGAGCCAAGCTTAATGAAAACTAACAAGAAGCAGCACGAAATCGCAACTGCAACAAAAACAGAAACAGCAACAACATCAACAACAGCAACAACATCAACAACAACATCAGCAACAACATCAAAAATACAAACAACAACAATCAAAGTACAAAACCATCAGCGAAATTTGTGCCAGAGAAAATAAAACGAAAATCAGAAAAAAACAATTGCAGAATTGCAAAGGGGAGACAATAAAATCGCATTTTACTAATGCTGTCTGGCTACAAACAATTAGAGAAAAATATTAAATCTTATTACAGAAAAGACACATAAATATTCATTTACTTTAATTGCTACTCAAAACGAAATAATACTTGCATTTTTTTTGCATGTCTATAAGCCATTAATTTTATTCACTTTTAGTCAAGTAGTCCAAAATGGCAAACATGCAATATTTGTACTAACTTTGAGACAAATAAATATTTAAATGTTTCCATTCGCATTTTTTTTGCTAACTTTTAAAGTTTTTGTAATTGTTTTTGTGCAGCTTTTAGCCACATTAATTATTTAGATATCATTAAAATTTTGCTGCAACGAGTAATGAAATTTATTTTACTTCCGGACTAAGTTGAAGGTGGGTGCAACTAAAAAAAAAGTTAAACTTTTTAATGCCATCCGTTTAGGGTATTGGTTTACTCGTGTTTTTTTTTTGTCTAGTTTTAAAATAAATTAAAGTTTTTTAACTTGTTCTAAGAAACATTTTATAAAGCACCTTCTTTTTTCATATTGTTTGCAGAGTTTACAAGAGTTTATTTAATATGATGTAATGGTCAAACTTTTAACTCTTTTATTTAATTATTTAAATATCAAAATATCTAAAGTTTTTAAACTAAATCGTTGCAGTATTTTGTGCCTGCGGTTGTTGAGATATTTTTATGATATATTTATGACAATTTACCAATTTACCTGGCAATTTGCAAAGTTTCGTATACGCAATTTATAGCTGCAGGGAGCTGTATAAAATAAATAAGCTGCTTTTGACAATGCCATTAAAAATATTATAACTATAAAAACTTTTTCAATACTTAAGAAATTACCACTGGCAAAATTAATTAACAGTTGCAGCTGCCCCAAAGGCGCACTTTGTAGCCACTCAGCATGTCCTGTAACTAGGTGGATGTCCTGGCAAAATTATTGTAAGTGGAGTTTGTTGCTTCTGTTGTCCAACAAAATAAAGGTGTGTGGCAAGTGGATCCGGTCGGGGATCATTAAACTTTGACTTGCACACGTGCAAACCGATGTGTATCTCATGTGTTGTGCTGGGATAGTAGATTGTGGCAACATGAATTGGCATTAGATTACCACTTTCGTGCAATGGCAACGCCCGCACGCAACGCAACGCTTTGCCAGCCCACCAACCCCCCTCCGTCGTTTCACTTTTCCTTCGACGCAAAGTGTTGAATGACGTGCAAAACGCAGTCACGGCCAGTGGACTTAACTGGACTGTAAGTCGGGCCTGGACCTGGTGGCACTGTGGTTGCTGCCACTTCAACAGTGGTTTCAATTCCACACATTTAATATTGTGCAAACGAGGCAGCCATAAAATTTTTATAGTGTACGTGATTGAATGTCTGCGCACCCCTACTACACCCTACCCATTGACTTAACAAGCCAAAAAAATATATGTGAAAAATGTAGATTTTCAAATTTATAACCAATAAAAATAATAATAATGTTTGATGACTGTAAATAAACAATCTAAACAATACCTAAATTTTCAGTTGCGCAATAAAATGCTGGAAGAACTTTTATTTGAGTGCAACACACTGAATAAAATAAAATAAAATTGAGAGAAAACTAAAAATAAATATTTATAAATAAAACAATAAACCTTTATTTTTAGAATTTATATTTATTTACTGAAATAAATAATTGTTCCAAATAATTTTTGTGTTGCAAATAAATGCTTCATTTTAATTGATTTAATTAAAAAATATTTGTAATCAAATAAAATGTAATTTTTGGAAAATATGTTATAAATAATGTTGCCAAATTTGACAATAAATTTTAATTGAATTTTGTCCCATTGAGTGCGACCAATGTGCGCTGTGGCTGCCACACACTTTCTTGTTGCAAGAAACGAGGTGAACCGCTTCGCATTACTTGCGCTTTTGTGGCCAACACGTTGCTGTGGCATTGACCGTGAAGAGGATAATAGTTTGTCGATTTTTGGTGTCGGGTTGCCAAACCGATAACAGACAATAACAATAACAATAATAAGCACAAAAATGGGGCGAAACTAAGTATAAAAAAGTTGCTGACTTTTCATTGGTTTGATTTGAGACTGGTTGGATTATTGCTATTATGTTGATCTTAGATAAGACACAAGGCGGCACTTGGCCAAGTGGCAGTTGCAACCGTTGAGGTCTGATTGCCATTGCCAATGCCTCCAAATTGCAGACAACATGAGGCAAATAGAAAAAACAACAAGCTTTTGGGCAATTATATCGAGCAGTCAGTTGGCCTGCGTGACTGCCAAACAGAGTTTCGTTATTAGCCAAATGCAAGATGCAACGCAAATTGGTTGCCCACCACACCCCTCCCTACCCCACTCCGTCACACTAACCCCATAGATGCCCAAATGTGCAACAGAATGTAACTGAAACTGAACCGCTTGTTGCAGTTGCCACTGCCACTGCTGCTGCTGCTGCTGCGGCAACTGTTGCTGCTGCTGTGGCTACTTATGAAAAACGAGAGCTAATAGTTCGTTTCACTTTTCTTTTATTATTTATAATATTTATATTTATTTATATTTGTTGGCAATTTTGTTACACTTATTGACTGCCTCCCAGACTTAAATGAGTTGCCGTGGCGTGGCCACATGTTGCCGCCGCAACCAACTGCTGCACCTGCTCCACCTGCTCCACCAGCAGCGCGGTGTGTCTTAATTGTCCATGGCTGGCATTGTTTGCTTTTACTTTTTCCAGCAGCATTGTTTTGTGCAAATTACGAGCAAATTAATGAGCAGAAAATTAACCACATTAGACCAATGCTCGGACATGGCAGAGGGAGAGCGGTGCAATTGGGGTTTGAACCGGGGATCACAGAGCACAGCAGGATGCCCCTCGGCACATGCAAGCATTTGGCTTGTTGACGTCTCATTATTGCAATTGCCACCAAACTAGACCAACCCTTGAACTTGAGTGCAACATGCAATTCCCTTGCAGATCAATTAAATGCTGTTGCATGCAACATATTTGCAAGAAAGCACACAACAAAATGTGATTTGGCGAACGATGCTAATAATTACAGTGCTAATAATACAGTGGGACAAAGTGAAACATTATCAAGTGACTACATCAATTAATACTACTTTACGTAATGCGATGAGATATTTTCTTAGTTTATCTGAATTTTATTTCGTAGTTCGTTTGAAAAGTGTTTACCTCAACAAATGCCTCAACAAATGCTCCACGAAACAATATGAGTGAAATTCTTAAATATTTTTTTTAAATGTTTTACAAATATATAGAAAATTAATCGGACAATGCTTTGCTTTAAAACCATTTTAGACACAGTTCCAACATTTTTTTGTGCCAAGATATTATTAATTTTAAATCTATTCAAAGCGATTGCCATCAATTAAGAAATTTAATAAATTTGAAGGCATTGAAATTATAATTATTTAAAATGTAATTATTTTAAATATATTTTTAATTTTAGAGATATTTAGAGATATTGACATCAGTTAATAATTGTTATATATTTTTTTTTTACTAATTTTTTTGATATTTTCTTAATTTTAGAGATGTTTAGAGATATTGACATCAATTAATAATTGTTATATGTTTTTTTTAAATTATTTTTAGGTCTTTTTTAATTTTAGATAAATTGTTATATATTTTTAAATCGTATCTTAATTTTAGATATTTTTATAATTTAAGATTTATTTATAATTTAAATGATTTTTTTTATTGGTTTTATTTAAATTTATTACTAATATAGAGTGGCAGTCATTGTTTTTTAGGTACTATCGATGCCCTATCTAACGATGACTGCTGAATGGAATCGGATGGTGATGCTACTGCCCACTGCCCAGTGAGTGATGGCTGTCGTCTCTGTCGGATCGCTGGCATGAAATCAAAACTGTAGCAAAGTGGTTCACAGCATAATATGCTAAGGCGTTGCGGCGCTGTCGATGCTGGCGTTGACGTTGCTGGATTGTTGCAGCTGGTGCAATTGCTGCTTGGCTAAACAATAAAACTGAGTTGCATGCCACAGCAAGTAATTAGTCTTTATAGCGGCGTGTTGCAACGCGCTGCAGCACCTGCCAACTTTAATTGAAGAACATCCATGCGAAGGATACGCGTCGTGCTCGTTCTCCTCGTCCTTTTCCAGTGTTGTGAAGTGCAGTGCAGTCGCTAATAGTGTGTGTGTGTCTGTTTGTGTGTCGTACAAGTGGAATAAAAGTGCTTAGACTGAAATCGAGCCATGTTGCACCCATTTACTGCCCGTTGCGCTTTGCTTGCGATTTTATTGCTGCACGCAACAAATGCGGCAATTCACAAAAGAAGCGGCGCCAAAGCAGTAAATTCACTGGGCTCCGAAACCAAAGCGGCGACATCGAATATAAATCCTGCCGAAAGCGTGGAGAACACGGACCTTCTCGACAAATTAAGCTGGAAGTGTGCAAATAATGCCAGCTGCCTGCACAATGTTGCCAATGGCATTTTGGCCTCATATCGACGGGGCGAAACAATCAAATTGGGTCTATTTGATTTGGTAAAGTTGCCCGCCCTCGATGATGCCCACAAGCACAAGTGGGATTCGGCCGTAGGCAGTGGTCGTGGCCTGTCTACCATCATGGATTTTGTTAGCGGAAATGCGATACGTGTGCCCGTGGGCCCAATGGTATTCAGTGTCCAGCGGGCCGAGGATGATAGCGAGTATATTGAAGTGGCTCTCCTAAAGAAGGCGTCGAGTGGCACAGGTAATATGGAGTGCTTAGTACTGGCATTGATTGATTGATCCACATCTAATTGAACGGGGGGCAATTAGTTATCCCAGTCCAATCTGCAATTGAAGTATGTGTTTCCTGGGCAACAGTGGATTTGCCCATCTCTAATTAGTTGGGAGTGAGGAAAAATAATATATCAATTTAAAAGTCTCAGCACTGATAAATTTATTTTCGCTTTTTGACTTAAAAATAAAATTCTATAAATAATATAAATGAAATAGTTAAAATTTCGTTCAACTATTCCAGCCTTCAATTAAACTTTTTAAAGTTTGAACATAATTTCTCTGTCTGTATTTATACATTTTAAATAGCCACAAAAAATAAATAATTTTCTTCTAGAATAAATTATTTGTTTCAAAGTTTTTTTTAGTTCAGTATTAATATCGGCTGCTTAGGAACATTATATCCAAACATTAATAAATAAATAATAGAAAAACTAGTCGAAATTGATTTTTCTGATGGCAATAAATTTGTGGAAACTTTGGCAAATAAAACTTTGTTTTTTGGCTATCATTTGTCATGCGGCTCACATTCGCAATCGAGTTGACCCAATGCGACAGAGCTGAGACTGCCCCAGTGGCAACATATGTCAAATGGCTAACCTTGGCAGGACCTCTGCCGCAAACAAAATAATATTTTGGCTCTATGGACATGTAGTTGTCATTATTTATATTCATTAGGTGTGACGGTTGTTGCACAGACAATGTTGAGTACATCAATCATATCACTTTCCTGAATTACAATCCTGTTCAAACTACTGCGATCCACTCCCAACACATCCTGCAACATTAAAACAATTACTCTTAAAACGTGTCTGGTTTCCCAAATCCAAAAACAGGCAGACTTCAGGGCAATGGCGGCGGTGGCGGTGGCGGCAGCGGCGGAGGTGGTCTCTTGGGTGGCGGTGGCGGAGCTGGACTCTTGGGCGGCGGCGACAGCGGCGGTGGCGGTGGTGGCCTACTCGGCGGACGACGACGTCATCAGCATGGCCAGGACAAGAAGCAATTCCAAATGTATATTCCCATGTATCTGGCAGCCACAACATTTGGCTGGACAATGGTAGCCGCCAAGGCGGTTGGCTTACTCACTCTGAAGGCACTCATCCTGTCGAAGATTGCCTTTGTTGTGGCGGCAATTGTGCTGATCAAGAAACTTATGGACAATGCCAGTGAAAAGTGAGTGAACCCATTTCATTTTTATGTACTTTGCTAAATGCCACTTACAGAATGATGTACCAATTCCCGGAGCACTCACCGTACATGATGCCCTATGGCCCCATGGATTATCCTATGCATGCCGCCGATCTCTCGCCTGAAATGTATCCGAGTGCACTGCATCAGTTAGCGGCAGCTGGTGGTGGTCAGTTGTCCCATACCGGCCATCCCGGCTTGGAGAGCTTGGGTGCTGAGAGTCACATCCAAACGCAGGTCTCCAGCGATGGCAGCAACAACACAAATCCACTGGCAGCATTAGGCGCCTTCGGCGGACTGGGTCACAAGATCAAACGTGAGGACTCTTGGATAGCAAAGAGTAAGTGCACTCAAAAAAAAAAAAAAAAAACACACATGCCCTTGTTCCAGATGCGCTGCGCTCGGGTAGATCGCCAGGAAGACCCCACTGGCGTGGTCCTGGTCAAAACCAATCCTATGACAATATAATAGCTGCAGCAACAACAGTGGCCGAAATGATTGCAGAGGCGGATTTTGAGAATGACCACTGAGTAGAGTATATTAGGAGTAATATTTAAATTTATTATCTTTGCACGAATGTTGATGATGGATTTTCAATCCATAGAAGTGCTCAAAAAGATCTCTATAAAAATACCTTTAACTGTTTCCATTCACATTTTTAGTACATATTTTTCATACTCAAAAACACCCACTTAAAAAATTTTATTTGTGATTTCCTTTAGATATTTTGATCTTTATAGGCATATAGATATCCTTAAAATCGCATAGCATATTTAAAGTTTTTATCTATTTTATCATATCACATCTAATTATCCTAGTTAGTTGAGGGAATAAATATCACATTTAGTTTTTCTGGCTTATCAATCACATCTATAAATATTTTATATTTTATATCTGATATTTCAGGCTTATAATTCACATTTATCAACATTCCATATTTTATATCTGATATTTCAAGGATTTACACGTATTAATTTTATATTATATATCGCATCGGTAAACCCTTAATTTTCGTTAATCAATAATTTAAGATATTGCCACTCCGCTGCTGTAATTATTAATCTTTGTTTTCGCTGATTTTTCGAGCTGCTGTTGCGCAAGTTAATCAAATTATAATTCAATTTATTATTTAATTTAATATTCAATTTATTATTCGATTCATCAAATTAGTGAAAAGCTGTCAAAGATTTACAATGTAAGACTGAACTGCACTTTAATAACGCAATTAAAAAATGAATTTTTTTTTTTTTTGCACTTTCATGACACATCTGATAATTGTACAAAATTTCAAGTATTACGAAACTGTCTTAATTAAATTACGAGAATGAAAAGTTTTCTTAAATGCCGTAAATCAAATTGCAAATCGAATTAAGTTTTATGTGGCTGTGGTTTAAACCTTGCCTCATGTTCTAAAGCCGCAATTAAAATGAGCTAACACATAAACAATAAACACACACACACTCACACACACACAGACACATATATATAAACTCAATTCAAATTGCTGCATAATTTGCGGCTGCACATAAAATGCGCAAACAAGTTGGCAGTCAAAACTTGAAACTTGAAAGTTTTGCTCAGTTTTGCTCAGTTTGCCAACTTATTCAGCACTTTAATTAACTAATTTGTATGCAGATTAAAAGGTAAATTTGCATTTTTTTTTTTTTTTTTTGTTGCAGCCACACCGGCAAGGAGACCGCTCATCTACAACTATGTGCAACCGCAGATGCAGCTGCCCTTCTATCGCTCCTAGAATGAATGGAATGGAATTGTGGCCTAGCCAATTAGTGCAGCCCCCCGTTCGGCCCCCAAAAACCGCTACCAAAGACCGTTCAGTGTGTGTTGGAGGAGGAGAGGTGAGGAGGTTCTGCTGCCATAAATGAACATCCGGCAAACGAGGAGAGTGCTCTAAGCTGCTTAACTAGCTTAATTAAATTATTTATTTATACAACTTTTATTATTTATTGAATTGCTTGTAGTATTTTATCGAGTAACCTAACGCACACATTTAGCATTTAGTTGACTAACTGAAATTAGCAAAAGCAAAGCTACAAAAATATACAAAAAAAAAAAAAAAACAAAAAAATATAATAAAATAAAGTGTATTAAAATAAAGAAGAGAAGGTCAAAAGTTGGCTAAAAACAGTGGTTAAATTCTGTTTTTTTTTTTTATTCATGTTTTTTTTTATTATTTTGTAGTGAATAAATAATTAACATAAGTAATAAATATAAATAAATATAACACGAGAATAAATATTATAAATTATGAAAATATAAACAAAGAGCGAGAAAGAGAAAAAGAGACAAAGTAAGAGAGAGAAATGAGTGTAGAGAATGAAGAGTTAGTGGAAAAGAGAAAGTATTATTCATAAATATATAATGAGGAAAGGGGGGGCTTCCCCCCACTTTTTGTAAATGCAACAATTCATCAAAACGTTAATTAAAAAGCTTTGCGTATTTTATTATTGTTATATTTTTTTTTTTTGTGTTTTTTCTTTTTTGGTAGTGCAATTTGTTTTGCTTAGTGTTTTATTGCGCCACCTTGGCGGGCTGCTGATGCGCACTGTAGGCCATCTCCTGTGCCTCCTGCGCCATCAAGTGTGCCGGCACCTGAGCCAATCCCTCGACGAAGCCATCGAAGGCACGCGACCAGCCCGAACTGTAGCTATCATGATGCGACGGCACCTCGACAATGGTCTTCTTTTGTGACATTAGCTTCTTCAGCGAAATGATCACAGCCAGCAGCAGCGCAATCTTGGAAACAATCAACGCCTTACCAGCCAGCAGGAAGAGTCCCTTCAACAGGATGGCACCAACCATGCCCGTTTTGGCCGCCATCATCATCAGCATGGGGCCCATGTTTTTCATTTTGCCGCGTCCCTCTTCCAGTGCCTCGATGGGACGCACCGAGACGCCCATGTTGAGATTGCCCTTGGGATCGCTATTCAGCACAAAGTCCGCATTGTCCGAGAACTTGTAGCGCAGTGTACGAGAACGGACAAATCTCCACAACTTGTTGGCTATCAGCAAGCCGTAGGATTCCTCATCCGAGTCCATGGCGCGTGCTAGCAGCAGTTCATCCTCATAGATATTGGGTATCTCAGACACATCTCTAAGGAAACACGGATTATTGGTTAGGCTTTCACAAGCTATTCCCAAAACTCACCTGTTTCTGGACACACGGAAATTTTCGCTAATGGCAATGTTGGACTTTTTAAACATTCGATCCAAAAAGACGATTGTTTTAAGCATATTACACGAATGGCTGTCATTGTGGATGCACTTCTCGTTCAGCTTCATCATTATCTGCTCATCCTCCCTATTGCCATAATCCCCAGTTATCTGTGAAAAGCAGTTTAATTCCGGTTTAAATTATAATTCAGCTTCAATTTGTCTGATAACAATTTGTGACCCACTTTAAGTCAAGTGCAAACAAAAGGCTGACATTGCAACCCTTAGCTGTGTTTGCTATTGATAAGGCTTAAATAAAAAATAAATAAATAAATAAAAAACTGGTTTGTGCGATTTCTGCCAGGATATCCGCTGTGCTGAAATTGGCTAACAATTTTTCACTCTTAACGCTTTTTTTTACCTTTTTTTTAGCTGTTCTCTTTTGTTTGCAAAACTTCTGTTAGCCTTACCAAGTTGTCACTTCCGCTCAGTGTGGGCGTGGCACTTGCTGTGCCCGCCAGCAGGAGTCCAACGCCCAGCATCGTAAATAAAATAAATGCCTGCATTTTATTATTGATTGTCATTGCCGGAATGATGTAGCACTTGCTTAGTTACTGGCTGTATATTCACTTATTTATCACTACTGTCCTGGCATATACACACTCGCACACACGCACAACAAAACACAAGACACAACGGCGACCGTCTACGCTCTGCACAAATGTCACGTCGACTGTTCTGCGGCAGCTGTTGACATCGTCGTCTTATAAGAAAACCTAATGCGAATTTTCCGCTAGCGTTTTCGATTTTATATGAAAAGCGGCCAAAAGCGGCATAGCAAACACAATGCAGGCCTCTGTCAACGTTGACGTTGACGTCGACGTCGGCGTCTGCGTCGCCGTTTGTTTTTTTTCCAATTTACTTTTCTATCAAAACTGGTCCCAAAACACTTGGAAAATGCTCAAGTTGCAACTGCTTGGACTTGCTTGGCCAGTTCGAAGAAATTCTGAGCTCAGCTTCTGCATGCTGGCCAAAAACAGCGCTATTGAGCCAAAACAGTCAAACAATTGCCAATTGATTTTGTTTATGTTCTGTTTTGCTTTTGCTGTCTTTGTTTTTTTTTTTATCTTTTGGCTTTTCTTTGCGCAAAAACAAGCCAACTGAAAGTAAACAACAACAGACCCAATTCCCAACAACAAACAGGCCAATTTTCTCACAAATGCTGTTAACATGGGTTGGTGGGAGGGGCCATGGTGCGGGGGGGTACATGCCTCACATGCAAACGTGAAATTTCTATGTAGTTGCGCCAATTAAGAAATGCCTCTTTAAGAGACATGTTATCGAGACTAGTTAAACTCATAGGGAAAGTCGACTTATTTTTATTTATTTACAAATATAAATATAATAAATATTATGCACTAAAAAAACGTAAAATTTCATTGAGTTTTGATCAAAGTATTCTTTTTAAATTGTTCCTCTTTCTGTTTTTATATATATTTGCTGCTGTTATTGCAACTAAAATTGCGCTGCATGTGGCACACTGCGTTGGCTGAGTGCATTTAATTAACATGGCTTGTTATTCCCACATTCATACAGCCATATTCAGGGCCAAGGTTTCACTTGTTATTGCGTTTTCACCAACTGAGACAGACCCCAGCCTGTAAATCAAGTGTTGCACATCAAAGTGGAGGCATAATTTATTTTTGATTTTTGTGTTGCCACAGAGTTGGATGATATTGGCGCATTTTTGTGACGAATCTGTTGAGCAGAGTACACTCAGATATTTTAATCAAAACTGTTTGTCATGCACGTACAAAGTTATTGCATATACATTGTAAATTGGCCGTCGGTCAACAACAACAACAGCAACAACAGCAACAACAACAACAACAACAACATCAACAACAACAACAACATCAACAACAACAAAAACAACAACAACAATTGAAAAGAGTTATTCGAATTTGCGAGGCGATCAAAGTAGGCTAACATGAGTGGCTGCCGCAGCCGCAGCAAAGCGGGCAGCTCCAGAAATGTGGCACGCCACGAAAGTGGACGCAAAAAAGCAAAAAAAAAAAAAAAGCGCTACACGATCTGCCCATAAGCTGTTGTCTCACTTTTTTTTTTTTGCTTGCCTCTTTTTATTTTTCTTTATTTATTGTGACTGTGCGTGGTCCCAAATCAAACCGCACCAAAAACCAAAACACATTGCGTCCGCCCGATTCAGTTGGCTCGTTGCCTGCCACAATCGGCTGCCACTGCCACTGCCACTGCCACTGCCACTGCCACTGCCACTGCCCACTTGCCCACTTGCCTACTTGCCCACTGGCAAACTCATAATAATTTCTCATGTGCGGCTGTCGTTGCCGCTTTCTTTCGGAAAATGTGGTCCAGTCGCCTGGTCTGGTCTTCATCGTCGTCGTCTACATCTTGGTCTTCGTCGACGTCGTCGTCGTCGTCAACGCCTTGCCAGTGTTGTCACCTCGCGTGGCCAGGACGGGCAGCAGCGCGGCAGCTTTTGGCATTGACTTTGAACTGCCAACACAGTGGCTCAAGCCACGCCACTCGAGGTGCTATTTACAAATAAGTGGGTGGGCCAAAAAAATAAAAAAAAAAACACATAAATTTCAGCTAAACTGGCTTATGAATTTAATATTTTTAAAGCCACTTTTACGATTTAAAAAAAAATTACATAACATTTTTTTGCTTAGCAATTTCAAATGTGTTTGGCAAATTTTCATGTCTTTAAAAAACGCCTCTTTAAACACAGAGTAGGAATATGTTTAATACTTGGATTTGTATGATGTGATTTCTTGTAAAAATTGAAAAATATAAATTAATTAATTATTGCAAAAATATATAAATTTAGATATATATTTCAAATAACTTATGGGATATGTAAAGATTTTACATTAATTAATAACTTATGGGATATGTAAAAATTTTACTTACTTTTCTTAATTAAAACCATTTTATGTAGGTTTCGGCTCTGACTCAAAAACAACATTTATATATATTTAATTTAACTATTTAAAAGATTTTAGCCATACGAAAAATAAAAATATTAAGCTTAATTAATATGTAGATAATTGCGATATAAACTATAAAGCTGGTAGTAGATTTTTATTCAGCTTAGAATTATCTACTTTCTTCATTAATATATAAATTAAAAGTTTCTTAAATTTTAAACTAAATGGCTTACACTCAGAAATCAAATAATTTCCTTTTCAAACATTTTGTTGCAGCTGTAAATATGTTCCAAGTCTGCTTGTTGTTGATGCCACACTACAACAAAGCTCCAGCTTGCCCCTTATACAACTCTTGTGTAGTTTGCTCGATTCTGGAAATTTCCAATTGGGTAAAGTTTTGTGGCAACCCTCGTTGAAGAAAAGCAAGATTGAACACGCCAGGCCACTTTTCCTTTGCGCTAAACCATCAATTTCTCGCCTTGGCATTTCATTGCCTTAATTAAAAGCTGCATTTTATTTGTAGCAATTTCAAAGCCAAATCGAGCCAATTGCAGCATTTGGTGAAACATTTATCAGTGAAATTTTGTATCGTTAATTAGCACACCCCTTCGATGAAAGAGGTGCCAACCCCCCCGTTAACACCCGTCCTCCCCATTATTTAACGCATTCACTTTTGTACTTAATATTGAACGTTTATTTACAGTTTACGGTAATAAATATGCTTATAGGAATGCATTTTAGCCAGGTCGCAAATAAATAACAATGACCTTAAAAAAAAACTGTAGCTGCGAAAATCCTAACTCTTCTGCTGCGTCTCCTTTGGCGTCTCGGCTGCGATATCCTTGCCGGTATTGCGTCCATAATAGCCATTGTAGGCGGCTTCCTGGGGATTGCCAAAGCTAATTGAATTGCCGCCCAGCTGCTGAGACTGCTCCTGCTGTCCCTGATAGCTCTTGCTGTAATAATCGCTGTAGGGCTTGGCAAAGGATGGCTCCTGGTGATAGTAGGGACCGCCGCCATGTCCGCCATGTCCGCCCTCGTAGTGCTCATGATGATGATAGTAGTTGGCCGAGCCGACGCCCTGGGGCGAGTACTCGGGGAACGGTGTCTTGCTGCCAAAGAGACCAGAAAGGCCACCGCCAAAGGCGCCGCCAACGCCGCCTGGTGGACGGCACAGCTTGAAGTAGGCAAAGAGACCGGGCAAGATAATAGCAGCCAATCCGAGTATCTTCTTCAGACCCGCAATGCCCAGAATGAAGGGCAGGAAGAGCAACAGCTTCAGCTTGAAAATCTTCAGCACCAACAGCAAAGGCAGAATCATTTTCTTCAGCTTCTTGCGCGCTGTAATGGAAATTGTAGTTAAATATTAACTTGTTTTTTGGCATAAGAATCGCTTACAAACAAAAATAAAAAATGAAAATAGAATATGAAAATAGAAAACTAAATTAATAATATGAAACTGGAAAACTTTAGTTATTTTCTCATTCGTTTTGTAAATAGTCAAGTTCTGAAATGAGTCCTCAACTTTTCAGCTTTTACTTTGCCAACTGACAAAATGATTTTAATTAGTATTTTGCACTTGATGTTGATATCAAGCATGACTTGCACTTAATTGCGATTAAATTTAAATGCAGTTAGAAGATTGCATTCTTTGATTAACTTTACTCAAGTGACACTTACAAAAGTGTCCGGCACGCTGGCCATCATTGTAATCCAGCTCGTCATCTCCATCGCTGCCAATGAAGCGCGCCTCATACCGTCCAGCTTCGGTCAGCTCCTCGGGCAGCTCCAACTCCAAAGCGGTGGACTTAATGAAGCTAAGGAGAAAAGAGTAATAAAATAAAAAGATGTCATAATGAAGACAAAACATAACTTATGCAAAAAGTTATAAATTATTAAAAAAAAAAAACAAAAAACTTCGTGGGCGCAGACAGCTCCCAAGTGCTGTGGACCGTCACTTGTGGCACAGCCAAGTCATTTGACTAATTGAGATGCTTACCGTTCGGCGCGGCGCAGCGCATATTTTACCAGCAGACCCCAGTCATCATCTTCGGAGCGCGGCTCCTCGGAGTACTCAAACGGCTCCTGGAGCAGCGAGCGTTGCTGTGTCTCCGGCAGACGCACAACGCGAGCAAAGTCTGAGAGACTGCATCAAAATGAGAGATTTAGTTAGTGAAATGGTCAAGTGAATTGATAAGTGATTAACTCCTACCGATATAGATCCCTGTGGAAGATCTCATCGAATGTGCTGAGCGCCTGTGTCTTGAAGCACTCGGATAAATCGCCACTGATGCAGTTGGTGTTGGTGCGCGCCAAATAGGGATCATTGTCATTGCCCAGGCCAAATATGCTCAGTATGGAGGAGCGACCACGTTCCTCACCCACGCCTAACTGCGCCTGCTGCGGCTGTTGCGGCTGCTGTTGGAATTGCAACGTCTGCTGCTGATGTGGCTGCTGTTGCGGCTGCTGTTGGAATTGCAATTTTTGCTGTTGTTGCGGCTGCGGCGCAAATATTTGTTGTACGTTGCTGGACGACTCCTGGTCGGGCAGACGCAGCCCGTCGCCGGCAACAAGGCCAATGCCGCAGATAGCCACGATGGCCAGCAAGTTGAGCGCTCGCATTGTCATGGCTGCAACATGTAAAATACAATATTTTAATTACTACACATAACGACAACAATTTAAAAAAAGGAAAAATTTTAAATTCCTTAAATTGAGGTAAACCGGCGAAAAGTGTTGTTTTCTCTGTGATTGGTTTATCGGCTCTGGAAACGACTCTCGGCGCCGCTCAGCTTGCAACTTGCCTTACGAGTTTTAAGTAACTAAGTGTGTGTATGTGTGTATGTGTGTGTGTGTGTGTGTTAATTTGTGTGTGCTTTGTTTTGGCAATTTTATGCTTCATTCATGATTTGTTTATTGGCTCAACTTATTTGGGTTATTAACAGTTGCAGACTCGACTCACAACTGACACACTTTTATTCAATACTAGCAAATTTCGGGCTTTGGCCAACTAATTTTTCTTGGCCACCCGCTTTGGTTATACCTTCTGCAGTTATTTGCGCACACGTAATATAAAAAAAACTCTCACTTTCCAGCTAAGAGCAGCGTTCAACGCTAATTTCTGTTGGCTTACATCGAGCTTTTTGCGCCGAATTTCAACCAAAAAAAAAATTAGCTTGCTTTGGCCTCAAGAGAAATGCAATAAAACCGGTTTAATTTTTTTTCTTGTGGTCAACTAACCCCTGAGCGCAATGAGGCTGCAAGAGCAACTGCTTGTAGTAAAAATTGCGTTGAATGCTTAAAAAAATTAAAGTTAATCGACTAAAACAGAAAAAGGGATCCGAACATGCTGAAGATTAAATGCTTTTGAAAACAAATAAAATGTGAATTTGCTTGAATTTCATTTTAAAAGTTTTTAAAAATATGTAAAAAAAAAAAAAAATGGAAACTTTTTTTGTTTCATGTTTTGTTTGAATTAAAATAATAATAACCCTTAGCAAGAATGTGAAAATAGGTCAATTGCTGTCCTGTCAAAGATGCAGTTGACTGTTAATAAAGCAATTAAAACTCAATTAACGTTCAACTCAATTAACACAAACTTCACAAATACAAAATCAATAATTTATGTGAGAAGTTGATGAAGTTGACGACCTCAAAATAAATTGTAAAATATATATTCTTGCACAAATTTGAAGATATTTTACACTATCTATTAAAGTATCCCATGCAACAAACTGATGAATTTTTGTCGAAAACCAATTTCTTATCTTTTATAAGATTAATTTCCACTTAATGCAGAGAAATATATCTCAATAAACGCTTTCGCGTTGAATTTCTTTTCGAATTTTAAAGCTTCCCGCAAAGTATGCAACGAAAATAAAATTATGGCAAATGGTGTATTTTTATGGCAAGTAATTTGCGAACGCTGAAAAGTAGGCAATCAATTGAAAACTTTTAATGAAGCTTGTTAAATTCAGCTGCAGACAAAAAGCGCGCTTTATATATATATTTGTACAACGTTCACAATCAAACCGATGTGATGTATGTATTTGCATTTAATTTTTGATGTAAATAAATAAATGATATATTTCAATTATAATTAATTGTTTATCACTGAAACTGTTGGCTCAGCTTCAATTTGTGCAATATATGATTGCAAAATCGGACTTAAATTGTTTGTAAAAGATTCGATTTGTTTTGCTTTCGCATTAGCAGTGAAGGTCAATGAAATTTGTTGACGTTGATGAGCCATCGCCGCTTGCCCAACTTATGCAAATTGAAATACGATTGCCAAATTTTATAATAATTAACTAGCACACATATGGGTCTGGTTTATATGTGTAGCAAATATATAACAATAGCTGTGCTCACTTTAAATATTATTTTGGCTTTTTCCATGTCACTTTTCTTTCATTTTTTTCGCATGTTGCATAACAAGCCACACTTCATTTCACTTCACTTTTTTTTAAGGGTTTTTGGTTACGTTTGGGATTGAGTTATTTACCTTTTGGTGCTTCCTATAAACGCTTGAGGTTTTTTTTTGGTTAAATCCTTAACGGCTTAAAACTTCAGATCTTGCCTTTCAGCTGGCTTACAATCGACTGTGGTGCTGCTGCCAGTCTGCAAAGATTTTATATGAAATGCGAGAAGTGCTGTGAAAGAAGTGCAAGCAAAAACCACTTTGTGTTTGTGACTCAAGCCAACGCACAAAACACAACACACACAAAACACCATCAAACAATGGGCCAGAGCAGGGCAAAAGATGTGGAGTAGTATACAAAATTTGTTGACTCGCTCGATCTGCAGTTGACCAGCTATTCATAATGACGATGATAGAGAGACGACGTCAACAAGCTCAAACTTGCGGTAGGTTGGGGTTGGCCAAGCCATTGGATGGTGGTATCTAAATGTATGTATGTGGGACTCTCTGCTGTGGCGTCAATGACTTCAGTGTCCGGCAAGCGATGCCTTCAGAAAATCCCAAAATTATATGTGGCACACGTTGAGGCCTTGGCTTAAATTCAACTTTAATTTTAAAGAGTCAACTTGCTGATGAGTCACCCAATGGATTAGTGGGAAAACGTACGTCACAGCCAAACCTGATGTGAATTATGTAACCAGCTGAGCACTGGTAATAATCACTTTTACTGTACAAATCAACTGGTTTCCGACTGGCCAACATGGGGGCGTGCCCATGTTTAAAGTCATGGCAAAATGTAAACAAACTTTGCGCCTGCAATTTGCATTTACAATATTTTTGCTGGCATCTGCAGTCAAGTTGGGATTTGCATGGAAACTGCATTTCCTCCATTTTAGCGTTGATGCTTGCTGATTTTGTGTGTGTTTGTGTGTGACAGTTGTGTCGGGGAAAAGCCCCCAAAAAAAGCTGAAGTACAACAACAATAAATCTGGTAGATTCCCCACTGAGTGTGCGTGTGCCCATTGTTAGGCAACAAGAGTAGAGTTTTGTTGCCGGCTACCCTGTCCTCCCCCCCCTCCCCCAACACCACCACTTACCACAGCAAACGGAATAATAATGATTTCGTTTACTACTTTGATCACAAAATGTCAGCTGACGGCACAGTGATGATGCGGGTTGGACATTTGTGGCAGCTGCCATGTTGCTTAGCTAAGACTGCAATCCAATTAGCTTTTCACATATACAAAGTGCACTTTTCAACAAAATTACAATGGAACCTAAGGGAAACGAGAGATAGATTTGTGGATACCCTGCAATTAGCTGCTGATATTTAAAATTTTATTTTGAGCCTTGTAAAGTAAATTAGGGAGTCAGAAAAAATAATTCAAGTATTATTTTATATCTAAATTATATATAAAAAAATAAATATGTTAGAGAAATCTAATAACGATTATTAGGTATATATTTATGTGTTTTTTTTAACCTAATCACACTCACTTTATATCTTTTCAGAAGTGCACTTAATGTAGTGGAAACTATAATCACGCAGCGTGCAAGAATAGTTGGAAAAAAAAACTCTTTGATGGGTTCGCACAATGTTTTCAAGCGGAAATATAGATTGGCAGATATGTATATATGTAAACTATATATATATAAAATATAAAAAACCAAATAACAGCTTTTAAATGCAGCGATTGATGTGGTCTTCTTGTGGTCGTTGAAAACACAAATTAATTTAATTTGGATTGTTAAAAAAAATGTAATCAATTTTCAATTTAAACTCTTGTCAAATTATTTTTGTTTTTTCTAGTATTTTAATCATTTAATTTGTTGTTCTTTTCATGTTTTTATAGTCTAATTAAATTCGATTAAAATGCTTTTATGCTACAAATTAAACTTTATTGATATTTTCGCAGCAACAGTTTGGGGCTGACAAAGTGTATAACAATTTAAACACAATAAATAAATAAATAAATAAATATTTATATAGTTAAGTACATTATAGATATAATAAATTAAACGATATATAAACAAATAAATAAGTTAGCTAAATGGCTAAAATCTAAGCAAACTAAACTATTAAACACAAAGCTCTCTATTTACAGCACACTAATTAAAGCCACAAGAAAACACAACCTGTCTCTGCTCCCGACATCTACACATATATATGTATATATATATATATATATGTATATACATATATATTTATGTATATATATTTATTCGTTTCGTATGGCTAGGCTAGGAGTAAAATATGCATAATTACAGTAGCAGACATCAAAGATTTAATGCCTCCTCTGCTATCCTATTCTGACTTGTGCGGACAACCGCATCCGCATCCGCATCCGCATCCGACTCCGTCATTATGTCTACGTTAATTTACGTGCCTGCACCAATTTGTTGATGTCATTGTAGGTGGAGAGCATTGCGGGATTTTCGAAATCTTTGAATTCCTTACAGTTGACAAACAACTCCTCGCAGTCGACGCCATCCTGGCCATCCTTTGCCGCACGCATATACTTGAAGAAGCGCAATATGTCGGGATTATCCGAGGTCGGCTTACGCAACTCATTAAGTTCGCTAAATTAAAAAAAAAAAAAGTTTTTTAATTAAAGAAAATAAAGCATACTTTTGGGCGTGGGCGAAACTCACCGACTAAGCTGTGCGGAGACGAGATTGCTGTATGGCGCATACTTTGCGGGATTCGAGTACATCAGACAGATCAGTTTCTCCCTGCAATTCTCATTTTCCGAATTCAATTTCAGCTGGGCAAACACTGAGTCCAGCCGCGACAGCAGCGGACTATAAAAAGGATCATAGTTGGAGAGCAACAGCGATGAGTTGGGCACCTTCTGAAAACTCTGGAACGTGTTCATATTCGCCGGCGATGCTGGCTTCTTGGCCATGCCAGGTGCCGCCATGCCATTAGAGGAGCCAGCGGACAGACTTCCGGAGTTCTTAAAGGAGGCGGCACCAATGCTCTGCAGTGCACTCAAATAGGTATCCTGCATTTGTTGGCCACCGTAGCGGGAAAGTGTGGCAGAGTTGAGGGAGTTGGGATTGAAGGCCGCATATTGTGCCTGCTGCTGAGAGGCTTCTGCAAAATTTATTATATTCGACATTTAAATCACTTCAACTTTTACAATAAAATTTACAATTTATGAGAATTTATGAATATGAGAAGGGAATTTATGAGAATCAGAGAAAGGAAGCAGCAAAGTGAAAAATACCAACTTTTCATCAAAGACCATTTTTGAGCCATTTTTTTTGTGTGTTAGTTTGATGATTTGTTATGTTTTCTATTAGATATAAAAGTGCAGAAAAATTTGTTTTCCAAGAAAGAAATTTCTTTGCTGTGAAAAGAAAAGTTTTCCTTTCCACAAATTACCGTAACTATCGATTTATTTTTTGGTAAATTGTGCGCAAAAAATGGCTAAAAAAAAACTTACCTGCATTGTATTCATAGCCGAGATTATTTTTAGCATCGTCGGCCATGCCAAACTTGTTGTCATCCTCAAAGTTGACGCTATTGTCCCTGAAGTCCAACTCCTGGGGCGGATCCATGGGACGCACGAACAGCGGCACCGAACTGGCCGAGCCCGTTGTGATGCCTGTCAACGAATTGAATTGAATTGAATTTAGCACTTCAAGTTAGCCATTTTTAGAGATGATTATGCAAAATCGTACCCTTGCCAATTAGACGACTCACGCTGCCAATTATGGTTGGCAAAAACAGGGCAAAGAGTAAACTTTTGAGCACCTGCAGGCCCATGTAAATGGGCCACATCACTTTCTTGAGACCTGCCAAAGGAACCAGAGTCATTAGAGAATCCACCCCCAAACAAGTTGCTTTAACTTACCAGCAAAAAACAAGAGTCGAGCACTTTGCAGCGCCCGGGGAATATTGAGCTCCACATTCGCATCCTCCATAACACTTCGCTGCAGTCTTAATGGCTTTGAGTGGTTCTGTTGTAGGGCCAGGACAAGTCCTGGCATCGGTTCATATTTTCCATGTGTGAAAAATTGCTCAACATATTGCATTAGCAGGTTCTCCAAGCCCTCAACTTCCTCGTGTAATGCCGTCGAGCTGGAATTAAATTTACTTGGCTTCGCTGTGCTGAAAGACGCACTTGTTGACCTGTGAAGAGGATGTCGAGTTGTTGTTGTTGTTGTTGTTGTACTTTTTCTTGTTGATGACTTTGGCTTTACAATGTTTTCCACCTGTAGCAACTGCTCCGCCCTTTGCATGTAATCTTTGCGTCTCATTGCCATGGTGAGCCGTAAATCACTTTCGCTCTCCAGGGGCTCAAAAACACGGTATTGACCCGCCTTGGTGAAAACATTACGCGAGATAAACTCCGGACTGATGTCGTGTGGCAGTATGGGCACAAAAGTGTTGTCATCGTTGCGTGCCGCACCCGTCATTGTTGTCAGCGGCTGACTAAATGTTGCTGTGCTATCCAGCTGCGTGGCATCGCTCAAAATTGCATGCAACAGAAGCAGCAGCAGTTGCAACAACAGTGGGCTGCATCTTCGTTTTCTGTGCGTGTTTGTTTTTAATTTGCTCTGACGCCTGGCAACTTCATTTGCTGTACTTAACATTCTCATTTATGTTTACACTTGACTCAGTTTTTTGTGTTTTTAATTCGGTTTCTGTTTTTTCTGTTTTTTCCGTCACTTGCATGCCACAACAGCTGAAGTTTTGTGGTTGTTCTGCACGTTCTGCTCTCGCGTCTTAATCTGTAATGAAATCCACCGATGTTAAATTTTATTTCGTTGCCAATTTGTAGTAAAATTGGTTGAGGCAGCAAGCCGCAAATAAATAATTTTGTAGCACGTGCGTGACAGCCAAGCGATTGTGACCCACTGCAGCGGCACAGATCCAGCTTGAAGTTGCTACTAACTTGCAAGTAATAGCAGCAATGACCCCTGTCACATCCCCACCCCCCCTTGAATTGTTAGGACTTAAGTAAGCATTGCATATCGTCAACTTTTTATTTGTCTTACTTTTTGACACACACGCCAGATCCCAGCCCCATCTTTGCCCAGCGTTAAAAGTGAAAATGCAAACAATTTGTTTATTTTTGCAGCAACGCGTATTTTAGCATTTCAGCTGTTGAGTTGGAGTTTTGGAGCGCAGTGGCAGCCATTGTCGATTGTGGGGCATTCAACGCCACACATCACGAGATTTTCATGTTGAGTTTTCACTTTCGTTTTTCAAAAACTCTGCTAATTGGATACAAAATGTTTCAGACTAGCAAACAACTATCACAATTTTTTGTATTAACAAGTGTTGCCTCTTTTTATTCTTTCACATAAAAAAAAAACCCTTCTCATAAAAAATAAAAATACTAAATATTTTCATTTTATAAACGTTTCCATACCAATTACAGCAAAAAATAACACTTGATTTTAATGAACATGTTTTTGTTTGCCATAAAGTTGAAATTTCCCTTTAGTAAAAATAATGCAAATATTTAGCCTCTCATAAAACATTCGTTTAGTATTTCAAATAATATAATCAGTGTTTTTTTTAATCTTAAGTTACGTTTTTTTTTACATATGTTATAGTAAAAGACTTGTGACTCTTAGCAAAAATAATAACAACACAAAAACTTAGCTTGTCTAACAAAGCCCACTTAAAAATATAAGTGTAAAATATAATTGTTCAAAATTGTGGCCAATTTAATTGAGATAATTCCATAAATTATGTAATAATCACAGCCATTAAAAGATGCTCTAAATTATTTTCAACAAGCTGCTGGCAGCAATTTGCTTCAAGTTGCTACACCAACAAATACAAAGATAAATTAAGTTTCCATACAATAACTGAATGTATTTTTCGGTAGTTCAGTGCAACATTCATTAATCATTGGCACTTGCCACAAAGCGCTGCAACTGTTGCCGCAACAGATTGTCCAAATGTTTTCAACCACTGATACAAAAACACAAAATTTATTTTGACTAAGCTGCTTTTCATTCTTAACTTTAATTATAGAAATCTTGGCACAAGCACGAGCTTGGCTACAGCCACAACACACACACACACACACACACACACAGAGCACCCCCCCACAGTGTGGTGTGTGTATGCAAATAAGCTGTCTAAATGTAAACTTTAAAACGAAACACAAACTCTGCAGACAGAACTAAACTAATGAGTTTTTATCACGAAGTTTGCATCTTTCTGTAGGTCAGCACCAGAGTACTGAGTACTTTGCTTGGATGGAGTGCATCTTTTCAGTTCTTGCTCCGTCAGACTTCATGCTCTAATATTCTGCCCTGATAAGGCCTCGCCCACAAACTTGAAAACCAAAAACTTTGTTTCAGTTCTTGCCGACGACAACAGTAAAAGCAGTGTTTAATCTCATCAACAATTTAACTACTAAAGTTAAGTTTTAGCCATCATGTCTGATATAAATATTATTAATTAAACTGCACAAGTTTGGTAAAACTCTGACTGGCTGTCGCTCAACTTTGTGCTAATACAAATTGATAATATTGGATCAAAAGTCGCGTCTTAAGTTTTCCATATGAATATCATTCATATTATATAAGAGGGCCAACTGGGCTCAAATGTTGATGACCGCGTAAATGAAGCTGGCTGTCATCATTTGGGACACGCTCGTTGTACAAAAGTTGGACAATGCCACAACAACAACAGCAACAACAACAATGGAATCTAGTTTTTGTATGACCAGTTGACAAATGACATTAAGTTTTGCGGTCAAATGCGGTCATAAACAGCACTTTGCACTGGGCAATTGTCTCGACAAATGCCCCAAAACATTGTTAGCCAGTGATATAACTGTTAACAAACTGTATTAAATGTGGTTGACTGCAAACCAGTTGTCAACCACACCAGTTAAGAATCACTTGCCATAAAACCAGAACTTATTTGTTTGTGGACAAAGCTTAACTAAACTGTCCAAATGCAGTTTCAACAGTTGTTGGCAATCCAAATATATCCAATTTGTTTTCATCCTGTTTGGCTCAAATATGGTAAGCAACAAATGTTGCACTTAAACTGGTAATGAAGCTGTCCAAAAGTATATAACAGGTGAAAGGAAGCATCTTCGACCCCAATTAATACGAGTATATAAATATTTTTCGACATGATTAGTTTTCGAGTCCATCTAGACATGTTTGTCAACCAGAAAAAGAATAAAAATAATCCTCAATTTATTTAATTGATAACTATATATATATATATATATATATAACTATATATATAAATATTTTCGTCATGATCAATTGTCGAGTGAATCTAGACATGTTCGTCAACCTGATAAAGGATAAAAATAGTCCTCAATTTATTTAATTGATAACATAACATATAAGTATACATTTACTAGAAAATGGAATGAAATATTTAGAAATACAATCTAGAAAATAGAATGAAATTTTAAGAAATTTATGGGTTTTCAGGTATGAACAAGTATGAATCCGAAAGTTATACAAAACACTAAATGGAGTCGCCCTACAAGTGGCTGCATTAAGAGATAAAAAACATAAAATGAGGTCTTCTTAGAAGAGGCTGTTTTGGATAAGTAAAATATGTATTTAGATTTAAGATTTTTGTATAAAATAAAAAACTGCTTGTCAGAGCAGAACAGTTCGATTCTAAACTTAGTATCATCGTGTTGACATATATACACTAAACGTGTTGCACACACAGGGTATCTCATAGTCAAGCTCACAAGACTATTAAAAATATAATGTTTTTTTTGTATAGACAAATAGTCTATAATTAGTTTTGCAATGCACAAATCGATGAGCCAAGTTTATATAGAAGATTTTAAAATTTAATAAAAGATTTAATATGGTTCAATATCTTTGGAGTTGATACATTATCTTCGAGATGAATTGCTATCTATACAATATATCTATCTATATATATAATACTGTATTATTAGTTGCAAAAGTCATTAAAATATAGGCAAGTACATCAAATTAATGCTGAAAATCAAATGTTTGCTTTCATACTAAAGCCTAAATGTATTGATTTTGTTTAAAGATAGCTCACAATGATTGATTGGCTATATTAGGGATACATCCACAGAGGCGTGGCACTCAACATGGCTTATTTATCTTCTTCTTGGGTATCTTTGCTATTCTTGGCCCAAGCTTAAATGTCAATTCATATCAATTTCCGGCGCACGTCGACCCTCGCTTTTTTGGGTTTGGGTTTTGGGTTTGGGATTTGGGTTTGGGTTTTTAGCTTGTAATGCAATTTCACTGTGCGTCAAGTGAAATGTTGTTTTCGCCAATTAGTTGCCAATTTGGCCTGCAGCACGAGAGCCCATTAAGCACTGATTGTTTTTACGGGGCGTCAGCCCATTTCGACTGCCAATCAAATTGTGCTATTTGTATGCGTGCCGAGTATTGGTTATGGCCAAAAAAAAAAAAACTAAACAAAATAACTTTTGACTGCAATCAATGCTCGTTTCGACCAAATACCACTTGATGCTGTGTGTCTTTTGATTTTTTAGAAAGTTAAATCGAAAGCGTGTGCGGTCATTAAATGTCATCCATAAAAATTGTGTATATGGTAAAGACAAATGAAATTGTCTAACTTGAAATGAGCTGACAAATTATGCAATATATATATTTTGTGTACATTGAATTTGCGCACGATGTGCGAGGTAATTTTATATCAAATTACAAACTCAGACAATTCAATTCCATGCTCAGAGGAGCATCACACACACGCATAAAATTGGTTTTGAAGACGGGCATTAGCCTTGAGCGTGTAGCTGCCACAGCTTGTGGCACACACACACACATCATCTCTCGGGCTTGACTAAGCGTCAACCAAATTGTAATATGAGGCAGCCACAGCGAAAATATGCGTATTCATATGCGCTGCATTTGACGGATGCAATTGCTGAATGTTGCACTCGAAAAACTGGTGGCAGCTTTGAAAGTTGCTGCCTCTGCCACTGCCTCTGCGGCTCATCCGTTGCTGTTGCTGTTGCTCTTCTCGGGCGCCTCCACAAAGCGAGAGTTGGAAATCTGCAGCGGACGTTAACTAAAATGAAAGTATGTTCGCTGCATGTCTGCGGCGGCATCTCGAACAGTCAGCAAGTACTTCACAAATGTATCTTCAAGATACATTTCACCACATTTACACGCCTCACTGGTTAAAGCGACAGAGCGACAGTGCGACAGTTTTTTTTTTTTTTTTTTTGTTACAGCTGCTTAACGTTCCGGTAATCAATAGGGTGGCATTAATGATAGCCATAGATGCAGCAGTCTGTTAAATTAATAACATTTAACATGTTGCAGTTGATTGATGGCGAAAACGAGTGAAGGAAGCCACAAACACAACTGTCCATGTCTACTGGCTATAAATAGCGGCTTTCTTGTATTGACGCATATGACGCACACCCACAGAAATTTCTCAAAAAGAAAGTGTCAACTGAATTTCAAAAATCAAGCTCAATTCTCTGCCAAACTGCAAATTGAGGTAGGCCAGCTGTTAACTGCTTATATAACCGAAAACCATAAAAACATCTTCAACGTCTTAAATAAATTGAATAAAGTCCAAACGTTTGCATGCTTTCAATACAAAGAGCGAGAGAGAGAGAGGTAGAAAGAGTGAGTGTGAGAGAGAGAGAGAGGGGTATAGAGGGACAGAGTGAAACGGTAACAATTGGCTTTGGATATTGTTTTGTTTGTTGCGGTTTTTTTTTTGTGAATTAATTTGTTAATGTTAAGCTACAATCGGCGAAAAATCTCAATTAATTATTTTGTTGAATTAGTTTTCAACGCCGTAACACACAACTCGCACACACACACACAAAGCAACACTCACTTTCAATATGAAATTGTAGCGCGCATTTTGATTAAATTTTTTAAGACGTTTACCTTTCTTATATAATGCCCATTAGCCACGTTATTGTTAATTCATTTGTTGTGCTGCTTGATTTGAGCCATATGCGAAATTCCAGTACGTTTATTGTTGCTCGTCTGAAAGCCGAAACTTTCGTTTTATTTGATTATCTCCTTCGAAAATTGGTATTGAAATCGGTTTTTATTTTTACTTCTTATTTTTTTGCGTTGGTGAAATGCTTGCACTGAACGACTGAATGTGCTTGTGGCCAGACAATCGACCGATCGAAAAAAAAACCCGTTCACTTAGATTTACTTTAATTGATCACCCCACGGAGACACACTGTCAATGCAATTGTTGCGATCTGTTTTCACTTCTTAGCCAACACACAAAAGGCACACTTTAAGCACATGGCTAACGACTTGTTAAGATTTTTTTTTTTGGCATTTATTTTCATCGATTTGTGACCGAAACAATCTTATAGCCGGAATCTAAATTGTGCTTTCATTTCCATAAATTTCTTGAGCATCGAAATGTAATGTTTTTCTTTTCTTTTCTTTCTCTTCTTTTTTTTCTTGTGTATTTTGGCAGCGTGTCAGCGAGTTTGCGACCGTCGTTCAGCTAGCCAAGTTTTGGACTGGCGGGCGAAAGCCAATGGCTCTCAAGTCGACGGCGGGTGCGATCAACCAGTTTGCAACCGTTACCGTTACCGTAACCGTAACCAGTCACGTAACGTAATGGCTTACGTAGAGAGTCATAGCATGAGCATAATAACTGTGCTCTTAACCAATGCGGCTGCTTGACATTGACGTCGTCAGGTGAGTGACAAATGTAACGTCTATATGTTCACAGTTTTCTCTTTTACAAATGCCAACAAATAAATAATAATAAAAAATAAAAAAAATTTAAAAACTTACTCTGCGCCGTGCGGAACTGGCTGTCAATTTAACGCATGGATTATCAATTTAACAAAATTCGTCTTATCATCGCTGACGACAACAATTTTTGATAAAAATTCAAATTATGCTCATAGAATGGGTCAGGCAGCAAATTGGTCATTAGTCAGCTTACATTTCACTGTCAAACTGCAGCAAGCAATTAAAATTGCAATTTTAAACCAAAATTTGGTCTCAGAAGTCTGGCAAATAAAATGGGTCAGTTGCATAATTCAAGTTAAAAGCTCTTTTGGCTTTGTGGTAACCTACAGAGACCATAATATAAAGCAGCTAAACGATTTTGGTTTAATTAAAACTTATTTCTTGTTAGTTTAGTTTGCTTAATAGTCAAAATATGTATTTGTCATCAAGACTTAATCTAATATTTTTTTTGTGCTTTCAGTTTTCTTATTTTATTTTTTTTTAGTATCAATTCAACATTTTATTATATGCATTTTTTAATTAAGTGAAAATATGCATTTTATATATATAGGCAATAATAAAAATTAATATTAAATGCATATTTGTTATAAATAAAACTCGTCTTAAACGTTAGCAAAGTTTCACTTACTCGCCACCCTCTTTGGTAGTTTATTGGGGTGTATATATATATATATATATATATTGAATGGCCAACAAACTAGTTTCTTTGGCCGGCTTACGCATGAGAAAGTTGCTGTTTAGAATTGGCCAACTAACCGGCACATTGTTATTATTAATTTCTGGTGACAAACGTTGCCATTGAGCCGTGTTTAACGAGCAGAAACAGAAATAAGAGCGTCCTCCTTCTGGCCCAGTCATGACCACAATAATTCACAATACTACAAAAAATCAAAGAGCAAAACGAAATGAAAGTTTAGTTTAGTTTATTGAACCGCAGAATCAATAACCGTCCGTTCCCAATAGCTTTAAATACTTTAGCCCCCAACAATTGCTGCGAAATGTTTTGAAAACGATTTGGGAACATTTTGTGCTATTGAAAACGACATCCCAGCTTTTAACAGTGGCCAACTGTTGAGAAAGTGCCAGAAATTCACTTAGCGTGTATTAGCCAAAAAGCTGACAACTGCCAAAGAAAGCACTCAAAAGAGCTCATCTTAATTGTAACTGACACAGTGCTGGCTCCTTTGAAGTGTTGTCTGTCCAGAGTTGGGACTGGCCAGGATTCATTGTGTGCTGTAAAATATATGGCGACCTTTTGGTATGCATCAACGCTTCCGCATTTCAGTCGAATCAATCGTTGGCCAAGTGGAAGTTAGCCACAAATGCCATAAACTTTGTCAATATTTGCGAACCTTTTTTGTGTGTGTGTGTCTGTGCATATTATATTTTCTATTCATTAATTTCACTTTTTAGTCATAAATATGCTAATCACTCGCTTACAGCCGATGCTCAAATATCTTCAAGTTTTTTATTTTTTTTTTATTTCTGAATCAATTATTTTGTTCAGCACTTTCAGAATGTCTTGAGTTACGCAATTTGCCTAAGCAATAAGTTAAATAACATTTCTTGATATTTATATCAAACTTTCCATTTCGGGGTGTTCACATCTTTGTTAGCATATTGGTGACAGATCTCGTTAGTGACATCACAGCCAGCATGTTGACCAGGCCCGGGGGCCATCCGAATAGCAAACAAAATCAAATAATCAAACACTTTCACAAAGAAAACACACACAGTAAATAAGGCAAATGCGTTAATTAAAATACCCAACACATGATATTTTTACTTAGGGTAGAAAATATGTAATTAAATTTGATGTGTTGAGGTGGGAAGCTCTCACCTTTATTTTTATTAGTGTTTTTGGTGCGTGTCGTTGGCCAGGTTAACGTCGCACGGGTATTTTTGGTGACAAAAGTGACAAAAGATGTGCAGACGAGATAATGATGATGATGACCTTTCGCTCTGGGCGGTAAACCGCTTTGCATTACCAAAAATAATGAAATTAAAATTAACGCAATTGGCATAAAATTCGAATTTAAACGCTCAAAACCATCAAAGTTGGTCAATTTGGTACTTAAATTGGAAGACAGCTTGAGTTGATGTGACTGTGATTGATGAGTTTGTCTCAAGTACGTCATCGGCTTAGGGATAACTTTATTAAGAGACACACAAACACACACACACACACACACACACACACACACACACATAATTTAACAAGTGGTCTTAAAATAGAACAGCGGAAATGCCGGCGGCAACATAAAACCATTTCTTTACAGGATGTTGCCACATAACATCCTCCATACCCAGGAGTCCTTAGTCGCCTTTCTACTTATCAAAGTGTCTCACATTTCCCCTCGTTTAATGGCTCATTGCTTTTCCAAATGGCTGAATGTACGTAAATCAAATTTCTGCCAGAGCAAAAACGGCGTCTTTAAAGGGCAGCAATGGATGATGCCAAAGGTGGATCAGGTGTGCCTCCAGGTGCCTCCAGGTTACCAGCTGAACGTTGTGCATATCAAATGACTTGATATATTTTTTTATATATATGACAAGATGCGAGTAGACGTAGTAATGAAATGGTAATTTTGCACTGAAACATTAATAAGATGTCAAGCCAAGGTTAAAAATTCAATTCTAAGCATCCAAATACAAAACACAAAATGTTTTCCACTAAATATTTATTAAACTATATTTTTTAGTTTCGTTCCATAACTTGAAGTAATTTTAAATTCATCCACTTACCCGGTTTTGCAGTTGCAGTCAAGTAAAACATTTCAAATAATTATTTAAACATTTTTTATTTATTTATTCGTATTTGAGCACGCTCAAAAAAATGTGAATTTATATTTGTAATGCTTACAGAAGGGCAGTTCAATGCTGCCACAGGGGAACATGAATTAGTAATGTATTTAATGTATGTATTTATGGGGAAGTTAAGGAACAAAGTGCGACAACTACTAAAAACATATTTACATATATACATATATATATATATATATATATATATATATATATATATTAATAATTTTATTTATAACAAAAGAGTTGTGTGGTTATCAATTAGCCGAAATTTAATTGATGGGCTCATTCAATTAAATCACAGTACTTGATGAAACTTAGCCTAGTTGTATAAATAATGGCTGTTAATTATAATTACAATAAATATAATTATAATTATAATAGACACAGTATCTTCAGATACATCAAGTGAGCTGTCATCCTGGGTTTACACATAATTAAACTGTCTAGACTTAAAAATAAATCAGCTTTGCTTTCAATCAGTCAACAGTGTAATTTATACTCCATATTCGTAAAATTCTTAGATAAAAATGTAATTTTAAATTTTTTTCTTGGCTGCGACATCTGCTCCTTTGCCATCCATAAAACTTCAAGTACAGATGGGACTATGGGGAGAGTGGGTTTCATTTGAGCTTGCAAATTGCCATTTTTTAGTATTGTTGCAAACTGTAAAATGTGCATGAATATTGAAATACTGATTTTTCTTCAATATACTAAAAAACGAAAAACAACACATAAAATTCACTCTTTTATTTTCGACTTGACAAATGAAAATAATATGCATGCATTTTATGTCGATTTTGTATTCTTGCCACCATTTGATGCATGCAAATCCTATTTGAATTCCCCAGCGACTGCAGAGTGTCACTTATTGCCTAGAGAGATTTACTTATTGCAGATAGTAGAAATATGTACGACAACATTGAGGGGGGGTTATGCACAGAGATTGTAGGGGGGAGGTTAGTAGGATTTGGCTTTACCGCGGCACCAGCGTGGTCATCTCTGTGGCCATTGGATTCTCGGTGAGTGCCACCGATTCCGTTATGCAGCTGCGGTTTCCATTTGCCGCGTGTAGCGTATTGAACTCAGTTGCCGCAATGCTAACACCACCGATGCAATCACCATCCGTTGCACAGCTCGGGTTGCCCAAGAGTTGGAGCTCACCCTTGGACGGATGGGCGTTGTGTTTGTGGCGCCGCTGACGCGATGCCGCCGCTTGGACGTTGCTGCCTGTCGTGTGACCATGGAGAGCAACATTAGTGGAATCAGAGCAACGACACAAGATTTCTTGAAATTCTTTACGGAAGTTATCGTTGAGCCATCCATAGAGCAGCGGATTCGAGCAGGCCGAACTCATGCCAATCATGTGGCAAATGGCATATGCCACAAGCATTCTCTGCGTCACCGCCGACGGATGTTGCAGATCGGCATACAGATTGAAAAAGTTGAGCGGCAGCCACGACACTCCAAAGATGATCGCAATACTTATTAGCAAACGATTCGTTCGCTTCATCCGTCTGCCCCGCTCCACCTTCCGCTGCGACGAGCTCTGCACAGTGACCACGGTGATCCGACTCTTCAGCTTGTTGTAGATCCCAAAATAGGCCACCGACACTATCAAGATGGGCACCAGATACTGCACGCACAGCGAGAAGATCGAGTAATAGAAACGTCCATCGCTCAGCGGCCAATCCTCAATACAATACGATATCCGATTGGGTACACCAATATCCTGCAACACTGCCGGCATATCCATATTGATTAGCTGCTTGTAGATGAACAGTGGAGAGGCCAGCATCAGGGCAAGTATCCAAATGCAGGCCAAAATTGTGACAGCTCCCACAAACTGTAGACTGTCCCGCGTGGGATAAACAATTACCTGTTTTTGGGAATTAATAGAGAATTTACGTAATAAATTTAAGTTTTAATAAAATAAATATACAAATAAAAAAAACCAACACTCTCATTTCCTGCAATCAAGTTTCTAAGCCAAAAAAAATTCATAGTTTCAAAATTTAAATGCATTAAAAAGCAAAAATTCTACATATTTCTATATTCTATATTATAACAACATATTTGAATATTAATCATATTTATTTTAATAATTCAGTTTCTAAAAAAATAAAAATCCCAAAAAATCTATAGCTATAAAATTAAAATGTTAGAAACATTATATAATATTTGTCTATCACTTACAGCAATAATTCGTTGTCAAGTTCTATATTTAATTTCTTGCTTGCTTTTTCAAAATATTTTATGCAATTATTTAAATCACATTTATAACATGAGAGCATAGTATAAATTTTCTTATATTTATAAAATTTAAAATATTTTCATATTACTTAAAAAGTGCAAGCAAATTCCAGTTTATTATCTAATCTGTAAAAACTAATTGACTTATGAAGATTTTACGAGATTTCTTGTTATTTACCAAACAAAAATCAGCAAGTCATGTTCACACCATTTCGTCAAGTCATTTTATTTTATGCTACTCAATTTTGATTGTAAACAGTAAAAAGTTCCTTAATCGATTTTCTCATAACAATTAAATATTTGTTGTTGTTGTTGTTAAATTTGTTTTAGTACTAACCTGGTATCTATCGAAGGCAATGGCTGTAATGGAAATCGTCGACACAAAAATGCTCAGAGCCTGCAGAGTGGCAATCATTTTGCACAGGCTGGCACAAGAGCCGTAAGGCCAGAATTTTGAAAGAATTTCCATAAGAGTTAACGGCATCGTCACAAGGCACAAGAGCAGGTCTACAAATAGCCGTCATTATCGTGAAATCAACATTAGAGAAGCCATCCAACCAACCCCACAACTCACCCGATATGGCCAGATTAAGGATGAAGAGGTTCCGTGCCGTTCGCATCAGTGGTTTGCGCAGCACAGCGATGACCACCATTATGTTGCCCATGGCTCCAAATACAATTAGTATGCTGTACATGGCGATTAACAAGTGATACCAGGGACTCTCGATGGCCCGATTATGCTGATACTGGTCCATTAGCACCGGGTCCAAATCGGCAGAGACAATTATATTGCTCACATTAATATGTGTGCTATTTAACAGCTGTATTGTCATGTTGTTGTTGTTGTTGTTGTTGCTGCTGTTGTTGTAGTTGCCCCTATTGGTATTGTTGGCATTGACATCAGTCAGTGCATTTAATTGAGCATAATTAACCAGATGCCGTCGCTCGCCAACCAAATCAAAATTACTATTCCTGGCGATGGCTTTGAATATCTCCACTGAGCTGTCGAAATTCGACTGTAAGTATCCAAATTCAGTGTGATTCATAACGATTACCTAATGAGAAAATCCATTTATTAATTCTTGTATTTATTTATTATAAAAATTAAAGCTAAAAATTATATGCCATATAATAAAAGTTTTAAATTCATTTCATATTAAATTGAAAAAAACTAACTAAAGGGAAAAAATTTATCTGTAAAATGCTTCAAAATTTATTGCAAGGATTTAAATTTGTAAGCGCTAGTCATAAGTAAACAGAAGGTTAAATGGTTAGAAACTTTTCACCCCTATAAATGTATCTGTGCCAAATATCTACGTTTCTGCAATAAGCCCAAACGAAAAAGGCTTAAACGGCTTAGCCAAAAAAAAATAAAGAAAAAAAACGGTTTCATGGCCATTGCGTGTTTGTCTCGAATAGATTTCCACATGCGTGATTTAAGTGCACACGTCACCTGCTTAACCAGGACCTATGAATTTTACTCAAAAAACACCAACAAAATAAACAGCCAAAATTATTGTTATAAATAAATATTGTGCCAGCCGCAAGGATTGTACCAAAAAAGTTTTTACTGTCTATTGCACTTTGACATGTTTGGCAAGTTTTAATGCCATAAGCTAAGGTGTTGGCTCGAAAAACGCCATAAAACTTTATCTTCTCACAAGTACGTCAAGTTAAAGGATTATTTTTTAAAAAACTATACAATATGGCGCTTTTGTCCTTTTCGCTTTGCTTATCACTTGCTGCTTCACATAACAATTTTCATTTAAAAAAAAAAACTACACCTGTTTATATAAAAAACTTACTTAAGAGCAAACATATTTTAATTAAAAAACTTTTTGTCTTAAGAAAACAAGAAGATAAAAAATATTTTTTTCTTTTTTTTTATAATTAATGCATAAAATATAAAGTAAAATAATGGCAAGCAAAGAAAGTTTTAATACCCACGCTGACTATTTCAACATGTTGTACATTTTTCTGGCTTAAAACTTTTGTCTACTAACATAATTTAAATATGCTCAAAACGAGGACAATTAAAATGAGCAAATGCTGCATATAATTGGGATATTTTAATAAGCTTAAAATTGTAATTGAATGGAGTTTCTGGGGCTACATTAAAATTACGCTTTATGTAAATGTTCAAATTAAGTCTGGCTTTTTAGTCATTGTTCAGATGAAAATTCAGCACTTTAACATAAAGTAAATAACTGAAGTGTAAGAGTTTTCCGGGGCGTTGCCAGGTCGTTTTTTTTAATTATTTCACAAATTGCGTATACGCAAATGTGACCGTAACAAACAACAAAGACTGTTCGAATTGTAGTCTTGTTATTAATGAGTAGAATTTCTTAAGATAATTGTACAATTTTATGCAGCAGATGTTTGCTGACTTATCAATGTCAACAATGAGAGAAAAGTGTAAGTTGCGCACAGGAATCCCATTATTTTTCAGCATCCCCAAAGTATGCTGCACAATCGGCTCTTGCTGCGATTAATGTGTTGCCTATAAATCAAGATGGTAGATTTTGACTATGGTAAGGGCAATCCGTCCCACTGGAGTGAATAAGGACCAACCTATAATCGCACCTCATTTGAAGAGCAGCACAAGTTGTGCATATTAATTTTAGACAGTCCCAGTCCCATTGCTGCGTTCCCAAGTCGAATAAAATGCATACAAAAGTTGCAGGCTAAAGTTGAATTTGTTTTTTACCACTTAAGAAAATTGTAACTTGGCAACATAGTTGAAGATTTATGGTTTGCGGAACAGAAAAAATATAAAGCCTATTTATATATATATATATATATGTAGGCAACTAAAATTTACATGATAGGAAAACTTTTTTCAATTGTTGTTCGCAGAACCAATCACAGTTTTTTAGTTGGACTCGTGAAACTTTGAAATCAACATTTCAATTTACAAATTGAGTTTTGATGTCTTTGAAAATACATTGAGTATGTTGGCAAAATGTGTCTAAATTTATTATGTTGCCTTAATTTGTCTTAGCTTGTTGGCTTTGTTGCCATTTTATCTGTATGCCAAATGATTTTTGTATAAAGTTGACGTCAAGAAAATTATGTAAAATAGTCTCAAGTTCATAAAAACTTGTCATGAATTTGAATAATTTTCAAACTGTCAATTTTCACTTCAAATCATTTTCCCCTCTCAAAGCGTGGGTCGCTTTGCATTTGCATTTAAACCGAAACACCAAACACAATTTTCACATTTTCTCACGTGATCAGGATTTTAAAAAGCCAAAAAAAAAAAAAATTTAATCTTTTCTAAATAGCTTTAACCCATTAATCTTTTCAGCTGCCCCCATTTTCGCTTCAGCTACTTTGTTGATTTATTTAAGCTATTTTCGTGGTGCTGTTGATGCTACAACGCCTTTTTTCATTTATTTCATTCACATCCAACTTCTATTGAAATGACATAAAAAAAAACGGCTGGGCTTAAAATTTCTAAGCTTATGAAAAATGTTTCAATGTTTAATGGATTTGAAACACATTTACTTATGTTGTCGGAGCATTAGAAATATATTTGTTATATTTATGGTAAACGTTTCAGCTGAGTTGTAAAAAATCACAAAATAAATGTTTTTTCGGAATTAATTGGATTTTGAGCCACAGGCTGCTCAAATGTTGGGAATTGGCAAATTGGGTTTTGGTCACAGTTTGCTGATTGCCAATCCTGATGATAAAAAAAAGGGTTGCCGTTCGTTAAAGTGTGTTTAAAATATTTCAATTGATTGCACAAAATCTGAAATATTGTATATCAACTGACAAATCGAGCATAGAAGCAATTTTTGTATGTTTTTTTTTGTATTTCTTACAATAAGTTCATTAATTTTAACTTAACTATTGAGTGGGAAATAATTGAATTGTCAGCAGCAGTTGCTGTTGAGTGTTTCCATGCTGATATTTCTGACAATCTCAGCAAAATTATAATTGAAAGAGGATTCTCTATAAATGTTAAATGCCATATGGCAGTTTCTGAGGAGATGCCCTATTTACAAAGGCGACACACCTAAACAAATAAATTAGAAAGCAAATGGAAACTTTTGTTTTAAAAAGAAAGTTGAATGCCAAACGTAATTTCATTTTGAAATGACATTATTTTTTAATGGCTTCTTGTTTATATTGCAATTAAACTTACCATATAAAACCCCCCCTCTGTAGGTGGGCTGCTTCCCTGTTTTCCAGCTTTTATTTTGGCTTCCTTTTGTCTTCTATATTTATCCGTGTATTTAACTATTTGTATTTACTTTTGGTGTTTATGTTCTCAGTTTGCCTTTGTTGCCAGCTTGCAACATGAATTAGAGGCATGGGAATATCCTTTTTACATGTATTGTTATTGGCGTGGCCTTTCTTGTTTTGGCCTTTCTTGTTTTGGCCTTTCTTGTTTTGGCCTTTCTTGTTTTGGCCTTTCTTGTTTTGGCTTTTTGTCATTAATCCTTATCACAATATATGTGCAATACACAAAATGGCACTTATGACGCATTTAACGTTACTTCAAGCAATTCCAATTAAAACCACGCATTTTTTCGTCCTCTTTGGAAAATAAAAACGGACTTGAGCCAAAAAAAAAAATTGCATGGAAAGTTCTTTGAGTTATAGAATTTTAGCTAGGTAGCTAAAAAAAAAAACACATATATAAATTCATGTTCAAAACAAAAAACATATATAAATTAATTTTCAATACATTGTTAAGCAAAACGCGTAATTAATTTATGAACGCGTAAAAAGCTAATTTTATAAACGGTTTTTTGTTGATAGAAATCAGTTGACATCAAATCAAATTAAATTTATTTTGTTGAATATTCTATTCTTTTGCTTTATTGACTTCATTTAAATTATTGAATTTATTTAAATTAATTTCACTTTATACACTATTCTTATTTAATATGTTCAATATAAATTCCTTTATGTCAAAGACAACTAAATGTGTTCGCATTCAAATAGCAATTTTAACTCCAATAAGTGTCAGATTTACTACTGCTTTTCTGTTAAAATAAACTAGGATTCACCCAAAGCAGCTGCACTATTTTGCCATCACGTTTTCTGCAAAAATATTTTATTATTGATTTTATTAATTTTGTTAAATCAAAAATTGAAATATTTAGAAATCAATACAATTAATTTTCGTTAATTAAAAATCGGACCACACTCGAAAATCTCAAGCACATAATTAAGTTTCACTAATAAACCACATTCGAATTAATTCTGATCCACTTTCGAGCTGATTTGCAAAATTGAAAGCACAGCATTAATAAAATTTTTGATTGATTTTGGAATTCTGTGAAAGATTGCATAAATATTCTTTGTTTAATACAACTGTAAAAACACTCATTAATTGTGAAATTTATGGAATTATTTGGTTTGTGTTTTTGATGCTTTTCATTCACAAGCAAAAACTGTTTTCAACACTTTGGCAAATTTCCTCTTCCAGAGCAAGCAAACATACTTTATTTTTATTGAGGCACTCAGCATGAATTTTTTGGCAGTCGGTTTTATTCCACTTGAGTTACAACTTCCTTTGGAGATTTACTCTTTTATTTCAGCGCACTTTCCGACACTCGCGTGTTGGGAATGGAATAGTTACAAAGGTAATGATGACTTTGCTGTCTGGCAAACACATCGCTTCGCATTAAGTCAGATTCACAGTTTCCACTTCGCACTTGCTCAGAGCGAATACGAATACGAATACGAATACGACTGCGAATACGAATACAAATTCGAATACACAAACGAAATTCAAAACTACAAGAATCCGTCGTCCGGCATGTTATTGGCAAATATCCGCATACAACTTGGGGTCTTCACTGGAAATCGTTCACCTTCGAAATTTTAATGGCGACGTATACAAAAAACAAACAACACATTTTCCGCACACGTTTCAATTTTTTTACCTTTTCAATTTCACTGAGCCGCATAAGAATTTTTATGAATATATTTCCACATTTCGAATATAAATTTTATATTTTTATTTATATTATTTAGTTATGTATTTTTGCGATTTCAAAATTTATTTTCAGCAGTTTTTTTTCAATTTTAATGTTGCGATTTCGAGATCCCGATAACTGGGCACGTGAACAGCCGGCGACCATCTGTTGGGTTTTAGCCAATAGCTCCAACTTTTATACTGAGTCGAGTGGCCTGTCCTAAGGGAACGCAAGGGAACGCTCCTCGTTGCGTATACGCTGCGTGAGCCCGAAGTTGCAACTGAACGGACCGCGCACACCGACCAAAAACCATCGCCAAATGCTTTTCAACTTTGTTTTGGGGCCAACAGCTGTGCGAAGCTTTCTTATCAATGGCCCTGCTAGGGGTTAAAGCTACCCCCCAAATAAAAAGCTATCAGAAGTTTGCCGACACAGTGAGGCAATTGTGTGAGTAAACAAGTGAAAAGATAATTAAATACGATTAGCAACAAATTTTCTTTATTAGAAAAAATAAAATTTTTATAAATAAAATTAAAATCAAAAATTTTGATTACAAATTTAGCTGACTTAGTGAATTATTAGTTTGATTTTAGTATAAGTTTAATTAAGTTCACATAAATTATTTTAAGCTTATTTATTAATAATATTTTTTCTTAAACAAAGATAAAAAAGAACGTTTTAATTATTAATTTTACTGTTCGTCTAGCAAACCCTTGGCATCGAATTTGGCTAGCATTTGCTCCACAATGCTCTGAGCTCTGTCACACTCGTATATGGAATCCTGAAAACTCAATGCTTCTGGCGTATCCTGATATAACTTACAAAAGTCTGGTACATAATTGCCCGAGTATATCATAAGTGGTTGGAAAACTAGAGCTATGACAACGCCTGAGAACAAAAATTAAGGCATTAGTAAATTATGAATTTGATTGTTCAGATTTTAACTTACTTAAAAATCGACGTTGCTCATATTGAATTTGAAACTCGAGAAGACTGGGCAATTTTGCTTTAAACTGGAACCGCCTCAAGTTACGTTTGAGGGCATAATAATAATGTTGCACTAAAATTGTTTCCTTGGCCAGGACATCGTCCTGCAGCGAAGTGCTGAAGAAGTAATGCAAATCGACTAAAGGCGAGGTGCGTGTGCTGAACTGGAAGTCAATGGGCACCACTTGGATGGGCTTGCCCATCGCATCGTACTGAAACATGATGTTTGTCGTCCAGCAGTCGCCGTGGATTAGTGTGCAGAAATCGCCAGCATTCACATCGAAGGATCGTGCACCATACTCCATTAGATTCTCCAAAATTAACTGCAACTTATCCAGGTAGAGTTCATTGAGTTTGGGCTGCGTTTTGACATAACGGATCAATCCTCGAAAGAGACTCGTAAAAATCAGGTCATAACCCTTCACACCACGCGAAAAAAAAGATTTATCAAATCCATTGGCAAGCAGCTCCGGATGCCGTTGCTCAAGAATCAAAGCGGTTGCATGGAACTTGGCAAGCATATTCAGAGTGACCAGAGTGTGTTCCATATCCAACTGTTTGACACGATCAGCATTTTTGTACTCCAATGGAGCTAGATCCTCAAGCAGCATAATGCCATGCTGCCGATCGACGCAAATTGCATTCGCATGCAACTTATCCTTGATACCCAACTCTTTGAGCAGCTGCGTCATTTTTGGCAGCACAAACTCATACATATCCATCTCACGCGAGTAGACACCATATTCGGCAAACACGCAGGCCTGCGGAGCATCCTCTGGACAGCCTTCCTTTAGCAGATATGTGCGCTGTACCACTGCACCACCGCCGCCGCCTGTTTCCTCAAACTCCACGTGAATGCGAGTCACAACACCCACATAATTCTCACCCTTGCCCGTTGCGGCATTTGCCCACAGCCTGGTCACCTTCAGCTGGGTATCCTTGTGAAAGACTCGCAGCTTGGACTGCATATAATCCTTAGTTAGCCAAGTGGGCAAGTCAGATGCATCCATTTTGATTCAGACAGTTTCAGCTGACACTGTCAGACTGCGTCAAGATCAGGGCTATTGTCTAGTTAATATGAGATTGTCAGGTTTTTTTTATCTCTAAGTAATTATTTTAATCAAATATCTAAATTACCTGCCATAAAAGTTTTTAATTGCATCTTAGACAAGCAGAGCTGTCTGCTTTTTATCAGGTTGTTCATTGCACTCTATTAAAAATTATAATAAATGCATTTAGTTACAAATATAGCTAAAATACTTATTTAATTCATAATCATTAAACTAGACAGCAGATAAAAAAAAATAAATAAAGATATTCATGTGAAGAGAAGAGCCGTAATATTCAAAATTGATACTAAAACAATGATTTTGCTCATATTTATTAATTAATTTTCCACACAATAATCGAGAATCGATGACTTTTAATATGTATAAAATATATATTTTAGTATGCGTGCAGAATATTCTTGGCCCTGTTAACAGCTGTGGCCATAAATGTAAGGGCTGCTTTGGATCATTAAGTACGTTTGACACGTAGCCTGGCCTGCCTCCAATGTGTGTCAGGCGCTTAACTGTGCCACATTTGATGGCTGAGCCATAAATGGATGCAAACAGCGCCAGTTGAATGGATAGATAGTGGAGGAGGAGGAGGAGGTTATTCAATCAGTGGGAGCGCAGCACCTTCTAAATCATATTTGCGCAACTAAATCATTAACATATGTAGACGCAGAGATAGCGTTGAGGCAGTCTAGCTGCTAGTTGGCCAAGCTAGTTGGCCACACAGTTAGCCAGAATTCTTCATATGTATACAAAATACAAATAATATAAACACAAATAAATATGTATATTGGTTTTGGGTTTTGGGCGTGTTTTTTGTGCGTAGTTCGCTGGCCAAGCAATTAGAGACGTCTCGTTTTTTTTTTTATTATTTTTACTGTAAACAAAAGCTTTGCCACTGATAAGGGGCAAGTAAACAATATGCAAAGAGGGCAAATGACGCACTCCTCCCTCGCACCACAATCATAAATTGCAACTGTAGCGAATATTTCAATTTTATTAAATACTTGCTATTAGTTATGTAAATTATAAACTTAAAAAAACAGAGTGTGTATAAATAAGAAGAGTTAAAAAAAAAAACAAACGTTGATCATAATTTCACTAGGACCTGGCACGATTCGTTCTCCGTCAAGCTTCACTGTATTCGCTTGCTAATTGTGTCCAAATGATTGTAGCCATGGTATGCCTTACTCGTCGCCCAATCCTTGCTATAACCATTCGCGTTCACCTCGTGCACACTGGATGGCGAATAGCCGCCGCCGCCTCCTCCAGCCCAGCTGCTGCTGCCCAAGAACTGCGAATAGTCCGACGGATCGGAGTCGTAGACATGCGAATGCGATTGCACCAAATGCGGATGAATCTTGCACATTGTCTTGTATTTGAGATAGTGAATCAGCCAGCCTGTACCGCCCACCAGCAGCACATTCATGCCCAGCACGCCGAGCAGCAGTGTGACCAGAGTCATTTTTAAATGAGCGATTTTCATCAATATTATAAGCGGTAATAAGACGAGCCACTTTTTCTTCTTCTTCAAACGGGGCTCTGTAAACGAAAAAAATTTAAATATTATTAAGAACTAAAAGTGAATTAATTTTTTTTATAGTTTTTGTTGTTTGCTCTTTTGAGCGACATAAATAAATTTTCTATTATATATTTAACGATGATCGTCAAATTGTTGTGAATAAAAGAGTCCAAAAAACTTTTAAGAAAAAATTAGCTGTAAAATATAAACTTAGCTATTGAAATATAATTAAAATCTAAAAGTGTCATTTTTTTGTTTTTGCAATTTTTAATGTTTGCTTTTCTGGAAGACATAACTATATTTTCTATTACATATTTAACGATGATCGTCAAATTGTTGTGACTAAAAGAGTCCAAACAACTCTCTAGAAAAAATTGGCTATAAAATATAAACTCAGCTATTAAAATATAATTAAAATCTAAAAGTGCCTTAATTTTTTTTACAATTTTTGATGTTTGCTCTTCTTTGAGCCAAAGGCATATTTTCTTATACTTATTTAACGATGATCGTCAGATTATTGTGACTAAAAGAGTCCAAAAAACTTTTAAGAAAAAATTAGCCATAAAATATTAACTCAGCTATTAAAATATAATTAAAATCTAAAAGTGCCTTAATTTTTTTTTTCAATTTTTAATGTTTGCTCTTCTGAAAGACATAACTATATTTTCTATTACATATTTAACGAAGATCGTCTAAAAGAGTCCAAAAATTTCTCAAGAAAGAATAAGCTACAAATTATAAACTCAGCTATTCATGCTGATCGAGATATATATATATATATATCTATATTATTTTTTGTCTACTTACTACATTTTCTTGCAATACTTATTACTCATTCTTACACTTACCCGCCTCATCCATGATACGAGCTCCCGTTTCCTTGGGCAGCGCCAACTGGATTCCATGATTGCGTCCAAAAGTTTCGACTGCTCGTTGCAGAAACTTGTAAATGTTCATAAATTCGCTGTCTCCTGCAATCAACAAAATAAATGTATATATTTAATTAGAGCAAAAAACAAGAAAACATTTAAATCACTAAAAGTGTTGTTTGTTTTAATGCCAAATAAAATTTCAAATACAAATAAAAAGTTTCTTTGAGTTGAATTAATTAGATACGCGATAAACATCCGCAAGTGTTTATATGGGTTTTTGGGTTGTCTACTATTAAATATTTGCCAGTGTAATTGATGGTGAAAACAATCTACAATTATGCACTCGAGATCGAGCTTCAGCTTGAGCTTGATCTTGATCTTGGCCATGTGATGCATAAATGCAGCTGCTAATTGCTACTTTCCCATTTTAGCGGCAGCAATCACAAAATCATTGAATAGTCGCGCTTCTTCGATGAGACTCACTCACCTGCCAGGCTCTTGGCATCGTTGAAGACCACAATATCGTCAGCCGGTTCACCCAGTTGCACCAAGCTCAGCCAACGTGGCATCTTCTCGCCCAGCGTTCGCTCGTATTCGTTGGGAAAGAAGCCCAGGCCATTGGTGGCCAACTTCCAGATGAGCCTGGAGGCTTTATACTTGATGCAGGAGACCAGATTGCGCGTCTCAAAGCACTCGCGCTGATTGCGCGCAATATACACATCACTGTTGGAGACCAAAGAGCCACCTTTGGAACGAGCCGATGCCACATTCAGTTGTGGTGACGCCGTTGGGGATGAAATCGAATCCAGTGCATTGCTATAGTGGAGCAGCAGCAGCAACACTAGTGCCACATAGGCAGCTATACTCCAACGCCAGAGTGACATATTGTCTTGGTTGATGCGACACTTTTACCGAGAGCTGAAGACCACCGCTCAGCTGGCCGAGTGAAACACAAATGAAAACTGAAGGCGACCGCGTACTCCTTTTATTATAAAGCAATCGGCAGTAGCTGCATGTGCGGCATGCGGCATGCGGCATGCGGCATGCGCCGGCTAACAAGCCAGACCAACATCCACATCCACATCTAATTCTCATGCAGCATGCAACATGCACCGGAATTGTGAGTAAAGCAATGAAGTCAAAGTCAAAGTCGATGCGTCGCTTTCTGGGTCAAATTGAGAGTTGCCAGAGAGGCGAATCGAGTTTTTTTTTTTTTTTTTCCTCTAGCGAGGCGATCATTGAACATTGCAAATGTGCAACACACTCCCCGCTCGGAATTATGAGCCTTGCCAACGCGTGTGACTGAAAGCAAAAGCCACAAAACTCGCAAGGCGACCGCAAAACACAAAAACCCAAACGAAAGTGAATCCCGTAAGACAAAACTGCCAACAAAATGAACCAGTTATGGTTACTCCTCATGTCTCTTGTCTCTTGTCTCTTGTGTCTCTTGTAAATGATAGCAATCAGAACTAGTGCGAATGCAGTTAAATGAGATTAGAGTCATCAATTATTGGAACACAACTTATATATTAGAGACACAGTAAATCCTCCAGCTCCAGCTCTGATCCAGCTGCATTTTCAGCTTAAATTTCAGTTTTTCGCGTGTTATTTTCATATTTGTGCGAAAAGTGTGCTTCGAATTGTGGCAATTTGTGAAACAAGCTACTCGGCGCTTGAATATTTGGATTTTTGATCGCCTTAATTATAGTTGCTTCTGCAAGTGCATGCAACGCGAAAGTTGTTGCTGTTGTTGCAATTGTTATGTTGCACTGTTGCATTATTGACCAGTGAAAGTATCAATTGGATGCTATTTAATTTTTTTTTAATATTGTTTTTTCCTTTATGCTATGCATATCTGGTAGTTTGGCCTATAACAAGTCGCGTTCACAGCCGGTTAATTAATTAGTCAGTGTCTTTATGGCAGGTATGAGGTAATCGATAGACTGATTGATAGCCACTCGGCAGAACTTGAAGGCTCTGCCCAACAACAGAGGAGCAAGAGATAGAAAGTTTAACAACAATTGCCTAATCTCTATTTTTAGTTGTCTCGCAGCTTGGCCAAAACAATGATTGCGTTCAAATCAAAGCAACGGCTGGTTGTCGAGTTGGCTGGTTGTCTGACTGGCTGGCATAACCAAAATACAAATTACAATGCCACACGCAAAGTTGTGAGCATTTGCCGAGTCAGGCTGGAGCTGGCAGCTGGAGTGGACTACCATGACCGCCCAAATGCTACTTTTACGAGCCACAGATGCCATGTCGACCCGACTGAATAATTAAACAAATTAAAGTCGAGTGGAGGATTTTCGGATTGCAGCGTGCCAAAAAAAGAGCAACCGGATAGCTACTGTAATATATTGGCTTGTGCGATGGGGGGGTAAGTGTCCAAGTGGGGGGTTGACAATTACTGTTTCCGTTAACGAGATTTTTTGCCAATAAAAACAAAAAATTTATCGCCTTCGGGCAGCATTTCAAATGTATTTTTTGTTTGCTTAAATACTTTTATACATTTCACTATTCACCAGCAATTCAAATCGGTCAGTAATGCGCAAGTTGTTGATTAATTAAGGTTTTTTTTTATTGATAACATTATACCATTTTTGGAGCAAACTTGAGTTATTTGGGTGCAACACCCAAACACATAAATATTTTCACTTTAAAGGTGCATGCAAATTAAGCGAAGTATAAAAAATACTTTTTATGTTTTCAATGAATAAGCCACATCACTTCAAGCAGTAGATTTTAATGATACAATTCAATCGCATTAACCTACATATCAGAAGTTTGGCAAATATATATGTAATCCTACTAATCGAGGAACTTAGAGCCCTCAATTAAATGTACAGCGTAATTTTAACCTTGTCAATATAAACAAATCTAAATCAAATAAAAGAATACCTAAACAATAAATTGATTGCAATTGTGGCATACCCCTTTAATCAGACAGATAAGAATCGGTGGCTTTAAATTTATTTAATTTTTATACATTTTAAATATTTGATATTACATATCTAATTAAGACTTTAACTTATTCTGAGCACCAAAAAATCGTTATAAATATTTTCCTTCACAATAATTATTTTATTACGGGCTTTACATAATATATACGCAATAATATACTTAAGCACATTTTACTTAAGATATCTCAAAACTATTTACATTTTTAAAAATATTATGATATTTTTCAGGTCTGATTTGTTATAAAAGTTTTTAGACTCAATAGTAATCATTCAATAGTTTAAGTCATGGCTTAGCTAAATCGTCAAATTATGTGGCGGCATTTCGTTCAATGTTTTCTTCGTTTAAAGTAATGCCGAAAAGTTTGGTGCATTTCTTGAATTTGCTGAGTTGGTTTGTACAACAGCTATATATTGATGAGCCATAGATGGCGCAAATCAAATTTCGTTAAGTGTGGAGGCTAAGTTACCGCGAGCCCATTTGACTTAGTGTGTACAACAACCATAAAAAGCTGCCATAGGGGTCGCAACTGATATTTCGTTAAGTCTGACATTTGTATAGCACAGTTAAGCTTGGTTCAGTTTGAAGTCAGGTTGCTGAAATAACTTACCTAAGTGCATGCACAAGCCATAAATAATGAGCCATAGATGGCTGATACCATTGATAGCCACTTTGCAAAAAGTACAACATTTATTTGGAAAGCTTACAAAAATTTAATAACATTAAATAATACAGAGCACTCATATCACTAACTCCTTACGATAAATAAACAACAACAAATAAACTACAAAAACATATTTTTACCACTTCTGGCGCGCAGTAATCGCATTATTAGCGAATTCTTATCGAGACCATAAATCGAGGTTTGCCCATTTTGATTCGACAACGGCTCATCGAAGTTGTAGTCCAAGTTTTTTGTGGTTGATCTTGCGCTAGAAATGGTCATTGCCGCAGGCATTTGATTAAGCACTTCAATAGTGTTCACATCAATAATATTATTGGATGTGGATTCTGTGAGATCTTTTTCAGAATTTGTTTCTTGAGAGATAATCGGATTTATGGTTGTTGTAGTTGTTATTGTGGGTGCACGAATTGTTGTTGTTGTTGTTTTGGGTGGACGCATCGTTGTTGTTGTTGTTGACTCCTCTGTTGTATCAGCTGTGGTTGCCTCAGTGGTTGTTGCAATTGTGGCTGCCGCTTTGCTGGTTTTGTCTAGCAAAATAAATATTTCTGAATTGGCTTCGATTTCGCCAAAAAGTTCACTTGCTGAATTGAAATCGAAATCGAGAAAATCTGTTTCAGAGAATCCCTGAAGATTATTCGTTGGAGCTGGACTACTTGTTGTTGTTGTTGTTGTTGTCGGCGCTATGGTTGTGGCCAAATATTGTGTGGGCGTGGTTGGATTTAGTGGCCAATAATATGGCGCATATTTGATATTGAACCGTTCCATGCCCGGCTGATCCCGCTTGGACTGCCAAGTTGCCAACTTATTAGGTTGCATCCACCGATCTCTGTTGTAAACGTTTGGGTTGTATCCATTCAACGTGGCTGGCTCAACTCTGCGTATCTTGCGATTGCTTAGATCCTTGGAAGATGGCATTGGTTGCTTTAGCTTGCTGGGCAAAAGCGGAGCTGTTTTCATTGGGCTTGCAAGTGGAGATCTCATTTTAATTGGTAATCTTGGCTTTGGAGTAGTTGTTGTGGCTGAGTAGGTCGAGTTGCTGCCTTTGTATTTGCTTGCAACGTGTGATCGGAGTGCATCGTACGATGACTTCGAAGTGGGCTCAGGAATACTCTGGGCAACCTCAGCAGTGTTTGGGGCACAATAACCACTGTGCAAGATCTTCCAGCCTAAAGAAAGCAATCCTATAAAAGCTGTATATCATTTCGAAAATTTATAATTGAACTTACCACTATTGGGATCCTTGCAACGCTCACGTTGCAAATAGCATTCATTGACAATTGTATAGCTAATGCCATTTCGACTGGCACAAATCGGACTATATACAGTGGGGCAGGGATTATCGCAGCGACGACAGCTGCCCTCATACAGAATGGTCCAAGCTGCAAATGGGAGAGAGAGGGTATCACGATTTAATTACTGTCCAGCGAGTCGACCGCCACAATGCCCCAATGCTTACCATTGCCCACCGCCTGGCTGTGCTCCATCAGAGCGCACACATGGACAAAAGTGCGAGTCTCGCCATTGAAACTGCCGCAAACTGGCTCATTACTGAATACGCAGTGTTTAACCCCTTTTTGTGCCTGACTGTCATGGATACGCCTGGCCTTTGGCTGGGATTGCGTCTGGGATTGGGAGAGTCGCTGGGGTTGGGGCTTGCTAGGGATTTGGGGTTTCCGTGCGGGAAGTGAGTAGCTTTTCTCAATGGTGCCCGTGTTGCTGATAAATTGGGTGTGAAATTTGGATGGCGCAAAGATTTGCACCACATCCTCGGATAGCTCAAAATCATTTAGCTTCTGGCTGCGCTTGCTGCGCTCCACTTCAACCTTTGGCTTCATTTTGGGCTTCAATTTGCGACTGTGCTTCATTTTGATGCTATCCTCCCCACACAGTCCCTCCGCAACGATGCGCCAATCTGCCACAGATGTAGTGTTAGCTTGGTTGCCGTGCAACAAGTCAAATCTACTACTTACTTCTGCCAGTTCGTATGTTCTCCGCCTTGACCAGACACTCATTGGAGAAGGTGGACTTGACGCCGGCATAGGTGGCACACACGGGTCGATACACACTGGTGCAGGGAATGTGGCGACGTCGCTTCCGCTTGTCTACGAGCAGAGTGTGCGACGCCGGCTGCTTGGAGTGCAGCTGGTTTGGGGCACGCGGACACATGCCCCACTTGTACACCAGCCATTCGGTGCCACTGAAGCACGAAGTGCGCATCATTTCGCAACGATTCCTGAATGTCTTCCTCACCTCCGAATCAACATTAACGCCGCAAATCGGCTGAAAATTGACATCGCACACAAAATCACAGTTGGGCAGACAAAAATGCAAAGCGACATCAACTGGAGGAGCAAATTATTAGTACAAGGATAAGTCACAGGTTGATCTTAGTTGGACTTACACAAAGGACTACCCATTAAATTCTCACGTTGTGCCTTTCTCAATTCGCACTCGTTCCTGAATACCACATACTCTCCCCGCATCCTCGCACAGGCTGGCGTGTTATCATTGGCACAGAGCACCGCTTGGTTATCCACGGCGATCGCAATAGTTGGGATTAGCAGCGCCACCAGGCAGCCAACTTGTATGCCAAACCCAGTCATGTTCAATTGCAATTCTCAAACTAAATGCAATTCGATATGGAAATGCGTCTTTTATACTGAATCGTGACACCATCGCACTGATAAAGCCACAATAAAAATATCACAAATATCTCAACACGTGATTATCTCCACAGAATTATTCACCAATGCACACAGATAAATTAAAGATTTGTAATTCTGCACGATGTCAAAAAAAAACGTACAATTTAAATCGAATTCTCCATTTGGTTGTTGGAGTTGGACTATTCAAGTTGCCCAAAGTTACCAAAAACCGGGCTTGTTAGGCCAAACGCGATTTCAGTAATACAATATTTCAAATACTGTCAAATTTCTAATCTCTAACCATGAAAAGAAAAACACTTTCACCATAAATAATAATAAACAGCTAAAAATTAAATACTAAATCAAGAAAATTTAGTAAAAAAAAAATAATAAAAAAAATTGTAGTCGTTGGGGTAAATAAAAGAAAATTTAAATCTGAAATCAGATTTTTACTAAGACAAAAAATACTTCAAAATGCTAAAAATCAATTATGAATTTACAACTTATTTCTAGCAAACAAATTAATTTATTTTTTATAAAGTATATTTATTTATATTTTTTTAACTTGCTCTATTTTAATATATTTATTAATATTTTTATAATCAAATTTTTACTAAATTAAAAAGTATTTCAAAATGCTTAAAATAAATTAATTAACTAATTACTTACAACAAATATCTAGCAAAAAGTTTATTTTATTTTCTATTTAATATATTTATTTATATTTTGTTTTTTTGACTTGCTCTATTTTAATATATTTATTTATATTTTATTTTTTTAACTTGCTCTATTTTAATATATATATTTATATTTTGTTTTTTTTTTTAACTTGCTCTACTTTAAATCATTTAAGAATATAATTATAGTCATTTCTTAAAAATTATCTAATATTTTTTAATAACAGAAATTTTCTATAAAAAAACATTTTAGTTCATATCGAGATCAACTGAAAAATATAAATCGCTTGCTTTATGAAATTTTATGTAATCATCAAAATTCATGTAATTGATAAAAGTTATCATTAAGTCAATTAAATGCGATTTGATGTGTTGCTGCCGACACCAGAATTTTTTATCGAGACTTGCTTGCTACGTGATTTTTGTGTGATTTTGGCCACGTTAACAGATTCGAGATAAGACTCAGTCTTGGCAGTTTGTGGCAAAGCTTGGCATTTGCATCGATTGTGCTGCTGGTTACGAAAAGTTTACAATGAATATCTTTTCCGCTTTCTGCCATAAACTGATAATTGAGCATTTTTCGTAAAATTGTTTATCTTCCCCACAATTAAGCCCTTCGATGACTTCTGCTGCTGCTGCAGCATGTCGCATCAATAATGTTGAACAGATGTTGCAGAACTGTCGGAATTTAAACTGATGTTGTTTTTAATTTTTCCTCCTTTTTTTTTTGCAACTCTGAATGAATTTTGTGCAGTCGGCAGTGAAAATTCTCCAATATCCGGCCGATAAATGAATCACACATATGCATTCAGTTCATATCAGTTTATTCAGACACGGAAAATTCCAAGGTTTTTGCCTGCTCCTCAGCCAGTTGATATAAATTTTTAATCTGGCGATTATCTGGGCTGTCTTTAAGTGGTAGTTTAGAAGCAGGTTAAACGCTTAACAGCTGAATTAAACACATGTTTTGTTGTTTTAGTAAATTGTACAAATAATATAATAAAAATTATATTTATCATTAAACAAAAGACATGAAAGAAATTCGACACAGTCTTCGTGGAAGTTATTTATTTAATGTCAGCATTGCTTTATTTTTTTTTTTATTATTTTTTTTTGTCTGTTTGGTGTCCATGACAACGTTTAATTTGGTAAATCCTCAGTTAAAGCTGGTTTGCAATAAAAAATAAAAAAATTAAAGCACCTGCACCAGAAATCATTTACCATAATTGAGATACTAGTTTGCATCGAAAACATGCATGCAAGATTAATCGGTAATTTTTTATTAACTCAGCATGGGTTCGACAGATCTATTAAAAAGATATAAAAAAAAAAAACCCAAAAAAACCAATAAAAACAACATTTTGTTTGTGCTGCACAAATTGTAATCAATTTGACTTTTGGGCAACACTCTATAAGAATAAATGTGTTAAAGTCTGTCCAAAATATCTCAAATCAAAAAACAAATAAACAAAAAGAAAAACCAAACAAATTTTCGAAATCAAAGCCATTAAAAATTTAATTTTTAACATAAATTTGGTAACATAATTTTTGGTTAGAGTTCGTGTTGATGTTCCACTTTTTTTTTTTTAATCATTTATTTGATTATTTATTTAAAGCTGAGAAATTAGCAGAAGACCAAAGCAAATTCGGCCAACTCTCCACAATTATTGAATTCCTAAGCTGGAAAATTACAATCGAGCTCGGTCTGGCGCAAAGAACAGTTACAATCTTTGCAGTTTGTTGATTTCCAAGTTCGACCAACTATTTAACCATTAGCAATACTGGCAATTGGCAACTGGCAACTGGCAACTGGCTTTTGGCATTTGCTATTCTTAGCAGAGCCACATTTAGAACCATGGTCGAATTTTGACATAATCACTTGGCAAGCGACTGGCAAGATTCGGTGCCGATCTTGGCAACTGGTCTTCTCAGTCGCTAGAAGTAACTGGTAATGATGGCCAATTTGAAAATAGTAAAATTGCTAAAATTTAATAATGCACAGCTAATGGAAGTCTACCGATTTTTCTACCTCTCTTTTTTTAATCTCTCGACTTCCCTCGAAAAGAAAGCAGTCAGCGTCATTTGCTGAATCTCGGAGCGCTGAATAAAGTCGCATAACTAGGTGAAAAGTGAGAGAAAGATCGAAAGAGAGGGAGAGAGAGAAAGAGAGGGAGAGAGGGAGACATAGCGTTGGAGATGAGAAAAGAGAGCGTCGATCAAAGCGTTTGCTTGGCTGGTTAAGTTGCTTGGCGGCTTTGGCTGATTGCCGTCTTGGCTGCTTTGTGGAGTGTGGATCGTTGTGTGGGGCAGCTTTGGTTAGAGCCACTTGGCAAAAGCGCAACGCAGTCTAACGACAAGAGCTGAAGCATAAAGACATGCGAGAGCGGGTGCAACGTCCCACAGAAAGTCAGTGAACAACACAAATTACACCGTCTACAGATCTATTCAAACTGTTAAAGTGCGTGTTTAAGCCAAAAAAAAAAATAAAAATAAAATAAAAAAAATTACAAAAGTGTTAAGCATGGTTGTGCAAAAGGCAAACACGCCCACTTTGCCAGCTGCAGCTGTGGCAGACAGTCCGGCAAGCTGCTACATGCAACAGTATCACAAATATGCCACACACTGCGAGACGGCAGACAGTGGCAATGGCAGCGATCTGGAGAGCAATAGCGGACCGGTACAGGCCGCACTCACGCTAACGGATGACAGCGAGGAAAGTGAGCCGTCCTCACTGAATAGCGACTCCCTCAACTGCAGCAGCACGGAGTATGTGCGTCAAGCGGCGGCTAAGCCAAGCGGTCATTTGAGGCAGCGCCACAAATCGTTGCGCACGCTGGGCGCACTTTTGCCAGACTCCCTGCTGCGGGATATACGCGACAGACGCAGTGTGGATTATGTTGTGCAGTTTACCAGCAGCGTCACAGAGGTCAAGGACAAGCCGGACGATGGCGAAATCGAAGCCTGCAACATGCATGCAACAACGCAACGGCTCTCGCTCAACGAGGCAAGCATTGAGGAGCTGCGCGCGGCGGTGCAACGGGCTAACTTTGTGCAAACCGGTGAGGATCCGCCAGCGTCACCATCACCAGACGCGACAGCAACACAGACAAGCAACGGCAACAGCAACGGCAACAGCAACGGCAACAGCAACAGCAACAACAACAGCAACAGCAACGGCAACAGCAATTGTTGCAGCAGCCGCAGCAGCAACTACAAATATGCCGACGATCAATATTACAGCTTTCACATCAACGAGCACGAGAATTTTCGTAGCTTTGTGCGGCATGGCGGGGAGCCGCATCTAACGGTGAACGATGATGGGGAACAGCACGATGTGTTTGCCGGCTACAGGGATGTGAGAAGCAATGCCAGCTCAACACAATCCACAATACGCTCCGCCAAGGGCACCGTTCGCGGTGTCAAGAATCGTGTGCGCAATGGAATAGCCACATTCTTGCAGCTGCAACAGCAGCCAAATGCCAAGGTAAGACAAGTACACTTGCCAAAAAAACGGGATATTATTCCCACCTTTTCGCAGCTGCAGCAGACATAAATCAGTTTTTGTTGCACATACAGCAAAAACTTTTTCAAAATTGATTTGCAAATGTTGCATCATTTTGAGGAGTCCATTTTTCCATCAATCGACTACTGACATAATTTGAATTTGAAAAAATAATTGCAACTTGATATGAAAATTCCTGAAAAATAAAAAACAGGAAACCACAAGTTTCCCACGGCAGATAAACCCTGTTGGGTTTTATTTTTTTGTATATACAAATATTTGTGCCTGGCGCCTTTCATTGAGTCACTTGTTGGCCAAAAAAAAATTATGCAATCTCGATGCGCATCTTGGCAAATTGTTTACCATTGACTGCACGCTCCATGGGTGAAAGTGCTGCCAAACAATTGCTATATTTTTGTATTTGTTGTTGTTGTTGTTGCTTATGTTGTTGCTTATGTTGTTTCTGTTGTTGTTGTTGTTGTTGTTGCTTTTCAATATGTATCTTTCACATTTGGTATTTATGTATTGCCGCCTGTTGATTTACTCCGCTCATTTGGCTGGTAATCTAATGAGCTGCGAGAGTCTGTCTTTTCTCTCTATGTGTGTGTGTGTGTGTGTGTGTGTGTGCAATTACAGCAGTCTCATATATATAATGAATACCGTTAAGTGGCTTTATTTTGTCGCCGCTCGGCTTCAGCTGGCGCCTGGCTTTGGCTTATTTAGATATCGGTTTTTGCCACTCTTTGCAACTTTGGGGCAGCGATTTTATTTTTCTTGTGCTTTTCTGCTTTTTTGCATTATTTTTTTGATTTTCTTTTTTTTGCTTCCCGAGTCGTGGATAGATAAATGAATGGCTAAGCTTTAGCCGCTGAGTGCTAGCATTGCCACACTGCTCGAGATTGTGCAGTTAGAAAGAGTTGAAAGAGCTGAAAGAGCTGAAAGAGCCACAATATCTCACAAGATTAATCATAGAAAGTCAGGCAAAAGTTATTTTAAAATTGTCAACGATTTCCTATGAGGCGTGTGCTCAGATCTCAATTCAAAATGATCGTAAATCTAATTAGACAAATGTCTTTATTATATTTCCATACCATAAATCTTAAACTCAAAAGTAGCACACAAATTGAATACTTGTAGTTTTAGCATAAATAAATAAATTAATATTTGAATACTAATCTCGTAAATTGAGTTAATAGATTTTTGTATTCAGTGTTAATTAAATATATATATTCTGTTATACACATGCATAAATCTATTTTTTATTGCTCTTTAGTCACCCAAATATTTGAATTTATAATGAAAAGTATTTTTTGGAACAACAGTAAATTCAAAAGATTTAAAAACAAGTTCATTTTTAACACTAGCTTTATCGGAGCCATCCGCAAACAGTAATCTAGACTTTATCGAGCAGAAAAATCAGGTTTTTAAAAAAAAAAATGCATTGCATATTTCCGCTACTCAGTAATAACTATTTGAATATAATTATTTTGAGGGCTGCTTTAATGTGTTTTTTGATTTTTATTATTGAGTTAGTCAAGTTGCAAAGAAGACACGAAGAAAATTTCCCTTTATTCATCTTAATGCGAAGATTTCAAATCAGTTTAATTGTTTTCAGTTTGTGGCTAGTTTTGTTTTATTGCCATTTCACTTTCAAATTTATAAAGCTTGACTCTTAAGCCAGCTGATGGATTTGATGGAATGTTTCGAGCAGACTGCTCTTAAGATCAGCATAAATTAGCCAAAATGCCAAAGAAACGAAATGTTTTTATTATAGCGGCACAAATGCAAATGAGCCACGTCAATAGAAGCTTGGTTGGCCAACAAAAATGCGTTCATCATCTGCATAACAATCACAAAACTGAGATGCGGCTAATTACAATGCAGTCTGTGTGTGTGTGTGTTTTTGGTCTATACTTGGCTTAAATGTATGGTATCTGAATCGAAAGTGAAAAGTTTTTACTCTCTTTTATTTTGACTGGAATCTCGAAGATATGTTATTGGCCGCCCTTTTGATTTATGCTTTGATGCTGACAGCATTTCTTTAAGCCTCAATTAGAGCAAAATGTGTGAACGATGCCAGCCAAATTGTTGGTTAAAATACATAAAAAAAAGAAGAAAAAAAAAAGCAAAAAACAAAAACATGCACAATCAAGATGTGTTGCCTTCAGTTTGTCACCTTCGAGAAGGTAGCAACAACAACAACAACAACAACAACAACAACAGCAACACATAAATAGACTGCTGTCAGCATTGGCATTAGCCTCGTATGTTGTTGTTGTTTGTTGTTGTTTGTTGTTGCTGTTTGTTGCTCAACTCTTCGATTGCCAATCACTCGAACTGACTCGAACTGTTCCTTGTTGTTGTTGTTGTTGCTTGCTGGCCATACAAGTGACCTGCTTTCTCTTTTTACCAATTCATGCAGCTGCGGCTGCGGCTGCTGCCACTGCTCCCCGACTGCGGCTGCTGCGTCTTCGCCTCTTGCCGCTGCTGCTGCTGCTGCAACTTGTCAAAAACCATAACAAAACACATATACCAAAAATATATAAAAAAAAATTTGTTTGCTGTTGCAGCTAGGTTAGCCATGCAAATCATATGTGTTAATTGCTTTTATTTATTTTTTTGGCAACACCAAAATCACAATTCACAAGTAAAGTTGAACAGCAGCGTTTATCGGGTGCAACTAAGCTGATGGGGGAATAAGGGGGTAGGGGGTTTTGGGATACATCATTTTGTGAGTATTCACTGGGGACAATTGTTTTAATGCAATTGGAAAAACCGGCGACATTCACTGCGACAACTGCAAAAGTTTACTTTCATTTTGACCGCAGTTTGGTTTTTTTTTGCTGATTTTTTTTTTTTTATTTTTCTTTTTTTGGCTCGTTGTTTGGAGGCTTTTTAAATCAATTTTTGCTTGTGTTTGCAATTTATTTTTCACAATTCACATCTTAAATTAAAAAAATATATATTTTTCACGCCGCTCAACTTGATGCTGCAGTTAAGATAGAGATGAGCGTGTGACAGTTATTTGAAGCGCCACACGAAAACCCAAATTAATCGATGGGGAGAAAAAGAAATGCATATTTTATAATAAATTATGTAAAATTGACTATTTGAAATGCAAAAATTTGTTTTTAGATTGTGTGTGGCTAATGGGCTGTAAGTACCATTTGTAACACAAATCTTTCGAAAAGACAAAATATTACTGTGTTTTTTCGACTATAAAATGACTATAGTAAATTTCATAGGAAATGTGTGTTTTTTTCTTATAGAAATTTATAATATAAACTTGTAGTTAAGAGTCCAAAAATGATAAAATAAATACGAGTTGTAGGCTTAGTGGAAATTTAATTCATAGTAATGAGTAATCAGTAATATTATTGTGTTTTTTTTTCGACTAAAAAATAAGTATAGTAAATTCCATAAGAAAAATGTGTTTTTTTTTATAAAAATGTATAATATAATCTCGTAGTTAAGAGTTCAAAATGATGATATAAAGAGGAGTTGTGGGCTCAGAGGAGTATTAATTATTAGTAATGAGTAATAAGTAAAATTATTGAGGTTTTTCAACTATAAAATGACTATAGTAAATTCCATAAGAAATATGTGTTTTTTTTTTTATAAAAATGTATAATATAATCTCGTAGTTAGGAGCCCAAAAAATGAAGATTTTCATATGAGTTGTAGGCTTAGTGGATTATTAATGATTAAAAATGAGACCAGTTTGCCAGCAATCGATTATTCGATAGAAAAAGACACGAGTTCGTGCAGTGACTCCACAGCTTAAATGGTAATTGATATTCGGTCACTGATCTATAATCTTGGTGTCCAACTGTAAGCGTGGTAATCTTGAGTTATATCAAGTTAGACCACATCTAACGGTTGAATCTTGAATTCAAATGCATTTCGCTTGAGCAAATTCTCGTTACACCGGTTTCATTGAAGAAGGGGGGGGGGGGGAAAGGGGGTTTATAGTCTTATTTTGAGTATCTTCCACGAAAGGCATTCCAGGACGGACTGGTGGCAGTGGTTGCACTTGCTCAGTTCATTGATACCAGTGTTGGTTGGCCGCTTGGCTGCTTGGCTGCTTGGAAAAAAAACAGTTCATTAGCCAAAGCAGACAGCACCAAAGTTGGCCAACTAACGGAAATGTTAATTGTCAAATGAAATGAGTGAACCCGAACCGGTTCGGTCCCGCGATGGACTTACAAAATAAACCATCTGGATAAATACAAAATACACTTGTCGGGAAATCGTCGCATTTCCATTGTGTGTTTATGTTGTGTGTGTGTATTTATGTTGTGTGTGTGTGTTGTGTGTCTTGTGCTGTCAATTGGCTAGCAGTTTTTCCATTATTGCTTAATTGATTTGATTAATATGATTTTGAGTGACATGCAGTCGTCGTTTGGTTACGTGAGATGCGAATGGATAGCCAACCAAAGAGCTAATGAACCCAACAGGTTGCACTCACTCCACATACATACATACATACATACATAAATACATATATATATACATACATACATATATAAAGAAATACCATAAGAAACTGTTAGGCCAAGCCAAGTTGTGTTAACACATTCCAAAAAGTTGATTGCATTTTTTTTTGGTCAGTTCTGTAATCCGGAGAGATTTCTCTCTCCCTCTCTCTCTCTCTCTCTCTCCAGCTAAAAGCGGAAAATGTCGCTGCATTGTGTGCATTATATTTGGACATGGAATTGTTTTATGTTTATCCCAGTTTTAAAATTCAGAATTTGTTCTTCATTCATGGTCATCAAGACCGTTCCATGGCAAAACTGAAATCTAAGCACTGTGGCCAATTTCTGTGCCAAATTCGAGTTTTTTTTTTTTTTTATATATTTTTGGTGACCTGCTTTTCCAGAAACACCAAAACCGACACAGTCACAGCCAGAAGCTGAAGAACTGGAACTGCTGCTCTAAACTTTTTTTTTTTATTCATTTTGCCACTTCTTTTTCTTCCTCTTCTTCTTGCAGTGCTACATGGAGAAAGATATGGGCAAGGTGGTGCTATATACGACCAGCATGGGCGTCATACGGGACACCTATACGAAATGTGCCAATGTTAAACAGATTCTGCGCACCCTGCTGGTGAAATTCGAGGAGCGAGATGTCTTCATGAGCGTGGAGTACCAAGCGGAGATGCGACAACGTATGCAATCCTCACAGATACGCGTGCCCCAACTGTATGTGGAGGGTCAGCATATTGGCGATGCTGATACGGTGGAACGGATGAATGAGTCGGGTGAGCTGCGACAACTGTTGAAGCCCTACAAATCGATAGCCAGCAACTACACCTGCCAGACCTGTGGAGGCTATCGCCTGCTGCCCTGCCCCTCGTGCAACGGCTCCAAGAAGTCGGTGCATCGCAATCATTTCACGGCCGAGTTTGTGGCACTCAAATGCATGAATTGCGATGAGGTGGGGCTAGTCAAGTGCCACAATTGCTGAGTGGCCTCAGCCTTAGGACTATCCATCAATCTAACCATAAATCTCTCTTCATAAATATTTAGCATTAAAGTGTGTGTTTTTTTTGTGCGCTAATTGTAAATCAAGTTTAACTTAGTCAACAACAATTATAAATGAAAACTAACTAAAAAAGATTTAAGATTTAAGTAGTAAATAGTTGCGAAATGGCTAAGTAAAAAATTAATTTAAATTATAGCAAGACTTGCATAATTCTACATATATAAATATATAATAAAATAAGAAAACTTTTAGTTTTTAATATAATATTTTGGTGAATTTAAAAGATCGAATTTTTTGAATTTAAGCAAATTTCATTGATGCTTTTTTTTATTGATTGATTTATGAATAATTTCATAAATAAATTGAACTACTTTGATCTCACTTGTGGGATTTATAAATATTAGCCTAAAATCTAAATGCTTTTAAGCCAATTGAAATATATAAAAAAAAAACAATTGAGATTTTTAAGACTTAATATTTAAACGGGCTTGGATGAATTGTAGGGAAATTAATTTTTTGTTTTTATTTAAAGCATGTTTTTATATCAACTGTTTGATGGAGCTAAGACTTATTTTCTAAGTCCAATTTAATGCGAATTTTTTTTTTGTATTTGTCTAAGGTATGCTTGGCCAATGCCAGTCCACAAAGTCTGATTGTGTGCTCTGCCTTAACTGTCTTTCTATCTTTGGCTCCTCATCTTGTTCCTTTTCGCTTGGCAATTATGTAAACCTGCCCTCCACTCCACTCCGGACTCAGACTCCGCACAGACCGTGCAATTTTCTCGCGCCATTTAATTTCTGCCGGCCAGGCTCACACACAGACAGCAGCTAGCAGCTTCCAGCTACCAACTTTTGGTCTTGGCTAACAACAGCTCGTCGGCCAGTTAAGGGAGCCGGCTGTTGGCCCATTTGCAATTGCCATTTGCTTTTGGTGTCTTTGTTAGTTATTGTTATGGCATTTTTAAATGTTATTTTCCACTTGGCTCACACTTTTGTTCAAACATGCCGACTGCACCTCATCCCCCCCCTCGCACCATAACAACACGCACTGACTGTCTGACCAAGCAGTCAGCCAATCTGACCAGCCAACTGACCAGGCTAACTGACCCTGGGCCAGCAGAAACAGCAGGAGCTGGCAACCCTTCTGCAGCAGCAGCGAATGTAGGGAAGGGGGGGATTGAGGGGGGTTTCCGACTATGACGCTGTTAAAATTGTTGTGTTTCCGCATTTGCTTGTTGGCAACTGTTGTTGTTGTTGTTGTTACTGTTGTTGGCACTGTTGCGGCCCGGATCGTTAAATTCACAGGCGGCTACATTGTAATTACCAAGTCCGACCCACCGAGGCAACGCTGGCCCAAATCCTCAGCCAAGGCAGCTTGATTTATGCGCCAACAGCGACGCCAACGGCATCGGCAACGCTTGTTGTTGTCGTCGTCGTCGTCGTCGTCATACGCAATTTTTCATAAACAATTTGGCACAATAACACACAGAATATGCCGCTGAGCAACAACAAAAAAAAAAAACAAAAAAAATCAACAAGAGAAGGGGTTGTTCCCGACGGGGGGGAGTGGTTGGGGGTCAGTCAAAAAAGCCTGAAATATTAAAATAAATATTGTAAATGCCGGTAATGCTGGCAAACGGCCACAGCAGGACGGGTACAGCTCACAGGACTCACAGGCAAGCAGTGTCACTGATCACACACAAACAAACACACACACACATACACACACACACACATACTACTAGCAGTAGCTGTTGCTGCTCGTTGTTGAGCTTGTGTTCCGGCCCCCAAAAAACTGCTGGCAGTTAAACCTTTTAAAGGCACACGACGGGCCTCCAACGCAGCCATTGTTAACTTTATCCGGCGTAATTAGTTTACGCGCGCAATTTCATGTGCATTTTGGTCATTAAATAAAGTTGTTGTTGTTGTTGTTGTTGCTATTGTTGTTGTTGTTGCTGCTGCTTTATAGCAGCTGCTGCTGTGTGTGCATTATTATTATTTTGGCATACTTTCAGGCAGCGGCTCCAATATGTATTCAAAACGTCGGAGCTTACACCTAATGCTGCATATTTTCCGGCTCAGGTGTTTTTTTTTTTTGTGTATTTTTTTTTCGAACCGCGCACTATAAATTTATGCATGGTTTTGGTAGCTGCTGCTGGAGGCGGGTCAGTCTCTGTGTGTGTGGTTGTGGCTCCCAATTGGCGACAAATAAAATTAGGAACACATTATGTTTTTCGACAAAAACTTTGAAATTGTTTTGTCATGGCCTCGCAACCCCTTGCACCACACACCCTCGTTCCCCTGCACAGCTCATTACATTTACTGGTGGTGCGCGCTCTCGCCTGCTTGGGCCACAAATCACGGCCAGCTACTCAACGGATTATTAAGTGAAAATTATGGCACTCCTAAGGCTCATAAAGCATTCACAATGCGCTACTCTTCGCGCTCCACACTCCTCCCCTCCCCCCGCCAACAGCAGCAGCGGTTAGTTACACTTTTTATTGTCAAACCATTGCTGTTGTTGTTGTTGTTGTTGTTGTTAGTGGCTAGCTGCTGGCACTAACCCATTTGGTGTCTACCATAAAACTAACATAGCTCACATTATGCCAACAGCCCAGTCAGCCATATATATATATATATATATATATATATATAGAAAGAGACAGAGACAGAGAAAGAAAGATAGAGAGAGGGGGAGGGAGATAGCGAGACTTTTATGCTCTCAGTGTGTGCATAAGTTTTAATCTGCCTTTGTTACAATCAACTATTTGGCTTCATTCGCTATGTGGTTCAACTGATGCTGCATTTGCCACTGACTGTTGCAAAACAAAAGACCAAAAAAAAAAAAACTGAACGGAACCCCAAAAATGCTGCTGCCTAAGAAGCCAAAAAAAAAGAGAAGGAGACTGAATGTTATTACTTGGCTCTTTCTATTTCTGTTAGCCAGGGTATGTGGTATCAATAATGGCAGCGCTTTTATCTAAAGCAACAACAACAACAACAACAAACAACAACAGCAACAAACAACAACAATAACCAACTCCATGTGTATCATCTATTAAGATATACTATGCACAGTGGGAGACGTGAGGGGTGCCCTGGGGACAAATTTGATTTTCTACAAAAGTTCTCCTTCTCCATTTGATGTATGTTTTTCCCTTTTGATAGGGTAAAATTTGCTGCTTTGCTGACCAAAAGTCATTAATGTTAAAGTTGCCCACAGGCTTTGAATCTGAGAAAAGATACATTTATTTAACTTATATAAATATCAATTAAATCTATATTTATTCAAAACTTTGATCTTTGAGCGCATGTGTTAAATTCAAATATTAATTAAGGTCTGCTACGAAATTATTAAAATATTATTTAACATTTGAAAATATATAGGAAATATATATATTAAAAAAATGTCTTTAAAAAATTTCCATGTGCGAAACAGTTTTTTGTAGTCACTTCTAACGATCTCTATATGCTATATAGAAAAACTCTGTAATACTCAGATTTATTCAGAAACTCTACTCTCAAGAGAATATTTTTTTTCGCCAAATTTATTTCTTTAGTTCTTGTTACTAAAATCATTTGGCCACATTTATAACATTTTTGCCAGCAGCAGCCAAAAGTGCCAAACAATTCTCAAGTTGAGCGCAGTAAAAAAGATTGAATAAAAATAAGTAGTAAAAGAGGCTAAAAGTAAGTAAACAATTGATTAAAATTTATGCACTTCATTCCCAGAATCGAACATTTTGTATATAGATATAAGGGATGAAGAGGGAAGAGTAGGGACGGGGAGGGAAGAGGCGGGAAGATGCTTTTATTGAAAGTTTGCCTTTCAGCTTGTGCGAGGTTGGGTAAACAACAATTTGATTAAATTATTTTAATGGTAAGTGAGAGATCTATGGTAAATATATGCGTTATCCACAGGCAAAGCCCCTCCCACCCCCCTACACACACACACACACACACACACATCCCTCAACTGGCTCGGCTCGGCGCAGCTGCAGTCAATTAATTCAACTGCGAACTATTAAAGCACACACAGGACGCTCATAAATTGAGTTTGAATCGCGACTTGCCGAGCAGCTAGCAGGAGGAAAGGGCGTAGCGAGGAGCGGGTGGCGGGCAGGGGGCAGCGGGCAGCGGGAGGCGAGCAGCGAGCAGCCGCACATGAGTCAATTCTCTGATGGGAGTTGTAAATGAATGAATATTTCATACGTTGCGAATAGCATGCTACGTACCCAGGATGCAGATGCAGATACTCTTGGAATCCGACTGCCGCACCCACACCCCCTCCCCTCACACACCCTCCGTCCACTGCTGTATTGACCCAAGCAGCTGTCGGACACTTTTGGGCATGAAGTGTGGAATTTGGATTCGCTATTCTGCATAGCGCCCAAACTGCACACCTGCCCGCATGGCCAACGTGCCCAACTTGCCGGCAATCTCTTCATCTCCCTCTCCCTGTCCATCTCCATCTCCATCTCTGTCTTCATCTGCATCTCCATCTCTGTCTCTGTCTCTTAGTCTTGTCAAGTCGCACTCTTTCGTTCTTTATCTCTGCCGCTCTGCATATCTCTGTCTAACACTCTGCCTGACTGGCAAATATTTATTGAACACGATTTGCTCGTTAGGCGCACACACACACACACACACACACACACACACACACACACACACACACACACACTTACACACACACTTACACACACACACACACACACTTGGTTTTGGAGTTGCTTTTCTTTGGCTGCTGTGTTTCGCTTTTCGCACATTCGTTTTTTCACTTTGATTCATTTTGTAGCATTTTTCAATTTCTTTGTATTGAATTCTTTTTCTTTTCGCTATTTTCAGTTTTTTTGTTGCTTATTTTATTTATTTATTTTTATTTTTATTTTTTTTTTTTGCTTGCGATTTTTATCTAGGAAGCTTCGCAGCTGCGGAGCGATTTGTGTGCAAATTTTCAACTGTCATTATGCGCATGTATGTGTAAGTGGGTGTGTGTGTGTGTGTGTGTCTGTGTGTGGGTGTGTGTGTGTGTGTGTGTGTGTGTATGTGTGTGTGCGTGTGTGATGTAGGTGTGCTAGTTTGAAATTTGGCCTAGGCTTAGCTAGAGGGCTGGGCCCAAAAAGAAACAGTTAATAAAATCCCTTGACACGAAGGCGTTTACATAAGCTTTTAGCAAATAATTGAGTGTGCGTGTGTGCTTGTTGTTGTTGTTGTTGTTGTTGTTGTGGCTGTTGTACGTGTGTGCCGTGCCAGCTTGAAAATTGTACAGATTGTACCGTTAGCTCCTGTGGGCCAGCCGCCTTTTGCGCCCAAATGTTGCCCGATGGTTTCAGTTTCATTTCTCTAACTGGAAATTCAATTGAATGGCCAAAAATTGTTGTTTACATGCCGATTTGCTTGTTTGATTTATGCAAAATGCGTTTGTGTGTGTGTGTGTGTGTTAGACAAACAACACATACACCCCCCCACATATGAGCTGATGTGTGCCTTGAGATTTGGCCAAACAATCCAGAGCCAAAATTAGCCAATGCTTCAGTCCATCCCAACAAAAAGTCCGTCCGTTTGTCCGTTTCGGAGAGAGCCGACTCCTGTGTGTATTAAACGGTATTAGCTGTCAACGGATGGGGGTGGGATCTAGATTGCCGTTTGCCGATAGCTTTGCTTTATATATATATATATATACATGATTTTGTTATCGGTTTTTGGGTCAACATGTGCCTTAATAAGCTGCTGCGTAGAACCATTTTTTTTTTTTGCTAAAAATTCGTCTTGTATTTGAGGACAAACATGTTTTCGAATTTAGCCAATGGAATTTTCTATTTACATATGCTTCAAATTGTTGCAAATGCGGCTGTTTGATATTTGCAGCACGTAAGCGCGTTACGATTACCATTACGCATACGCCGCGTTAGCCATTGGCTAAAAGCTTAGCACTCAGATTGTGCACTGTGCACTCTCAGCCCACTTAATAACCTGGCCAACAACGCACAACGCACAACAAGGCCAAAAGGAAAGTCAGCGAACGCGCTCAAGAAAAATAATATTTGTCTTCGGTTGCAAGTTGCATTCAAGTTTGCCGCGCTGAGTTGTGGGTAAACATTTTTCATTCGCAATAAATAATGGCGCTGCGAAGGAAGAAAAATATTAATAATAAAAGCATGCAACAGCAACAGCAGCAGCAGCAGCAGCGCATAAAGGGACTGCCCCCTGCCACAATAGATACGGATGTGGATGCCATGCCACGACTCCGGTCCGAGCCAACAAGAAAAGTGCATCCACGAATAAAATCAAAGCCATCAACTGCAATTGAAAGGGGGCAAGTTGGTAAATTGAATGGTTATTGAAGGGGACAACAAGAAGTGTGCGGAGTGCGCGGAGTGCGCGTTGCAACTACTCTGGGGTTAGATATTTTTCTGAAGAAAAAGTTAAAAAAAAAAATACAAAAAAAAAAACGCAAAGTTTTGTGCTTCAACCCCTTATGGCCATAAAACTATTATGCAAGCTGCATAAAGACTTTGTCAAGTGGAAAAATATGAAAAACTTTTACATTTCAATACAAAAAAAAAAACCAGTAATGCAGCCAAAAAGCAATTGCATGCCACTTGCAGCAATGTGTGAAAATTGTGATTACTTGCATATGCCACACACAAAAATTAAATATCATAAAAAAAGAGAAAAAAAAAAAATGGTAAAAGCTGTTATCAGTTTTGGTAATTGATTGCGTTTTTATGGTTAATACGATTAAATTTTTGGTTATGAAAATGCATTTCATAATTAATTTAATGGGCGATTTAAAGATTACAGTTAGCTGCGAGCAACATAAAGGAACAACAACAACAACAAAAGCAAACAATGTGTAATGTGGCACAAGGCACACTTTCAATTTACTTAAAACACATAAAACTTGATTATCTTGATTAAATTGCAAATCAAAAACATGTTTCAAGGATTACTTGTGTGGCATGAACAGAAACACCAAACACATATACAGAGCCAAATCTTATCAAACCACACACACGCACACACACACACACACACTTGAGTTGCCACAAAGGCATAGATTTGTATATATATATATATATATATATATATATATATTTCTCGACATTGTGGGCATAAATAATAATTGTAGACTGCATGCCACAAGCTCTGCCTTTATCTCAATCACTACCTCCCCTCTCTCGCTCCCTCTTCGCCCTTGTTTTGCTGGCTTTGTCTAGTGTGTATGTTAATCTGTTAACAAGAAGCTTAGATCGATTTCATTTCAAAAGTGTTTATATCAATTTAAAGTAATTACAAGCAGCCACAAGCACATGCAAACGAGGTTGACACAAAACAAACCCAAAGTCTGTTTATACCCCTGCTCCCCCCTCCCCCCCTACAGCTATGCATGTCATGCGTGTGTGTGTGTGTGTGTGTGTGTGTGTGCTTGAGCGACCTGTTCGTAATGGAAAATATTACGCAAATTGATTCTATAAGTGCCATGTCAAACTCGTTGCGTTTGCCTGTTGACAACTTGGCAAGCAGCAGAAGGCCAAATGTAATTGGAATCCCAAAGAGCAGTTTTCCAGCATATAATATCTATTTATATATACATATATATATATATCATGTTGTAAGACATCCGTTTTCATCTTTGCCAGTGACAACTCAAATGTCGAGCGTGCTGACAAAAGCCTTCTGTGTTCTGGTCTGACTGTCGCATGCCACATTTTGTAATTAATATGATTATTGATTGATATGTTGCAACAAGATATGTTCATAATGATCTGTACTTGTACATCTTCGATATGTCTTCTTATTGAGTGTGTTGATTAATATCAATCAACTGATTAGTTAGTTACACCCAAAACAAGCAAGTGAAGTGTCTGCTTAATTTGTGTCTGCAAATTGTTATAGTTGCCAAGAGCTGAAATATCTTCATTAACATCAGAAAGACAATCCGAAAACTAAGAAGTATTCTTAGCAAAAATATCTAGACCAGTTATAACATTGAAACGAACCCAAAAGCTATAATTAAATTGGCCTATAAATTTCATAAAGACCACAATAAATTCAAGACAAGAAAATGTCAAAATGTTTAAAAAGAATGTTTAATTGCATTAGATTTTTTTATTGTTAGTACTATTATTTATATCTTAAAATTCCATAATAAAATAAAAAAAACTTCATAATCCCTTTAGAATCAGTTTTAGTTCAACTCACAAATATAAAAAAAAAAACACTCAAATTTTGACAGCACCACACAGAATTGGGCTTATAGCACTTAAGTAACTGTCACACTTTGAGTGCATTCACAAAAAAGTATCTATCATAAAAAAGTCGAAATACGAATTTTTTTTTTTTGTGTTTTTGCAGCGTTAAAATGCATATTAAGTAGGCTAATTAAATGGCTGTGGCAAAACCGACTGACTGCCGAGAGCGCACAAAGTGCAACTTTGTTGCACAGTGCTTGAGGGCATATGGGTGGCAGTAACTGGTTCGTGTGCTACTTTGCCACAGGTGCAGCCAAAGCACAGCTAAATCTGCAAATGTCAAAGGACTGCTTTAGCTGCACAGCTGAACAGCTGAGCAATAGCTGGGAAAACTGGTGCTTCCAGCTAACCAGGCTATGCCGAATACTCTCTGGCTAATCTGACCAATTTGAAGCGCATTGTCTTCAAATGCACCTCCACCTGACAGCAGTGCCACAACGAAAGGTGGAGGGGAGGCGGAGAAGGGGGGGCGTGACAATGCAAAAATCTAGCAGTGAACAATGTGTGCACAAAAAGTAAAGTGCCCATGTGTTGGTGTGTGTGTGTATCTGTGTGTGTGTGAAAATGTGTATATTTACATTGCACTTATGCACATGTGTACAAACAGTAAGAGAGTGCAAGAAAAAGATAGAGCTAGCAAGAGAGAAAGAGACAGAGATTGGGGAAGGTGAGGCAGGCGTAGCAGTGGCATTAGTCGAGTAGATGACGCTGTAATAGCATTCAGAACTCTTACTAATGAGCAAAGTGCGAGGCAGTCAGGGGAGTCAACGGGTTGCGTGGCTGCAGAGGGGTGCGGTTGGTTGCAGGCTTGCAGGTCGAGCAGGTGATAGGACTACCGCTGATGTAGCAACCGCCTTGCCGCCATCACCTTGCGTTGGCAACAACGCTTGAACCAATTTCACAATGTGAGGCATCAACAAGGCACACATACACAGAGGCACACCAAGCAGCAAGCAGCAGGCATAAGAGGCAACACCAAGAAGCGGCACACAACACACACCCCCCGAAAAGCCCCTGCAACCCCGGCAACCGGCAGCTTCAAACTAATTGTGCAATTATTTTTGCATAAAGTGGCATAAACATGGCTAGAAGAGGCATTATGCAAGTTGCCTGACTTTTGCAACATATGAAGATGTAGCAACACCCACAACATCAGCTTGTGTGTGTTTGTGTGTGTGTGTGTGTGTGTGTGTGTGTGTGTGTGTGTGTGTGCGCGTGCCTAAGTGGCACTCGTGCAATTTGAATGTAATATTCATTATTCTTTGCACATTGTCTGTCTGTGTGTGTGTGTGTTGGCCAAAAGGTTTTTTCGGCCCGGCCATTGTCTGTTGGCTGGTTAAAGACTTACGGTTAAGAACTTTGTACAAAACCAGCGCTTATTGCGCTTGTGATTAAATTCTCTTCAAATCCATTAACATTCACATTGCTTGTGGCCAACTTTAATTGCCCATTAAAGCGGATACTAAACTTAAAAGGTCATTTCTAAGACAAAATTAAATTTAAAGTGCATTTTAGTTTTTAGAGTTAAGCAAAATTATTCAAGCAAAAAAGCAAAAATAAAATAAATGAGTATTTATAGTTTGTAAAAAGCAAATAATTTATATAATTTACATATGGGTTTTTTTTGAACCGAAATTTGAAGCGAATAATACTTAAATATAGAAACTGATATTTTAAGAGTTTGCCATCGATTGACACCTGAAAATTCACGTATCTAAAAATCGACTAATATATTTGTATAAAGTTGATAATTGTTTTTTTCTTTTGCACTTTAGAGTATTCAGCATTCAAATACGAAAATGTTGTAAGAATATGTAAACTATTTGTAATCTGCAAGCCAATTCTATTTATTTGAAAATCGTTTAAATTGCCACGAATTCAAATGAAAAGTAATGCAAATTTTAATCGCATCTGTTACGACGATTATAAAGTCTTTTGGCCGCTTCAATTGTTTTGCAATTTATTTTCGTATTTTGTAGTTTAAATATACCTGTTAAAAATTGAGTTCTGTTTCTCGGTTGTAATTTATTAAATATTTGGCTTTTTGCCACTGGAATTATCAAAGCATGCAATCAACTTTATACGAAGTAGATTTAATTAAATTTTGCAATTTAAAAGGTCTCAGTATCAACGAGTATGAGCGTGTGTGTGTGTGTGTGTGTGTGTGTGTGTGTGTGTAGTGTGTACAAGTAATGTTGTTTTTCGCTTTGTTCAATTTTGTTGTCTGGAGGCAAAGGAATGCGGCGTTTTCAGTCTCTCATGTCAGCGTGCCATAGTTTTTCGTGTTGGCTTTTGAACCAGGCTTTAATTTGAATTAAATTTGCGCCCGAAGAAATCCAGCTCCAACGCTTTGGGGCCAGCTACCGAAGTTTTTAAGGGCAACAGAGCGAGCCGAGTACCAAAAAGAAACTGCAGCCGAGTGCTCAATGGTTTCTATATGGCATTTTTCGACAATTAAAATTAAAATTTAAATGAAATGAGCGCTCTTGTAAGTGTGTGTGTGTGTGTGTGTGTGTGTAGAAAAGCCACAACACACACAGTACAGAAAGCTTAGAACGTTTGAAAGAGTTTTTGTGGGGGGAGGGAAGTGGGGGCAAGAGGGTAGGCAACAAAAACAAACCGCAGCAACCAAAACCAAACACAAATGCTACATAAAGAAAAAGTCGACTTTCGTCGTCTGGGCAAAGAACGAGCACAAATATGTAAATGAAATTGTATGACTCGGCAAACACACACACACACTGGCACACACACACACAAACACACTCTGCTTGCAACACATATGCAGCACTTTCTGCAGTGGCGCGGCAAGACTCGAGCAACTTCTAACTAGGCAGCTGTGTGCGCAAAGGTGCAATACGTAGACAGGTGTGTGTGGGTGTGTGGGTGTGTGGGTGTGTGTGCATGTGTGTGTTGTTTGGAGTCTTGCTTAGCATGTAGTTCGTTGACTTTTGAAGTTGTCGACACAGCGGCAACAGCATTGCAATTGCACTTTTGCCATTACATTTATTACATTTGTAATTGTTGTCAGTCGCAGTTGCGTTTTGCATTTGCGCTCGCGGGCTGAGCAGCAAGAGCGTTAATTATGTGCCAAAAGCAATTTTCGGCATGCCACCACCAAGAACAATTACTGCAACAACAACAACAACAACAATAGCAGCCGCATGCAACGGCACAAGTTGTTAAGGCGAACGTGTCAAGCGGAAGTCGTTGCCAATCGAAGTAGTTTCCGGCTTGACGTTTACAACCTTTGCTGTGGCATCGTCCTTTGCCGTTGGCACTTACTTTTGCCTTTGCCTTTGCCTCTGCCACATTTTCAGGAATTTTAGCAACACGCTGCATACCACGTAGCAGTGCCAGCTGCAACTTTCACTTTTAACGGTTGCTCTAAATTCAAATAGCAAAAGTGGGGTTAGAATTTTATTTAAAAACAGCAGCGAAGAATTATCTTCGACAAGCTGAGAATAAGGGGTATTCACTAGAGTTATACATATTTTTATATAGTTGCATCAAAAATTACTTTTAAAATTATTGAGTAGTAAAAATCAGGTCAGAAAGTTATAGCATGATATGCTGAAAATATTTACTTATGGGTTCGGAAACGTCTTCTTGGAAAATCTTAAAAAAAAGAATTAAATACTCTTCATTGCTATAATTATATATAAAATTATAGCTACTATCATAAATAAAAATAAATAAATAAATATAAAAAATCGTAAAATATAAAATAAACCATTTTTCTTGAAGAATAAATTTCAGATAATCAGAAATCAAATACCTCGTTTGCTAATTTAAGCTTTTTCCCTTTTATAATAAGATTTTGACATAATTGACAAACTGAACAGCTTCAAACTAGAACTAAATATAATATATTGAAAATGGATTTAAATATAAATAAATATGGAGGTATATAAGATCGAGAATAATACTTCGTAAAATAAACAAAAATAGTTTGATGAAGTAAATTAAGTTTTTACCGTTTTATTATTGGATTTCTAGCTTGTTTTACAAACTGAACCGCTTCGTATAAGAAGTAAATATAATATTTTAAAATAGATATTTTGATGTAATTTGAGAACTAAAAATAAATAAATAATAATTCATTAATTAAATGTGAATTTCATTCTCGTCATCCTTGACTGAATTTTACCAACGCTGCACGATTTAACAATAAAATTCAACATTTTTTTTTTACTGATTACACACAAAACATACACACATTTAAAATGGCTTTGCATATTTCATTAATGGCTTCAAAATTCATGAGCTGCTAATTGAAAACGTTTGTCGCACACACACACAAGCACACACTCATACACACACACACACACACACACACTCACACACACGTAGGTTAAGGACTTGTGCGTAGCAGCGGGTTCATAGTTTGCTGGCCAAAAAAGGTGCACGGACCGCACTCAAAAGCCCGGGCAACATAGTTTAGCACTTTGCCCCGCTGCCCCGTCGCGACGTCTGCTCGACGTTCGATGCCACATAAGAAATCAAAATGTCGGTGCTACCAGTTTACCGTAATGTATGCGACCTAAGCGACCTAAGCGGCGACCCAAGCGACCTGCACTCAAAGTTCACCATGTATGGGGCCGCCTGCCACTTTTGTATGCGAAAATATCAAAACACAAACACACACACACACACACACACATACACACAGGCATGCATGCATGCAGACTTATGCATGTGAGGCAACACACACACACACACACACACAGACACACCTTCAATCACTTCCGCTGAACGATGAAGTAGCTCTTTGGCACGCTATTATTCTGCAGAGCCTCGAAGCATATATAAAAGCTGATGCCGGCTTGTGTGGAGGGTGGTCGAGGGGTGGTCGAGGAAAGGGGTAAAGCGTTATATGTAATTGGAACGTGTGAGAAATATAAAGCAACGTTGTTGTTGGTCGTTGCAAGTTGGGAGTTGGGAGTTGGGTAGCCGCTTAAGTTGTAGCCCCGTTTTACCGGATGTCCTGTTAGAAGCGTAAATAGGCATAAAACAACGAAAAGAACATTTCTATTACACCCCCTACCCATCCCCCCCCCCCCTCCATTCGGTTGGGTTTCGCCCTCAGCCAGCCAGCCGTGAAAACTTGTCTAAAGTCTTATGGTGTCGGCGTCGGAAACGCTGCCAGCAGCTGTCTAATGGCTACGCAAGTGGCCAAGTCCAAGTGGCAGCATTCCTTTGAGCCGTACCGTTTGATTTTCTATTGTTGTTGTTGTTGTTGTTCGCTTTTAGCGAATTATAAATGCAATATTGCCATGGCAATGGCGGCCAAAACGCGACTGCTGATTATGCCAGAAGTGAGACTCATTTGCCTTTTGTTATTTTTGATTTTGTTTTTCTTTAGTTTTTGTTTCGGCCTGGCTAACATTCAATGACACCTCAACAGTGGCAAGTGCTTTTGGTCAGCCACTTTTGGTTTAACAGTGCACCACACAAAAGCTTGCTTAGCTTGGCCTCTTTAAGTACACACACACAAAGTCGCACACACACACACACACACATAAACAGTCACTCAGTCACAGAGAGCATAGATGCAGGAACAAAGCTAAAGGTAACAATGGCCAAGTGCCAAATACACGTGCGCGTTGCACGTACAGCAAGTGCCACGCCTTGCACTCGCGCCAACCTGCCCGCCTCAACTTGGCATTCCCTGGTAGCTGGATAAACTGCTTTTAGTCAACTTTAGTTAGTTTGGTCAAGCGCCTCTCTACGGCGACTGCCCGCTGCTAATGGAGAAGCTGAATCTGACTGAAGTTTTGGTTTGTCCGCTGCTGTTGTTGTTGTTGTTGTTGTTGCTGCTGTTGCAGCGTTTTTTTCTTGCTGCCCCGTATCCTGCTGTGGGTCCTGGCTCTGCTCTACTCTGCTGGTCCACTATTTACAGCTTTAGTTTTGTTTGCCTCGTGTTTTGTCATGCCTCTTATGTCCTGCTCAAAAAGTGTAAACAACTTTGGGCGCTTGGCCAAGTGCAAGGTGTACACACAGAGTACATTGCAGAAGGAGCAGCAGCAGGAGCAGCAGCTGGAACAGGATCTGCACGTCCTCGCCACCCGACCCAAAGCTGCTTCGATGGCTGCCCTACTGACCAGCGTCGACTGTTAATCCGAGATGTTTGTTTACCTTGGCACTGTACGAAGGAACTTCTGCTGGAGCTATGCAGCGACTACACTCGGAGAAAAGTCGCGTTCTCAATTTGAGTTTAATAAAATTTAATAATAATTATTGCATACTTTTTTTTTACGCTGTTAAACTAAGTTTACAAAATAGTTGCTAGAAAAAAAAATTGACTTCTTCAGATTATTTTTTATTCTCGATATAAATTCAAAATAAAATAAAAAATATGTGAATAACTTTAAAATAAATATTTTCTCAAATTTATGAAGATTGAAATACATTTTTACATAAACAGAAAAATCATTGAATAAAAATTCAAAGTTTTCTCAATAAAAATGTTCTTCGCCACTCTAAAAAAAATTATGCGTAATTTGGGTAAGAAACTTTCACAGTATTTTCTGGAGTGTTCGAACGAATTTGGTGCGGTGTAGTGAAGCAACTGGGATGGAGCCTCATTTATCTTGTGAATGCAATAACAACGACTTAGCTGGAGCTTTGGAGAGTCCTGTGCAAATCCATTGAACCTGCAGAGAGTGTAATAAGTTAGTCGTGAAGTTTGCAATGCATCCACTAAGATAAATTAGACTCCGCACTGCTGGAATATTGTGATTCGCTTCCTTATTGCTCCAAATATAAGTATGTGGGGTATCCAAAATAGTACAAAAAGTTTATACAAATATTTTGACTAAAACAGACTATATTAAATTTTATATATAATTATATTTTAAACGCATCGAAAATTAAAAGTTGAATATAAATATTCAAGTACTCAAATAATTTTGATTTATTTGCTTTACATTTGTCAACGCATCTTTAATATTAAAGTTTTCGCTATATTACGTTCCATTCAAATTGACAAATATTTGATTTTATATCTTTACTTCAGTGTTTATTAATATTGCCTTTGGGTGCATATAATTGCTATTTTTTAATACTTGTTGTTATTGGCATTGGCCAATTAATAAAATGACCTACGCATTTTATTTCATTTTTGTTTTTTTTATTGTTCGATTTAAATTATGCACAATTTGTTTAAATGCATTTGTCGAATCGTGGAATGTTGTTCAATTTTAATTATGTTGCCGATCATTGTTGAAGTTTTTAAGTTTTAATCGTACCAACCGCTTTAAATCGAATTTAAATTAATTAAAATCACTTACGGGCGAAGGCAAAAAGCAAACCAAACCAAACCAAATCAACAACAACATCGACAATAACAGCAAGAATCACTATAATAGCAACAATAACAACCATTAAAAATTGGCAACAACAAAAACCCAAATTAACTTTTGAACGCTACAGATTCGAAAAAAAAACCACAACGCACAAAGGGGAATGTATGAAGGAGGGGAAAGGCTGATTGAGGCATTGGGTGTTGCGGTGGAGAGGCACAGCAGGTGGGCACAAGAGGCGCAACTGCCATGTGCTGCTGCTGCCACTGCTGCTGCTGTTTGCATTGCGACCGATAAGGGGTCAAAAGGACATTTGGGGACCAAGGTGGGCGTGGGTCACTGGCATTTTATAGGGCATTTTATTTTAATAAAGACTTTTAATTGAATTTTCAATTGTTGCGCACGCGACACGGCGGCGGCGCCAATGTTTTTGCTGCTGCTTGTTGCAATTGTTGTTATCGTCATTACGGCTTTATGTACTGTAATATCAGCAGTGCATATTGTTGCTGTTTCGGGCTGGTTGTGCAACATTTGTTGTTACTTTTCAATAACCTGCTGTTAAAGCGTAAGTCTGTGGTTAAACAATTACGCGTTGCAGCGCATACAACAGTCCAACGGCTGATAAAGGCCAGGCTTCACGGCTTGTCATGTCATGTTGCACAAACACAGACACACACACACACAATCACACACAGTCACACTTACTCACACACAAGCAGCAGCGCGTCACTACAGACACAAATGGCATTCACCATTTCCGGTTTCCGGTCGCACTGCTTAGCACACACACACACACACACACACACATGCAAAATATATATGCACCACTTTAATGTAAAATCAATGAACGTGGCAACAATTTAAATATTCCACTTGCAGCTTCCGCTTGGAGGGCGACATTAAAAAAAAAAACTGGCGCCACATTTCGCGTCGTTATTATTTTTTTTGCGCAAATTATGGAATTTCAATCATTTATTTATTATATGTAAATAATAATAAAATATACGAACAAAGTTATGCATTTTATTAATTTTTAATTTGTAGTCGTGTGCTGTTGCTGCTGCTGCGGCTGTTGCAACTATTGTTGTTGCCACGGCAAGCGTTGCTGCTGGCTTTTTGTGCACTTAACTGTCAATCGCGCATAAGGCAGAAACAAATGTTGTTGTTGTAGTTATCGTTGTTGTTGTTGCTGCTGTTATTGGTCGATTTTCAGCAACATTTTTTTTTTTTAACATGCTGCCCACTTCATGGGCATTGTTTGTACTTCAATTTTGTTGTACAGAATTTCAATTAGTTTTTCATACACTTTATTGGCTATTGTTTCCACGCTAAGTGCCTGCGTACACACACACACATGAACACACACACACACACTCATACACATACGCACACAATACACTTCCGTTGAATGTGTATAAGCTGCACAATATTCACAATTCTATTGTGGTTTTTATGCGTACTCATTTCGATTTCAATAAGCAATAATAACTATATATAAATAAATACCACAAGTTGAGTTTTAGCTCTCAATTGATTATGTTCGAGTTCGGTAAAAAAGTGCACTTAAAAGCAAACAGTATTAGTTAAAGAAATAAATTTATATATATATATATATATATATATATATATATATATGGTATGAATTCAATTAAGGCATTTATGAATATTATATTCCCTTAAGTTTGTAATTTCTAGTGTAATAATTGGTTTTCTATTGCAGGTAAATCAATTTTATTATGTTTGCCACATATTGTTATTAAAAATTATGTTGAACAATTTTAAATTAAAAAAATAAATAAATAATAATAAGCTTGACAATTAAGATGTTATTTATTTGAACTATTATTAAGCAGAAAAGTCAATTGATTTATACCTAAAATTTACTTACATGATAGAAAAGTATTTTTACAATCTTGTGCAGACTTAAGGCAATACAATAAAATTGACTAAAATTAAAAATTTAGTTCGGCTTACAAACATTTTAATTTAAACTCAAATTTGAGGACATTATTAACTATCAAAAATTGTTCTGTTATGCTGCTTTCATAATTGTTTTGTTGCGAACATCATAAATAAAATAATAAAAATTAAGTGCTAAAACTAAAAAAACCTGACAGCGAATAATTTTTACTAATTTTTGATTTTCGCATATATTACAAAATTTGACACAATCAAAATTTTAATAATATCAATATGCAAATTTTTATATTTAAATATGCGCTATATAATAATTGGAAAGAAATAACCAAAAAACGGTTGCAGTTATTTTGTACAAATTAGATAAATTAGAAGAAATTTGTGTAGTTTTAGCCACAAAAAAAAAAACAACCATAATTACCTAGTTGAAAGAGCTTTGATAATTTCGACCAAATCTCAAATCACATTTTGTACGGCAAAGAGTGCAATGCGAAAATTAAAATAGATTGAAGTGGGAAGAGAGTGGGTTGCAAATACTTATATCACTCGTATGTTGTGCTTCTTAGCCCAAAAGCGAAATGCAAAATTCCAACAACCACAAAAGCGGAAGGGATGAGGAAGAGCAACAGCCAACAGCGGCATAACATAAGAATGTTGTTGCGGTTGCCCCGAAACTTTTGTACAGACGCAGCCAAAGTCCGATAACGAGGCACAGGCCGAGCTGTCAGTCGGAGTCAGGGTCGAGTTGGGCCTATATAGTAGTCGTATTAGTAGTGGTATGTATAGTCTTTGTAGCTTTGACTGGCGTCTATGCAAATAGGAATATGAGTGGCAGACAGCTGCATTGCAAGCTGCAGACGATGAGGTGTCAAAATCAATTTGGTACCTCGGGCCTCAAAACTATGAAAACAGTCATCAGAAAGGCAACAGGCAAAGGCATGAGTTGTTCGGCTTGTTGATGGAGTGGTGTGTTTTGAGGGGGGAGGTGTTGAGGTGTGACTGCATTAATTATAAAATTTTTGAATGCAATGCCAAGTGAAAAGCGCACACCTAACAAATTTTTCATAGGCTAATAAACTTGAATGCGTTAGCCAAAAGCGAGCAATGTGAACGGCTCGGGAATGGAACAAGGAGTGTGGGTAGAGGGTGACCTGTAGGGGGGGACAGGCAGAAGGCAGCTGTCCCGAATACTCAGCACAAAATGCCTGGGCCCACAACTTGTTTTTTGCCGCACTGTCACCCAATTATGTCACACAGTGTACAACAAATTAATGCCTCGTTGCGTTGATTGCGCCGAGTGCGGCTGCCACAGTCGCAGTTGCTGTCGCTGTCGCTGTCGAAGTCGCAGTCACAGTCGGCGTTGGCGTCAGCGTCGCGGTTGCTGTTGAGAGCGCGCACGAAAGTATGCAATGAAAAAAGTGCGCAAAAGTAAAATCACTAAAAACAGCAGCCGACCGAGAATTCATTCGAGACCCGACACAGTCGCTCTGTGTATGCTTACAGTGTGTGTGTGTGTGTGTAAGTGTGTGTGTGCTACTGTGTGATTGCGTGACAATTTCAAACAGATTTAACCGCCAATTTAAAATGAAGTCAATACAAGCGAAAGCAACTGAATTGAGCACGCAAAAATGTTGGACAAAATGGGGCGAGCAAAAGTGATGAAAATAAAATAGCGCAACCATAAAATACGCTGTAGAAAAGGCAAAAAAAGGAGTCTTATAAAACATGGATTTCTATCAAGTAATAAGAAACACTCGCCTTAAATTAAAGTACCCAACTGTCCTAAGAAACTAGACTAAAAATACAATAAATCAAAGTATTTGAGCCCAAAACATGGTATTTTTTATCCATTTTCAACTTGCAGTTCATCATTCATCATTGAAATACCCTGGAAAATGCTAGGGTAACTGAGTTGTCGCCCAGCGACAGATCAACGGCCCATCAGCAGCAGCAACACAGTCAGTCAGTCTGTGAACGAATGTCCATTTTCCTTTCCCTGTCTGAACTTCACTGTACGTTGTTTTTTATGTTTTTTGTTTTGCTTCAACCGACACTTAAATGCTCACTCTGGGCCACTGTGGGGGCCCCGGCAGTTGTGTTGCAGTGTTGCCGGTCAGCGGTGCGTGCTCCACCGCCAACTGTAAAATGTATTGTAAATTTCACGAGTTTTTTTTCGGCTCGCCTGTTGGCGGCTGTTGGTTGAGTTGACTCTGTGTGAATTTGCATTCTTTTTGTTTAATTTTGATTTTATTTTATTGGGCCGTGCTGTGCGCCATGTCAGACAAACGATTTAAATGAAATAAATTACAATAAATCACTCAATCGGTTTAAATAAAAATGTTGCTCTTGTAATGAGATATCGTCGTGCGGCGGCGGCGGCAAAACGTGGGCAAGCGGAAACTGAACGGTGTGGTAAGTGCAAAACCAGAGCAAAGTCTATAAACAGTTCAGGGTTTATTTATTTAACATTAATTATTAATAAATTCACAAGAATTTTAATAGACAATATTGTTTACCTAACTTATTATTAAGCGATTTATATGGATTAGCAAAGCTTAAAAGATAAAAAAAAAATTAGAGCTTGATTAATGTTTTTATTTTATTTCTTGATGAATTTATGCTATCAATACTCATGGGAGACCAAGCTGTAAAGCTCTGATCAATCAATTACATTAATTTTTAAAAATTCTAAGAATATCTTTGCTATACTGATAAAAATCCTTAAGACTCTCTTTTGAATCCCCCACATCGTTTGAGTAGCTATTCAACGATGGAAATACATTTACTGGCACACTGAGCCATAAAGCAATTGACAAGGCAATCATCTGTTACACAAATCAAAAAAAAAAAATAAATATATATATATATATAGAAGAAGAAAACTCGAATGTTTGAATCAAAATAAAGTCATCCTAAATAGTTGCTTTTCGTCTCACTTGCTCCAATGGCATAGTTGGAGCTTAGGTGCCTAGTGACAGTCAGTAGTGCATGTAAATGCCATGACAATGGCTTCTGGAGCAGCCCTTAGTTTGGGGGGAACGAGTGGTAAGGGCACTCAAAATCATTACTCGTATTACTATGAGCCCAGACAAATCTAAGTCGGAGGTCAGTTCAGTAGACACACAACGTTTTGTCCACCTGAGTTGTCAACAAACCGTGAAATTATCAACCCAAATTGGACGACATCTCCAAGAGGGAGAACGAGCAACGAGGAGAGAGAGAGAGAGGGTGAGGGTGAGGGGGAGGGGAAGCTTGGATTGGGTAGTTTCCTTTCTTTGTATTATGGAGCACATCTTAATGCATATGTTAAGCTCACCGCTCCTTACCTGCGAAAAGCTTTTAATACAAATTGAAAACGCTTGAGGAGCCAAGGCTTGCTCTGGTGCACAAAAAAAAGGCAAATGCTCACACAGATTCAAGATGCCAAGATACTTGTGATAAGCAGCCAGAGGTTACCCAGGCAACAGCAGCAGTATTTGCTTATTTATGCCATATATGAGTACTCCAATGAGTGTTCAAATGAGTGGCTGCCCGACAAACTGACAGCGCCAACTCGTCTGCTGCATCTTAGATTAGGCAAATGCACTAAGCGATATACAAATCTTTTGCCTGTTTCCTGCTCCTTTCCTTTGTCAGATTCCTCGCTTTTTGCTTCCTCTCTTGCATAAATGTCAAGCAGAGCTAAATTTGCATGGCGATTCACTTGCGGCTAGAGCTATTTATCTTTGTGCCCCGGGCAATTCAAGTGCAGCTGAAACTGGAGCACACACAGATTGAGAGATATAGAGGCGAAGGAGACGCTGCTGGAGGAACTGGTGCTGGATGTGGAGCTGGAGATGGTTGAACAGCAAGCGGAAATGCGCTTTATGCAGCATTTAAATGCGCCCATTTCCGGACTGTGCCTTTGCCGACCTTCAGATGCCTCAATTATTTCATTAAGTAAAACGTTTACATTTCACCTAATTCCGCCCAGTCGGTGTCGGAGTCGGTGCGCCTACCCAGCCCAGCCCAGCCTTTGAGCCACATCCGTTGCATTCGTGTGCAAACACGCAGAGTCAGTGCTGTGGGTGGTGGGTGGTTGGGTGATGTGGGCGTGACAATTGGAATTGGAGCAGCAGAGCCGAAAACGGCGAAACACACGAAACAGAATTTATTTCTCAATTCCCACTTCAATTTCGCAAATTGAATGAAAAAGCGCTTAAAAATATACAAAAGCAGCAGCCAAGCAGTCGGAGCACAGCCCACAAATAAAGTAACAAAGGCAAGCCCAGCAGCTGCAGGAGTGGGAGCAGGAGCAGGAGCAGGAGCAGGAGCAAGAGTAGGAGCAGGAGCAGGAGCAGGAGCAGGGGTAGGAGCAGTAGCAGGCGCAGGATTCGTAGCACACAGTTACTACTATTACTCCTGCAAAAGAGGGAAAAATGAGGAAGAAGAGGGAGGGGAAAATGGCAAACGAACGACGAGCAGAGCGAAAGGAAATCTTACAAATAAAACGGAAGTTAATTTACTACGTAAACCGAAAAGCATGGCGCAGCCACATCCAAGAGCTGGGTCAGAGTGCTGAGAAAAATACTACAGCTGGGACTGAAACTGTAGCTGAAAGTGAGAAAGTAAGCGGTGAGCAGAGGGGGAGGAGGGAGAAAGCTCTGCTTGCGGTTGCCCATTTAATTGGCCAAGCTTGTGCTGCACTGTTGCAACCCGTGCCTGTCGCTTAAGGTAGCCAAATATTTGCTTATGCAACAGACGCGACACAGACATTAAATGGGTGGGCTGTGTGTGTGTGTGGGGGGGGAGTGGGGGATTGGTGAGTCGGAGCATGTGGACAGTTGCAGCTCACACTTAAAAGCGCTTATTTCGTTAACAATTGCGAATATCGAGAGCGTTGATCCGCCTGCGAGAAAAGTCCAGCAGACAGGATTACTTTGCATAATTTTAGGGGCATACAAATAACAGCCTGCCAGCGATTTGCTGCAACTCCCACACACCTGGCCACATGCTGCGCCAGGTTGCGGGTTGCGCCCATGAAAACGGAAGGAAATTTCACTAGCCAAATGCAGCGGCAGCAGCCATGGGAATAGTAAAGAAATGTATAGCTAGCTGTGTGTGTGTGTGTGTGTTTGTGTGTGTTTGTGTGTGTTGGTTTTTTTTTTTATGGTGGGTAGGTGGGGGCGTGTCTGGGCAACAAAGGCGCATTAGAGCGATAGCGGCGGCGGCACAAGTATTTGTTATGCGGTAAAAATGCATAAAAATCCCCGAGACCGGCATTTATTTAAATTTATGCCGTTATAACGTAATTTTGCATTACCCCAAAAATGATGGCGTCGGCGTCAGCAACCGCCATTTTATTGTGTAATGCATAAGTGTTAGTCTGTGTGTGTGTGTGTGTGTGTGGGTGTCGGGGTTGTGGCACACTTTTATACAGGCATTTTTGTACAAATTTTCAGCACATTTTTGTGGCGACGCCTGAAGGCGAAAAAAAAATTAAGTTTCCTTTTTCGTTTCTAACTAAATATTTGCAATTGTTATTTGTATATTTTTATCTATTTCTATACATACGAATCGTATTTACTACTTTTTTTTCGCATTTTAAAACATTTCAATTATTTATGTATATGCTGGATTTTTTTTTTGATTTTTTTTCTTTAGCTGTTTTTTGTATTGTGGCTCTGACTCTGGAATAACACAATGCAAAAGCGATTCATTTGTTATGCATATGAAGTAGACCAAAGCTGTGGCAACAACAAAATTGAAATTCTTTCCAGTTGTCTAACTGCGGCGTTTGCTTGCTACTTTTTTTTTGGTGTTTGTATTAATGTTGCTTGTTGTTGCCTGCCTCAAATGCTGCTGCACTCAACATTTTTGCCTTGGCAAATTAGCGGAGCGCTTTGAGGCGGTTTCCTGTTGGTGCACCAAATTCAAATACAAATACAATGGCCAAACCAACATGCCAAACCAGCCGCAGCTAAGTATCATATTTACAAAAAAAAAACCAGCATAAGTGCATTTAAATTTATTATTATTTTATATGCATAAAGAATAAATTTTATTATCAGGCGTAAAATATATTTTATAACTGGATAAATTTTGAGGACAGTAAAAATAATTTTGTATGTCCTTTGCCATTTTTTTTATTTATATTATTTATTATTATTAAATTGGGATATTGTGCACTGCGACCTATTCGATCTATTGTGCCCACTTCTGAGCTTATAGCTCCTTCATCAATCCCAGTTCCTGAACGAGGGCTCCTATGTCATTGATATTCATAACATGCATCCCTAGGATGCTGCATCTTTTCCTAACTAGTGCGATACATTCTGTCTGAGCTGAGCACTCCTCCTCCTCCTCCTCCTCCTCCTCCTCCTCCTCCTTACTATAGATACCCATTTTGGACAGGTAGTTTTTTAGTCTACATTTATATTATGAATAATCTGTCAGCTATTCACAAATTTTTCTTTAATTACATTTCACATCGATAATTTTCATAGATTTTTATTACTTGAATTTAGCACAATTCGTTTAATTATTTAATCATTACCAATTTTTCTAATTAGCTTTGTTGAGGGCAGTTCCGATAATTCTGTAAGGAAGGGTGTATATAGAATTTGGAGTCTTCTCTACATATGGGAATCATAATAGGAATAATTACTCCTTTTTGCCCACATTAGCTTCAATCTAGTTTCATGATTTCCAATCAGCCAGTGACCTCTAATAACTTGGCTACACCAAAGATTTTAGTACAAAAATCGACAACAATGCAATCAGCACACGACTCTAAATGTGATCCCATTGTGGCAAGTCTAAGCAGCTGAGAAGATTGCATTTGGATGCAATATGGCAAAGTAACTAATTTGTTAATCCATTCGACACAAGACGCAGCTGCGACTCGATGTCAATTAGTTGGAAAACCCCAAGCACGCGTCAAAGTTAAAAGCTGCTTAGCTGACTAATCTTTGACTTGGATGTGATGCCCCAAAATGTGTGAGGGAGGGGGGGGAGTGAAATCGAATAATGGTCTAATGCAGGATTTGGCATGGCGGGTGGCATTCAATCAAATGTAACTGTGACGCCAGTGTCTTTTACTGCCAATGCTTGTTGCTCTGTGCTTTGAATACAAATTAGGTGAACTGAACTGGCTGCCCCCAAAACAACAATAACAACATGCCACATAGAGAGAGAGAGAGAGAGACAGTGTGGTACAGATTGAGACACTCCTCCAATCAAGTGCTGCAATTGCGCAGGACATCGACATTTCTTGTCGACGCTGTCATTGATGAAACCAACTTGATTTAAATTCAAACTAATTAATCAGAAATAGTCTGTTAGATGCAGACGCTGCTCGCCCCGTCTCCTTCTTCTCCTCCTCCACTCGACCTCATAATGCACTTCAATAAAGCCATTAAAGTCAACCAAAAGCCTGCACAAATATATATATGTTAATTCCAGAAACCGGCAAGCTGCTTAGGCTAATTAAACGCACAATTTGTATGTCTGACACCGAGAACTGTAAAAGCCCTATTACGGGTCTTAACCTGGCCAAAGTGCTCAATATATGTAACAGTATCTCACACCCAGGCAGCAGCCACAGCTCTCCCCTCTCTCTCTTCCCTCTCTCTCTCTGAGGCAGCTCAATGATTTTGTTTAGCTCAATGATTCGGAGAATTGAGTTCACATATGTGTGTGAATGAATCTATGTGTGTGTGTGTATGTGTGTGTGTGTGTTTGTCACTATTTTCTGTGTACTCTGCAATGCCACACACGAACGCAGCGAGACATTCGAATGTCTGTCATGAATTGATACCAATTTGCAATTGTTAATGAAACGCTTTGTGCTGTGCCGATTGCATTGCAGCAGCCAATGCCACACCTACAATTTAACACACAGCACCTAAATATGTATAACTACAATCCCATACTATATATATATATATATATATATATATATTGGCATCCTGCTTTGCCTTTTGCTCCTCCGTTGCATTTTCATCTTTAGCGTTCATTTCACACTTTTTGTTTTCTTTGTCATTCGAGTTACATTTTGACCAAGTTTCATACAATTGTCTGTGTGTGTGTGTGTGAAGGTTGAAATTCCCCCAGGACAGTCTCTGCATATCTATATGTATATGTGTCTGTGTGTGTGTGTGTCCACTGTCCTGTATGTGCTCGTGTGCTTTTGCTCATTTCAATTTTGTAATTGAGATTAGCTCTTGGGAATAATGGAGATCAGATCATTTAATTAACTTTGTTTTCGAGCACATCGAATACAGCAGTCTCCTCCTCCTCCTCCTCCTCCTCCTCCCCCTCCAACTACTTCACTTCCTTCTGTACTTCTTTCAAACAACCACTCTGCCACATAGTGTCAAGTGTCTGCAATTGTCTGTGTGTGTGAGGTCGTCTTTTGTGTGCTGTCTGTGCAACTGATTGAGGCAAGGCAACGTTCCAAACGCAATAATTTTACCAATTGCTTCTGCTCTCTACTCTCTTTGCCTCTTGCCTTGCTCTGCGTCCCGCACTTTGTTTGTAGTTTGTAGTTTGTAGTCCATCTACTTGAAAGCTGCCAGTTAATTTTCTGTTTGGCCAATTTCATTTGTTAATTTGCATTACGAATATTGCACAGCATTTTGTGGTCTATTTGAGTATGATAATTTGTTGAAAGCACCAATACCCTGTACACATTCGAAATGCATAAATAATGGGTTGGCTTAATTTGTGCATTTGCTAATTATAAAAAAAAATATTCATCTAAAATAAAAGCCTTAAAATATATATATATATAAAAATACATTTTTTGTTGCTTGATTGAACTTTTTATAAATTTAAAAATATTACTAACTAATTTTGTACTTTTCTTAAAACTGTATTAATATAAATATTTATATTAAAGTTTCTTGAAGTACAAAAATAAATTTAAATTATCTTAAATAAATAAATAAATGCAGCTTTTTATATATTTAAAAAATATTACAACTAATTTTGTAATTTTCTTAAAACTGTATTAATTTTAAATATTTATGCTAAACTTTCTTGCAGTACAAAAATAAATATAAATTGGCTAAATAAATATACAAAAACTATTAATAATAAAATTGGCAAAATAAATGTTTACATGTTAGTTGAAGCTTTTTTTCCTTTCATTTAAATCAGAATAAAGGGTAGCCAAACGGTCGGTTTCATTTTATGTGGTTCTGATTCTTCAGAAATAAGAGTTCTCAAAGTAAGACAGAAAGTTGAAGTTTGCCAGCTTCAATTAGCATTTGAAGTGAGCGTCGTGCTACTCAGATACTATTTCGGGTCCATAAAATATCATTTACTTCAGTTAATTATTGTATGTTATTCCATGTCCTTTTTTGGTATTTTGTTCGTTTTCTCTCTCTCTCTCTTTTTTTTTTGTCTTATTGCCTATTTCCTTTCACAATTGCATCCACTCGTTATCTAATTGCATTCAGTTGTTTGTATATAATAGCTGTCATGAAAATTGAAAACTACTTTTTTGAGTCATTTTATTTATTCATTTTATTTTCAATTTAAAAAGTTTTTTTCTCAGACACTCCCAAACAGAACTTTCTTATATTGAGTCGACTTTTATCAGTCAGTTATTTATTTGGTTTCTTTTTTTTTTTTCTTTGCTGCAATTTCAGACTTGTCGTCGTATATCAAAAGTACAGTAAAGCCTCGATTAGTTTACCTTGTTGCGCCTGCAGCAAACCAATTGCAATCAATTTTAATTAAGAACTGAACAAAGGCCATTTTTGCACAGACATAATAATTTACAAGCCAAAGGTAAAGATGTTTGTTTATTTGTTTGTTTGTTTGTTTGTTTGCTTTCGGGCCAATTAATTTCAAATAAATAGAAATAGAATTCGATTTTAGATTTTGTGTGCAATCGATTTTGTGCTAGGCAATCGATCTGAACTTTGCTCGATATAATTGTTGGGATTGGACTGCTAATGCAAAAGATTTGATAAGCCTGCTATTTAGCTACAGTCATTAGGCAAAAGAGTGGGCAAAGGGTAAGTCTATGTGAAGGGGGCAGCATTGGTTGTGGCATTTACGAATGAGTTGTGCAGTCAAATGCATTTGGCAGATCAAACGAAATGCGATTACGCAATCGCAGCGTGAACCGCTGGCAGTTCGCAATGGAATTAACGGAGGAGGAGCAGGAGGAGGAGGAGCAGGAGGAGCAGGAGCAGGAGAAGGATGGTTTGTCACGGTGACAGCTGCGTGGTTAATTAGGCCCTCGAAAATGGTGCACGCCATTTTGTTGTCAGAAATTTTGTACCTGCATCGCTGGTTTTTGACAGTTGGCCAATTGGTTGCTCCCAAATTGTGCAGCTCATTAAATTTCAATGGTATCAGAATCGGCGACTGATGATGATGCTGCAATATACCGTTGCATAGTTGCAGGCGTCGATTTGTGTTGGCTGCCTGCAGGCGTTGCCTACTTTTTGGCGGGGCGGAGAAGGCGGCAATGCCACGCCCAAATCGCAGACGAAGGCGCAAAACTTGTCGCAACTTTTTGAATGCCTTTGCCGTTAACTTCTTGGCGCGAAAAGTTTGCTGTAAAATACTTTGCGCAAATATTGTTTTCGCATGCTTTTGTTCTGCTAAGCGCTTGCCAGCAGCAAGAAGTGTTGCCGCCACCTTGCCCCCCACACTGCCACACAATGAATGCTACACTTGCAACGTAAATTGTATCAATGTGCGCTCGCCTTTTCAAGAGTTTGCTGCTGCTGCGACTTTTTTGTTTTGTGTGTGTAAAGAAATGAAAGAGGGGGGGTTAGTAGGTTGGAGGGGAGAGTGACTTCCTCTCTCGACTTGTGCTATTGTTTCCGCCCAACGTTTTGGCTATGTATTGGCATTTTCAACGCTTATTTGTATCGTTTTCGCTCACTTTGTTGTTACTTTTGTTATGGCTTGAGCTGTTGTGTTGCGGTTGCCACTGCAACTTACAACGTGCAACGCTTCTTCCTCTTCTTTTATTTTTGCCACAGATTTTTGCCATTTTGTCTGATGCTTTTTCGACAATTTCCTTAAAACGCAAACTTGAAAAGTTTTCCCGAAAAAATATTTGTTTCTTTTCTCCCTCTTATTTTATTTTTTTTTCAAGTTTTCAAATCAATTGTGGCATCGAGTTTGCAACAATGACAAAAGCCTTTCAGAGCCGCACCTTAATATTTATATATTTATTACAAAAATAATGCATATATGATCTGGAGTCTGGAGTCTTAGCGACGACGCAAAACTGGCTTCAGAATGCCCTGAATAATAATAGTTTACTTTAACATGCAACAAATTGGATAAATTCTCCTGCAGATTGTGACTTACAGTGACACGCTTTAGGATGGAATCCTTGCTGGCATCGTACGGATGCTGCTTTGAGGGTATCTCCAGCACAGTGGGTACAGCCAACAAATGCTTGTCGATAGTTGGACGTATCATGTCGGCATATATCTGATTAATGATTATAATGACAACATCTTCGCGAGCCAAAAAGCGCTTGAAGCACTTGTCAATTTCAGTGACACTTGTGTCTGCAAAAACCCCAAACTAATTAAGTCATTTTTATATATCTTATCGAGTTACCCTTTTCGACAACCATAAAGTTGGACTGACGCTCGTCGTTGACTTCGCCAATGCCGCCAAGCAGAAATCCGACGCAGGTGTCCTGCATGAGGACGAAAATAAATTCAAACTTTGGTGCAATGCGTCCCAGTTATACCAACCTCATCCCCAATGACAGCCATTAGTTTACCCTGCTCTATATGTTTTTCGGACATAATATTTTTTAGATATTACCTTTTAATATAAGCGCTCAGAATGTTTTGAATATATTCCGATAATTTATTTTCTTACAAAATTCTGAGCTTAAGTCCAGTAAAAAAGTAAAATTCAAATCTTTACAAAATGCTTTGAAAAGTACGTAAAATTCAAAGGTATGTCGATAGCTCGTCTTTTTCTCTCGATAAATGAAAAACATAATTTTCATTGATATATATTACAAAGATCACATTTACTTTATTATCATTATTGGTGCAGCAAAAAATTCATTTAAATATCAGGCACATTTAATAATTTCTTTGTATGCCAAATTTAATGATATATTAAAATAATAAACGGTGCAAATAAATACAATTTGATAACTTCAATAATTGTCAGTGCAAATAAAATAGACTAAATAATTAATGAAGTTGGTAATTTCGGTTGACATACTTAATTTTCGATAAAACCAGTCTCGTAATATTGAATTCAAATATAAATTGAACAATCGTTTGGACAGCTGTGTGAACATGTTACTTGACTGCAGAATTAAGAGCAGCGATATTTTTGAAATAATTTGAGTGAAATGCGAAACGCGTCGATCCCCAAAAAAAAAAAACATAACAGAAAAAAATATAACAAAAGAAAATGAGAGGAAAAATGGCAGGCGTCGCTGCACTTGACAGCTGCGGCACATTTGATGGCAAATCGTTGGTTGCACTTAGCTGTTGCAGATGGAGTGCTGCTGCTATTTTATTTCTATTTTTACAAAAGCAATTTTGTGAAGCGTAAAACAAGTTTTATAATTGTTTAAAATGTTTGCTGCCAACGTCCATTGCAATGCAATTTTATAACGAATTTTGTCAGTTGCTGCTCGAAACTTAAGCGAGAGCAGATACAATAACAACAACAACAACTGTAAATTGTGTGCCAAAACATTTGCGTCATGCCCCCGAGACAAGGGCCACGCCCCTTTTTTGTGCTATTTACGCAATGTTACGCTCGAAAACTTAAATGCTGCGACAGCTCCTAATTGGATTAGATAACTTCTCAAAAGGGTTTAACATAACACGCACATTTGCCCAAAAACCCAGGCACAGATACAGCCACTGGTCCAGGCCAAAAGCATACAAATTACGCATACGCCGCATTTGCTCATATTTGAAATCTGTGTTTGTGTGTGTGTGGAGCAAAGTGAATCATTTCCGTTCCAAAAGCCGGTTATGTGCATCATTGTGTGTACCTTTACTTTTCGTTGTTATTGTTGTTTACTCATTTACGTTACGTAGATGCAACAACAACAACAACAACAACAACAACAATTAGACAACAAATTTAGGGCTTGTTGCCTTTGCGCTACATTTGGCTAATCGTTTGAACAAACTTTCAACAACAATCGCGATTGCCCTCTGTGTTGCCACTTTGTGAACTCCAATCGCCTTTTCAAATTAACTCTAATTGTTTACATATCAATGACCACGATTTTTGTTTTTGTCGCTGTTATGGCCATGTTTGTTGCTGTTGTTGTTGTTGTTGCTGCGTTCGTCGTGTGGCATAACTAATTATTATTAATGTCTCGCCGTGAGCCCCTGACATTTACAGTTAATTAATAATTGACGCAGTTGACGTCGACACAATATGTTTGCATATCTGGCCAACTATAACAGTTAATGCAGCTCCCTGAGGTGCATTGAACCTTTGGCCAAATTATCAAGCATGCAAGAAATTAATCAATGCACAAATTGCTTTGAATTTATGCAGCCAATTAACTAATTTAAAGATCAATCAATGCACTGGAAGAAAATGCCGCACTGGAATTGCCCATCGATTTGATACTGAAAGACTTAAAAATAGTCCTAAATTAGGAATTTACAAAATCCTTATCCTTATCCTAATCCTAATCCTAAATTTCTTCAAATAGAAATTTACGCCTGTGGTCTTCTTTTCATCTGATTACGAAATTCTTTTCAAATTTTTTTTAGCGCAACCCATCGCTGACCGTCTGACCTTTTTTCTTGATTTTTTTGTTTTTTTTTTTTCTTTAGCAATTCACATTGGTATTACAAGCCAGTCATCCAGCTAACTAAGTAGGCGTTGTTGTTGTTGTTATTGTTGTTGTTGTGCAGCAAGCAACATTTTATGCTACCGGTTTTTAGTTTATTAAGTGGCAACAGCAGCTAAGCAACAGGAACAACAACAACAACAACAACAATCTGTGACTACTACTGGCTTTTGGTTTTTAAATATGGTCATGGCGACATTTAATATGGTGCTGCCTAGAAATTTTCACTTATGCTTGGCACGTTTTGCCTATTTTTCCTCTTAAGCACTAAATGCTTTGGGTCAAGCTCTCGAAATCGTTGGAAAAAATTGTGCTGTTGGGGTGACAACAACAACAACAATAACAACAACAACAACAATGTGCTGTTTACAATGTGTCGTTTTCGAGTTTTCTCTTTTTACCTAGAATAAATATGCGGTAATTGTTGTTGTCAAGTCGACATTGTAACTTTGTTTATTTAGAATAATGTTAAATGATATTAAATGATAAATATTTAAGCTTAAGATCGAATTTAGCTATGTAGCTATAAATGTATATTTAAATAATGTTATACTTTTATGCATATCTGCAAACTTCCAAATTGAAATTGTAAAATTGACAAGGAAATGTGTAGGAGAGAATTTCTAATTTAAAATACGAATATATAAATAATGGAAGCTGTTTTTTAAGCCTGGACTGATTAATAAAATTCATAAATTTTAAATAATACTATTTTAATAAAATAAATAAAACTATAATATTTACTTATTAATAATTTATAATTAGTACAAAATTAAATAATTTCAACAAAATATAAAAAAAATAATAGATAATTAATTTTAATAGTCAAAAAATAAAATAAATAAAACTATAATTTGTATTTAGTAAATAATTTAAACAAAACATAGAAAAAATAAAATAAAACTAATTTTAATTATTAAAAAAATAATAATAAATAATTATTAATCTTTAGTCTGGCTTAGGACTACATTTAGTCAAAATCAATCTACCCTAAAGATTACGCAAATCTTTTGAATCATTTTAAGCCATTATCAACCATTTGAAAAGTCAACGTGACACTTATTGATGGCTTTAAGCCTTATGTTAACTGTTTAACATTTAAAGCAGCTCAATATGCAATATAATGAAGTAAGTTATGAACCATCATTAAACTGAATTTTTGGGCAATGCCCTCGTTGCTGTTTCTCTCTGCCTCTCAAGCCTTTCGCCCTTTCCATTTTGAACTTTTAAGGCACACACACACAAATACACACTTGCTTGTTATTTATATAGTGCTTGAAAATAGCATAACATTTGTGGGCTTATATAATATGAGAAAGAGGTAAAGCTGTCATGCGAACTGCTTTTGTCAGTCAACCAAGTCAAGTTGTATGCACATCACGCAAATCAAGACACACGAAAATTCGCAAATTTAGCTTTCTTCTTGAACCTTTCAATCCACATATCACGCTGCTGCTGATGTTTAAGCTGCTGCTGTTGCTGCTGCTGATTATTCAACAATTTTTATTGAAAGCTAAAGAGGCATGCAAAAACATCAAATACAACTAAAACAAAATCAACAACAACAACAACAGCAAGAAAGCAATGAGCAAAATGTCAAATGCAGGCAGCGAGCAGAGCATACATAACAGCGAAGCGACATTAGCAACAACAACAACAATAACACCAACAACAACAATAGCAAAGATCAATATATGAACAGAGATGCCAATCAGAAAGATTGCCATTCACTTGCCGGCCCAGAAATATCCCTCTCTATATATATACATATATATATATGTAATATATCCAAGTGTATATATATCGTATTCAGTTGCTTTTTGTTTTTTTTTTTTTTGTACAGTTCGATTCATTCGTACTGTAAAATTAGCATAATGACATTAAAATAAACCAAGCGACAGCAACGGCGATAAATGCAACATTTGTTTGTGCGACTGGTGAAAGGTGGCAGAGTCGAAAGAGGGACGACAGTTAAAAGTCAATTCTATGTACAGTAAAAACTAATTTTAGGTGTGTGTGTGGGTGCACTTAAAAAAATTATAATACACAAACAGAAAAATTAATTCAGATTTTAAGAATATGACATTATAAAATGGTTATAAAACCTTATGAGCAAAATAATTTTTATAATTAAAAAGAGTTTTGCATTTTTAATTTGTTGTAAAAATTAATTAACTATTTTTTTTTATATTGCTAATAAATACTTTTTGTTAGCTTTGAAATTAGTTATTAAATTCGAGTATTATTTATGGGCTTAGTGTGATTTGCTGCATTCCATTCGAATTATTATTATTGCTTTTTTTTCTGTGTATAACTGTATAAATATTACTTTTGGGCATAGTCACAGTTACAATAATTCTGCATACAGCCAAAAATTGTGTCATTGCACTGACAATGCAGTATTATTTTGTTGGGTTGATAAACTCTCCATTGAATTTATCCGACCATTTGTCGAGTTGTCCATTTGTGCGACTCTGGCTTCAGGTTCATTCGTTTGGCTGTTGCGTATTTGTCGATTCCATTGACGAACTGGGTCAGCATGTGGCTCTGAGTTGGCGGCATAGCCAAAAACCGTTAATAGTAAATGCATTAAGCCCAATACACAACAAAATAGATATATGCCGAGGCGTTTGTTCCAATTCTGAGAGCATGCCGCACATTAGTCTTAAGTAATGGTCGTCACCCTCTGCCCCGTGCCCCAACACGTGGAACATAAAAATAAAAAAGAATTTATCAAAAACGTCACGTAATTACCAGACAGCCGTCAGCAATTGACAAACCCACACACTCTCACAGATATAAATGAGTTTAGATACAGTTACAGTCGCAAATAGATACACATATGTGTTGCCACAGATTGCGACTTCTTTTCAAAATTCCCAGCCTGACGAATTTACCAACAGATGCGTTTGATTTGTGTGTCTGCTTTTGCTTGTTGCGCGTTGCCAGCCAGCCAGCCAGCCAGATTGACTGCCACAGCGTCTTCTACAGATTCAACGCTATTGTTGCCAATACAACATTGTATTGTATCTGATTTTATATTCCAATCACAAAAGGCGTTGTCAAAGCGGCGACAGCAACGCCAAAAGTTGTTGCCAACCTTCTGGCAGCAGAAGCCAAACCCGAAACCGAAATTCTGCTGACTGTGACTAGTATGTGGGAGCGAGGGAATCTACAGAACTGATCGACACGTCACTTGCTCTTGGGTTTGGCACACACACACAAGGAGAGGGGTGGGGGGAAAGGAACTGTACGCACTTGGCTCAGCTGCTAATGGTGTTCACTTTGTGATTCTGAGGAAACGTTGACATCACATCACAAATTGAATGCTTGACACATTGCCAAAAAAAAAAATAAATAAAAATAAAAGTTTCGATAAGCATCAGGTTTCCAAGCTTGACAAACTCAACTAATGAACAAAAAAAGAAGGATTATAAACTATTTTTAAGTTTTATAAATTGTAAATAGTTATGAAAAAAAATAGTATAGGAGTTTAAAAAAATAAATAAGTAAATAATTTATTTACTTATAGTTTTATATAGGCTTGTAATGATAAACAAAAAAAAAAAAAAAAATAATTTCGATAAGCATTAGCTCAACAGACTCAACTAATGAAGCATTATGAACTATTTTTAAATTTCATAATTCTAAATAGTTAAAAAAAAAAGAAATAAGTAAATAATATATATACTTGTATTTTTATATAGGCTTGTTATGATGACTAAACAAAAACAAAAATCTGATGAATAATTGGTAATCTTTTTAAAGTTGAACGTAGCTGATTGGAAAGCTTTTTAAAAATTGGTTTCATCTGGTTGCCTATCCTCAAAGTGATTTTTTTTGTTGTTGTTTTTTATTCGATGTTAATTGCTTTGACTTTCAATTGCATGACACAGCAGAGGATGTGTGTGGCATGAGATTTTGTGGCCGATCGTTTTGGGAGTTGAGGTTGAGGTTGGTGGCATCGCAATTTGCGCTAAACCTTTTTGAAATAGCTGCCGCTTAATTGCCCATTTAAATTAATATAAATTTCAATTTGTGTACACACAAATACACAAACCACGTTTTTTTTTTCAACTGGCTTTATTGGCAATATGCAAAGCACATTTCGCATACCACATGTTGCCAACACGTTGCGCCTCACAATGCGCCACACCATCCCCCTCCCTCTGCCATGTATCGCTGTGTAGTGCGCGACATGCGAGTTGTAAAAGAAATGTGAATATCAGCGCTTATAATACGCATGAAAATGAAATAAAAATCGCATTTTTGTGATTGATTGAAGCATGAGTAATGAAAAATTGAACGCGCAGCAGGCGAAAGGTGTTGCCGCTGATGGGTAGATGGGGCGGCGTGTTAGATGGGGGGGGGGGGGGCTGTGCTTACGTGTTATGTATATGTCTGCATGACTCTGATTTTATGCACTACATTACCTTTGGATTTCAATTCGCAGCAATTTACCTAAATAAAATGAAAATATGATGAAAACTGTATGCATGTATTGGGAAAGCCAGTCAGCTTCACAGAATTTCTTTTTTTTATATAGAAAAATACAAAAGTTGATTTGAATTGAATTAACGGTCTGCTTGTGACGCCTCGAGCTGCTGCTGCAGCAAGCTTATTTGTCTGCTATCTGCTTATAAATATCTCTCAATCTGTATACAAATCGCTAGATGCTGCCTGATGACACGCACGTAAGCTAAAACTTCAGTTCAAGAAAAAAAAAAAGAGAACAGGAAATAAGAAATCTGCACAAAACTTCTATCTGGCCAAACAGCAATGACAACGTCAATACAACAAAACACTCTGGATTGGGTTTGGCAAGTGCGGATGAGCGGATGAGCGCGGGTGTGACATCCAAGCTAAACAAAAGTTACGAGCCATATTAAAATGTCATCGTGTCAATGGTGCAGACGCTTGACCAGCAACACACAACACACACACACACACACACACAACTGTGGCAACCAGCAACTAACGACGACATGATGAAGCGTAAACAAACATGTTCAACTTGGAGACAGACGACGGCGGGTGGTGTCTAAAGGTAGTGGTTTTCAATGGAAATTGGTAGAGAGTGCTGGAGGATGGGAGAGGGGGGTTTGCTTTAAAAGTAAAACAAAATGAAATTTTACTTTGCATTTGAAATGATTTTCAGCAGCTGCAGATTTTCAGTCACTCTCCTCTCTCTCTCTCTCTCTCTCTCTCTCTCTGGTCTCTCCACATATGTGCTGCAGATTTTTATTTGTATTTCAAATGTTTTGTGAAAGTGCCAGCAGCATTTGGGACCAGAGTCCATTTGCTAAACGTACTTCCCGGCCCAACCAACACCTCACACAGTCCAACAAGGAGTACTATTTTTTATTTGTCTGATTTTTGCCCAACAGTGGAAGTCCGACTGCTCCAAACATACCTCTATAGAGATGGTTGTGAAAAACTGCACCAAAACTAACGTTAGATTTTGGTGCTTGGGGCAGCACATGACTTTCAAATGCAGCAAGTTTTGGGGGGATACTGGGCAACTGTATAGTTGGGAGTAGATGACCCGCATGAAAATGCTGGCCCTGGCATATTTTTATGCCGCAAGCATGCAGGACAAATGGCTGAAATTTTTGCTGCTATTTCTGCTGCGCCGCTGTTGATGATGATGATGGCAACGAACAGCAGCAGAAGCAGTGGCAGCAGAGGAGCAACAATGCCACTGGGCACATGCTGTTGTACAGCAACAATGCTCCAAGCCTGCAGTTAGTTCTCGACATGTGTACGTGGCTGGTCGGCATCAGTTTGTAGTAACAAAAAAACAAATCTATATATATTACTATATATATATATATATATATAGTAGCTGCTCCTTAGCAAGCTTGAACATATTTTCTTGCCCCTAAAATTGGTGATGTTGCACGCCATATATATATATATATGTATGGGGCAGTGCAGAGAAATTGAACAAGTCGTTTGTCGCCGGCAATAGAATTTATGTGAACGCGTTTTACCGTCGCTCGAGTTAAAAATTAAACATTGCGTATACGCCTAGGTGCATAATAATTCATGCCCAGGTCCAGGCCCAGGTCCAGACTATAGCAGACTGCTGCTGGGCAGTGCTGACCGGGGCAAGCATGCCTTGATTGTGCAACGAAATTGTGTGTAAAATGTTTTAATATCAGCTCATAATAAACGAGCCAAAGACAATGGCGCACCGAGACAGGCAAGACGCATGGGCAAGTGGCAAGGTGCTGGGGCAAGGGATGACTGTGTTACCGCAGCTCAATTTCTGATTTATAGGCCAATGCATCGAATGAAAACAAATAAAAAAAAAACAAAATACTAAAACCAAAAATATAGGAAAAATGTTACAAGAGCCTAAGTGTTTTTCCCAGCAAGTGTGATTGTTGTTGCCACTGCCACTGCCAGTGCTGAAGGTGGTTGTTGGTGCAGGCAAAATGCTTGCAACAATTTTATTGTTTAGTTTTTTGGGCTCTCTCGCTGTTCTGGTCAAGGCCTTCGAAATGCTTAAAATGGCTGCCTCTCGGATATCCTGTGGCACACAGCCTGCATGCATACGACGTGCAATTGAATTTGCATTTTGCTTCTACTCTACCTCAAAAAACAAACAACAAAAAATACAAAAAAAAAAAAAAAAAAACACAATGTTGGCCTGCAAACAAACACAAAGAATCGTGTAGTTTTCCATGTAACTTTTTGGCATTTGTTTTATTTAATTGCACTGGGACATTGCAGCTTTTTCTATTGTTTTTCTATATATTTTTTTTTTTGAGTGCAGCAGAGCGAAAAACATTGAAATTCAATGCTTGTGGTTGGCCAGAACCATTTTGACCAAAACTCCAATAAGGTAAACAACTTCAAAATTCAAAAGGTGCTAGCATGATTTTTGAAAATATATCAATAGATTTGTGTTAACAATATTTTGGAATTCAATTAGTTTTTAATTATGGTCTGTGCAAGTAAGAACTTTGAAGCGATAAAAAATAAATATTAAATATATATTTATTTTTTAAAAAATGCATGTAATGTAAATATGAGAAATGCGATTATTGAAAACCGCAAATATTTAAACATGAAAAATGTACGCTTTACAATTTAATTAAATATGTTTTTCAGCATTCGAAGCTTAACAATTTTAACGAATTCGAATTTTTATGCGCTTCCATTTAGATTCATATTTTCAATAAATGACAAAAAATGCATTTCTGAAGAGTTTGGCAAATATTTTCGAGCTCTTAAATAAATACTACACATGATTGTCGAGTAGAGAGAGGGGGGAGGGGGAGGTGTGTTGCATGTAGGCGGCTTGGTGCTGCCAACAGTTTGTTCAATTTATGGCATCAAAGGTTAAAACGATAGCTGAAAATAGTGACCCTTAAAAAGATTCACAGGTTGATGGCAGCCCCATAAAATGGTGAGCAAAACGTGGCGACATTTCAAAAACGTTTTTTTTTGTTCACTTTGTTTTTTATTTGGTTTTTTTGTGGTTAAGAGCCAGTGGCTGGCAGTTAATGTGGCTAAAGGGAGGCTAAACCGCGCACTGCATTTTTGGCAATAAACTTTCTGCATTTAACGGGCTTTAGATTTGCTCTTAAATGAAAAACTCGAAAATGGAAGCTAAAAAATTTGGCATTCATATAAAAATCAAATTATGCTTGATATTTATTATTTTCGCATGGAAACAGAACAAATTTTTGCATAAGCTGAAGTAAACTTAATAATTGCAATTTTTAGCTGTCCTCCTGGCTGCGACTACGGCTCTGCATTTTTGTCTGGGTTTGAGGACCCCGTTTTGGATCCTTTGATGGTTTTGGCTCTGATGGCAATCTGTGAGTTTGCTCAGCCTGCCGTTAATTACACAAATGCAAAAGTTCGTTGGGCAAACCAAATTGGTAATAAATAAATTCAATTGAATAATTTATTTAATTTATTTTGGGTTTGGCAGCCGTGTGACATAAAACGAATACAATTAAATAAACAAAATATTGTTTGTTTGTTTTTTCTATTTTTTTATGATGATATTTTAGTTGGGTCAGGTAAATATGGTTGAACAGTGTCCGAAACACGCCATCATTTTCATTGCGGAAGTGTGCAGCAAACTGCCGACTGCAAAAGGTGTTAGAATTTGCAGCACAAACAAAAAAAAAAAAAATGTACACACATTTTTCAACGCTGACTTTTTAACAGCAGCAGCCACAACAACAACAACGGCATTATTGTGGCGCCAAAAAATGTGTGGCAGAGCAACAAAATAAATATTGTGGCACAAAAACAAATCGTTTAATTGGCTTTAACAAAACGTAACCACTATTTTGTACTAAAGCCACCATCGTTGATGATATAACCACAGAAACAGCGCGGCCCAAACAATTCCGTTGACTGCAAAGTCGAAGTCAACGTCAACGTCGACGTCGCTGTCGACGTCGTCGTGTAGGCCCAAACCCAAACTAGTTTTCGTCGTTGTCGCTGCTTTACTTACCCGTTTTTTTTTAAGAGCAAAACTGACGCAAGGGTATTTACAGAGTAGCAGCACCACTGACACCACCGACACCACCGCACCACTTGCACCACTTGGACAAATCCACATCCAGTTCAGGCAACAACGGGTTTGGCTTGTTATATTCGTTTGAGCTTTCAGTTGTTGGCTTTATTTCTTTGTTTTCTAGTCGACGTCGCCAATATTGCCAATATCAATATAAATTATGGAAAATCTTGGCTCGATTTGGTCGCTCGACTTCGCCGCTTGGCACATTCGCACACAGGCCCTGCCAGAAGTCGGTCCACAAGCAGCAGCAACGGCAACAAAATGAAATCTTTTGCCTTATTATTTACAGTTGCTGTTGCAACTTTAGCTGTTAGCCAGGTAATGAGCTTTGTCCTTGGCTGGTAATTGGTAGTTCAACTATAACAATAATTTTCTTCTTCTTCTTCAACTCTCTTTGTAGGTTTCCGCGCTCAAGTTTAAGATACGCACTCACGACGATGCTGTGCAGGCGCACGAGGAGTGCCATGCGGATTACAAGGTGCCCGATGACATTTACCAAAAGTTCCTCAACTATGAGTTTCCCCAACATGGTCGCACCAATTGCTATGTCAAGTGTTTCTTGGAGAAAATGGGTTTGTTCACCGAACTGAAGGGCTTCAATGAGAAGCTGATCATCGCGCAGTTCACATCGAACAACTATAAGGATTTGGAGCCAGTGCGTCATGGTCTGGAGAAGTGCATCGATCACAATGAGGCCGAGTCGGACATTTGCACCTGGGCAAATCGTGTCTGGTCCTGCTGGCTACCCATCAATCGTCATGTGGTCCGCAAGATTTATGGTAAACCTCAATAAAAACTACATTTTAAAATGCATGTGATAATAAAAAAGCACCCAAAATAAAATAAAAAAATATAAAAACTAAGAAACCTGACCTGGGCAGTGGTGGTTCAAGTGTTTCAAGTGGTTCTATCTCTCTTGGCTTTCATAATACATTCATTGAACCCGCCTAATCTCTGGCGGGAAAGCTGATAAGCGGAGCAGTGTTTACAGGCTCAGTTGCTGCGCTCGGAACGGCAACTCAGTTGAGATTGTGCATTCCAAGCATTGAGATGCGTCTACTTTTACGACTGACTGTCAGCTGGTTGGCCTTGTGGTGCGCTGTGGTGCGTCTGCAGCATTAAAGCTAACAACTTTCATTAACAGCCTCAAAGTGTTTACAGACACGCGCTGATCTCATCGGGGATGCACAGATATTGGAGAAGTGTCTGCGCGAGATTAGTAGCCCCGAGCGCATTGATAGCGACTTGAGGAAGCTGGCACGCTATGCGGATTGGAGCAGCGAGGAGCTGCCCTGCCTGATGAGTTGTCTGGCCAGCGAGAAGGGCTGGTTTGATATACCCACGAATAAGTGGAACAGGGAACGCGTCGCCGAGGAACTCGGTGCGGATATCTACAACTATTGCCGATTTGAGCTGATGCGCAAATCTCGAGATGCCTGCAACTATGCTCATCGTGGTCTGCGCTGTCTGAAGAAGGCGCAGCTGCATGCGGGCAACATTCTCCAGACTCTGGTGCAGTGCACCAGTCAGCTAAATGCCACCAATGCCCAGTTGCTGCAGTACAGCCAACTGCAGGCCAAGGAGTCCATTCCATGCCTCTTTCAGTGCTTTGCCGATGCGCGGCACTTCTATGATGAGGCGGGCAATTGGCAGCTGCTCAACTGGCAGGAGGCCTTCGGGCCCAGCAGAATAGATCCCGATCAAGTCCAGAAGCAACCAGACTACAGCGAGTGCCGTAGCAGCGATGAGCAGCGCAAATTGGCGGCCAGCAAATGCGCTTGGATGTACGAGGAGTATCTGTGCTGGGAGCAACGCAACGGGAATCTCATCACAAGCAAACCTGCCTAAGATTAATTAGACACTCTCCGAAACAGCTTTCCAATTCGAACTCTGTAAGCGGTCATATTTAATAGGGAGACGCGGAGCAATCTCTGTTTTCATGTACAATTTTATTACTCAATGAATGAGCAACCCAAATGACTGGTATTATGTTGTCCATCGACCTGGGGGATTAGCTTTCTTCATACAGCAAAGTCAACTATACATTTTTTAATAACAAAGTTAACTTTTATATAAAATAATGATTTGATTTTCTTATTTGTTATTCTTCTTTCAATGTTCCACATAAACAAATTTCTGTCTAGTATGGCAAAAAGTATTCTTATAAATATTTATTGCCAACATTACTATTTGATGGCCAACACGTAGCAGGTGAACTGTTGATAGATTGCTAAGCAAAGATTGCGACCACGTCGCTGAGGATAACCCGGCCACCTTGGCGCCAATGGAGCTGGGAACGCCCAGCTCTTGTCTCATTGCCGGCAAGCGTCAGCGATGATTTTGCTCATGGAACAGTTTCAGCTTGGTTATGAAACAGTGGGTAAAACAGGATATGGGCTAAACAACGGGAAACCGTTCTCCAAACGATCCCATAAGATGCAATCCGATTCCTGTAGACACTCTCCCATTTGGCAGATTCTCAATCAAAATCAGAAGCTCATTTTCCAATTGCAAAACAAAAGAACAACAAATGAATATTTGTGTGTAATCTTCTGTTCAGCGGTCGCTGCCCCAGGCAGACAATCGGCTGACCTTTGAGTTCTTATCACTCGCAGGGGCAATCCACATAGGCGTGTTGACAGCTGCTCTGTTGCTGCCCTTCGTGCCGCAACTGTTCCGACTGGTGGCAGCGTAAACAACATCGCCGCATCTTCGCCTGGTGCATCCCTCTTCGAAGCCAATCTTTTTGTTATAGAAGTCAAACATGTCGCTGAGATAGCACTGTGTGCATCAGGGCAGCTCCTCATAGCTATCGGATCATTGCGCTCCAACAAGGGTGTATTGATTCCTCCTTAGTTTTTGAGACACTTTTCAATGGAGCTCTCCTCGCCAGGCAGCCACTCTCTCCAGTTGCAAGTGCGTTAACTGGTTTAGTTATGGCTCCAACTGAGCTAATCACTGCTAATCTTAGCACTATCAGAATCAGATATATATATATATATATATATAAATCTCATTATTATAATTTGTATACCCTGTGCCCTTTTCAGAATCGCTGAACGATGGGTATTATGCAGTAGTAAAAATATTTGGAATAGCTGCAGAAATGTTGAATCAGCCCAAGCAAATATATATAAATATATTTGATATGGTTATAAATATATAATTATATTTATTAATATGAATGTCCATTTTAGATACTAAAAGAGCTACTGAAATTTTCTGTGAATGATAGATTAAGTTAATTAAAACCATCTTTTAGCTTTGCCATATAATTAACAAATCAACGATTTGAGATTATTGATAGCTATAATTTTTGGATAGATGGTGTCTTCTAGTGCGACACTTTCTCGACGAGATTTGCTTTTTGCCATAGCTGATAACCCCATTAAGGGTTGCCACATTTTCAGTCAAATGACAAGCGTCTTTTTTCGCTTATCAGGCTACTATTTCCAGTTTAGGCCACGCTTGAGCAAGAGGCAAATGTGAGTTGCGGCAAGACGCATTCTCAATGCGACTGTTTGTTGGGGCACACACACACACACACACACACACACCTTGAGAGCTGTGTGAAAATATGCGCAAGTTACGCAATTGTGCCTGACCCAAGTTAGTTGCATTTTTTATTGATCAACACCTGCCATTGAGGCCACAAACAAATCAATTCCAAAACAGACAACAACAACAACAATCATTTGAGATTGATTTTTGTTTTTTTTTTTCTTTCTGTTGTGCGACTGTTAATTGATGTGTTTTTGGTTTTTTTTTTTTTTTTTTTTTTTGGGTTTTGGCATTTTGCCCGACCTGTTGTCAGGCATTTAATAATACATATTGCTGAGCGTTGTTTGTTAGCGCTGTTATTGGATTTTAAAGGAGCGACATCGTCGCCGTCCCACTTTACGCATTTTTGAGCAACCGGATTTCAGCAGAGCTGTCGACGGGTTGGCAAAAAAACAAAACATAAAAAAAAAACATGTTTAACACGTCGCTTCGCTCACTTCTGCCTATCTGCACATAAAGATCTTCATTTTTCATCTTCCACAGCAACATCTTCTTGACTTTTGCTACCGTGTTTCCAGTAATTGCAATCGAAAAGTGGTTCTGCCATAGCCAACACATAAATAATAATCAGCTACAAGTGCCATTGCTGGCCAATCCTGAATGGTAGATCGCAATTCACAATACACTGTGCAAATTGAGGGTGATCGATTGACATATATATAAAACTTTCCCAATTACTTATGTATTACAAAATAAAATAAAATATATCAACTTGTATATTATAGAATATAATCTTAGTCCAAAAGGCAGATTAACTTTGGCATATTTAAAAATGCCTAAATAATTCTTGTATTTTATTTCTCTAAGCAATTCTTGTTTTCAGCGTCTACTCTCTATTTCTCTGAATTGTTATTCGATCCTTGATTCTTTGCAGTGTATGATTATTCCACATGATTCCACAATTTCTTTCACAGCTTTTGGCCGCTTCGCAATGACCTTGGCTCGATTTCTTGCGTGTTTTTTTTTTCTTTACCCATCGAAATTATAAATCCAGTTTGGTTTTTTTTTTTCATTCGTCTCGTTTGCTCTCTTCTTTCACTCTTTCTCAGTGTATCTCTCTCTCCCTCTCTCTCTCTCACTCTCTTTATCTTTCTGTCTCACTCTTCGTCTTCAGCTCGACCGTTGTCAATTGGTTAAAAATGTTCGTTTTATGGTTAATTGTTATTCGTTTTGTTTTGTTGCCAAACAGCTTTTAAGATGAATGCGGCCTATGAACATAATGATGATAATCATATCATGATCATTACCAAGCTGATGATGATGACACAGCCGTGGTAGAGTGGGGCACCATTTACTATCCGCCTGGGGATGCGCTTGCTGCACCGTTATAGCCGTCTTAGCCTGACCTTTGGCAATTTTGAATGCAGCCAAGCAAACCGGGCCACAGCTGTTGGCCAGACAGACCTGTTGGCATATTTCTGATTGTGAAATCGGCCAACTGGCCAACTGGCTAGTTCGACTGTTTAGCATCTTAATAGAGCTTTGAGCATTGATTTAAATAAATCGAAATTTATTCCCGCAGCTTAATGAATTTATTAAAAAAAAATGTCGAGATTTCTTTTGTGGCGGATTTCAAGGTTATAACCTAGTTTTTGGCAAAGGGCGTGCACAATAAAAAAGAAAAAAAAAAAAGAAAAAATAATCGAAAAAAAAATTATACAATGCATATTTTATGGGTGAGAAAAGAGCTGAAATCGATTCAGTTTCGATTCAAGTTCGACTCATGCATGTTTAATCCATTCAACGAAAATGCAACAATAAAAAACACGATAACAATACCAAAAAAAAAAAAAAAAAGACCTTGGCTCATTTTGTGACAACCGGCTGAAATTGGCCCAGCAACTGCACAGGATGAGAAGTGAGAGGAAATCGTTAAGAATTTAGATTTCTTACACAAATTGACAGCCAAATTGCAAGTATATAAATATAATTAAAAATTCATCAGTTTGTTGAGCAAGCTGTGGCATTTTAATCAAAGCTTGAATTGCTGGCCGATTAGTTTTTGAGCAAAATTTCGAGTGCTCAAAATGACCATAATTAAAAATCCATCTGTGTGTGTTTGTGTGTGTGGGTGTGGCAAGTGTGTTTTATTGTGGCGCCACCCCAAATGTGACAGCTGCGGCCAATTGCACAGACAATGAATGAAAACCAAATCCGAAAGTGGGCCCAAAACAAGAAGTCAACAACCTGCGCATGTTTGTTGCCTTCAATTATTATTTTTACTTTTGTTTTTTTTTTTTTTTTTTGGTTTTTGGTACAACACTCATTAACTCCAACATCTTCGTTAGTGGAAATTAATTATGCAGATGTATTCATTGTATTGCGATTTCAAGTGTGGTAAAATGCAGCGCACCATTGTCGAAACGGGCTTGGATCTGGGCCCGGCTAATGGCCACCAAACATCTTTCATAAATACATACATACAAAAATTAACTTAAGTATCTATATGTAGGTGCGGACTAATGATGATGATGCTGATGATGATGATGATGATGATAATTATAATGACTCTCGTCTTTAGTTATGACAAGAGCTGGGGCGTTGGCTATGTGCCCTATTTGGCCATAATGCACATTGTCCCATAAGCTTGGGCCATATTACAAAAGCTCTTTGTTTTTTTGTTGTTTTTGTTTTCGTTTTCTTTTTGTTTTTTTTTTTTTTTTTGGTTGGTCTTGTTTTCGATATTACCTACAAATTGATCGAAAAAAAAACGTTTAGGCTTCCGCCGCCGAGCCGATTGCCCGATCGCCCAAGTCGACCAATCGCTGAGCGCTTTTCAGTCAACACAGAAAAGCTGAAAAGCAGATAATTTTGAAAGTAAATTTCACTGATCATTGACCTCGACTGTTGTTGTTTGCTGGTTGCGTGTAAATACCGACCGTTGTGTGCCTGTGTGCGCTTTGGGGATTACGTAAATCCAAAATTAGTTAATAAATGGAAAAACTGTGAACTGTGAAATGAGCAATGAGAAATGAGAAATATAACCATTGTACAATACTATACATATATATATATATAGAAATCATGCCGTTACGTTCGACTAAAGCACAAAAATGTTGCAGTTCCAGCTGCACTTTTTTCTATCACTCCAAAAAAGGCTGCACAAACGTGATCTGAAGAACTGACCGCTAAACTTATGTAAATTGTTATAAAAAATATTGGAAAAAATTGAAGAGTGATTTAAAATATAATGCAACTTAGCAAAATTCTATTTTGCATATGTGAGCATTTTTTGTTATGTGGAAAAAGGTTTTGGCAAACCAAATAATTGCAAAAATCAAAATTATTTTCGATTTCTGTGATCAGTATTCGATTTCGTATGACCTCTAACTGAAACCAAGGTTTTCCAATGTACATATAAATTCATCATATAAAAAATAAACATTAAAGTAAAAAAAAGTACATATCGTAAGTTGTTAGTAATTAAAATTATTCACCGGAAATCTTGTTAAGTTTTATTTTCATGTTCACTAACTGGCAAACACAAGGGCATAAAAATTAAATTATTATTTACAAGCACAGAATTCTTTGAATGGATCATAAAACACATTTTTGGATGTTGCGAAAGATTTGAATCAGAACATTTTTTTTTTTTGTCTCAAACAATCCATGTGTAGAAATGAATTTTAATAAATAGTAAAATATGAATTTTTAATTGTTTTAGATCTGTTCATGATTTTTTCTGGTCTGTTAAACAAGGGAATTACTATATTAATATATATGTTTTAATTTCAATTTATTCACATTTTTAAAATGGTTTATTTGTGATAAATTCTCATTGTTTGCATTAGAAATATTTATTATCAACAATCGCAACTCTATAAATACCACTGAGTATTTTAGCCTTGGTCTAAAACTAGCCCTAGTTTATTAGATTGAACGATTGCGCATCTAGCGAGGTCGTTGTTCAATTAAAAACTATTTGCATTCAACCTTAATTTATGCAGTTATTAACGAGATGTCAATGCCTGACCTTAGCCAGGCCAATTAAGCGCCCGCCTAGACAGGTTCCAGTAATCCAGAACTAGGCCAGAAATAGTCGTCGACTTGCAACTGTTAACACCTTCAATGCGTGTGTTGCACGTCGAATGTAATACGCAAAATGATAAAAAAAATAAAACCCGATTTAACGGGTTTCTGGCGAATGACAAAATTCGAAAGATTCCACGCACGAACTTGCCGCAGCCGCAGTTAACGACAAATTACCGTTTCGAAATGCACTTGCTAAATACGAGACTTAAGAACGTTGCACAGTTCCAAAAACAGTGACAGGCCACAACTACCGGCTTAATCGAACACACACACACAACAACACACACACTCAAAAGTTATACTAATGTTATTAAATGCTTGGTTGTTGCGACGAATCAGATAGCATACAAATGGCATGTGATTGGGCCTGGTGAGGGGTGTGGCTGGGGTGGTGGTCTAGCGGCTGACTGAGTAGGCCAGGCCAACAGCAGCGAGCCACTTTTCTTCCGCGTTGCACATGCGCCGTCAACGTGGCGTTTGTAATCGACTTTAACGCTATTTTGCCGCACCCACCCACAAAAGTTAGTCGACTAAAGTCAACAATTAAAAACCACTACAAAAGCTGATGCAATTTATGCATATTTCAAATACTTTTCAATTTCTTGTCTACAAATTACAAACGAGCCAACTTGGCGTTGGCCAATCGTTTAGTCGTAGCTGGTTGGCCTGGCTAAAAGAATTTGCGAACTCTGGCGGCACAAATTTGGCATTCAATTTTTGTTTATTTTTTTTTTCTTTTAATTTTCGATTGGAACCCGTTGCCACAAAACATAACACGCCCTCGGCGAACACACTCCCCAAAAATGCCAGGAGAAGTACACAGAGTGAACGACTTACAGATACCCTATTTTTGTGCCATTTGCGCAACTAACTGTTGCCCATTTTTAAGCAAGGAAAACAGGGTATAAAAATGCTGAAATCTATAACAAATCCAATAAAGTTGCCTGGCAGCTGCGTGGCAAACAAGTTTTGGGTGACTATTTTTATGGGATGTGGGGGGAGTGGAGTTGCTAGTCAAACAAACCCTAAAATTCGAAAAAAAAAAAAAAAAAAAAAACTATTGACTTTTAGCTCCTGAGCAGCGCACGACAAAATATTTGTTGCTGCTGCTAAATAAAAATGCTATTTGCTATTTTCTGTTGGCCTTTTATTTATGCTCTCTGTGTGTAAATGAATGTGCATATTTAACTGGTCGACAATGCATATTGCAACTGGCTATTGAAAGCGAAAGCATATCTGACAAGGCAGCTTAGTTTGTCTGTTTATTTTTGCAGTCATTTTTTATATATATATTTTTTTTTTTGCCACTTCTAAAAACTGGTTCGCTATCTGTCTGGCACTGTGGGCAGCTTTGCCGCCAGGTTTTCTAGAGACCACTTCAATAACACACACAACTCTCGACGAGTCTCAGCTCGATGGCAGCTGTAATTGTTCTGGCCAACAACAGCTGTAGTGGTAACAGTGGCAGTGGCAGTTGCAGTTGCCCCTCTTGTTGCCTCTGTCTGTAATTTCATGTTCTTCCTGCATTCCGAAACCTTGAATCACATTTCTTGCATTTAATTGCACACATTTGCAACAATAATGTTGTTATTGTTGTTGTTGCTGTTATTATTATTGTTGTCGAGTGGACCGTCGTTGACCGCCGCGCTAAGTCAGTTTTAATAGTCGCCGCCTGCAAAATGGCAATTGTTGCAACTGCAACTGCAGCACAAATTGCAACTGGCTGGCCTACCTTTTACTTAGTTGCACGCATCGACAGTTAACAGCCTGTTTTTTTTTTTTATTATTTTTATTTAATTTTTTTAGTTTGTATTTATTGATGTGACGAGTGCAGCAGCATATCAATTGCCGGCCACCTGTTGACCATCAGATTGCTTTAACATTAAGAAATCATGTTAATTGCATTGATTTACTTTAATTACGCCAATTGAATCAAATAGAGAGAGATCATAATAATAATAATAATGGAGGATAATATAGCCTACTCACAAATGCAATCACTTATCTATATTTATAATTTAATATGTAAATTAAAGTATTCATTTAAAAATTTCGCAAGAAATATTAATATTTATTTGATAGGCATAACTTATTTATTATGCATAAGTTTTGCACTATTTTGGTAAGCAAAGCAGTTTTTTGTGTGCCAACTCAAGTGGTCCGATCAGGTTGATATAAATATATATAGAGTTAAAACTATAACAAATGTTTGCATAAAATTAATTATATAAATTAATTGACTCCGGTATTGAGACAGATCAGGAATTTAGAGAGATATATATAAATTATATAAGCATAGTATACATATATATATATATAAATTCGCTTCCCAACAAAATTAATATACTTTTCTTCAAGGGTATGCGACTGACTGCATACAGACAACGTGGCGTATGCGCAATGCGCCTCAAGCTGCGGCCTGCTAGAAATGCCAGGCGCATGACTCAGCCGCAAGAAACACACACACACACACACACACACACCCACAATAATCTGTATATATCAAAATATACAGTGGCTGAACCAATAAGGTGAAGTTCAACTATAAAATATTTGCTACTTTTTTGGGTAGGTAAAAGAAGCCGTGCCCTCAGGCCGGCAACTGTGCAACAAAATATTCCAAGTCATAATTAGCTACAAGCTAAGTTCATTTTTGTTGCCCACACACACACACACAGAAGCTTACTCTGAACTTTCAGGCAAAAATTCCATTTGCAACCCCCGCCTCAAAATGCAAAAATCGTAACGCCGCTGATCAATTGACGAATGGCTTTGGGGGCATTTAAGAAAAAGAAAAAAACAAAAAATAAACCCATGCAGAAAAAAAAAAGACAATGCTTAGGTTGTGCGCGCTGCCAGCAATGACGCTGACAGCGCTGTCGACGTCGCCGCGCCGTTGTGCATACAAAACAGGCAACTACAGTTAACGCGACGCGACGTTTACAATTACAATTACCCAGCAAAAGAGATAGAGAGAGAGCGAGAGAGTGTGAGCGAGACAACGCGCTAGCGAAAGGAAGAGAGATGGTTGTGGCGAGCGTGCGAAAAAGAGAGAGGACGAGTGTAAGTAACACCAAAGCTGACTGCTATGAGCCTGGGTTGCGCTTGGTACCGTTGCATGTGAACGAACGCGTCGCTGTCGCCGCTGTTGCCACTGTACCCACTGTACAGTTGTCAGCGACGACAGCGACGCGCGCCGCGCAGTTGACGCCAACGTTCGTCTGGATTGTTCGCTGCTGGCGCGCATGCGCAGCGGTATAAAAAGCTCCCGCACCAGCCACAGCCACACACAGTTTCAAGTCTCGTCGGTCCAAGTGGTGTGCGCTTGTCAAGTTTTTTGGTTTTTAAAAGTGCTTCTCCCCCTTTTTTGCTCAATCTCAGATTCGGGTTACGTTTCGTCGAACAACAACAACAACAACAACAACTACAAACGGCTATTAACGTTATTACCAAACAACAACAACAAACAAATAAAAAAAAAATCAAGCACACAATGAAGAAATTTATAGTTGTATTTGTGGCATTATTCGGAGCCGGTATGTATTTTACTTGATAGTTATATGATGTTACCAAAAAAAAAAAAAAAAAATGAAGTTAAGTCAGAGAAAAAAAAGAAAACGTTTCAGGAGCAAATAACGCTTGCGTAATCAGCGAGCGTGCAACTTGCTGAAGGACACTTGAGCAACGCCAGTGTTTCCCAAAAAAAAAAAAAAAAAAACAGAAAAAAGTGTTTTCAAAAATCAAAGTGTGTTATAACATTTGAAGCAAGCTGCTGTTGCTGTTGCTTGTGCAACAAGTGATCAACTCTATATGATCAACTATCGCTTGCCCCACTTTTACCAACTTCACAAATAGAAGGCGGAAAATACAAAAATGAACAGAAAATACGAAGGCAAAAATCGAAATGCAAACCAAACCATAAGCGTAATCGAGCCAGAGGCCCATGTTGCAGCAACCCGACACGTTTACTTGCATTTTTTCCTCTTCTGCTTTTTTTTGTTTTCGTTTTTCATTTTTCGTTTTTGTTTCCCCAACATCAGCATTCGCTTAGCCGTATCTATTGCCGTCTGTATCTGTATCTGTATCTATTGATTTTTGCTTCGATTTCATTACCTCATCGGGGCGACGCCTTTAAAAGTGCAAAAGAAGTTGCAACAGCTCGTTGCTCGTTGTTCAGCTTGGCTGCCTACGCTTGCATCATCAGCAACAACAACAACAACAACAACAACAACAACATCAGTTGACAGTTGTTAATCGATATTTCAACTTAGCTTAGTCAGGCCAACACTTCTCTTAGCCACATTTGCATGACATTGACATTGAAATGCCTTTTCAATTGAAAAATAAAAACTGCGTGTTTTAAACACCAGGTATTTTAACTACGCCGCAGGCTATACCCTGCCTCCCCCCCTCCCCACAAAGAGGCCCATTAACAACCAAAAAAAAAAAAACGAAAACTTGTTTCATTTGGGCCATCAAAGTGCTGTTTGCTTTCGATACATTGTTGTTGACGCTTTTTGTTTTGGTTATTCAACTCTGCAACGCAAAAAAAATACTAATACTAAAAGCAAAAGCAGCAAAAGCAAAATATGTAAGGCCCATGGCCAATTGCGTGCTATGCATTTTTTTGCCAGGCAATTTAAGCTGTATTATTTAATAATTGGTAACAATTTGCAGTGTTATTAAACTTAACAACAGGCAGCAAATCTTAATGAGGCAGCAACAAACTAAGTGCAACAAGCGCATTGTCAAGTTCAAGTTGGTTGTTGCCGTTGTTGCTGCTGCCACTGCTACTGCCCTTGTTGTGGTTGATTTACAAAAAATTATGCAACAAGAGCGTCTCACATGGCTTGAATGGGCAGGGCAAATAAGCAAACACTTGGCCTAAAATGTTGCCACAAGCATGCTAATCACCCCGATAAACAATTTAAGCGTTCAAAAACATTTCCGAAAAAACCAACGAAAAACGCAATAAATTTCCGCATTTGGTTGCGCGACGGATTTTTGGTTTTTTTCCTCCTTGCTGCTTCTTTTAAAAAATAAATTTTTTTTTCTTTTTTTTTTGCTCTGCTGATACTAAACCGCAGCAGCAGCAGCAGCAGCAGCAGCAAATACAAACAATATATATGTATGTATATGTTGCCATTTTGTTATTGCCACATCGCAGCAGCAGCAGCAAGTCATGCTTGAAAAGTTTTTATTTTGTGGCAACAAAATCAAATGAAATGGCCAACACACACACATGTGTCTATATACAGCTGCATTAGGGGCAGACACACACACACAAACACACATATTAGCTGTTTTGTATCTGCGCTGATTTATGGGGCCAAACAAGTGTTGCGGGGGGGGGAGGGCTTTTAAAGGCAAAGACAACAACAACAACAACAGAAACAGTTATATACAACTCTTAAATGCGCTGACGCTACTCGAAAGTCAATTTGCATGCCACATTTTTCCGTGGCAGCAGCAATTTAAAGCCTCAGCTCAGGCTGTCGTCGATGCGGTAAATTTGAAAAAAATATATATATATCTATATATATATAAATAGATAACTGTAACTAAGGCAGGGCGGCTATAGCGGATTTATTGCTCGATATGACGCGTTACAAAACTATTCTGGCTGACGATGACATAGATGACGCACACAA